>JAHRHY010000010.1:0-1200000 GCA_019671135.1 Linnemannia hyalina
TTGATATGAACGCATTTTGGATGACCTCGTGATTATCGTGATGTTTAATTTTAATACATTCTTGATAAACTCGTAAGTATTACAATGTTTAATGTTGACATACTTTAGGTAAGCCCACGATTTGCACGACGTTTAATATTATTACACTTTGGTTAACTTACAATTGTTATAGCATTTATTGTTATACAGATTGTAGGTAATTACGACAATGGTAAAAACAGAGATATCGCAATTAGACCATGCATTGTGGGTAGTTGTAGATATAACAATTATATCGTTTAAAATAGACGTTTCTTAAAACACATCACATATTTTATAATGCAAATGGCTATTATATTACAACGTTTCTATTGCATTTTGTGTGATAACAAGATAGAAAAAATGTTATGTTAATAGAGTAATTATGTCGTTAAAATAGACGTTTCTTAAACTTATCACATATTCGTGATGCAAATGAATATAAACATCGTGGCGTTTCTATCGCATTTTGTGTGATAATAAGGTAGAGAAAATGTGTTGTTAACAGAGTAATTATGTCGTTTAAATGGACGTTTCTTAAAACGTATCACATATTCGTGATGCCAAATGGGTATAAACATTGTGACATTTCTATCGCATTTGTGTGATAATAAGATAGAAAAATGTGTTGTTAACAGAGTAATTATGTCGTTTAAAATAGACGTTTCTTAAAACTTATCACATATTTCGTGATGTCAAATGGGTATGAACATTGTGACATTTCTATCGCATTTTGTGTGATAATAAGGTAGAGAAAATGTGTTGTTAACAGAGTAATTATGTCGTTTAAAATGGACGTTTCTTAAAACGTATCACATATTTCGTGATGCCAATGGGTATAAACATTGTGACATTTCTATCGCATTTTGTGTGATAATAAGATAGAAAAAATGTGTTGTTAACAGAGTAATTATGTCGTTAAAATAGACGTTTCTTAAAACACATCACATATTTCGTGATGCAAATGGATATAACATCGTGGCGTTCTATCGCATTTTTGTGTGATAATAAGTAGAGAAAAGTGTTGTTAACAGAGTAATTATTTCGTTTAAAATGGACGTTTCTTAAAACGTATCACATATTTCGTGATGCCAATGGGTATAAACATTGTGACATTTCTATCGCATTTTGTTTGATAATAAGATAGAAAAATGTGTTGTTAACAGAGTAATTATGTCGTTTAAATAAGCGTTTCTTAAAACTTATCACATATTTCGCTGATGCAAATGGGTATGAACATTGTGACATTTCTATCGCATTTTGTGTGATAAGAAGGTAGAGAAAATGTGTTGTTAACAGAGTAATTATGTCGTTTAAAATGGACGTTTCTTAAAACTTATCACATATTTCGTGATGCAAATGGGTATGAACATTGTGACATTTCTATCGCATTTTGTGTGATAATAAGGTAGAGAAAATGTGTTGTTAACAGGAGTCATTATGTCGTTTAAAATGGACGTTTCTTAAAACGTATCACATATTTCGTGATGCAAATGGGTATGAATATTGTGACATTTCTATCGCATTTTGTGTGATAACAAGACAGAAAAAAGAAGTTGTTAACAGAATAGTTATGTCGTTTAAAATAGACGTTTCTTAAAACACATTACATATTCGTGATGCAAATGGGTATGAACATTGTGACATTTCTATTGCATTTTGTGTAATAATAAGGTAGAGAAAATGTGTTGTTTAAAGAGCAACTATTGTCTTTAAAAATAGACGTTTCTTAAAACGTACCCCATATTTCGTGATGCAAATGGGTATGAACATTGTGACATTTCTATCGCATTTTGTATGATAACAAGACAGAAAAAAGAAGTTGTATAAATAAAAGTTATGTAGACTTAGGAATGTCTATAAAATATCGTTGTATACTTGGGTGGTTGGGAGAAAATTGGTGGTTACAAAAAAGTTGTCGCAAAACCGCCATGATGAAATACTTTGACATCTGGTTGAGGGGCTTGTTCCCCTATCGTGTTTATCGTTAATAGTTTTAAAAAATCCAAAAGTGTGTTATATAAAGGAATTTTTGCTAATAGTTTACCAGGTTGTAATTACAGTCATGGCAAACTTAAAGCGCCTATTTCAACGGTTGTTAGAGGATGAATGGACTTTTTGGATGTAGAATGGCCTACGCAAGAACCATCTAATAATCATAGGACTGCGTTGAAGCTAGTAGCACATATGAAAACTGTTAAAGACTTACTTATAAGAAGATTAGGTGCAATTCCCTGTATTCTACTTTCTTGTAGTTATTTGGTCTCTCAAGCAGTATCCAGGTCCATACAGAGAAGTCGACAAAGGATTTGTTGATATTGTACCACTTAGTTGCAGGCTTGGCAATGGATGGAATGTCAACCCACATACCAAAAGTAGTTTCCACTCCATTCATACAGAGTTCTACAAGACTAACTATAATGTGCATTCGAAGCATATTAACCATGCACTTGCGAATATGTTCTCCACATTTCCTATACGCTTGATGTCTGCTAAACTCAGGAATCCACCACTATTCCCACATGTAACATTGCATTTGGATGGTCATGATACACGTCTTTCATGTGAAGAAAAGTCTAGCTCAGACATGTACTCTTACAAGCTGAAGAAATCTGGTGTAAGAACGCAAGTGTGTGTCGATTGCAATGGCATGGCAATACTAGTCTCTAAATCGCTACCTTGCAAGGATAACAACGATGGTACTATGTTGGTTGGTATGAAGATACATAAGCACATCCACGAGCTAGATTGTATTGCATTGGATGGAGGGTACACACAATACATTAAGAAAATAGTAGAAGAAACAAGCATGAGCAAGAAAAACTTTTGTTATCCAATTCGCAAAAGCCGTGGGAAAGATCTTGCACAAGATGAAACTAACTACAATAAGATTTTCGGCAGTTTCCGCTCTCAGATAGAAGCCGAATTTGGAGATCTTGGAGCAACCTTTGAGAAGCACAACAATAGGAAACCAGTGTTGGTAACCAAGATAGAAACATATAATTTGCAATTGCGATTGTGTCTCTTACTTATGAACATCAAGAAGATGGTGGCACTACTGCAGTTAAATCTGGAACCCATTCATAGTGCCTGGATTAGAGATGGCTTCGACTTTCCATATGCCAATGGTGCAATGGAACAAATCTTGGATTATATTCCAGTGGATGAGATGTTGCATGATGCACGAGATATAACAAAGTTACAAGAGCAGTTCTTGGAGATGACTACTATGGATGTCGAGGATAAACAACGGGAAGAGCCGACTAATAAGCGACGTGAAATTTTTGCAGGAGTGGAGATTCCATCATATAAGCGTACAAAGTAAGCCCATTGTAATTTTTAAAAACTATCTATTAGCATTCTTAACGTATATAAATATCCTTGAACCCGCGAACAGTTCTGCATTGCAATGTGGTGAAATTCATATACGGAACTTGGCCATCGGGATATTCTTCCAGCCATGCAACGATCTTTATTTCTAAACTAAGTCCACATCGTACTTTAATACCATTGGACAATGTTGCAAAAATATATTCTTTGTTGTGATACATATCCATTGCAATTGCTATGACTGTATAGCTGGTATTTATTTCAAGTACATTATATCCAGCTTTATATGTTGCTTTGTGGATAGCTCTATCATGGACTTGTATAAAATTCTCACCATTCATGTTTTCTAGATGAATATCAACAATTGGTGGTGCACCTTTGCGGATTCTTCTCTCAGGCCATTGGATCTTTACATTATCTACCTCCACTATACCCATATCCTCGAATTGTAAAACATCATCATCGTAAATGTATGGGTACATGCCTTTATGTGCTCCTGCAACAAGTGTTATTGCTGTACATTCGTCAGGCCGTTTGTACTTGGTAACTGTAATATCCTTGATGCTATTCTCATCCATCTCAACCTCCAAAAAGTATATTGGTCTATCGTTGAAGCTATAGTTGGCTAACAACGTCATTGCTTCCTCTTTCTCGACATTGTTACGATATGAACCATACTTCTTACCTGTAACAGAGTTCCACCAATGGCAATATGCGAATGCCGATTTTTCACCCATTGTTACATGAATACCTACCATGGATGATATATTACCAACTATATACTTCCAATATGCCTTGTGTTTTACGCAGAAGGTGGGACATTCTTGGATCTCTTCCTTTATGGCATCCAAGACTCCTTTATAATAGGAGAATGTATATATCTCCTGTCCATAAAAGGTAAGTTCAAGTCTTGTTAGACCTGTTTTCTTCGCCTTTCGAAGTCTCTTATGTAGGTCCTTATCCACATCCATAACAAAATTTTCCATTCTTGAACCCAACGACATTTTTACTTCAGCACTCTCCAACATCTGTACAAGTTTGTTATAAACCTTACAACGGACCTTTTGGTCTTTTTCGGTAACTCCAAACCAAGAGAGACAGTGGTTACCAACCTTATGGAGATCGTCGGCAATATCCAAATCTTCTCCAAATCTCTCTTGAAGGTATTGCTGAAGAATTGGACGGCTTGTAACATATCTACAATCCGTAGCAATGTCTATATCATGGAGAATAACATAGTCAACCTCAAGCTCATGAAATATTGGTGGTAACTCGGAAATTAAAGAGATGGCCTCCAGTTCATTGAGCGTTACCTTAATGCTGAAATATCCTGCATGGTATAAGGCCGTACTTCTAAACTTTTTTCTATGTTTTTCTAGTAGTTTAGAGCTAAAAAAACTATTGTCTTTGATATAACCCTCGTTAACAACTTTAACCATGGAGTGGCTAACATCGAGGTCTTTAAAAGCTTCGCGAATATTGGAAGTGGTGTTTTTGCGCTGCTCGTCAACAAGTGCAGCCCGGTTGTGCAATCCCCAGAGTATTAAACTATCGCAGAATATCTCTGAGTACTTTTTCCAGCCAGTCTTCGGTTTGCCAGGCAATGCAATCTCTTTGCCCACATCAGAGATAAGATGGGCATATGAGTTCAGCGCCTTGTTAATGGATTTAGGTATAGCGGACATGTTGAAAAGCTTACTGTTTGCAGAGATATGTACTACAAACTTTTTAAAAACCACTTTACTCTGAAGCAAATTTTTGGTATGCTGACCATGATAATGCACCAATTGTATGCATATGTTTTTGTAAATCTGGTGCAAAAAAGTCTACTAATCCCCACAGTTCTTCCTTTGACATACCATTAAGTTCTTGCAGAGACTTACCACGTAACAAAACAGCTCTCA
Organism: Linnemannia hyalina; assembly: GCA_019671135.1. NCBI lineage: Eukaryota > Fungi > Mortierellomycota > Mortierellomycetes > Mortierellales > Mortierellaceae > Linnemannia > Linnemannia hyalina. The sequence goes on from JAHRHY010000010.1 coordinate 5,253, forward strand.
AGTACATTGCCATTGTAGGATGCATATGATGCTCATGTATATAAATGGCTATTATTTGCTTAATTTCTTTAAGTGTTGGCATTGCATAACTAGTAAACCATTAGGAAGAATGCCTATACTACAATACACTTTTAGATTTGTTGCACTATAAAAGAAGTTATCTCATATTCCATGATAGATTGGATAGAAATATAATGCATATATCATCTATTTCAACAGAATTTAAACGTAAACTATTAGCAAAAATTCCTTTATATAACACACTTTTGGATTTTTTAAAACTATTAACGATAAACACGATAGGGGAGCAAGCCCCTCAACCAGATGTTAAAGTACTTCATCATGGCGGTTTTGCGACCACTTTTTTGTAACCACCAATTTTCTCCCAACCACCAAAGTATACAAACGATATTTTATAGACATTTCCTAAGTCTACATAACTTTTATTTATACAACTTCTTTTTTCTGTCTTGTTATCACACAAAATGCGATAGAAATGTCACAATGTTCATACCCATTTGCATCACGAAATATGTGATACGTTTTAAGAAACGTCCATTTTAAACGACATAATTACTCTGTTAACAACACATTTTCTCTACCTTATTATCACACAAAATGCGATAGAAACGCCACGATGTTCATACCCATTTGCATCACGAAATATGGGATACGTTTTAAGAAACGTCTATTTTAAACGACATAATTATTCTGTTAACAACTTCTTTTTTCTGTCTTGTTATCACACAAAATGCGATAGAAATGTTACAATGTTCATACCCATTTGCATCACGAAATATGTGATGTGTTTTAAGAAACGTCTATTTTTAACGACATAATTGCTCTTTAAACAACACATTTTCTCTACCTTATTATCATACAAAATGCGATAGAAATGTTACAATGTTCATACCCATTTGCATCACGAAATATGTGATGTGTTTTAAGAAACGTCTATTTTTAACGATATAATTACTCTATTAACAACACATTTTTTCTATCTTGTTATCACACAAAATGCAATAGAAACGTTGTAATATAATAGCCATTTGCATTATAAAATATGTGATGTGTTTTAAGAACGTCTATTTTAAACGATATAATTGTTATATCTACAACTACCCACAATACATGGTCTAATTGCGATATCTCTGTTTTTACCATTGTCGTAATTACCTACAATCTGTATAACAATAAATGCTATAACAATTGTAAGTTAACCAAAGTGTAATAATATTAAACGTCGTGCAAATCGTGGGCTTACCTAAAGTATGTCAACATTAAACATTGTAATACTTACGAGTTTATCAAGAATGTATTAAAATTAAACATCACAATAATCACGAGGTAATCCAAAATGCGTTCATATCAAATATCATAACTGTGGTAATAACTACAGTTTGTCAGCTGTCGAATCGAATGCCGAATGTCAAATGTCGAATGTCGAATATTGTTGAGAAAGTGTAGCAATAACGCCATTAAAAACGTATCAGCTACCCTTTCTTTCCAACAACCAATGTTTGTTAAAGCCACTATGCTACTTTTTTAAAAAATGGGATCCAACTTTTTTTTAAAACTACCACTACATCATCACCAGTGGGAATCGTCTTGGGTCGAAATAGGTAAATATGTTATGGAATACCAATGGAAGTTGCAAGAATTTGTACAGACAATTATGGAAGGAGTTTTTAAAAAGATAACAAATATATCTATAAAGAGTACATATACAAAAGCAAAAGGATCCAAATGGACATAGTTATCTAGCAGTATTATAAGAGCAAAACGTAGGTAAAGAGTATCAACATAAACATATTTTACATCTCGGTTTTCGAGGAGGACAAAAGGTTGGAAAGCTTTTTTTTGGGCGAGGGAGTACCCAACCCACGCAGTGGAATATTAAAGTAGATCAAGAGTAGATTATAAAATAAGAGATACATAATAGGTCAACGTGGGGAATATATTTGTCGCGGATATCAAAGCCAATCTGTAAAACAAAATACACATCTAAATGGGAATCGTCTTGGGTCGAAATAGGTAAATATGTTATGGAATACCAATGGAAGTTGCAAGAATTTGTACAGACAATTATGGAAGGAGTTTTTAAAAAGATAACAAATATATCTATAAAGAGTACATATACAAAAGCAAAAGGATCCAAATGGACATAGTTATCTAGCAGTATTATAAGAGCAAAACGTAGGTAAAGAGTATCAACATAAACATATTTTACATCTCGGTTTTCGAGGAGGACAAAAGGTTGGAAAGCTTTTTTTTGGGCGAGGGAGTACACCTATTTTCTCGTCTTTTGTTAAGCTATGCCCACCATTTTAAAACACCTACGTTCATATAACATATATAGCATTTATACGTGTGTCCCCGGTGAATCTCATGCATATACATCATGATGATAATGGTACCAGCTTGGTTGACAGTACATGAATTTCCTGGGAATAATTCCCATAATACTACTTATGGAAGGTATATATATTGCACATTTTAAAAGTTTATTCCGATAGCTCAACAACATTGGCTGTATCTAATTCTTCCTCTTGATTTACCATAAGACCACTGGCAAATCCTTTGATCAAGGCATTTATTATATAAATCTCCCTCTTCTGCTGGGAAATAATTTGGTTCATCTTATCCATTTCTTTCTCTAATTTTCTGACACGTTTCTTTAACTTCTTATTCTCATACTGTAAATCATCATCGGATTGTTGCACATCCTCATCTTTCTTACATCTCCCAGATTTCACATGCTTTCCACCATTCTTTTTTGCCTGATAGCTCTCCTTGGAAGACTTTATCTTGCATTCCTTACATGTATTTCTGGAATCATCGTAGAAATCATATGAAGGCTTCTTTTGGTTACACCTGTTGCAAATCCTTTTTGGCATATTAGGCGGAATGGTGATCTCTTGATACTTGATATACCACGTTTTTTCCCGGGAATATTTCTCTCAATGTTTGTGTTTGAGGGCCATATACAACAATATCTAATATAGATGTCAAGTTGTATCTATTCAAGGGAGTAATTGACAAAGCAGTACATTATGGAACACGGATCTTAAAGTCTTAACTCCGTAATTATTATGCCCAGGCCATCACGTTTAACTAAATCGCGCCAGCGGGAAGTTGTTGCCGATTTTATCTATGCAAAGAATCTGGAATTGTGTATGTTTATCTATTTGGATGAATTTCTGGACTATCATCGTAATCTCTTTCCACAAGACGCCACTACATTTGGGACAAACGGCATAAAGAAACTATTGGAGGCATCCTATCAACTCATCCGTGAGAAAATACGTAATGCGGGATTGCTTACAAATAAGGATGCTGGTGAATACATGCTTAGAAGAAACTGACAACCTAAATCTTACACTTTTTAAAACCTTAAGTATACCTTTTATTATGTCGCTAACAAAAGAATCTATTGTAAATACAGCTTTCAACGAAGTTTCCCACTTGCTGTCAAATGTGGGTAGCCTAAAGTCTGCTCCACCTGGAAGTATAGAGAGAAAAGGGTTTACTAAGTTTTCGAAGCTCTTCTGCGATTCCATCATCTTTTGGGGTATATATAATTTTGCTGACAATTCCACTAAAGGTACGGCAATTGGAAAGTACATTGCGGAACTGCGCGATGCATTTAACGACATGGATTTAGATGTGGAATCCGTAAAGTTTTTGGATGCTAGGGCTGTTAAAATGGATGACAACTATTTTTCTGCACGCATGGTCAAACGCCATAGAAGGCTGTTTGTTGGAAAGGAATACCAGCATGGCTTTATTACCATTAAGGTTTCTCTAGATTTTTCACGAGCTAAGATTGTTGTGCCAATTTTGGACGGCATGTTGCCTATCTTGAACGAGAGTGGCATTGCTTTACATGACATAGACTTCGCCTATGATTGTACGCGTATTACCACACGGTTTTATGTAGAGAAATTACTAAAAGAAGGTAATAATACGGAAATTGTAGATGATTTAGGAAGAGTTGGACATCATTGCATTTCATGGAGAAGTTTAGAAGATGATAGAAAGAATATCCGATATAAGGTGTATAACAAATTTGTTCAGATTTTGGAAAGTGCCGAGGTGCGAAAGAGCCTTGGTTCACGTTTGGAGGATTTGGTGGAGAAAGAAACAGCATTTGGACGACGAGTTAAAAAATATAAAAAGCATGGTTATAGTCGTATCGAGCTGACGTTTGAAGGTTCATCTTTGAGATCTCTTCAGTCATATCAAGACGAAATGGACAAGACAAAGAATCTCTTGAAGAAATGTAAAACATTTAAATGTTCCTTTGAGATGCAGTGGGAGGAACGTGCAAAATGCATTACCTCGATGGTGGCTGTACATTTTCCACATGAGAAACTGTTTGCTTATTGTCACTGGTGGAATTCGGTAACCTCTAAGAAGTATGGATATATGTGGCAAAACTTTAAGAACCCCGAGCTTATTACACTTTTGCTGGCTAACTATTCCTTTAACGATAGACCTATATACTTTGTGGAAGGACATGTAAAAGAGGTAAATGGGAAAGAGAAAGTTATTTTGGGCGAAATAAGGACATTTAAGCGCGAGCCTGGATGTACTGCCATTACACTAGTTGCTGGCTCGCAAAAAGGAATGTTTCCTTCAAGGGATGCATCTCCTAATGTCATTCGTAAATTTAGCAAAGTTGGAATTGTGGAAGTTGACAACATCTCTATTGCCTGGCCAAAGCGTGTTCATAACAGGTATAGTGCCCCACTTGCAGATATCTTCGAATATGATGAAGATACAGTAGACACAAATGTATTACATCTGAAAACTATTCATGTTTCGATGTATACTGCAGCCCACCAAATTTTAGAGCCTGATGAAGAGTATACCATTGTGGCGGCCGGTCTCAAAGAATTTCGTTCTGAACGTCGTTGGCATTTTATTACAGCATGTGGCATAAAGGTGCGCGAAGGAAAATCGTTGGCAAAGATTTGGAGACCATGGCGTGTGGAGCATCTTCAAGGTCTACAGAGAATTGGTAGTGTGAAAGGTGTGCCGTTCATGACATTTCGAGCGATTAGAGTGGTTAATTCACATAATATACTTGATATGAAGTGCGAGCGCGTTTGAGAGGTTTTTAAAAACTTTGGAAAGACTTTTGTTAATTATAGACTGGTATTATCGTCTTCGTGGTTTGACATTTCCTCGTCATCATCCTTATTTGACGTTTGTTCATCATCATCATCTGAAGCAACATCTATTCCTACAAATTTCTCTTGCATTCTTTGTAACTCAAGACCGTTTTCCAGTTTGTTTTGTACTGTAATGGTTTGTGTTAACTCTGGGACAAGTTGCCTTTCTCGTGGATAATCTACTCCTTCTTCCATCCATCCACGATGATGTGGCTGCTCTTCGATGTCCACTGCTTTAACAAAGTTGCGAATATTTAGCAACAAAAGACAAAGGCGGAATGTAAGATTAAACTCCTTTTTGGATCCAACTCTTACAATCTCCTTGTTATTAAACTTGGCGAATGTTTTCATGAGATCACCAAAGACAGCCTCTGACGTAGATCGAAATCCACCAAACATAGCATTAAAGTTGGATTCCTCTTCGTGGAGTTGCTGTAGTCGTTTCTTACGAATGGGAAAACAGAAGTTACGCTCGTCCAACTTTTCTTTTTCCACAATATCGCCAATGTATTGTGTATATCCTCCATCGAGAGCAATACAGTCCATGTTGTTGATCTTCTTACCAATGCCCATCTCTTGTAACATTTTCCCATCGTTGTTATCACGACATGACGCTGATTTGGATACAAAGAGAACCATTCCATTGGCATCGATGGCCACTTGCGTTCTCAAACCCGATTTCTTTAGCTTATAAGAATACATTGCTGCTTTATCTTCCCCATATGTTGCTCGAGAGTCATGACCATCCAAGTAGAGAGTTACATGCTTGAACATTGGGGGATTTTTCCAATTGGCTGTTCGAATACGAATTTCCAGCGAAGAGAACATAGATGCAAAACAGCGTGTAATCTCCTTCTCAAATAATGCACGTTCCACCTTGACGAATGTGCTGTATATCAAATGGAATGTGGACTTTGGCATATACTGTGCCATGGAATCCATAGTCTCTCCAGCGACGAAAAAGTACAGAAATGCAATTCCTTTCTCAAGTGCGTTATATGGACCAGGGAAATAGTGTTTACTCCAGATGGTAGATAGAAAGAAAAACACTGGTATGGCTCCAAGTCTCTTCATCAACACCTTTTTCATATCCTGTATTCTTGCAATTGGTTTCAACTCTGAACGATGAAATGTCTTGACCTTTGGGCACATTGGCCACGGTTCATCAAGAAATCCCCATTCGTTCTCCAACAGATTATCAAGCAGCCGTGCAAGTTTCTTTGGCGTAGGGTTTACGACGGTATCAGTCTCCATAATGTCGTTTTCTGCAAAAATAGGGAGTATACACACGTAATTATGTCAATTATTCCCTAGAATTCCCCAGATATGTCATATTAAGAAATGGTGGGCATAGCTTAACAAAAGACGAGAAAACAGGTGTACTCCCTCGCCCAAAAAAAAGCGCTCCAACCTTTTTGTCCTGCCCGATTACCGATATGTAAAATATGTTTATGTTGATACTCTCTCCTTACGTTTTGCTCTTGTAATACTGCTAGATAACTATGTCCATTTGGATTCTTTTGCTTTTGTATATGTACTCTTTATAGATGTATTTGTTATCTTTTTAAAAACTCCTTCCATAATTGTCTGTACAAATTCTTGCAACCTCCATTGGTATTCCACAACATATTCATCTATTTCGACCCAAGACGATTCCCATTTAGATGTGTATTTTGTTTTACAGATTGGCTTTGATATCCGCGACAAATATATTCCCCACGTTGACCTATTATGTATCTCTTATTTTATAATCTACTCTTGATCTAGGAGGCCATCCATGTTCGGCTCCACCAACCATAGACTACAGTATAAAAATATCTGTCAACACCTATTAAAACAGTGTGTTCCTTGAGAGTACAACAAATCTCATCAGCTTTTTCCTTCCACCAGTCTCCATTTTCTACATTCACCACCACTACTTTGTAACATCATCTACTTTAGCTGAGAAAGCCTTGGACATGATCATCTCATATTGGAAAGAAAATTACTATCTGTAATATCTAGGATCCAATATGAGATGATCATGTCCAAGGCTTTCTCAGCTAAAGTAGATGATGTTACAAAGTAGTGGTGGTGAATGTAGAAAATGGAGACTGGTGGAAGGAAAAAGCTGATGAGATTTGTTGTACTCTCAAGGAACACACTGTTTTAATAGGTGTTGACAGATATTTTTATACTGTAGTCTATGGTTGGTGGAGCCGAACATGGATGGCCTCCTTACATGTATTTCTGGAATCATCGTAGAAATCATATGAAGGCTTCTTTTGGTCACACCTGTTGCAAATCCTTTTTGGCATATTAGGCGGAATGGTGATCTCTTGATACTTGATATACCACGTTTTTTCCCGGGAATATTTCTCTCAATGTTTGTGTTTGAGGGCCATATACAACAATATCTAATATAGATGTCAAGTTGTATCTATTCAAGGGAGTAATTGACAAAGCAGTACATTATGGAACACGGATCTTAAAGTCTTAACTCCGTAATTATTATGCCCAGGCCATCACGTTTAACTAAATCGCGCCAGCGGGAAGTTGTTGCAGATTTTATCTATGCAAAGAATCTGGAATTGTGTATGTTTATCTATTTGGATGAATTTCTGGACTATCATCGTAATCTCTTTCCACAAGACGCCACTACATTTGGGACAAACGGCATAAAGAAACTATTGGAGGCATCCTATCAACTCATCCGTGAGAAAATACGTAATGCGGGATTGCTTACAAATAAGGATGCTGGTGAATACATGCTTAGAAGAAACTGACAACCTAAATCTTACACTTTTTAAAACCTTAAGTATATCTTTTATTATGTCGCTAACAAAAGAATCTATTGTAAATACAGCTTTCAACGAAGTTTCCCACTTGCTGTCAAATGTGGGTAGCCTAAAGTCTGCTCCACCTGGAAGTATAGAGAGAAAAGGGTTTACTAAGTTTTCGAAGCTCTTCTGCGATTCCATCATCTTTTGGGGTATATATAATTTTGCTGACAATTCCACTAAAGGTACGGCAATTGGAAAGTACATTGCGGAACTGCGCGATGCATTTAACCACATGGATTTAGATGTGGAATCCGTAAAGTTTTTGGATGCTAGGGCTGTTAAAATGGATGACAACTATTTTTCTGCACGCATGGTCAAACGCCATAGAAGGCTGTTTGTTGGAAAGGAATACCAGCATGGCTTTATTACCATTAAGGTTTCTCTAGATTTTTCACGAGCTAAGATTGTTGTGCCAATTTTGGACGGCATGTTGCCTATCTTGAACGAGAGTGGCATTGCTTTACATGACATAGACTTCGCCTATGATTGTACGCGTATTACCACACGGTTTTATGTAGAGAAATTACTAAAAGAAGGTAATAATACGGAAATTGTAGATGATTTAGGAAGAGTTGGACATCATTGCATTTCATGGAGAAGTTTAGAAGATGATAGAAAGAATATCCGATATAAGGTGTATAACAAATTTGTTCAGATTTTGGAAAGTGCCGAGGTGCGAAAGAGCCTTGGTTCACGTTTGGAGGATTTGGTGGAGAAAGAAACAGCATTTGGACGACGAGTTAAAAAATATAAAAAGCATGGTTATAGTCGTATCGAGCTGACGTTTGAAGGTTCATCTTTGAGATCTCTTCAGTCATATCAAGACGAAATGGACAAGACAAAGAATCTCTTGAAGAAATGTAAAACATTTAAATGTTCCTTTGAGATGCAGTGGGAGGAACGTGCAAAATGCATTACCTCGATGGTGGCTGTACATTTTCCACATGAGAAACTGTTTGCTTATTGTCACTGGTGGAATTCGGTAACCTCTAAGAAGTATGGATATATGTGGCAAAACTTTAAGAACCCCGAGCTTATTACACTTTTGCTGGCTAACTATTCCTTTAACGATAGACCTATATACTTTGTGGAAGGACATGTAAAAGAGGTAAATGGGAAAGAGAAAGTTATTTTGGGCGAAATAAGGACATTTAAGCGCGAGCCTGGATGTACTGCCATTACACTAGTTGCTGGCTCGCAAAAAGGAATGTTTCCTTCAAGGGATGCATCTCCTAATGTCATTCGTAAATTTAGCAAAGTTGGAATTGTGGAAGTTGACAACATCTCTATTGCCTGGCCAAAGCGTGTTCATAACAGGTATAGTGCCCCACTTGCAGATATCTTCGAATATGATGAAGATACAGTAGACACAAATGTATTACATCTGAAAACTATTCATGTTTCGATGTATACTGCAGCCCACCAAATTTTAGAGCCTGATGAAGAGTATACCATTGTGGCGGCCGGTCTCAAAGAATTTCGTTCTGAACGTCGTTGGCATTTTATTACAGCATGTGGCATAAAGGTGCGCGAAGGAAAATCGTTGGCAAAGATTTGGAGACCATGGCGTGTGGAGCATCTTCAAGGTCTACAGAGAATTGGTAGTGTGAAAGGTGTGCCGTTCATGACATTTCGAGCGATTAGAGTGGTTAATTCACATAATATACTTGATATGAAGTGCGAGCGCGTTTGAGAGGTTTTTAAAAACTTTGGAAAGACTTTTGTTAATTATAGACTGGTATTATCGTCTTCGTGGTTTGACATTTCCTCGTCATCATCCTTATTTGACGTTTGTTCATCATCATCATCTGAAGCAACATCTATTCCTACAAATTTCTCTTGCATTCTTTGTAACTCAAGACCATTTTCCAGTTTGTTTTGTACTGTAACGGTTTGTGTTAACTCTGGGACAAGTTGCCTTTCTCGTGGATAATCTACTCCTTCTTCCATCCATCCACGATGATGTGGCTGCTCTTCGATGTCCACTGCTTTAACAAAGTTGCGAATATTTAGCAACAGAAGACAAAGGCGGAATGTAAGATTAAACTCCTTTTTGGATCCAACTCGAACAATCTCCTTGTTATTAAACTTGGCGAATGTTTTCATGAGATCACCAAAGACAGCCTCTGACGTAGATCGAAATCCACCAAACATAGCATTAAAGTTGGATTCCTCTTCGTGGAGTTGCTGTAGTCGTTTCTTACGAATGGGAAAACAGAAGTTACGCTCGTCCAACTTTTCTTTTTCCACAATATCGCCAATGTATTGTGTATATCCTCCATCGAGAGCAATACAGTCCATGTTGTTGATCTTCTTACCAATGCCCATCTCTTGTAACATTTTCCCATCGTTGTTATCACGACATGACGCTGATTTGGATACAAAGAGAACCATTCCATTGGCATCGATGGCCACTTGCGTTCTCAAACCCGATTTCTTTAGCTTATAAGAATACATTGCTGCTTTATCTTCCCCATATGTTGCTCGAGAGTCATGACCATCCAAGTAGAGAGTTACATGCTTGAACATTGGGGGATTTTTCCAATTGGCTGTTCGAATACGAATTTCCAGCGAAGAGAACATAGATGCAAAACAGCGTGTAATCTCCTTCTCAAATAATGCACGTTCCACCTTGACGAATGTGCTGTATATCAAATGGAATGTGGACTTTGGCATATACTGTGCCATGGAATCCATAGTCTCTCCAGCGACGAAAAAGTACAGAAATGCAATTCCTTTCTCAAGTGCGTTATATGGACCAGGGAAATAGTGTTTACTCCAGATGGTAGATAGAAAGAAAAACACTGGTATGGCTCCAAGTCTCTTCATCAACACCTTTTTCATATCCTGTATTCTTGCAATTGGTTTCAACTCTGAACGATGAAATGTCTTGACCTTTGGGCACATTGGCCACGGTTCATCAAGAAATCCCCATTCGTTCTCCAACAGATTATCAAGCAGCCGTGCAAGTTTCTTTGGCGTAGGGTTTACGACGGTATCAGTCTCCATAATGTCGTTTTCTGCAAAAATAGGGAGTATACACACGTAATTATGTCAATTATTCCCTAGAATTCCCCAGATATGTCATATTAAGAAATGGTGGGCATAGCTTAACAAAAGACGAGAAAACAGGTGTACTCCCTCGCCCAAAAAAAAGCGCTCCAACCTTTTTGTCCTGCCCGATTACCGATATGTAAAATATGTTTATGTTGATACTCTCTCCTTACGTTTTGCTCTTGTAATACTGCTAGATAACTATGTCCATTTGGATTCTTTTGCTTTTGTATATGTACTCTTTATAGATGTATTTGTTATCTTTTTAAAAACTCCTTCCATAATTGTCTGTACAAATTCTTGCAACCTCCATTGGTATTCCACAACATATTCATCTATTTCGACCCAAGACGATTCCCATTTAGATGTGTATTTTGTTTTACAGATTGGCTTTGATATCCGCGACAAATATATTCCCCACGTTGACCTATTATGTATCTCTTATTTTATAATCTACTCTTGATCTACTTTAATATTCCAATGCGTGGGTTGGGTACTCCCTCGCCCAAAAAAAAGCGCTCCAACCTTTTTGTCCTGCCCGATTACCGATATGTAAAATATGTTTATGTTGATACTCTCTCCTTACGTTTTGCTCTTGTAATACTGCTAGATAACTATGTCCATTTGGATTCTTTTGCTTTTGTATATGTACTCTTTATAGATGTATTTGTTATCTTTTTAAAAACTCCTTCCATAATTGTCTGTACAAATTCTTGCAACCTCCATTGGTATTCCACAACATATTCATCTATTTCGACCCAAGACGATTCCCAAAAAGGTTGGAGCGCTTTTTTTTGGGCGAGGGAGTACACCTGTTTTCTCGTCTTTTGTTAAGCTATGCCCACCATTTTAAAACACCTACGTTCATATAACATATATAGCATTTATACGTGTGTCCCCGGTGAATCTCATGCATATACATCATGATGATAATGGTACCAGCTTGGTTGACAGTACATGAATTTCCTGGGAATAATTCCCATAATACTACTTATGGAAGGTATATATATTGCACATTTTAAAAGTTTATTCCGATAGCTCAACAACATTGGCTGTATCTAATTCTTCCTCTTGATTTACCATAAGACCACTGGCAAATCCTTTGATCAAGGCATTTATTATATAAATCTCCCTCTTCTGCTGGGAAATAATTTGGTTCATCTTATCCATTTCTTTCTCTAATTTTCTGACACGTTTCTTTAACTTCTTATTCTCATACTGTAAATCATCATCGGATTGTTGCACATCCTCATCTTTCTTACATCTCCCAGATTTCACATGCTTTCCACCATTCTTTTTTGCCTGATAGCTCTCCTTGGAAGACTTTATCTTGCATTCCTTACATGTATTTCTGGAATCATCGTAGAAATCATATGAAGGCTTCTTTTGGTCACACCTGTTGCAAATCCTTTTTGGCATATTAGGCGGAATGGTGATCTCTTGATACTTGATATACCACGTTTTTTCCCGGGAATATTTCTCTCAATGTTTGTGTTTGAGGGCCATATACAACAATATCTAATATAGATGTCAAGTTGTATCTATTCAAGGGAGTAATTGACAAAGCAGTACATTATGGAACACGGATCTTAAAGTCTTAACTCCGTAATTATTATGCCCAGGCCATCACGTTTAACTAAATCGCGCCAGCGGGAAGTTGTTGCAGATTTTATCTATGCAAAGAATCTGGAATTGTGTATGTTTATCTATTTGGATGAATTTCTGGACTATCATCGTAATCTCTTTCCACAAGACGCCACTACATTTGGGACAAACGGCATAAAGAAACTATTGGAGGCATCCTATCAACTCATCCGTGAGAAAATACGTAATGCGGGATTGCTTACAAATAAGGATGCTGGTGAATACATGCTTAGAAGAAACTGACAACCTAAATCTTACACTTTTTAAAACCTTAAGTATATCTTTTATTATGTCGCTAACAAAAGAATCTATTGTAAATACAGCTTTCAACGAAGTTTCCCACTTGCTGTCAAATGTGGGTAGCCTAAAGTCTGCTCCACCTGGAAGTATAGAGAGAAAAGGGTTTACTAAGTTTTCGAAGCTCTTCTGCGATTCCATCATCTTTTGGGGTATATATAATTTTGCTGACAATTCCACTAAAGGTACGGCAATTGGAAAGTACATTGCGGAACTGCGCGATGCATTTAACCACATGGATTTAGATGTGGAATCCGTAAAGTTTTTGGATGCTAGGGCTGTTAAAATGGATGACAACTATTTTTCTGCACGCATGGTCAAACGCCATAGAAGGCTGTTTGTTGGAAAGGAATACCAGCATGGCTTTATTACCATTAAGGTTTCTCTAGATTTTTCACGAGCTAAGATTGTTGTGCCAATTTTGGACGGCATGTTGCCTATCTTGAACGAGAGTGGCATTGCTTTACATGACATAGACTTCGCCTATGATTGTACGCGTATTACCACACGGTTTTATGTAGAGAAATTACTAAAAGAAGGTAATAATACGGAAATTGTAGATGATTTAGGAAGAGTTGGACATCATTGCATTTCATGGAGAAGTTTAGAAGATGATAGAAAGAATATCCGATATAAGGTGTATAACAAATTTGTTCAGATTTTGGAAAGTGCCGAGGTGCGAAAGAGCCTTGGTTCACGTTTGGAGGATTTGGTGGAGAAAGAAACAGCATTTGGACGACGAGTTAAAAAATATAAAAAGCATGGTTATAGTCGTATCGAGCTGACGTTTGAAGGTTCATCTTTGAGATCTCTTCAGTCATATCAAGACGAAATGGACAAGACAAAGAATCTCTTGAAGAAATGTAAAACATTTAAATGTTCCTTTGAGATGCAGTGGGAGGAACGTGCAAAATGCATTACCTCGATGGTGGCTGTACATTTTCCACATGAGAAACTGTTTGCTTATTGTCACTGGTGGAATTCGGTAACCTCTAAGAAGTATGGATATATGTGGCAAAACTTTAAGAACCCCGAGCTTATTACACTTTTGCTGGCTAACTATTCCTTTAACGATAGACCTATATACTTTGTGGAAGGACATGTAAAAGAGGTAAATGGGAAAGAGAAAGTTATTTTGGGCGAAATAAGGACATTTAAGCGCGAGCCTGGATGTACTGCCATTACACTAGTTGCTGGCTCGCAAAAAGGAATGTTTCCTTCAAGGGATGCATCTCCTAATGTCATTCGTAAATTTAGCAAAGTTGGAATTGTGGAAGTTGACAACATCTCTATTGCCTGGCCAAAGCGTGTTCATAACAGGTATAGTGCCCCACTTGCAGATATCTTCGAATATGATGAAGATACAGTAGACACAAATGTATTACATCTGAAAACTATTCATGTTTCGATGTATACTGCAGCCCACCAAATTTTAGAGCCTGATGAAGAGTATACCATTGTGGCGGCCGGTCTCAAAGAATTTCGTTCTGAACGTCGTTGGCATTTTATTACAGCATGGAGGCCATCCATGTTCGGCTCCACCAACCATAGACTACAGTATAAAAATATCTGTCAACACCTATTAAAACAGTGTGTTCCTTGAGAGTACAACAAATCTCATCAGCTTTTTCCTTCCACCAGTCTCCATTTTCTACATTCACCACCACTACTTTGTAACATCATCTACTTTAGCTGAGAAAGCCTTGGACATGATCATCTCATATTGGAAAGGAAATTACTATCTGTAATATCCAGGATCCAATATGAGATGATCATGTCCAAGGCTTTCTCAGCTAAAGTAGATGATGTTACAAAGTAGTGGTGGTGAATGTAGAAAATGGAGACTGGTGGAAGGAAAAAGCTGATGAGATTTGTTGTACTCTCAAGGAACACACTGTTTTAATAGGTGTTGACAGATATTTTTATACTGTAGTCTATGGTTGGTGGAGCCGAACATGGATGGCCTCCTAGTAGAGCATTTGTTTTCGTGTTTATATAATTAGCGATGGTTACTAATATCTCCTTTTCATGATATATCCTATGTGTATATCCAATATAGCACTCGTGATACTGGTGATGATGTAGTGGTAGTTTTTAAAAAAAAGTTGGATCCCGATTTTTTTAAAAAGTAGCATAGTGGCTTTAACAAACATTGGTTGTTGGAAAGAAAGGGTAGCTGATACGTTTTTAATGGCGTTATTGCTACACTTTCTCAACAATATTCGACATTCGACATTTGACATTCGGCATTCGATTCGACAGCTGACAAACTGTAGTTATTACCATAGTTATGATATTTGATATGAACGCATTTTGGATGACCTCGTGATTATCGTGATGTTTAATTTTAATACATTCTTGATAAACTCGTAAGTATTACAATGTTTAATGTTGACATACTTTAGGTAAGCCCACGATTTGCACGACGTTTAATATTATTACACTTTGGTTAACTTACAATTGTTATAGCATTTATTGTTATACAGATTGTAGGTAATTACGACAATGGTAAAAACAGAGATATCGCAATTAGACCATGCATTGTGGGTAGTTGTAGATATAACAATTATATCGTTTAAAATAGACGTTTCTTAAAACACATCACATATTTTATAATGCAAATGGCTATTATATTACAACGTTTCTATTGCATTTTGTGTGATAACAAGATAGAAAAAATGTATTGTTAATAGAGTAATTATGTCGTTAAAAATAGACGTTTCTTAAAACACATCACATATTTCGTGATGCAAATGGATATAAACATCGTGGCGTTTCTATCGCATTTTGTGTGATAATAAGGTAGAGAAAATGTGTTGTTAACAGAGTAATTATGTCGTTTAAAATGGACGTTTCTTAAAACGTATCACATATTTCGTGATGCCAATGGGTATAAACATTGTGACATTTCTATCGCATTTTGTGTGATAATAAGATAGAAAAAATGTGTTGTTAACAGAGTAATTATGTCGTTTAAAATAGACGTTTCTTAAAACTTATCACATATTTCGTGATGCAAATGGGTATGAACATTGTGACATTTCTATCGCATTTTGTGTGATAATAAGGTAGAGAAAATGTGTTGTTAACAGAGTAATTATGTCGTTTAAAATGGACGTTTCTTAAAACGTATCACATATTTCGTGATGCAAATGGGTATGAACATTGTGACATTTCTATCGCATTTTGTGTGATAACAAGACAGAAAAAAGAAGTTGTTAACAGAATAGTTATGTCGTTTAAAATAGACGTTTCTTAAAACACATTACATATTTCGTGATGCAAATGGGTATGAACATTGTGACATTTCTATTGCATTTTGTGTAATAATAAGGTAGAGAAAATGTGTTGTTTAAAGAGCAACTATGTCTTTAAAAATAGACGTTTCTTAAAACGTACCCCATATTTCGTGATGCAAATGGGTATGAACATTGTGACATTTCTATCGCATTTTGTATGATAACAAGACAGAAAAAAGAAGTTGTATAAATAAAAGTTATGTAGACTTAGGAAATGTCTATAAAATATCGTTTGTATACTTTGGTGGTTGGGAGAAAATTGGTGGTTACAAAAAAGTTGTCGCAAAACCGCCATGATGAAATACTTTGACATCTGGTTGAGGGGCTTGTTCCCCTATCGTGTTTATCGTTAATAGTTTTAAAAAATCCAAAAGTGTGTTATATAAAGGAATTTTTGCTAATAGTTTACGTTTAAATTCTCTTGAAATAGATGATATATGCATTATATTTCTATCCAATCTATCATGGAATATGAGATAACTTCTTTTATAGTGCAACAAATCTAAAAGTGTATTGTAGTATAGGCATTTTTCCTAATGGTTTACTAGTTATGCAATGCCAACACTTAAAGAAATTAAGCAAATAATAGCCATTTATATACATGAGCATCATATGGATCCTACAATGGCAATGTACTTGAGAGCTGTTTTGTTACGTGGTAAGTCTCAGCAAGAACTAAATGGTATGTCAAAGGAAGAACTGTGGGGATTGGTAGACTTTTTTGCACCAGATTTACAAAAACATATGCATGCAATTGGAGCATTATCATGGTCAGCACACAGAAAATTTGCTTCAGAGTAAAGTGGTTTTTAAAAAGTTTGTAGTACATATCTCTGCAAACAGTAAGCTATTCAACATGTCCGCTATACCTAAATCCATTAACAAGGCGCTGAACTCATATGCCCATCTTATCTCTGATGTGGGCAAAGAGATTGCATTGCCTGGCAAACCGAAGACGGGCTGGAAAAAGTACTCAGAGATATTCTGCGATAGTTTAATACTCTGGGGATTGCACAACCGGGCTGCACTTGTTGACGAGCAGCGCAAAAACACCACTTCCAATATTCGCGAAGCTTTTAAAGACCTCGATGTTAGCCACTCCATGGTTAAAGTTGTTAACGAGGGTTATATCAAAGACAATAGTTTTTTTAGCTCTAAACTACTAGAAAAACATAGAAAAAAGTTTAGAAGTTCGGCCTTATACCATGCTGGTTACTTTAGCATTAAGGTAACGCTCCATGAACTAGAGGCCATATCTCTAATATCCGAGATAATACCAATACTTGATGAACTGGAGGTTGACTACGTTATCCTTCATGATATAGATATTGCTACGGATTGTAGATATGTCACAAGCCGTCCAATTCTTCAACAGTACCTTCAAGAGAGATTTGGAGAAAATTTAGATATTGCCAACGATCTCCATAAGGTTGGTAACCACTGTCTTTCTTGGTTTGGAGTCACCGAAAAAGACCAAAAGGTCCGTTGTAAGGTCTACAACAAACTTGTACAGATGTTGGAGAGTGCTGAAGTAAAAATGTCGTTGGGTTCAAGAATGGAGAATTTTGTCATGGATGTGGATAAGGACCTACATAAGAGACTTCGAAAGGCAAAGAAAACAGGTCTAACAAGACTTGAACTTACCTTTTATGGACAGGAGATATATACATTCTCCTATTATAAAGGAGTTTTGGATGCCATAAAGGAAGAGATCCAAGAATGTCCCACCTTCTGCGTAAAGCACAAGGCATATTGGAAGTACATAGTTGGCAATATATCATCCATGGTAGGTATTCATGTAACAATGGGTGAAAAATCGGCATTCGCATATTGCCATTGGTGGAACTCTGTTACAGGTAAGAAGTATGGTTCATATCGTAACAATGTCGAGAAAGAGGAAGCAATGACGTTGTTAGCCAACTATAGCTTCAACGATAGACCAATATACTTTTTGGAGGTTGAGATGGATGAGAATAGCATCAAGGATATTACAGTTACCAAGTACAAACGGCCTGACGAATGTACAGCAATAACACTTGTTGCAGGAGCACATAAAGGCATGTACCCATACATTTACGATGATGATGTTTTACAATTCGAGGATATGGGTATAGTGGAGGTAGATAATGTAAAGATCCAATGGCCTGAGAGAAGAATCCGCAAAGGTGCACCACCAATTGTTGATATTCATCTAGAAAACATGAATGGTGAGAATTTTATACAAGTCCATGATAGAGCTATCCACAAAGCAACATATAAAGCTGGATATAATGTACTTGAAATAAATACCAGCTATACAGTCATAGCAATTGCAATGGATATGTATCACAACAAAGAATATATTTTTGCAACATTGTCCAATGGTATTAAAGTACGATGTGGACTTAGTTTAGAAATAAAGATCGTTGCATGGCTGGAAGAATATCCCGATGGCCAAGTTCCGTATATGAATTTCACCACATTGCAATGCAGAACTGTTCGCGGGTTCAAGGATATTTATATACGTTAAGAATGCTAATAGATAGTTTTTAAAAATTACAATGGGCTTACTTTGTACGCTTATATGATGGAATCTCCACTCCTGCAAAAATTTCACGTCGCTTATTAGTCGGCTCTTCCCGTTGTTTATCCTCGACATCCATAGTAGTCATCTCCAAGAACTGCTCTTGTAACTTTGTTATATCTCGTGCATCATGCAACATCTCATCCACTGGAATATAATCCAAGATTTGTTCCATTGCACCATTGGCATATGGAAAGTCGAAGCCATCTCTAATCCAGGCACTATGAATGGGTTCCAGATTTAACTGCAGTAGTGCCACCATCTTCTTGATGTTCATAAGTAAGAGACACAATCGCAATTGCAAATTATATGTTTCTATCTTGGTTACCAACACTGGTTTCCTATTGTTGTGCTTCTCAAAGGTTGCTCCAAGATCTCCAAATTCGGCTTCTATCTGAGAGCGGAAACTGCCGAAAATCTTATTGTAGTTAGTTTCATCTTGTGCAAGATCTTTCCCACGGCTTTTGCGAATTGGATAACAAAAGTTTTTCTTGCTCATGCTTGTTTCTTCTACTATTTTCTTAATGTATTGTGTGTACCCTCCATCCAATGCAATACAATCTAGCTCGTGGATGTGCTTATGTATCTTCATACCAACCAACATAGTACCATCGTTGTTATCCTTGCAAGGTAGCGATTTAGAGACTAGTATTGCCATGCCATTGCAATCGACACACACTTGCGTTCTTACACCAGATTTCTTCAGCTTGTAAGAGTACATGTCTGAGCTAGACTTTTCTTCACATGAAAGACGTGTATCATGACCATCCAAATGCAATGTTACATGTGGGAATAGTGGTGGATTCCTGAGTTTAGCAGAAATCAAGCGTATAGGAAATGTGGAGAACATATTCGCAAGTGCATGGTTAATATGCTTCGAATGCACATTATAGTTAGTCTTGTAGAACTCTGTATGAATGGAGTGGAAACTACTTTTTGGTATGTGGGTTGACATTCCATCCATTGCCAAGCCTGCAACTAAGTGGTACAATATCAACAATCCTTTGTCGACCTCTCTGTACGGACCTGGATACTGCTTGAGAGACCAAATAACTACAAGAAAGTAGAATACAGGAATTGCACCTAATCTTCTTATAAGTAAGTCTTTAACAGTTTTCATGTGTGCTACTAGCTTCAACGCAGTCCTATGATTATTGGATGGTTCTTGCGTAGGCCATTCTGCATCCAAAAAAGTCCATTCATCCTCTAACAACCGTTGAAATAGGCGCTTTAAGTTTGCCATGACTGTAATTACAACCTGGTAAACTATTAGCAAAAATTCCTTTATATAACACACTTTTGGATTTTTTAAAACTATTAACGATAAACACGATAGGGGAACAAGCCCCTCAACCAGATGTCAAAGTATTTCATCATGGCGGTTTTGCGACAACTTTTTTGTAACCACCAATTTTCTCCCAACCACCAAAGTATACAAACGATATTTTATAGACATTTCCTAAGTCTACATAACTTTTATTTATACAACTTCTTTTTTCTGTCTTGTTATCATACAAAATGCGATAGAAATGTCACAATGTTCATACCCATTTGCATCACGAAATATGGGGTACGTTTTAAGAAACGTCTATTTTTAAAGACATAGTTGCTCTTTAAACAACACATTTTCTCTACCTTATTATTACACAAAATGCAATAGAAATGTCACAATGTTCATACCCATTTGCATCACGAAATATGTAATGTGTTTTAAGAAACGTCTATTTTAAACGACATAACTATTCTGTTAACAACTTCTTTTTTCTGTCTTGTTATCACACAAAATGCGATAGAAATGTCACAATGTTCATACCCATTTGCATCACGAAATATGTGATACGTTTTAAGAAACGTCCATTTTAAACGACATAATTACTCTGTTAACAACACATTTTCTCTACCTTATTATCACACAAAATGCGATAGAAATGTCACAATGTTCATACCCATTTGCATCACGAAATATGTGATAAGTTTTAAGAAACGTCTATTTTAAACGACATAATTACTCTGTTAACAACACATTTTTTCTATCTTATTATCACACAAAATGCGATAGAAATGTCACAATGTTTATACCCATTGGCATCACGAAATATGTGATACGTTTTAAGAAACGTCCATTTTAAACGACATAATTACTCTGTTAACAACACATTTTCTCTACCTTATTATCACACAAAATGCGATAGAAACGCCACGATGTTTATATCCATTTGCATCACGAAATATGTGATGTGTTTTAAGAAACGTCTATTTTTAACGACATAATTACTCTATTAACAATACATTTTTTCTATCTTGTTATCACACAAAATGCAATAGAAACGTTGTAATATAATAGCCATTTGCATTATAAAATATGTGATGTGTTTTAAGAAACGTCTATTTTAAACGATATAATTGTTATATCTACAACTACCCACAATGCATGGTCTAATTGCGATATCTCTGTTTTTACCATTGTCGTAATTACCTACAATCTGTATAACAATAAATGCTATAACAATTGTAAGTTAACCAAAGTGTAATAATATTAAACGTCGTGCAAATCGTGGGCTTACCTAAAGTATGTCAACATTAAACATTGTAATACTTACGAGTTTATCAAGAATGTATTAAAATTAAACATCACGATAATCACGAGGTCATCCAAAATGCGTTCATATCAAATATCATAACTATGGTAATAACTACAGTTTGTCAGCTGTCGAATCGAATGCCGAATGTCAAATGTCGAATGTCGAATATTGTTGAGAAAGTGTAGCAATAACGCCATTAAAAACGTATCAGCTACCCTTTCTTTCCAACAACCAATGTTTGTTAAAGCCACTATGCTACTTTTTAAAAAAATCGGGATCCAACTTTTTTTTAAAAACTACCACTACATCATCACCAGTATCACGAGTGCTATATTGGATATACACATAGGATATATCATGAAAAGGAGATATTAGTAACCATCGCTAATTATATAAACACGAAAACAAATGCTCTACTAGGAGGCCATCCATGTTCGGCTCCACCAACCATAGACTACAGTATAAAAATATCTGTCAACACCTATTAAAACAGTGTGTTCCTTGAGAGTACAACAAATCTCATCAGCTTTTTCCTTCCACCAGTCTCCATTTTCTACATTCACCACCACTACTTTGTAACATCATCTACTTTAGCTGAGAAAGCCTTGGACATGATCATCTCATATTGGATCCTGGATATTACAGATAGTAATTTCCTTTCCAATATGAGATGATCATGTCCAAGGCTTTCTCAGCTAAAGTAGATGATGTTACAAAGTAGTGGTGGTGAATGTAGAAAATGGAGACTGGTGGAAGGAAAAAGCTGATGAGATTTGTTGTACTCTCAAGGAACACACTGTTTTAATAGGTGTTGACAGATATTTTTATACTGTAGTCTATGGTTGGTGGAGCCGAACATGGATGGCCTCCCATGTGGCATAAAGGTGCGCGAAGGAAAATCGTTGGCAAAGATTTGGAGACCATGGCGTGTGGAGCATCTTCAAGGTCTACAGAGAATTGGTAGTGTGAAAGGTGTGCCGTTCATGACATTTCGAGCGATTAGAGTGGTTAATTCACATAATATACTTGATATGAAGTGCGAGCGCGTTTGAGAGGTTTTTAAAAACTTTGGAAAGACTTTTGTTAATTATAGACTGGTATTATCGTCTTCGTGGTTTGACATTTCCTCGTCATCATCCTTATTTGACGTTTGTTCATCATCATCATCTGAAGCAACATCTATTCCTACAAATTTCTCTTGCATTCTTTGTAACTCAAGACCATTTTCCAGTTTGTTTTGTACTGTAACGGTTTGTGTTAACTCTGGGACAAGTTGCCTTTCTCGTGGATAATCTACTCCTTCTTCCATCCATCCACGATGATGTGGCTGCTCTTCGATGTCCACTGCTTTAACAAAGTTGCGAATATTTAGCAACAGAAGACAAAGGCGGAATGTAAGATTAAACTCCTTTTTGGATCCAACTCGAACAATCTCCTTGTTATTAAACTTGGCGAATGTTTTCATGAGATCACCAAAGACAGCCTCTGACGTAGATCGAAATCCACCAAACATAGCATTAAAGTTGGATTCCTCTTCGTGGAGTTGCTGTAGTCGTTTCTTACGAATGGGAAAACAGAAGTTACGCTCGTCCAACTTTTCTTTTTCCACAATATCGCCAATGTATTGTGTATATCCTCCATCGAGAGCAATACAGTCCATGTTGTTGATCTTCTTACCAATGCCCATCTCTTGTAACATTTTCCCATCGTTGTTATCACGACATGACGCTGATTTGGATACAAAGAGAACCATTCCATTGGCATCGATGGCCACTTGCGTTCTCAAACCCGATTTCTTTAGCTTATAAGAATACATTGCTGCTTTATCTTCCCCATATGTTGCTCGAGAGTCATGACCATCCAAGTAGAGAGTTACATGCTTGAACATTGGGGGATTTTTCCAATTGGCTGTTCGAATACGAATTTCCAGCGAAGAGAACATAGATGCAAAACAGCGTGTAATCTCCTTCTCAAATAATGCACGTTCCACCTTGACGAATGTGCTGTATATCAAATGGAATGTGGACTTTGGCATATACTGTGCCATGGAATCCATAGTCTCTCCAGCGACGAAAAAGTACAGAAATGCAATTCCTTTCTCAAGTGCGTTATATGGACCAGGGAAATAGTGTTTACTCCAGATGGTAGATAGAAAGAAAAACACTGGTATGGCTCCAAGTCTCTTCATCAACACCTTTTTCATATCCTGTATTCTTGCCATTGGTTTCAACTCTGAACGATGAAATGTCTTGACCTTTGGGCACATTGGCCACGGTTCATCAAGAAATCCCCATTCGTTCTCCAACAGATTATCAAGCAGCCGTGCAAGTTTCTTTGGCGTAGGGTTTACGACGGTATCAGTCTCCATAATGTCGTTTTCTGCAAAAATAGGGAGTATACACACGTAATTATGTCAATTATTCCCTAGAATTCCCCAGATATGTCATATTAAGAAATGGTGGGCATAGCTTAACAAAAGACGAGAAAACAGGTGTACTCCCTCGCCCAAAAAAAAGCGCTCCAACCTTTTTGTCCTGCCCGATTACCGATATGTAAAATATGTTTATGTTGATACTCTCTCCTTACGTTTTGCTCTTGTAATACTGCTAGATAACTATGTCCATTTGGATTCTTTTGCTTTTGTATATGTACTCTTTATAGATGTATTTGTTATCTTTTTAAAAACTCCTTCCATAATTGTCTGTACAAATTCTTGCAACCTCCATTGGTATTCCACAACATATTCATCTATTTCGACCCAAGACGATTCCCATTTAGATGTGTATTTTGTTTTACAGATTGGCTTTGATATCCGCGACAAATATATTCCCCACGTTGACCTATTATGTATCTCTTATTTTATAATCTACTCTTGATCTACTTTAATATTCCAATGCGTGGGTTGGGTACTCCCTCGCCCAAAAAAAAGCGCTCCAACCTTTTTGTCCTGCCCGATTACCGATATGTAAAATATGTTTATGTTGATACTCTCTCCTTACGTTTTGCTCTTGTAATACTGCTAGATAACTATGTCCATTTGGATTCTTTTGCTTTTGTATATGTACTCTTTATAGATGTATTTGTTATCTTTTTAAAAACTCCTTCCATAATTGTCTGTACAAATTCTTGCAACCTCCATTGGTATTCCACAACATATTCATCTATTTCGACCCAAGACGATTCCCATTTAGATGTGTATTTTGTTTTACAGATTGGCTTTGATATCCGCGACAAATATATTCCCCACGTTGACCTATTATGTATCTCTTATTTTATAATCTACTCTTGATCTACTTTAATATTCCAATGCGTGGGTTGGGTACTCCCTCGCCCAAAAAAAAGCGCTCCAACCTTTTTGTCCTGCCCGATTACCGATATGTAAAATATGTTTATGTTGATACTCTCTCCTTACGTTTTGCTCTTGTAATACTGCTAGATAACTATGTCCATTTGGATTCTTTTGCTTTTGTATATGTACTCTTTATAGATGTATTTGTTATCTTTTTAAAAACTCCTTCCATAATTGTCTGTACAAATTCTTGCAACCTCCATTGGTATTCCATAACATATTCATCTATTTCGACCCAAGACGATTCCCTATATATAACTTTGCTGACGATACCACTAAAGGTACAGCAATTGGAAAGTACATTGCTGAACTGCGCGATGCATTTAACCACACCGATTTAATTGTGGAATCTGTAAAGTTGGTCGATGCTAGGCAGGTTAAAATGGATGATAACTATTTTTCTCCGCGCATGGTCAAACGCCATAGAAAGTTGTTTGTTGGAAAAGAATACCAACAGGGATTTATTGCCATCAAGGTTTCTTTAGATTTTTCCCGCGCAAAGATTGTTGTGCCAATTTTGACGAACATGTTGTCTAGCTTGAACGAGAGCGGCATTGCTTTACATGACATAGACTTTGCCTATGATTGTACACGTATTACCACACGACTGCACGTGGAGAGATTGCTAAAACAAACGAAAACTACAAAAATTGTCGATGATGTGGGAAGAGTAGGACATCATTGTATTTCATGGAGAGGTCGAAAAGGGGATACAAAGAATATCCGATATAAGGTGTATAACAAATTTGTCCAGATTTTGGAAAGTGCCGAGGTGCGAAAGAGCCTTGGTTCACGTTTGGAGGATTTGGTGGAGAAAGAAACAGCATTTGGACGACGAGTTAAAAAATATAAAAAGCATGGTTATAGTCGTATCGAGCTGACGTTTGAAGGTTCATCTTTGAGATCTCTTCAGTCATATCAAGACGAAATGGACAAGACAAAGAATCTCTTGAAGAAATGTAAAACATTTAAATGTTCCTTTGAGATGCAGTGGGAGGAACGTGCAAAATGCATTACCTCGATGGTGGCTGTACATTTTCCACATGAGAAACTGTTTGCTTATTGTCACTGGTGGAATTCGGTAACCTCTAAGAAGTATGGATATATGTGGCAAAACTTTAAGAACCCCGAGCTTATTACACTTTTGCTGGCTAACTATTCCTTTAACGATAGACCTATATATTTTGTGGAAGGACATGTAGAAGAGGTAAATGGGAAAGATGAAGTTATTTTGGGCGAAATAAGGACATTTAAGCGCGAGCCTGGATGTACTGCCATCACGCTAGTTGCTGGCTCGCAAAAAGGAATGTTTCCTTCGAGGGATGCATCTTCTAACGTCATTCGTAAATTTAGCAAAGTTGGAATTGTGGAAGTTGACAACATCTCTATTGCCTGGCCAAAGCGTGTTCATAACAGGTATAGTGCCCCACTTGCAGATATCTTCGAATATGATGAAGATACAGTAGATACAAATGTATTACATCTGAAAACTATTCATGTTTCGATGTATACTGCAGCCGACCGAATTCTAAAGCCTGATGAGGAGTATACCATTGTAGCGGCCGGTCTCAAAGAATTTCGTTCTGAACATCGTTGGCATTTTATTACAGCATGTGGCATAAAGGTGCGCGCAGGAAAATCGTTGGCAAAGATTTGGACACCATGGCGTGTGGAGCATCTTCAAGGTCTACAGAGAATTGGTAGTGTGAAAGGTGTGCCGTTCATGACATTTCGAGCGATTAGAGTGGTTAATTCACATAATATACTTGATATGAAGTGCGAGCGCGTTTGAGAGGTTTTTAAAAACTTTGGAAAGACTTTTGTTAATTATAGACTGGTATTATCATCTTCGTGGTTTGACATTTCCTCGTCATCATCCTTATTTGACGTTTGTTCATCATCATCATCTGAAGCAACATCTATTCCTACAAATTTCTCTTGCATTCTTTGTAACTCAAGACCATTTTCCAGTTTGTTTTGTACTGTAACGGTTTGAGTTAACTCTGGGACAAGTTGCCTTTCTCGTGGATAATCTACTCCTTCTTCCATCCATCCACGATGATGTGGCTGCTCTTCGATGTCCACTGCTTTAACAAAGTTGCGAATATTTAGCAACAGAAGACAAAGGCGGAATGTAAGATTAAACTCCTTTTTGGATCCAACTCTTACAATCTCCTTGTTATTAAACTTGGCGAATGTTTTCATGAGATCACCAAAGACAGCCTCTGACGTAGATCGAAATCCACCAAACATAGCATTAAAGTTGGATTCCTCTTCGTGGAGTTGCTGTAGTCGTTTCTTACGGATGGGAAAACAGAAGTTACGCTCGTCCAACTTTTCTTTTTCCACAATATCGCCAATGTATTGTGTATATCCTCCATCGAGAGCAATACAGTCCATGCTGTCCATCTTCTTGCCAATGCCCATCTCTTGTAACATTTTCCCATCGTTGTTATCACGACATGACGCTGATTTGGATACAAAGATGCAACAGGCGAAGACTGGGACAGAGAAGTATAGAACGGGGACGAGAGTTGAAGCAGTGATGATTGATGTTATTACTATGGTACAACTAAATATATATACAAAGTCGCCAACTAGGTTTCTAGGTGTAGTGTCATAGTGAGTCAGAGATGATAGAGAGTGACAAGGAATGACTAACTAGAGAGCAATGATAAACCTAATATGTTGCACCTTCCCCTCTTAAAAAAAAATCCGCTAAGTCCTAAGGCCATGGTCGCGCTTGTACTTGTTGAGGATGTCCTTACAGTGTGCCAGTTCACTCTCTGGTTCCCATGTCCAGTCCTCGCGCGGGTATCCTTGCCATTGTAGAAGGTACTCCATGTTGTTGTTAACCTTCCTATGATCTGCAATGGCCTCGACCTCATACTCTTCCTCGTCTTCAACGATAACCGGTGGTGGCCGTGCTGGTGTTCTTGGTCCTAGCGTCGCAGGTGATGGTTGGTAGCGTCGGAATCGGTCGACGTGGAAGACGGGGTGAATCTTCATGGACGGTGGAAGATCAAGGCGGAAGGAGACCGGGGACAGCTGTTCAACAATGGTGTGGGGGCCGGCAAAGCGAGCCAAGAGTTTCTGCGACGTGCGGGTGCGGTCCGAGGGTAAGGTGATATTCTCAAGGTTAAGGAGAACGTGGTCACCAACCTTGAAATCATGCTCTCGCCGATGGATGTCGGCGTTGGCTGCTTGACGTTCTTGGGCGGCAGCAAGGGACTCCTTAGCGAGGGTGAGGGCTTCGCTTCGAGATTGCACGAACTCGTTAACCGATGGGTTGGGGCCGGGAGTAGGGGTCAACAATGACATGGGCATGTTGGGATGGGCTCCGGAGTTCAAGAAGAACGGGGAGACTCCAGTGGAGGCATTGGTGGCGTTGTTCGTGGCAAATTCGGCGGCGGAAAGTAAGAGGTCCCAGTTAGACTGCCGTTGGTCGACAAAGTTACGGAGCATGGTGATAAGGGTGCGGTTGGCACGCTCGGTCTGGCCATCGGTCTGAGGGTGGAAGGCAGTCGACATGGCAAGGTGGACGTCCATCAGACGGCTCAATTCTTTCCAAAAGCGGCTCGTGAACTTGGTATCGCGGTCGGAGACAATGGTGGTTGGCATGCCGTGCAAGCGGAAAACATGGTCGAAAAAAATGCGTGCAACTTGCGAGGCGGAGTCGGTGGTGTGGCAGGGGGCAAAGTGCACTTGCTTTGTGAGTTTGTCAACAAAGACCGTAATGGAGTCAAAGCCGCGTGGGGTCTTGGGTAGGGGGCCGACAAAGTCCATTGTCACCGTTTGCCAGGGTCGATCGGGAATGGGTAGGGGCTGGAGGAGGCCAGCAGGTGGTTGGTTGCTGGGCTTAGTCCTTTGGCACGACTCACAGGTCTGCACATACAGCCGGGTGTCCTTCGCCATAGATGGCCAGAAGAACCGCGAGTGGAGATGACCGTACGTCTTCTCGAAACCGAAGTGACCAGCTATAGCGGAGTCGTGTGCATCGTGAAGAAGAGAAAGCCGAAGGTCAGAGTTCGAGGGGATACAAACAAGTAAAAGATCATTACGTTGAATGCAAAGAACACCATCAACAAGAGAGTAATTAGACGGTGGACTTCCCTGGAGGCAGCTTTCATAGATCGGTTTGAGGCGGTGATCCTCTTTGTAACCATCCATCAGGCGCTGCCGGAGCCTGGGGTCGAGCTGTACTGAGAGTGTGTTAATCTCTCTATGGTCCGGTCGGCGAGACAGGGCATCTGGGACAATGTTGTCGGCTCCTTTCTTGTACTTGAAGGTGAAGTTGTATTCCTGCAACAGTTCCATCCAGCGGGCCTGACGGCGGGTGAGTTTGGGTTGAGTGGGGAAGTGTTGGAGGGTGGCATGGTCGGTGTATACGATGAAGTGGGATCCGTCCAGATAGTAGCGCCATGTCTTCAATGCATGTACAACAGCCAACAGTTCCTGTTCGTGTGTTGGGTAGTTGCGTTCGGCAGAGTTCAGCTTGCGGGAGGTGAAGGCGACGGGGCGCGACTCGCCATGCTCATCGGTCTGAAAGAGAACGGCACCGAGAGCAAAGCCGGAGGCATCGGTTTCGACGGTTGTTAGAAGGTCGGGGTCGAAGATACGTAGAACAGGTGCTTTACTGATGGCCTCCTTCAGAGTCGTAAACGCTACTTCCTGCTCCTGAGACCAAGAGAAAGGAACGCCTTCACCTAAGAGAGCGGTCAACGGTAGGGCGATCGAGGCAAAGTTAGCGATGTACTGATGATAGAACTGTGCAAGACCAACAAACTGCTGAACATCTTTCTGCTTCTGGGGACGGGGCCATTCACGGATGGCACGAACGAGACCGCCGCTCGTATGGATACCGTCCTTGGAGATGACGTGGCCGAGGAACTCGGTCTCTTTCTGCATAAAGGAGCACTTGCTCAACTTGGCGTAGAGACCGTACTTGCGGAGGAGCGTGAGGACGGATCGGAGATGTTGTAGATGTTCGGCCTCGGTGCGCGAGTAGATAAGAATGTCGTCGAGGTAAACAACAACCCACTTGTCGAGAACAGGGTCTAATACTCGTAGCATCATATTGGAGAAGGACGCCGGTGCATTCGTTAACCCGAAAGGGACCACATTAAATTCGAAATGGCCGTAGCGGCAACGGAAGGCTGTCTTGTGTGTGTCCTCTTCTGCTATACGTTGCTGATGGTAACCGGAGAGGAGGTCAAGTTTGGTAAAGTAGCGTGCCCCGCGGAAACGGTCGATAAGTTCATCAATGCGGGGAAGGGGGTGTCTGTTCTTTTTTGTAATCCGGTTTAACCCTCTGTAATCAACACACATACGCAAGGAACCATCCTTCTTTTTCACAAACAATACAGGGGCACCATAAGGGGAGGTAGAGGGTTTGATAAAGCCTTTGCCAAGTAGGTCGTCGAGTTGCTTCCTTAGTTCATCCAATTCAGCAATCGAGAGACGTATAACAGGGCGAAAGGGGGGATCAGCGCTCGGATCAGTTTCGATCTTCATTGCATCGCCTCTGTCAGGGGGAAGGCCAGAGGGGAGGGAGGAAGGGAAAACGTCGGGGAACTCGTTGTGGACGATGTTGTGAATGTCGGGTGAGAGTGGAGGGGAGGTCGGTTTGTTGTCATTACTGTTGTTGTCGTTGGTCTTTTTAGCGATGTTGACGAGGGCGAGGTAGACAGCGTTTCCAGGTTGGGTAGCAAGGGAGTGAAAGTGAAGGTGAGAGAGGAGTTTCCCTTGTGTGCGAGCGGAGATGGAGTTGGCGTTGGCACCACGACAGCGCCAGAGAACAGTGTGTCCATTGTGGGTGAAGTGAAGGTCGTTGTTTCGCCAGTTGATGAAAGGGTTGATGGTCGTTAGCCAGGGTTTTCCAAGGATGAGGTCGTAGTTGGAGAGGGGGTAAATGAGTGCTTCCAGTTTGTCGGAGTAGTGGTCGCGGTCGATGGTAAAGGTGGAGGTGGATGATGAAATGGAAGAGGAACCGTTTGGGAGGATGATGGGGATGGAGGGGCCAGGAGTGCGAGTGAGGGAGTGTTGTTTGCAAAAAGAAGAACTGATGACGTTCCCTTCCGCACCGCAATCGATTAAAATACGCGCAGGGGCACCAGCCACATTACCAATAAACGACAAGAGTGTACGGGAGGCTTTCTCAGCCGTGAAAGCGTGCAGACGGACGGATTTGTGTCGCAAGCGTTTGGTCCTGCGCTTGGACATGGGTTGGTCTAAAGCAGCAGGAGAGGAGAGTGGGTCCAGGTCCACTTCTTCTGATGGGCTAAGACCAACAGGCGAGGTATCAGATACGTCGTCGGTGAGTTGTAACTCATCGTCAAAGGGTACCGTGGTGGAGTGAGTGTTGGGGGCAGTGGTGGTCGAGTCGATGGCAATTGAGGAGGGAGTACGAGGCGAGGCAGGGATGGATGAGGGAAAAAGGGAGAGTGGAGGAGGAGAGAAGGAGAGTTTGTGTAGGCTACGAGGTGCGGATGTGGTAGTGCGAATAATGGATACAGAGGGGGGAGTGTTTTTGATAGCAGAATTTTTATTCTTGGAACTGTAACTTAACTCTGGTAAGGAAACACTCCCTTTGTCCAGAGGAGAAAGGGAGGGAACGTCGACGATCAAGTCCTGGACTAAGCCTGATCGTCGGAGGCTTTTCCCGACTCGGGGGAATCACCCACGGCTACTTGATAAACCCATCGTCCTTGGCGGTTGTTGTTGTTGCCACGGTTGGTATTGTTGTTGTCGCCGTAGATGGGGCACTCCTTTGCATAATGTCCAGGTTGGCGACAGCGACGGCAAGCATTGTTGTTTTTACACCATTCGCGTTCCTGAGGGGTCAGGGAAGGGGGATTACCGTTGTTGTTGTTTCGGGGGCCGTTGTTGTTATTGTTGTTGCGGTTGTAGTTATTGTTATGACCCATGTTTCTCTCTAGGCGATTAAATCGTTGGGTGATATTGTTGAGGGCGATCTGGATGTTGTCGATTTCCATGGGGGTGGCTTGAGAGAGAGCGGAGGAAGAGGTGAAGGAAGAAATGATGGGGGCGGAGGCGATGGCGAGCGAGTTGGTCTTGGGGCCGGTGTCGGGTTTGAAGGAGTAAATGCGGTCCATCTCTTGGGCGTATTGAAAGATCTGAATGAGGGTGATATTGGGGTTTTGAATAATGTGTCCTTCGATCATCTGTTGAAGAACCAAGGGGCAGTTGTCGATAAAGGATGTTTGGGCGAACTCGTTGACCGTGGTCTTGGCAGCGTCGGTGGAGGCATAACCAAGAAGGGCGCCCAAAAGTTCCTTGAATGTAGATAAGTAGGTCGAAAAGTTGGTGGTCATGCGAAGATTGGTGAGGTGTCGTCGACAGGAGCCCGCAAAGTTGTTGGGAATGTACTCTAGCTTAAAAGCAGGAGTAAACTCGGTCTCGAAGTTGCAAGTATCAGGGAGCCCACATCCATCAAACCATCGGGCAGGGCCAGGCGTGCCCAAGTACGAGAGAGCGTGGGGTGTTCGTTCAGTCTCACTTATCTTAGCAAGGTTGAAGTAGCGGTTAACCGCAACGAGCCAGGCCAAGGCAGAGAAACCGTCGCGGGCGCCTGTAAAGACAGGAGGGGGGTTAAGGCGGGCAGGGGTAACCATGACTGGTAGTGCAGAGAGAAGTGCGGAGAGGTCAAAAATGTCCAGAGTGTAAGAGGGTACGAAGGAAAATAGGGGCAGGGAATGAAATTCAGGGCTGGTGTGCAGAGAGAGCTGGGACGAGGGAAAATTAAAGTAAAACGCGGGCAGTGAAAACGAGGAGGGAAAAATCAAGAGGTCAGTGGAACGAGGGAACCTTTGCTACCATGCAACAGGCGAAGACTGGGACAGAGAAGTATAGAACGGGGACGAGAGTTGAAGCAGTGATGATTGATGTTATTACTATGGTACAACTAAATATATATACAAAGTCGCCAACTAGGTTTCTAGGTGTAGTGTCATAGTGAGTCAGAGATGATAGAGAGTGACAAGGAATGACTAACTAGAGAGCAATGATAAACCTAATATGTTGCAAAAGAGAACCATTCCATTGGCATCGATGGCCACTTGCGTTCTCAAACCCGATTTCTTTAACTTATAAGAATACATTGCTGCTTTATCTTCCCCATATGTTGCTCGAGAGTCATGACCATCCAAGTAGAGAGTTACATGCTTGAACATTGGGGGATTTTTCCAATTGGCTGTTCGAATACGAATTTCCAACGAAGAGAACATAGATGCAAAACAGCGTGTAATCTCCTTCTCAAATAATGCACGTTCCACCTTGACGAATGTGCTGTATATCAAATGGAATGTGGACTTTGGCATATACTGTGCCATGGAATCCATAGTCTCTCCAGCGACGAAAAAGTACAAGAATGCAATTCCTTTCTCAAGTGCGTTATATGGACCAGGGAAATAGTGTTTACTCCAGATGGTAGATAGAAAGAAAAACACTGGTATGGCTCCAAGTCTCTTCATCAACACCTTTTTCATATCCTGTATTCTTGCAATTGGTTTCAACTCTGAACGATGAAATGTCTTGACCTTTGGGCACATTGGCCACGGTTCATCAAGAAATCCCCATTCGTTCTCCAACAGATTATCAAGCAGCCGTGCAAGTTTCTTTGGCGTAGGGTTTACGATGGTATCAGTCTCCATAATGTCGTTTTCTGCAAAAATAGGGATTATACACACGTAATTATGTCAATTATTCCCTAGAATTCCCCAGATATGTCATATTAAGACATGGTGGGCATAGCTTAACAAAAGACGAGAAAACAGGTGTACTCCCTCGCCCAAAAAAAAGCGCTCCAACCTTTTTGTCCTGCCCGATTACCGATATGTAAAATATGTTTATGTTGATACTCTCTCCTTACGTTTTGCTCTTGTAATACTGCTAGATAACTATGTCCATTTGGATTCTTTTGCTTTTGTATATGTACTCTTTATAGATGTATTTGTTATCTTTTTAAAAACTCCTTCCATAATTGTCTGTACAAATTCTTGCAACCTCCATTGGTATTCCACAACATATTCATCTATTTCGACCCAAGACGATTCCCATTTAGATGTGTATTTTGTTTTACAGATTGGCTTTGATATCCGCGACAAATATATTCCCCACGTTGACCTATTATGTATCTCTTATTTTATAATCTACTCTTGATCTACTTTAATATTCCAATGCGTGGGTTGGGTACTCCCTCGCCCAAAAAAAAGCGCTCCAACCTTTTTGTCCTGCCCGATTACCGATATGTAAAATATGTTTATGTTGATACTCTTTCCTTACGTTTTGCTCTTGTAATACTGCTAGATAACTATGTCCATTTGGATTCTTTTGCTTTTGTATATGTATTCTTTATAGATATATCTGTTGTCTTTTTAAAAACTCCTTCCATAATCGTCTGTACAAATTCTTGCAACTTCCATTGGTATTCCATAACATATTTAACTATTTCGACCCAAGACATTTCCCAAAGGCGGAGTGTAAGATTAAACTCCTTTTTAGATCCAACTCGAACAATCTCCTTGTTATTAAACTTGGCGAATGTTTTCATGAGATCACCAAAGACAGCCTCTGACGTAGGGAGGCCTTTCAAGTCCAAATTATCATATGGTGTTTGTTACATCTCTGCAGATCTTGACGATATCCACCGCGTCCATTAGAGGAGAGTGTATGTATGATATCAACCATTTAAAACAACCACTGTAACATTCCTTGCGCGATTATCCTACTAAACACAACTACATTCTCCAAACAACAAAGTCTTCTTATTTTTCGCACACCAAACTCTTGAATATGTCCATCTACTATTAACCTGTAACCCTCACTGCAAGATTCGACAGAGTAGTTCTTGTATGTGATCATCTAAAGCACTTGTATTCCCAACTGTATCTTTGTCGTGAAATACAGGGGAGAGATTACATTTTAAAAATTCTTGTGCTGTCTATTGCTATTTTATTCTGTGTTCTGTTGCCCACTATGAAGAGATATGCCAGTTATGGAAGTCAACACTCCGTTCCTTGGACTTTGGATATTTTTTATATGCCTTTTTATATCCTCTGCACATGAAGGGGCCGCTACCGAATAAAATATAAAAATATATTTGTATTCTCAACTATGTGCTTGCTGTATGATAGATACCATCCTACATGCTGTTGTGTATACAGTTAAGTATAAGCCTTTTTAAAAAATTGTTATTGTTGGTTAACGTCATGACAATCCAATACATAAATATTATTATGGATCTAACAAAACACTTCCAACAACTGCTTGATGACCATTGGACTTTCCTCAACGCTGGATGGCCAACAATTACACCACGTAATAATCATCGTACTGTAAGCAAGGAAATTGGGTATATGCCAGAAATAAAAGAAACCCTAAATCGACGCCTTGGTCCTATTCCAGTGTACTTCTTTCTTGTTGACATCTGGCCAAAGGTTAAGTATCCTGGTCCATACAAAGAAATGGAGAAAGGTCTTTTAATGCTCTATCATCTTGTCAAAGGACTGTCTATGGAAGCAATGGAACCACACATGCCAAAAAGTAGTTTTCATGCAATGCACTCTGTGTTTTATAAGAAAGAATATACTTTGCACAACAAGTACATCACCAACTGTATTGCAACAATGTTCTCCACAATTAAAATACGCCTTTTGTCTGCAAAGGAAAAGAATCCTCCATTATTTAAGCATGTTACATTGCATCTTGATGGTCATGATACAAGAGCAACATACAAAGGTGAGAGTAGTGCTGATATGTACTCTTACAAGCTGAAAAAGTCAGGATTACGCACACAGGTAGCAATGGATTGTAATGGCATGGCTTTATTTGTCTCCAAATCTGCATCTTGCAAGAACAATGCTGATGGAACAATGCTGCTAACGATGAAGTTGGACAAGAGAGTGCATGAGATGGATTGCATTGCTCTCGATGGAGGGTATCCACAGTTCTTAAGGAGGCTTATAGATGAGTCTGACACTCTTAGAATCCAAAATTTCGCTCATCCATACCGTAAACAGAAGAACAAGGAACTTACACAGGAAGAAGCGTTATACAATACCACCTTTGGTAGTTTCCGCTCGCAGATGGAATCTCTGTTTGCAGACCTTGGTTCCACATTTGAGAAACACAACAACCGTACTCCTGTGTTGGTGGATAAGAAACAAACATATAATTTGCAGTTGAAGTTATCTTTGTTACTCTTAAACATGAAAAAGATGGTTGCTTTGTTGAAGATTTCTGCAGAACCAATTCATACAGCTTGGCTTCGCGAAGGATTCGAGTATCCGACAACAGAGAACGACGTTGAGCAACCAATGGGATATGTTGATGTTGGTGCGCTAGTGGAGGATGGAAATACAATGGCACAACTCCAGAACAAATTTCTTGGTATTAATCTTCATGGTGATGTTGATGTTAATGTTGATGAGGACACACCAATGGATCAAGCAGTAATAATGCAACCCGGTCTTTCCATTGAGCTTAGAGGTACGAAGCGACAAATGGATGTTAATGGTAATTTGTAGACTTATTGCAGGTTTTTAAAATAATAGACATACATAGCCTATTTAGTCAGCGTTGAGATACGGTATTAACTGCCTAGACGCTAATATGCACCGGTATCTATTATTAAAAGTCATGGTATTATTGTAGTAGATCGGATGCTATTCTATGCTATTCTACAACATTCCTTTTTATTTAACAAAGAGGATAAACACATGTACAAACCTACGTCATAAAAGAATACATAAACACATGTACAAACCTACGTCATAAAAGAATACTACATTCTTAACCATTTTTAAACCCCGTCTTTAACGCCAAGCAGTCTTAATAAGCAAGATCTACGTCATACGAGGAACACTATGTTATTAACCACTTAGATGCCTTTTTAAAACTCTTTTGTTACTAAGCGCCAAGCAGTGTTAATAAGCAAGCGCTATTAATATCCAGTGTGGCAGTGTCCCATGAATTAGTATAAATAAAGGACTCCACTTCCCTCTTGCTTAATCTTTATCTTATCTAGTAACCAACCAACCATTATCCATATCTATACAACCATCCATACCTATACAACCATCTTTTATTGCAATTCTTTATATCAGTGTACTAAGCAGCTGCAATCTACCACACATAAACTGAAAAGTCATTCACACCCACCATATCACAAGTACAATCTATATCGTTCATATCCAAAAACATGCAGTACGTTCAGCTTACAATCGAGCTCATCACCAAGGCCTTCGAGACATTTTCTTCTAAGAAGGGAGTGGAGTTTACCAAGAAAGATGCAAATAAGATCTTTAAGGCGCTTGATGAGGATGAGGGAGTAGAGAGATACTACTTTTGTGGTGCAAAGTGCACCAAGTCCAAGCGCAAATGCATGAAGGAAGTTGATGATGAAGGCATGCATTGTTATGTCCACGATCCTGCGCGCAAGTGTCAAGGCACAACCATTAAGGGCGCTAATTGTGGTAGTGTAGCCAAACTTGGTGAAACATACTGTGGACGTCATCGAGAGCAGCATAAAGGTCATATGAAAAGCAGTAACAATAAGGCACCTGCCAACAAGCGTACCAAGTCTTCCAAGATAACCAAGAAGACACATACTCCTGAGTTTGTCCCTTCAGATGATGATATGACTTCCGAGGATGAAGAACCAAAGAAGCGAAAGAGAAACAAGCAGGAGTCATCGGATGAGGAGCCGTCCGATGATGATGAAGAAGATATAATTGCCGTCTCCTTTCCGTTGAGTCCAAAGGTAGTTGACATAACGTCCAAGAAAAATGTACCACTCGCTAATACAGGCATATGGATGCGTTATGCAACTAATCCAGCTTTCCTGTATGCAAAAAACTATACTGTAAATGGCAAGTACATTATTAAGCTGAAGGAAAAGGACCTCTACATTGTATTGTGTCCACCTGAGCTCATGGGGAAAAATCTTCCTGTACCGAAATTATCTGACAAAGAGGTACGTATATTACAAAAGATGGGACTCCAAGAGGCAACTCCTGCTGATGTAGAAAAAATAGAAGAGTCTTCTGCTGATGAGAATTCTGACGATGATACAGATGATGGTGATACGTCTGATGATGCTGGCTCTGACGATGATTCCCCTGATGATAAAGACTCTGATGATGGCAAGTCCAATAACAGACCTGATGTAGAATCTGGAGATGATACCTCTAAGGATAACCCTGATGAAAAACTATCTCATAAAAAGTCATCTAAGGATGATGAGAAGAAGACTTCTCGAAAGAAAAGGCATTCAGAGATGCCCAAAAATGCAGAGCCATCTTCTAATGTAGACGTTTCTAAGGATGGAAAAGATGAACATACATTTGCACTGGCCACAACGGTGCATAACATTAGATCAGAGAAAGACATAGCACGTGCGAAGGACAGAGGATGGATGATTCATCCTAATAACGACATGCTTGAGTATGCAACTAAGTTTACGATGAATGGCAAGTACATTGTCAGGCTATCTGGAAAGAATACATACGTTGGCCTGTTTACGCTTGATGCTCTGCGCGGTGTCGGTGATGTTCCAGAGTTGGATATCTTGGAACGCTCCATGCTTAGCAAGATGAAACTTCAACCATTGTCTGATGAAGAGAGAAAGACGCTTTTCAACGAGGAGATCGAAGTAGAAGAAGAAGTACCAGTAGAAGGACCAACAGATAAATCCAAGGTGATATGGAAAAAACTTAACAAGTACTTGGAATATTCCGAGAATGTACTTGTAAATGGAATGCACATTCTCAAGATGCGCAAAAAAGACACTGTAATCGGCTTGATGACTGATGACCATATTGCTGCAGAGAATGTAGAGTGTCATTCTCTTAGCCAGAAGGAAAAAGAGAAGTTGTTTGCTATGGGATTTAAACCGCATGAGCATAAGCAAAGCTTGCCACAGAAAGATGAGAGCACATGTGAGGATGATAAAGATGCTGAGGGCGATAAAGATGCTGAGGGCGATAAAGATGCTGAGGATGACAAAGATGCGGTGGGTAATAAAGATGCTGAAGATGACAAAGATGCTGAGGGTGATAACGATGCTGAGGATGACAAAGATGCTGAGGGTGATAACGATGCTG
Source organism: Linnemannia hyalina (assembly GCA_019671135.1). Lineage (NCBI taxonomy): Eukaryota > Fungi > Mortierellomycota > Mortierellomycetes > Mortierellales > Mortierellaceae > Linnemannia > Linnemannia hyalina. The sequence goes on from JAHRHY010000010.1 coordinate 44,163, forward strand.
AAGATGATAAAGATGCTGAGGATGATAAAGATGCTGAGGATGTTATGTGGAAAAGGTACCCTAAAGATAAAAGCTCCTCGGGTATAATCGTCATAGATAAAGACGAAATTAAATGGACAACATGTTCGTTTGACAAGAAGCATGAATATGCAACCAACTACCTTTTCGACGGATGTCATCTGCTCAAGAGGTACGAAGAGGACATTATTGTTGGACTGCTGTATAAGATACCTGCAAACGGTGACAGTAACTATAGTCGAGACAAATTTACCAACAACAAACAAAAGCAGAAGTTAATTGCCATGGGGTTCACGATCGAGGAATTGCCTAAATTGTACTCTCCAGATGTAAAGTTTTGGTAGTTGTTGAGACAGATGAAGAGTAGATATTTTAAAAACTATCCAATTGTCAACAGTTGGCATTTGTGGTTGTATATATAGCATGAACTTTTTAAAAATGTAACATGTCTTCGACACTTCCACCTAGGAGGCCTTTCAAGTCCAAATTATCATATGGTGTTTGTTACATCTCTGCAGATCTTGACGATATCCACCGCGTCCATTAGAGGAGAGTGTATGTATGATATCAACCATTTAAAACAACCACTGTAACATTCCTTGCGCGATTATCCTACTAAACACAACTACATTCTCCAAACAACAAAGTCTTCTTATTTTTCGCACACCAATATCTTGAATATGTCCATCTACTATTAACCTGTAACCCTCACTGCAAGATTCGACAGAGTAGTTCTTGTATGTGATCATCTAAAGCACTTGTATTCCCAACTGTATCTTTGTCGTGAAATACAGGGGAGAGATTACATTTTAAAAATTCTTGTGCTGTCTATTGCTATTTTATTCTGTGTTCTGTTGCCCACTATGAAGAGATATGCCAGTTATGGAAGTCAACACTCCGTTCCTTGGACTTTGGATATTTTTTATATGCCTTTTTATATCCTCTGCACATGAAGGGGCCGCTAGATCGAAATCCACCAAACATAGCATTAAAGTTGGATTCCTCTTCGTGGAGTTGCTGTAGTCGTTTCTTACGAATGGGAAAACAGAAGTTACGCTCGTCCAACTTTTCTTTTTCCACAATATCGCCAATGTATTGTGTATATCCTCCATCGAGAGCAATACAGTCCATGTTGTTGATCTTCTTACCAATGCCCATCTCTTGTAACATTTTCCCATCGTTGTTATCACGACATGACGCTGATTTGGATACAAAGAGAACCATTCCATTGGCATCGATGGCCACTTGCGTTCTCAAACCCGATTTCTTTAACTTATAAGAATACATTGCTGCTTTATCTTCCCCATATGTTGCTCGAGAGTCATGACCATCCAAGTAGAGAGTTACATGCTTGAACATTGGGGGATTTTTCCAATTGGCTGTTCGAATACGAATTTCCAGCGAAGAAAACATGGATGCAAAACAGCGTGTAATCTCCTTCTCAAACAATGCACGTTCCACCTTGACGAATGTACTGTATATCAAATGGAATGTGGACTTTGGCATATACTGTGCCATGGAATCCATAGTCTCTCCAGCGACGAAAAAGTACAAGAATGCAATTCCTTTCTCAAGTGCGTTATATGGACCAGGGAAATAGTGTTTACTCCAGATGGTAGATAGAAAGAAAAACACTGGTATGGCTCCAAGTGTCAAGAAAGCAGACCAAGCAATAGAATGAAGTAGATAAAGAGAACCTTGATCAAGGACTAAGAAATGAGTATAAGGAATAGGTTAAAGAGTATGTTGTATTGGCGATACCAAGTAAAGAGCTATAGATTTGCTATCTAAGGCCCTTTTATACTCGTTAGGGCGAAGTCACAAGAGCAAGCTCTTGTCTCGTGACAACCTCCCCCTCTAGGGCCGAGTTCCAAGAGGCCTTTGGCTGGGTTTGTGAGGGTGTTGCAGATGGAACTCGCGAACAAGGTCCGGGGAATTCTTGACACAGGCGGCCGGTTCCCAGGTTCGTTCGGATGCGGGGTAGCCTGTCCAATGGAGGCCTTTCACGTCCAAGTTATCATATGGTGTTTGTTACATCTCTGTAGATCTCGACAATATCCATAGCGACTATGGGATGAGAATGTATATATGATACCAAGCATATAAGACAACCATTGTAACATTTTTTGTTTAACTATCCTACTAAACACCAACCTATTCTCCAAACAACAAAGTCTTCTTATTTTTCGCACACCACACTCTTGAATATGTCCATCTACTATTAACCTGTAACCCTCACTGCAAGATTCGCCAGAGTAGTTCTTGTATGTCATCATCTAAAGCACTTGTACTCTCAACTGTATCTTTGGGGCGAAATACAGGGGAGAGATTACATTTTAAAAAAACATGTGCTGTCTATTGCTATTTTATTCTGTGTTCTGTTGCCCACTATGAAGAGATATGTCAGTTATGGAAGTAAACACTCCGTTCCTTGGGCTTTGGATATTTTTTATATGCCTTTTTATATCCTCTGCACATGAAGGGGCCGCTACCGAAAAAAATATAAAAATATATTTGTATTCTCAACTATGTGCTTGCTATATGATAGATACCATCCTACATGCTGTTGTGTATGCAGTTAAGTATAAGCCTTTTTAAAAAATTGTTATTGTTGGTTAACGTCATGACAATCCAATACATAAATATTATTATGGATCTAACAAAACACTTCCAACAACTGCTTGATGACCATTGGACTTTCCTCAACGCTGGATGGCCAACAATTACACCACGTAATAATCATCGTACTGTAAGCAAGGAAATTGGGTATATGCCAGAAATAAAAGAAACCCTAAATCGACGCCTTGGTCCTATTCCAGTGTACTTCTTTCTTGTTGACATCTGGCCAAAGGTTAAGTATCCTGGTCCATACAAAGAAGTGGAGAAAGGTCTTTTAATGCTCTATCATCTTGTCAAAGGACTGTCTATGGAAGCAATGGAACCACACATGCCAAAAAGTAGTTTTCATGCAATGCACTCTGTGTTTTATAAGAAAGAATATACTTTGCACAACAAGTACATCACCAACTGTATTGCAACAATGTTCTCCACAATTAAAATACGCCTTTTGTCTGCAAAGGAAAAGAATCCTCCATTATTTAAGCATGTTACATTGCATCTTGATGGTCATGATACAAGAGCAACATACAAAGGTGAGAGTAGTGCTGATATGTACTCTTACAAGCTGAAAAAGTCAGGATTACGCACACAGGTAGCAATGGATTGTAATGGCATGGCTTTATTTGTCTCCAAATCTGCATCTTGCAAGAACAATGCTGATGGAACAATGCTGCTTACGATGAAGTTGGACAAGAGAGTGCATGAGATGGATTGCATTGCTCTCGATGGAGGGTATCCACAGTTCTTAAGGAGGCTTATAGATGAGTCTGATATTCTTAGAGTCCAAAATTTCGCTCATCCATACCGTAAACAGAAGAACAAGGAACTTACACAGGAAGAAGCGTTATACAATACCACCTTTGGTAGTTTCCGCTCGCAGATGGAATCTCTGTTTGCAGACCTTGGTTCCACATTTGAGAAACACAACAATCGTACTCCTGTGTTGGTGGATAAGAAACAAACATATAATTTGCAGTTGAAGTTATCTTTGTTACTCTTAAACATGAAAAAGATGGTTGCTTTGTTGAAGATTTCTGCAGAACCAATTCATACAGCTTGGCTTCGCGAAGGATTCGAGTATCCGACAACAGAGAACGACGTTGAGCAACCAATGGGATATGTTGATGTTGGTGCGCTAGTGGAGGATGGAAATACAATGGCACAACTCCAGAACGAATTTCTTGGTATTAAACTTCATGGTGATGTTGATGTTGATGAGGACACACCAATGGATCAAGCAGTAATAATGCAACCCGGCCTTTCCATTGAGCTTAGAAGTACGAATCGACAAATGGATGTTAATGGTAATCTGTAGACTTATTGCAGGTTTTTAAAAGAATAGACATACATGGCCTATTTAGTCAGCTTTAAGATACGGTATTAACTGCCTAGACGCTAATATGCACCGGTATCTATTATTAAAAGTCATGGTATTATTGTAGTAGATCGGATGCTATTCTATGCTATTCTACAGCATTCCTTTTTATTTAACAAAGAGGATAAACACATGTACAAACCTACGTCATAAAATAATACTACATTCTTAACCATTTTTAAACCCCGTCTTTAATGCCAAGCAGTCTTAATAAGCAAGATCTACGTCATACGAGGAACACTACATTATTAACCACTTAGATGCCTTTTTAAAACTCTTTTGTTACTAAGCGCCAAGCAGTGCTAATAAGCAAGCGCTATTAATGTCCATTGTGGCAGTGTTCCTGAATTAGTATAAATAAAGGAGTCCACTTCCCTCTTGCTTAATCTTTATCTAGTAACCAACCAACAATTATCCATATCTATACAACCATCCATACCTATACAACCATCTTTTATTGCAATTCTTTATATCAGTGTACTAAGCAGCTGCAATCTACCACACATAAACTGAAAACTCATTCACACCCACCATACCACAAGTACAATCCATATTATTCATATCCAAAAACATGAAGTACGTTCAGCTTACAATCGAGCTCATCACCAAGGCCTTTGAGACATTCTCCTCTAAGAAGGGAGTGGAGTTTAACAAGAAAGATGCAAATAAGATCTTTAAGGCGCTTGATGAGGATGAGGAAGTAGGCGGCCCCTTCATGTGCAGAGGATATAAAAAGGCATATAAAAAATATCCAAAGTCCAAGAAACGGAGTGTTGACTTCCATAACTGGCATATCTCTTCATAGTGGGCAACAGAACACAGAATAAAATAGCAATAGACAGCACAAGAATTTTTAAAATGTAATCTCTCCCCTGTATTTCACGACAAAGATACAGTTGAGAATACAAGTGCTTTAGATGATCACATACAAGAACTACTCTGTCGAATCTTGCAGTGAGGGTTACAGTTTAATAGTAGATGAACACATTCAAGATATTGGTGAGCGAAAAATAAGAAGACTTTGTTGTTTGGAGAATGTAGTTGTGTTTAGTAGGATAATCGCGCAAGGAATGTTACAGTGGTTGTTTTAAATGGTTGATATCATACATACACTCTCCTCTAATGGACGCGGTGGATATCGTCAAGATCTGCAGAGATGTAACAAACACCATATGATAATTTGGACTTGAAAGGCCTCCTAGAGAGATACTACTTTTGTGGAGAAAAGTGCACCAAGTCCAAGCGCAAATGCATGAAGGAAGTTGATGATGAAGGCATGCATTGTTATGTCCACGATCCTGCGCGCAAGTGTCAAGGCACAACTATTAAGGGTGCTAATTGTGGTAGTGTAGCCAAACTTGGTCAAACATACTGTGGACGTCATCAAGATCAAGATAGAGGTTATATAAAACGTAGTAACAACAACGCACCTGTCGACAAGCGTACCAAGTCTTCCAAGGCTTTAAAGAAGACACATACTTCTAAGTTTGTGTCTTCCGATGACGATATGACTTCCGAGGATGAAGAACCAAAGAAGCGAAAGAGAAACAAGCAGGAGTCATCGGATGAAGAGCCGTCCGATGATGATGAAGAAGAAGATATAATTGCCGTCTCCTTTCCGTTGAGTCCAAAGGTAGTTGACATAACGTCCAAGAAAAATGTACCACTCGCTAATACATGTATATGGACGCGTTATGCAACTAATCCAGCTTTCCTGTATGCAAAAAGCTTTACTGTAAATGGCAAGTACATTATTAGGCTAAAGGAAAAGAATCTCTACATTGCATTGTGTCCACCTAAGCTCATGGGCAAGAATCTCCCTGCGCCAGAAATATCTGAGAAAGAGGCACGCATATTGGCCAAGATGGGTCTTCAAGAGGCAACTTCAGCAGATGTAGAAAAAATAGAAGAGTCTTCTGCTGATGAGAATTCTGACGATGATACAGATGATGGTGATACGTCTGATAATGCTGACTCTGACGATGATTCCTCTAAAGATAAAGACTCTGATGATGGCAAGTCCAATAACAGACCTGATGTAGAATCTGGAGATGATACCTCTAAGGATAACCCTGATGAAAAACTATCTCATAAAAAGCCATCTAAGGATGATGAGAAGAAGACTTCTCGAAAGAAAAGGCATTCAGAGATGCCCAAAAATGCAGAGCCATCTTCTAATGTAGATGTTTCTAAGGATGAAAAAGATGAACACACATTTGCACTGGCCACAACGGTGCGTAACATTAGATCAGAGAAAGACATACCACTTGCAAAGGATGGAGGATGGATGGTTCATCCTAATAACGACATGCTTGAGTATGCAACTAACTTTACGATGAAGGCTAAGTACATTGTCAAGCTATGTGGAAAGAATACATACGTTGGCCTGTTTACGCTTGATCATCTGCGTGGCGGTGGTGATGTTCCAGAGATGGATATCTTGGAACGCTCCATGCTTAGCAAGATGAAACTTCAAGAAATGTCTGATGAAGAGAGAAAGATGCTTTTCAACGAGGAGGTCGAAGTAGAAGAGGAACTACCAGTGGAAGGACCGACAGATATATCCAAGATGAAATGGAAAAGGTTTCACAAGCAGCAATTGGAGTATTCCAAGAATGTACTTGTAAATGGAAAGCACATTCTCAAGATCCGCAAGCAAAACATTGTAGTTGGCTTGGTGACTGATGACCACATTAGTGCAGAGAATGTCGACTATGATAATCTTAACCAAAAGGAAAAAGAAAAGATCTTCGCTATGGGCTTTAAGCCACAATGGTCTAAGGATAGGTCGACAGAGAAAGGTGAACCGGTAGAAAAAATAGATGATGAGGTGCAAGAGTCGAATATTAAGGAAACTTTAGATGAACTTGTAGAAAAAGTAGATGATGAGGTGCAAGAGTCGGATGTTAAGAAAACTCTAGAAGATGGTGGACCTATGGAAAGCGAAAATGTGAATGCCTCAAGTGTTTACACTACAAAAGACCATCATGATTTTCTGAAGGCAATGGGAGAAGTATATAGCAAAATAACAGCTATCGAAGAAGAACTCCGCGAGGAATACGTTTCGGCAGATGGTAATGCAGAAGAAAAAGAACTAATTTTTCACCTAGGGAGGCCTTTCAGGTCCAAGTTATCATATGGTGTTTGTTACATCTCTGTAGATCTCGACAATATCCATAGCGACTATGGGATGAGAATGTATATATGATACCAAGCATATAAGACAACCATTGTAACATTTTTTGTTCAACTATCCTACTAAACACCAACCTATTCTCCAAACAACAAAGTCTTCTTATTTTTCGCACACCACACTCTTGAATATGTCCATCTACTATTAACCTGTAACCCTCACTGCAAGATTCGCCAGAGTAGTTCTTGTATGTCATCATCTAAAGCACTTGTACTCTCAACTGTATCTTTGGGGCGAAATACAGGGGAGAGATTACATTTTAAAAAAACATGTGCTGTCTATTGCTATTTTATTCTGTGTTCTGTTGCCCACTATGAAGAGATATGTCAGTTATGGAAGTAAACACTCCGTTCCTTGGGCTTTGGATATTTTTTATATGCCTTTTTATATCCTCTGCACATGAAGGGGCCGCAATGTATATAGTATTCAAGGTGGTTGCGCCTGATCCGTGAATCCAAAATGGCCTCAACCTCGTACTCCTCATCGCCGGAGACGACAAGCGGAGGAGGTCGTTTTGAGGCTCGACCGGGGATCGTATCTGGATGCGCACGCTCAAGTAAGTTTACATGAAAGACAGGATGTAGCTTGGTCGTTGGTGGTAAATCGAGACGGAAGGATCGAGTGCCGATTTTTTCGAGAATACGGTAAGGGCCCATGCGCTTATGGTCGAGCTTCTTGCATGGTCTGTTCGTTTGGAGGTTCCGGGCGTCTAGCCATACAAGATCTCCTACTTGCAGATTGGGTTGTGGTTGGGCCTTGGTGTCGAAGTTCCTGGCATGCTGTTCAATGGCGGTGTGGATATTGAGTTGCATCTCCGCATAGAGGTTCTTTAGGGCCTGGACGCGTTCCTGGGCTGGGACATTGTCCTTCGAGACTCTTGGGATGGTGATGGTGAATTTCGGATGGTAGCCGAGGTTGGCAAAGAATGGTGTTGTTTTTGTTGTTGAGTGTGTTGCGTTGTTGTATGCAAATTCTGCTATCGGTAGAAGGGTGCTCCAGTCCGTTTGCTGATAGTCGATATACCCTCGTAGGTACTGTTCCAGTATTGAATTTACTCTCTCGGTCTGTCCATCGGTGCGTTGGTGGTAGGCGGTAGAAAGCTTCTGATTGATCCCCAGAGACTTGAACATGGTGGAAACGAAGGCTGAAGTGAAGGTGGCGCCTCTGTCAGAAACAATGTCATCCGGGAGACCGTGGGCTGAAAATACGCGTTCTAGGAACAAACAGACCGTATCCTGTGCATTGATGTTGTCGTAGGTGGGGACAAAGTGTGCCATCTTGGTGAATCGGTCCACAAAAACACAGATTGCCGTATAGCCGTTTGAGGGGGGGAGTTGGGTGATGAAATCCATCGATACTGAGGTCCAGGGGCGATCGGGTACAGGCAGGGGTTGTAAAAGTCCATAAGGCTTGTGAGTGGATGACTTTGTCCGTTGGCAGGTGTCACAACCGTTGATGTAATCCTTGATGTAACGCCACATGGAAGGCCAGTAAAAGGTTCGACTGACAAGGTCTGAGGTCTTGGTAATTCCAAAATGACCGGCGGTTGGGGCGTCGTGACATTCTTGAAGGATTTGTTTCTTGAGTTCGGGATCGTCGGGGACGCAGACAAGGCCATCCCGCAGGAGTAGCCCATCTTGAATTGAGTACTGGGCATTGTCCGAGTTCGACTTTGCGGTCTTGGCGAGTATTGGACCAAAGTATAGATCATCGGGGATTAGTGTCTTGATTTTTTCCTGGATCGCTGGCGTCTCTGGTTGCAGTGACCGGGCCTGGATGGTGTTCAGAATCTGGATCGGCGGTAGGAGGGTCATCTCGGTCTTGCCGTGCTGGGCCGCACCTCCCTCTCCAGGGTTGTCCCGCCGGGACAAAGCATCGGCAGCGGCATTCTGGGAGCCAGGGCGGTAATGGATGGTAAAGTTGTAGTCAGACAAGATTTCAGACCAGCGGACTTGACGGCGGCTCAATTGGCGCGTGGTGGTAAAGTACTCAAGATTTCTGTGGTCGGTGATGACTTCCGTGGTAGCGGGCGAGAATTCCAGGTAGTGTCGCCAATGTTTAAAGGCAGACACAATGGCAAGGAGTTCTTTGTCGTAGATCTGATAGTTGAGTTCAGCAGGCAATAGTTTTCGGGAGTAGTAAGCGATAGGATGTAGGCGTCCATCTTGGTCACGCTGACTGCAGACAGCGCCGAGGGCCTTGTCAGAAGCGTCAGTTTCAATGATGCAGGGGCGATCTGGTTGGAAATGCCGAAGGACGGGGCCAGACATGAAGCGTGACTTGAGCTCCGTGAAAGCGGCTTGTGCGATAGCGGTCCAGACAAAGTTAGTATTTTTCTTGAGTAACGCGGTGAGAGGCGCGGCGATATGGGAGTATTTCCGTACAAAACGACGGTAGAAGTTGGAGAAACCCAGAAAGCACTGGACATCCGAAACGGAAGAGGGAGTGGGCCAATCGCGAATGGCGGCAACCTTGGCGGGGTCCATAGAAATACCGTCAGTTCCGATCACAAAGCCGAGGAATTCGACTTTGTCCTTGTCGAACGAGCATTTCTCGAGTTTTAAGCATAGACCAGCGTCTTGGAGCTTGCTGAGAACTTTGCGGACATGCGCGGTATGTTCCTCAAGGGTGTCGGAGTAGATGAGAATGTCGTCAATGTATAGCACGACAAAGTCATCTAGGTAATCGCGGAGGACGTCGTTGGCGAAAGCTTGGAAAGTTCCGGGAGCGTTCATTAGTCCGAAGGGCATGACTGTATACTCGAAGTGGCCATAGCGGCAGCGGAATGCAGTCTTCCATTCGTCGCCCTCCTTGATGCGGAGAAGATTGTATGCTCCTCGCATGTCGAGCTTGGTGAAATACTTGGCTTTGCCTAGTCGGTCGAAAGTTTCGGAGATCAGTGGCAGAGGGCATCGATTGGGGACAGTCACCTTGTTGAGGCTTCGATAGTCGACACAGAGGCGGAGAGAACCGTCTTTTTTTTTAACAAAAAGGACGGGGGCGCCAGCTGGAGACTCGGATCGACGGATGAACCCTTTTGCAAGGTTTTCTTGAATATATTCGCGTAGAACTTGCAGTTCCGTTTGTGATAGGTTGTACACTGGTCCAAATGGCACGGTGGCTCCTTCGACCACAGGGATATTGTGATCATAGGGTCGATGTGGCGGTAGCTTGTCGGCTTGCATCTTGGAGAATACCTGAGCATATTCGGCATATTTCTCGGGCAGTTGGACTGTGGGTTTTGATTCAGGGATAGAGTTGTCGTTGGTGGTTGCGCTGGCGAGTTCTTCGATTCGGGAGACGTCGAGCATGTATCCGACTCCTTGATTGGTCTTGAGGATCTGACGGAGTTGTGTATTGCTAATAATGGAGATGTTGGTTGCTGATCGGTTCTTGGCGGATTTGGATAGTTGGTTGGATCCTGAGGTGTACTTGGTGGGAACCAAAGTGGATTTGGGTTTGGAAGGTGGCAGAAGGATTCGGTCTTGTTCCTGGAAGGAAGGGATGGATCGAGGCATTGTTGATTGTGCAAGGGGGGAAAGCTTGTCGAGTGTGTGCTGATGGAGGCATGGCATAGTAATGGTTCGTTTCTCCCAGTCGATATATGGGTTGTGTGAGCGGAGCCAGTCCATGCCAAGAATAATGGCATAATTGCCAAGTGCAATGAGTTGAAAAGTGTGTGTGGAAAAGTGTTGTGAGTGGGATTGCATAACCAATGTGGTGGCGTGATGAGAGGTATGTGTTGAACCATTGGCAAGAGAGATTTGTAATAAGTGTTGTGCTAGTGGAAGATTGTGCTGTTGTGCTAGATTTTGATGAATGAATGAGATGGTTGCTCCTGAGTCGATCATTGCATGGACTGGTAGTGAGGAGTTTTGGAAGTGAAGAGTAATTGGAATAGTAATAGGGGATAGCAGAGGATCATTTGGAGATTTGTTATACAGCTCGCCCAGACACACTCCAACTTTACTGTCTAGGCTGAATCTTTTTCCAATTGGAAAGAGATTGCATCGGGCTGGTCGCTAGTCTGTGTAGGCTGAAGGGCCGAGATCGAGGCTGTTGCCTTTGGGGCGTTCTTGAACGAGGGCTTTGCAGGTTTCTTGGGGCAGTCGTCAAGCCAATGATCTGCTGAACCACAGTAGGTGCACAGTCCTTCCTTTTGACGACGAAGACGCTCAGACGGTGGCAAAGGACCATGGCGAGCATGCGAGAGATCCATGTCCATCGAAGTGGTCGCGGGAGCTGAGGTAGCAGGGGTGGACGCGGTAGTTGGGGTGGATGAGGCTTGAGTGGTAGTAGAAGTGTGGGCAGTGGTGGAACGGGACGGAGTGCTGGAAGATTTGTTGCCGGAACGGGTCACTGCATAGCCGTACTGTCGGTTGTCGATGTCGATAGCCAATTGTGAATGGAGAATAATAACCGGGGTTGTGATAGTAAAGGTTATGATGGGAATAGGAATAACGAAACAAAGAGAGGGATCTGTTTAATTCAGGGACGAAGAGTCCTTATGTACTCTTCGTCCTAATGATACACGTGATTATAGCACATAACCCTCCACGGGGGGAGAGGCTGTAAGCCGGGTTTAAGACTAGGGCTAGAAGTAGTGTATCTATGCTAGTAATTGTGTGTGCTTCTTACTAACTGACAAAACGACGTGGAGTAGAGTGCTATGACTAAACGAAAGAGTTGTCGTTTGGATGTTTGAGGGAAAAAAGAAAACCTCATATGAAAGAAGGGGTGTAAGGGAAAAAATCGAAAAAACCTTGGAAGGGCAAAGCCCTGGAGAGCAGGTGTAGAAAAGACAATAATGACTACAGTAGAATATGTGTATATGTGTGTGTGAGGATAAAAAATAAAAACCTCGGTAGATAAGTTGATAAGCTGTGAGGAAAAAATAAAAACCTCAATATAGTGAATTTGATTGCAAGAGGAAAGCGAGAAAACCTCTGCAGATGTATGTTATTATTGTGAGGAAAAAGGTTGTGACACCATTAAAAAACCTCGAACAAATCGTCAGAGCGATTTCTGTTCAAACAAAACGTCGATGCGTTTTATGTGTCAATCGGAGGATATGATTGTCTTCAATCCTTCCCGATCCGAGAACGAGTTCTAGGTCTCAACTCATTGATTTTTGATTGACTGGACTGAGTGAGCTTATTGCGATTAAGGTTGTGTTCACCTTTTTTAGGTGTGAACTTGTTCTTCTTTGTGTTCAAGCGATTGCTACTTTGAGGTTCGCTCATTAGTTCGTCGGTAGTAAGCATTGGCTGATCCGTTTGCGAATCATGACGAGAGTGCGGACGAGGATCCTCATTACGGGGTGGGTGATCGGCCCAATAGTCCGTGATGCATTTCCTCTCAACAAAATTGTCCTCTGGTTCCCAGGTGTTGTCGTTATCAGAATAATTTCTCCACTTGACAAAGTACTCCCATGTCCCTTCCTTTGTACTACGAGCGTCAAGAACTTTCTCGACTTCGTACGTAAGGAAAGAGTCTGGGTCTTCATATACAAGTTTGAGCTGCGAGGGCGCATAGTTACGACCAAGCATAGAGCCAGTGCCATCTTTGAGGATGTATGCACCGCCCTTGTTTTTACGAACAACAGTAAACGGTCCTTCATATCTCGGAGAGAGGGAGTCTCCTTTGATAGGATCAACCGCCATAACTGTGGAACCATCAGGAAATTCGCTGTGCAGTATCGTTTTATTGAATCTCTCAATCATTTTCCGCTGATTAGATTTCGCCTTCGCTTCAATAGCGGGGAACACGATCGTAGTCATAAATTCGAGTCTCTTCAGCAAGTCTTCGTGGGACATGACCTGGTTCAAGGGGTCAGTGTAGTTGTAGTGTCCGTTTTCCTTGCGTGCGAAGAAAAGAGAGTAAGGCGTGGAACCATGCAAACTCGCAATATTTGCATTGAGGGCAAATTGGGCCATGGGAACATGACGATCCCACTCGTGGTTTTTGCCTTTGGTCTCTTTTCGAAGAATTTCTTTGACCGTTTTAACCCGGTTCTCGGCTAGTCCATTGCCTCTCGGATGATAGGGTGTGACAAGACGGTGATGGATACCCAATTGTTCTGTCATTATTTTTGTGACCTGATTGGAAAATTCTTTTCCGTTATCTGATTGAAGGACTCGGGGGAATCCGATCAGAGTAAAAATGTCAAACAGCGTGGTCGCAACAGTAGCGGCTGTTTTATCAGGTATAGCTCTCAAAATAACGAAGCGGGTGCATACGTCTGTCAGGACGAGAAGATATTTGTTGTTTTTCGAGGACAAATGGAATTCACCAGCGAGATCTACAGTCATATGCTCGCCTGGTAAATGTGCATGAATAGCCTTGAGGGGATGGTACCCTTTGCGAGTGATATTAATGCGTTGACACTCAGGGCATTGTTTGACGTGCTCAAGACAATCCTTGACCATGAATGGCCACGTCTTGTCTTGGGCGTGAATTTTGTCAACCATTTTGTTCGCACCAATATGACCGAGGGAGTGAACCTCAGTCATGAGTGAAGGACGGTCTTTCGCTGCGACAGTGATTCTAGGAACCGATTTGTCTTTCAGCATATGAATGTAGCCGTACACTTTCATTGGTGTTTTCAACTTAGGCCTGTCAGTCCACAACTTCTGAGGGAACTGACGAGATAACGCATCAGGTAACACATTGAGTACTCCAGGACGGTAAACAATGTTGAACGAGTAAGCCATGATGGTGTCAAACCAAGTTGTCATCATTGGGTTCAAATCTTGCTGTGAGTGAAGAAAAGTAAGAGCCCGATGATCGGTGAACAAGGTAAAATGGTAACCCCAAAGATATTGATGGAATTTTTTCAATGCGAAAACAATCGCTAATAACTCCTTCTTAGTAGCGGAATATTTTCTCTCTCGGTCCTGCAGAGTGCGAGCCATGAAAGATATGTAGTTGACGTTCGAGGGAACGGACTGCATATCCTTCGGTTCGGGTACACCTTCCGGCAACTGATACAGTACCGCACCAATTCCAACGTTGGACGCGTCCGTGGCAACGTAGAACGGTCGACTGAAGTCTGGGAAGGATAACACGGGAGCTCGTACAAGTAGTTCCTTGAGTCCATTGAAAGAATCCATTTCATCTTTTGATAATTTAAAAGTTCCTTCTCTATGACGAAGTGCATCAAGTGGTGCAGCAATAGTACTGTAGAGAGGGATATATTCACGAAAGAAATTGAGGGTACCCAAATACGATTGCACTTGTTTGGCGGTGGTAGGTGGTGCCCATTCGTGAATGTTAGCCAACTTGGTAGGGTCGACTTTCTTTCCAAAGAGATCAACAATGAATCCCAGCAGAGAGATCTGTGTGCTGAAAAAATTGCACTTGTTCTTGTTGATGATCAATTTCGCCTCGTTGAGTCTTTCGATCACACATTTGACATGAGCTGCATGCTCTTCTCTGCTCTTTGAAAAGATAACAATGTCATCAATAAAGTTCAGAACAAAAGGCAAATCGTCAAGGATGCGAGACATACCTCTTTGGAACAAGCTCGAGAGTGGCTTCAGACCAAAGGGGGCCTTTTTGAACATGTATTGTTTTCCCTCATGCATGAAAGCAGTGAGGTGCCTGTCTTCTTTATGAATAGGTAGACGATGGTACGCCTGTGTAAGGTCGATGGTGCTGTAGATGGAATGACCAGCTACTTTTTGCATAATATCGGAGATGAGAGGGAGAGGGAAATTATCCTCTGGTAAATGTACATTGAGAGCACGAGGGTCAAGACACACTCGCCACAATGACTTTTTCCCATCCAAATCCTTTTTAGCTGCAAGTGTGAGGGTGTTGTTATGTGGGTTGCCAGCAGGTGCAAGCTCGATCACATCATCCTCTAGCCAGCGTGCGACCGTTTCATCCAATATGGGTCTCTGGGAGTGAGCAAATTGTCTAGGTCGTCGATATACAATGGTACCTTTTGGAACAGGTAGATACACCATCATCTCAGGAACGGGGCAATGACTTGTCTTTGAGATATTTTCATTGTCTTTGAGTGCTTTGCTGATGGCATCTAGGAATCTTCCTTTCATGCGCTTAAACTCAGCGGTGAGTTCCTCTTCAGGGGTGGTAATCGGACGCAAAGATGGTTTCTCGTCTTCAACGGGAACATCATGTGCAGGTGACATCTCTTTTATTTCTGGGAGACCGCAGAGAGCGAAGCCCATATGATAAAAAAGATCCATTCCGATTGTAAGAGCAAACTCTTGATCTTCGATTATTTCAAAAGGGGCAGAGAGAAACCGACCATTGAATTCGAATTCAACTTGATCAGTTACACCAATGCGTTCGACAATAGTCTTGTTTGCTAGTGTAAAATTACCAAGGATCTTAGTGAAAGGAATGTTATGTTCCTTGACTATGTCCTGTCTGATAAAAGAATGTGTAGCACCAGTATCTATTAACGCATGGTGTGTCCTCTTGAATGCACGGATTTCGATTCGAAATCTATTGTCGTGTTCTACTGCATCCTTAATAGCAGCATAGTGTCTGATAGTTAATTTGTCAGATGCGAAAGTGTCGAGTTCCTCAGTCGTCATACCAAAGCTACTGTCATCGTCACTGTGGTAGTCCATGTTAGCCTGACTTTGAGAAGCAAGGTTAGACAGGCTAGCAAAAGACGGTTCTTTTGTTTCAAAGTATGGCACAGAGACAAAGGCAGATTGTTTTGTTGGCAATGAGCGAAACGCGTATTGGGGTCGTGCACTCGTAGGTGCAGGTACATCCTTATCAGTTGTAACTGATTGTTCGCTATCCGGTAAAGGGGTTACAGACAAATCATTTTCTGTAGTCACAGACACATTATTTTCTTCTGCTGAAGAAGTATGGACAGCAAGTGAAGGAGACAGAATTGGACCAATAGGGATAGTGTTAGAACCAGTCAGTGGTAATTTTTTATTACTAAGTTCTGTTATGACAGGAGAGGGAAGTGTCATGTCGTTCGTCTCTACGAGGTCCTCAGGTTCACTTGTCTGTAGAGAAATAGTAGCATGAGTGAGCAAGGTTTGATCAGACACAGAGAAAAATTCAGATTCAGAAAAAGGAGGTATAGACAATTTACCTTCTTTCTTGTTCTTGTAGCTCTTGCCGCCCTTGCTGTCAGAGTTCTTCTTGCGATCACTGTTGCAGTAGGGGGCAGTGTGGCCATTCTTGTTGCACTTGGTGCAGTGCCTGCAGTTCTTGGTATCATGCGAGCGATTTTCACCGTGATTGTCACAGTGGAAAGTCTTCTTGCCAGAGTTAGACGAAGATGGGAACGACGACGAATCAGCAGTCGGTTTGCCTTTGCCACTGCGGTCGTTCTTGCGGTGACGTTGTCGCTTGTGACCATGGTTATTACCGGTCTTGGACGAGGAGGCATCCTTGTCATCTTCATCATCGTCGACGAGACTGTGGGGTCTCTTGAGAGAGTCGTCTGGTCCTTCCATTACACTGAGGTTGGTAAGGATCTCACAAATAGAGTCCAGCTTGACCTCAGATAAGGAGGTGCCAGTCTTTTGAATCGATGTCTTGATCAGGTTGAGCTCCACCGATGGGATTGAACTCATGATGCCAGACAGTACAGTGGCGTTGTTATCATCAATTCGATACACGCGCACTGATCGTTGGAGACGAAGAGCGAAGTTTCGGTACGACTCCTTGTGACGACGGCCAATTTCGGCGACACGAGCAACGGTTTTGAAGCGTTCCGTCGGAGTCAAAACACTGTCGACGAAGGCAACTTCACATTCCTCCCAAGTTAGGGAAGAACTGCCGTGACGAGACAGCTCATCAGTGAACTGCTGTCGTGTCTGATCGTCCAGAATCGCCATACAGAGCAGGCGTTGGGCACTGGCGAGGAAAGGAGTCTCGCCGTAACTGTTCTCACAGTAAGTCTTGAATCCATCGAGGAACAAGTGAGGGTCGCGGATGACTTGATACGATTGTCCCTTGCCGTGCTTGATGTCACCAAATCGGGGAGTGCCCGAGTCGAGTGTCAATTTGTTGCTGTCAACCCTGATAGCGGTGGCAATAGTCGCCGTGGGATCGGTCACGATCGGTGCCATCGGTTGGTCGAGAGCCAGTGCTGCTGACAGACGCGCACAATCCGCGGTCTTTTGGCGCACGACTTCTAAGAGTTGGATGGCTTCCTTCTGCCACATCTGGTAATTGACATCGAGAGGGTTCTTGTGCATCTTGAGCAGGGTGCGACGGTATAGCTTAGACCAATTAGAAAGATCGTGTTTCTTGGTGGTGATGGCTTCCTCAAGACCGCTGGTGAGCTCGGAGTCACTCACGTCGTCAGCATCCGTCATGGCAGAAAAAGTGTTCGGGTCGAAGACTGGAGAGGGCTGCATGTGCTGGTTTGCCGACAAGATGGACGAGGCCTGTTCGTTGTCATCGCTCATAATGATGTCCTCTCGGAATACAGGGACGGGGGATGGAGCGACAACAAAGGTGCCGGTGGCATCGATAGCCAAGTCTTGGAGAGTGGGTAACTCGTTGTTGTCAGAGTTGTCAGACATAGGAGTGATGATTTGTGATTTAGAGTGAGAGTGTCGGACAAAAGTTCAGAAGTTCTTGAGTGGATCGAAAAGTTGCCTTTCTTGTTAGGGAAGAGGTTTCTTTTAAATACTCATTACCGACACGTGTCATAGCAGCGTAGATTTTTAATCCGTATGCAACGTTTGCAGTGTTATAGCAAGGATGTTGTTTGTACCTAGTAATGGTGTAA
This sequence comes from Linnemannia hyalina, assembly GCA_019671135.1. NCBI lineage: Eukaryota > Fungi > Mortierellomycota > Mortierellomycetes > Mortierellales > Mortierellaceae > Linnemannia > Linnemannia hyalina. The sequence continues at coordinate 62,109 of JAHRHY010000010.1, forward strand.
AGGGAGCATTTATTTTCCTTTATTTTCTTTTATTTTCCAATTAGCAAGCAAAAATAACAAAGATAAAAGAGTGAGGCTCTTTGCTGTTGTTTCTGTCAGCATTTATTATTTTGATTTCGCTGCTATTCGCATAGGTGTCACAGATCGCTACTTATGTATGCTAATTGCTCTTCGGTCATATCCGAGGGTGACATAGGTTCGAGGTTGCGTCTGACAGTCTCCGGTGATGGAGGTGCGAAGGAAAGAAACAAATGCAATCGCTCGATTAGGAACTCAACATCGACGAAAATACTAGAGATAGTGTTTATTTCTATTGAAGCATCATACACAACCTAAGGATTAGACTGCGTACGGGAGTTAAGGTACGTCAGGCGCTGCTCGTATGTACGGGCGAAAGATTCCCAGGCTTGTCGTGCTTCCAACATGTATCGAAGCTCCTTTTCTTTCTGATCTAGGTGTTGCCTCACCAACGTCAGCTGATCGTATTCCTGCTGCGAGGTGCAGGAGAGAAGCCTCTCGTACACCCGCCCGGCCTGAGCAAAGAGCTCTTGCTGTTGCTGAGTGTAGGCCACTAGCTGTTCTTGTTGGAGAGAGGTCCACCAAGCCTGAGGAATGTTCTCCGAAGATGGTGCCGGTGCAGACAACAGTACAGGTACAGGTGAAGAGACGGGTATAGGCGAGGAGACTGGTGGAGGCGATCGGTCTTCCGCGACTTGCGAGAGCGGGTCCTGTGAGAGACAAACCGTCTCATCGGCCTCATGATCGATACAGTCTTCATGCTCAATACTGTCCTCTTGCTCGATGCTGTCCTCCTTGGACCAGTTGTTAGACGCAGACAGTTGCTGTTGTGACGACTCCAGCTCGTGTGCAAAGCGAGTGTTCTTGACTGGCCTTTTGGTGCCATGGGTGGAGCGGGTTGAGGTCATTGTGAAAGTTGGTAGTGAAGGGTGTTTGTGTGAATGGGATGGAAAGCGAAGAATGTGGAAAGAAGTTGTTTCTTTCATCCTCTCTCTCTTTTCTCATTCTTTTTATGTCTCTTCCTTTTCTTTTCCTGAATGCCAATTGGATCAAGGAAATCAGGACGTGGTGCATGGTGATTGGTCGAGACACTCATGCAAAGATGGCGTGCTTGTAAAAGCGAAAAGAAAAACAACTCATTCTCATGCATACATGTCTTGTGCCAACAGCGCTTGCATCATCCGCGGAGAAGATAAATAAAAAATATAACACGATGCATGATGACATCGATTTTTCTACATCATCTACTGATGAGGGTGATGACATCGTCTTTCATTGTGCATCCTGTGATCTGCAGGTGAAGACTCACCTTCGATGACGCGCAGGAGCAAACATGCTATTGTGCGGGAGTATATTTTATCCTTGTGATTAGGCTTGAGTCATGAGGGAGAGAGAAGTACAACGATTCAAGAGAGAAAACAAAACTGTATTAGTCAGTTCTTTTTATTTAGAGTTGTGTTTGAGATCTTGTTACTACTGATCCTGCCGTGGCGACACAACTTGCTGATGTTGTTCTTCCGTCTCCTCGTGCGTGGAGTGTTGTTCAGCGTCAGGTCTGTTTGTTTGTACAGCCGAACTCCTTTTTGTGACGTATGGCCGATGAAAGTAGTTGTGCGTGTCGAGGCGTCGAGAGGGAGGAAATGCGACTCTCCTCTGCCAATAATCATCGAAATGGGATAGGGTGCGCTTGACAACCTGTATTTTTGTCTCCAATCCTTCCATCATATGATTGTATTTCCAGTACTCCTGGTCCTGGAGGTCGATGGTGGTACCGATGTCAATGGGTGGCTCGGTTTCCGAGTCGAACATGCCGTGCATATCGCACAGTCGGTGGATGGTTTGGGCGGCAGCGTATGTCTTCGAGGATTGAAGGTGTACAAGAAGGGATTGGGCGTTTCGTATCGCTACAGTGTGCAACATATTAGGTTTATCATTGCTCTCTAGTTAGTCATTCCTTGTCACTCTCTATCATCTCTGACTCACTATGACACTACACCTAGAAACCTAGTTGGCGACTTTGTATATATATTTAGTTGTACCATAGTAATAACATCAATCATCACTGCTTCAACTCTCGTCCCCGTTCTATACTTCTCTGTCCCAGTCTTCGCCTGTTGCATGGTAGCAAAGGTTCCCTCGTTCCACTGACCTCTTGATTTTTCCCTCCTCGTTTTCACTGCCCGCGTTTTACTTTAATTTTCCCTCGTCCCAGCTCTCTCTGCACACCAGCCCTGAATTTCATTCCCTGCCCCTATTTTCCTTCGTACCCTCTTACACTCTGGACATTTTTGACCTCTCCGCACTTCTCTCTGCACTACCAGTCATGGTTACCCCTGCCCGCCTTAACCCCCCTCCTGTCTTTACAGGCGCCCGCGACGGTTTCTCTGCCTTGGCCTGGCTCGTTGCGGTTAACCGCTACTTCAACCTTGCTAAGATAAGTGAGACTGAACGAACACCCCACGCTCTCTCGTACTTGGGCACGCCTGGCCCTGCCCGATGGTTTGATGGATGTGGGCTCCCTGATACTTGCAACTTCGAGACCGAGTTTACTCCTGCTTTTAAGCTAGAGTACATTCCCAACAACTTTGCGGGCTCCTGTCGACGACACCTCACCAATCTTCGCATGACCACCAACTTTTCGACCTACTTATCTACATTCAAGGAACTTTTGGGCGCCCTTCTTGGTTATGCCTCCACCGACGCTGCCAAGACCACGGTCAACGAGTTCGCCCAAACATCCTTTATCGACAACTGCCCCTTGGTTCTTCAACAGATGATCGAAGGACACATTATTCAAAACCCCAATATCACCCTCATTCAGATCTTTCAATACGCCCAAGAGATGGACCGCATTTACTCCTTCAAACCCGACACCGGCCCCAAGACCAACTCGCTCGCCATCGCCTCCGCCCCCATCATTTCTTCCTTCACCTCTTCCTCCGCTCTCTCTCAAGCCACCCCCATGGAAATCGACAACATCCAGATCGCCCTCAACAATATCACCCAACGATTTAATCGCCTAGAGAGAAACATGGGTCATAACAATAACTACAACCGCAACAACAATAACAACAACGGCCCCCGAAACAACAACAACGGTAATCCCCCTTCCCTGACCCCTCAGGAACGCGAATGGTGTAAAAACAACAATGCTTGCCGTCGCTGTCGCCAACCTGGACATTATGCAAAGGAGTGCCCCATCTACGGCGACAACAACAATACCAACCGTGGCAACAACAACAACCGCCAAGGACGATGGGTTTATCAAGTAGCCGTGGGTGATTCCCCCGAGTCGGGAAAAGCCTCCGACGATCAGGCTTAGTCCAGGACTTGATCGTCGACGTTCCCTCCCTTTCTCCTCTGGACAAAGGGAGTGTTTCCTTACCAGAGTTAAGTTACAGTTCCAAGAATAAAAATTCTGCTATCAAAAACACTCCCCCCTCTGTATCCATTATTCGCACTACCACATCCGCACCTCGTAGCCTACACAAACTCTCCTTCTCTCCTCCTCCACTCTCCCTTTTTCCCTCATCCATCCCTGCCTCGCCTCGTACTCCCTCCTCAATTGCCATCGACTCGACCACCACTGCCCCCAACACTCACTCCACCACGGTACCCTTTGACGATGAGTTACAACTCACCGACGACGTATCTGATACCTCGCCTGTTGGTCTTAGCCCATCAGAAGAAGTGGACCTGGACCCACTCTCCTCTCCTGCTGCTTTAGACCAACCCATGTCCAAGCGCAGGACCAAACGCTTGCGACACAAATCCGTCCGTCTGCACGCTTTCACGGCTGAGAAAGCCTCCCGTACACTCTTGTCGTTTATTGGTAATGTGGCTGGTGCCCCTGCGCGTATTTTAATCGATTGCGGTGCGGAAGGGAACGTCATCAGTTCTTCTTTTTGCAAACAACACTCCCTCACTCGCACTCCTGGCCCCTCCATCCCCATCATCCTTCCAAACGGTTCCTCTTCCATTTCATCATCCACCTCCACCTTTACCATCGACCGCGACCACTACTCCGACAAACTGGAAGCACTCATTTACCCCCTCTCCAACTACGACCTCATCCTTGGAAAACCCTGGCTAACGACCATCAACCCTTTCATCAACTGGCGAAACAACGACCTTCACTTCACCCACAATGGACACACTGTTCTCTGGCGCTGTCGTGGTGCCAACGCCAACTCCATCTCCGCTCGCACACAAGGGAAACTCCTCTCTCACCTTCACTTTCACTCCCTTGCTACCCAACCTGGAAACGCTGTCTACCTCGCCCTCGTCAACATCGCTAAAAAGACCAACGACAACAACAGTAATGACAACAAACCGACCTCCCCTCCACTCTCACCCGACATTCACAACATCGTCCACAACGAGTTCCCCGACGTTTTCCCTTCCTCCCTCCCCTCTGGCCTTCCCCCTGACAGAGGCGATGCAATGAAGATCGAAACTGATCCGAGCGCTGATCCCCCCTTTCGCCCTGTTATACGTCTCTCGATTGCTGAATTGGATGAACTAAGGAAGCAACTCGACGACCTACTTGGCAAAGGCTTTATCAAACCCTCTACCTCCCCTTATGGTGCCCCTGTATTGTTTGTGAAAAAGAAGGATGGTTCCTTGCGTATGTGTGTTGATTACAGAGGGTTAAACCGGATTACAAAAAAGAACAGACACCCCCTTCCCCGCATTGATGAACTTATCGACCGTTTCCGCGGGGCACGCTACTTTACCAAACTTGACCTCCTCTCCGGTTACCATCAGCAACGTATAGCAGAAGAGGACACACACAAGACAGCCTTCCGTTGCCGCTACGGCCATTTCGAATTTAATGTGGTCCCTTTCGGGTTAACGAATGCACCGGCGTCCTTCTCCAATATGATGCTACGAGTATTAGACCCTGTTCTCGACAAGTGGGTTGTTGTTTACCTCGACGACATTCTTATCTACTCGCGCACCGAGGCCGAACATCTACAACATCTCCGATCCGTCCTCACGCTCCTCCGCAAGTACGGTCTCTACGCCAAGTTGAGCAAGTGCTCCTTTATGCAGAAAGAGACCGAGTTCCTCGGCCACGTCATCTCCAAGGACGGTATCCATACGAGCGGCGGTCTCGTTCGTGCCATCCGTGAATGGCCCCGTCCCCAGAAGCAGAAAGATGTTCAGCAGTTTGTTGGTCTTGCACAGTTCTATCATCAGTACATCGCTAACTTTGCCTCGATCGCCCTACCGTTGACCGCTCTCTTAGGTGAAGGCGTTCCTTTCTCTTGGTCTCAGGAGCAGGAAGTAGCGTTTACGACTCTGAAGGAGGCCATCAGTAAAGCACCTGTTCTACGTATCTTCGACCCCGACCTTCTAACAACCGTCGAAACCGATGCCTCCGGCTTTGCTCTCGGTGCCGTTCTCTTTCAGACCGATGAGCATGGCGAGTCGCGCCCCGTCGCCTTCACCTCCCGCAAGCTGAACTCTGCCGAACGCAACTACCCAACACACGAACAGGAACTGTTGGCTGTTGTACATGCATTGAAGACATGGCGCTACTATCTGGACGGATCCCACTTCATCGTATACACCGACCATGCCACCCTCCAACACTTCCCCACTCAACCCAAACTCACCCGCCGTCAGGCCCGCTGGATGGAACTGTTGCAGGAATACAACTTCACCTTCAAGTACAAGAAAGGAGCCGACAACATTGTCCCAGATGCCCTGTCTCGCCGACCGGACCATAGAGAGATTAACACACTCTCAGTACAGCTCGACCCCAGGCTCCGGCAGCGCCTGATGGATGGTTACAAAGAGGATCACCGCCTCAAACCGATCTATGAAAGCTGCCTCCAGGGAAGTCCACCGTCTAATTACTCTCTTGTTGATGGTGTTCTTTGCATTCAACGTAATGATCTTTTACTTGTTTGTATCCCCTCGAACTCTGACCTTCGGCTTTCTCTTCTTCACGATGCACACGACTCCGCTATAGCTGGTCACTTCGGTTTCGAGAAGACGTACGGTCATCTCCACTCGCGGTTCTTCTGGCCATCTATGGCGAAGGACACCCGGCTGTATGTGCAGACCTGTGAGTCGTGCCAAAGGACTAAGCCCAGCAACCAACCACCTGCTGGCCTCCTCCAGCCCCTACCCATTCCCGATCGACCCTGGCAAACGGTGACAATGGACTTTGTCGGCCCCCTACCCAAGACCCCACGCGGCTTTGACTCCATTACGGTCTTTGTTGACAAACTCACAAAGCAAGTGCACTTTGCCCCCTGCCACACCACCGACTCCGCCTCGCAAGTTGCACGCATTTTTTTCGACCATGTTTTCCGCTTGCACGGCATGCCAACCACCATTGTCTCCGACCGCGATACCAAGTTCACGAGCCGCTTTTGGAAAGAATTGAGCCGTCTGATGGACGTCCACCTTGCCATGTCGACTGCCTTCCACCCTCAGACCGATGGCCAGACCGAGCGTGCCAACCGCACCCTTATCACCATGCTCCGTAACTTTGTCGACCAACGGCAGTCTAACTGGGACCTCTTACTTTCCGCCGCCGAATTTGCCACGAACAACGCCACCAATGCCTCCACTGGAGTCTCCCCGTTCTTCTTGAACTCCGGAGCCCATCCCAACATGCCCATGTCATTGTTGACCCCTACTCCCGGCCCCAACCCATCGGTTAACGAGTTCGTGCAATCTCGAAGCGAAGCCCTCACCCTCGCTAAGGAGTCCCTTGCTGCCGCCCAAGAACGTCAAGCAGCCAACGCCGACATCCATCGGCGAGAGCATGATTTCAAGGTTGGTGACCACGTTCTCCTTAACCTTGAGAATATCACCTTACCCTCGGACCGCACCCGCACGTCGCAGAAACTCTTGGCTCGCTTTGCCGGCCCCCACACCATTGTTGAACAGCTGTCCCCGGTCTCCTTCCGCCTTGATCTTCCACCGTCCATGAAGATTCACCCCGTCTTCCACGTCGACCGATTCCGACGCTACCAACCATCACCTGCGACGCTAGGACCAAGAACACCAGCACGGCCACCACCGGTTATCGTTGAAGACGAGGAAGAGTATGAGGTCGAGGCCATTGCAGATCATAGGAAGGTTAACAACAACATGGAGTACCTTCTACAATGGCAAGGATACCCGCGCGAGGACTGGACATGGGAACCAGAGAGTGAACTGGCACACTGTAAGGACATCCTCAACAAGTACAAGCGCGACCATGGCCTTAGGACTTAGCAGCCCCTTCATGTGCAGAGGATATAAAAAGGCATATAAAAAATATCCAAAGCCCAAGGAACGGAGTGTTTACTTCCATAACTGACATATCTCTTCATAGTGGGCAACAGAACACAGAATAAAATAGCAATAGACAGCACATGTTTTTTTAAAATGTAATCTCTCCCCTGTATTTCGCCCCAAAGATACAGTTGAGAGTACAAGTGCTTTAGATGATGACATACAAGAACTACTCTGGCGAATCTTGCAGTGAGGGTTACAGGTTAATAGTAGATGGACATATTCAAGAGTGTGGTGTGCGAAAAATAAGAAGACTTTGTTGTTTGGAGAATAGGTTGGTGTTTAGTAGGATAGTTAAACAAAAAATGTTACAATGGTTGTCTTATATGCTTGGTATCATATATACATTCTCATCCCATAGTCGCTATGGATATTGTCGAGATCTACAGAGATGTAACAAACACCATATGATAACTTGGACCTGAAAGGCCTCCTAGGTGAATGTTTTAAAAAAATATGGGTAATGCAATAATGGTGAGGGTGCATGCATTGTGGAACGTCTCAGATGAAGTTATCGTGGTTTTTATAATGTTTGATGTAACATACTTTGTAGGAAGTTACGATTGTTATAATATTTGTTGATATGCGGCCTCCTATACAGATCGTTGGTAAACATGCCAATGGTGAAAAAATAAATGTCATAAAGAGTGCATGCATTGTAGAACATATTAGATATAGTTATTGTAATTTTCGTAATGTTAAATATAAGTAGATTGTGGATAAACACCACTGTGATCAAGAAAGAAATATTGTAAATTGTGCAAAGGATGGTGGAAGTTTTTAAAAAGATGGGTAATATATCTGGTGAATCTCATTGGAAGGGACGAGGATAATATTACATGTGTATTCCATATATAAAAGCTTTATTTGTGCAAGTGGTATATCTACAGTTTTTAAAATTCTTGATCTACTCTTCTGCGGTCTCAAATGTTACTTCAAGAGGCTTCTTTTCTTCCATCGTACTTTTCTCTTTGGCTTGAATACTATCTAATACACTTTGCACTATGGTTTTTCTGTTGTTAGATCCTTCTTTTGCAAACTTACATAATATATCGGAATGTGGTTCGCGGGAACCAAACTTATCCATGTGCCATGTTTCGTAGTTGGAATAATCTTTCTCCAACAAACCTAGGTGAAAAATTAGTTCTTTTTCTTCTGCATTACCATCTGCCGAAACGTATTCCTCGCGGAGTTCTTCTTCGATAGCTGTTATTTTGCTATATACTTCTCCCATTGCCTTCAGAAAATCATGATGGTCTTTTGTAGTGTAAACACTTGAGGCATTCACATTTTCGCTTTCCATAGGTCCACCATCTTCTAGAGTTTTCTTAACATCCGACTCTTGCACCTCATCATCTACTTTTTCTACAAGTTCATCTAAAGTTTCCTTAATATTCGACTCTTGCACCTCATCATCTATTTTTTCTACCGGTTCACCTTTCTCTGTCGACCTATCCTTAGACCATTGTGGCTTAAAGCCCATAGCAAAGATCTTTTCTTTTTCCTTTTGGTTAAGATTATCATAGTCGACATTCTCTGCACCAATGTGGTCATCAGTCACCAAGCCAACTACAATGTTTTGCTTGCGGATCTTGAGAATGTGCTTTCCATTTACAAGTACATTCTTGGAATACTCCAATTGCTGCTTGTGAAACCTTTTCCATTTCATCTTGGATATATCTGTCGGTCCTTCCACTGGTAGTTCCTCTTCTACTTCGACCTCCTCGTTGAAAAGCATCTTTCTCTCTTCATCAGACATTTCTTGAAGTTTCATCTTGCTAAGCATGGAGCGTTCCAAGATATCCATCTCTGGAACATCACCACCGCCACGCAGATGATCAAGCGTAAACAGGCCAACGTATGTATTCTTTCCACATAGCTTGACAATGTACTTAGCCTTCATCGTAAAGTTAGTTGCATACTCAAGCATGTCGTTATTAGGATGAACCATCCATCCTCCATCCTTTGCAAGTGGTATGTCTTTCTCTGATCTAATGTTACGCACCGTTGTGGCCAGTGCAAATGTGTGTTCATCTTTTTCATCCTTAGAAACATCTACATTAGAAGATGGCTCTGCATTTTTGGGCATCTCTGAATGCCTTTTCTTTCGAGAAGTCTTCTTCTCATCATCCTTAGATGGCTTTTTATGAGATAGTTTTTCATCAGGGTTATCCTTAGAGGTATCATCTCCAGATTCTACATCAGGTCTGTTATTGGACTTGCCATCATCAGAGTCTTTATCTTTAGAGGAATCATCCTCAGAGTCAGCATTATCAGACGTATCACCATCATCTGTATCATCGTCAGAATTCTCATCAGCAGAAGACTCTTCTATTTTTTCTACATCTGCTGAAGTTGCCTCTTGAAGACCCATCTTGGCCAATATGCGTGCCTCTTTCTCAGATATTTCTGGCGCAGGGAGATTCTTGCCCATGAGCTTAGGTGGACACAATGCAATGTAGAGATTCTTTTCCTTTAGCCTAATAATGTACTTGCCATTTACAGTAAAGCTTTTTGCATACAGGAAAGCTGGATTAGTTGCATAACGCGTCCATATACATGTATTAGCGAGTGGTACATTTTTCTTGGACGTTATGTCAACTACCTTTGGACTCAACGGAAAGGAGACGGCAATTATATCTTCTTCATCATCATCATCGGACGGCTCTTCATCCGATGACTCCTGCTTGTTTCTCTTTCGCTTCTTTGGTTCTTCATCCTCGGAAGTCATATCGTCATCGGAAGACACAAACTTAGAAGTATGTGTCTTCTTTAAAGCCTTGGAAGACTTAGTACGCTTGTCGACAGGTGCGTTGTTGTTACTACGTTTTATATAACCTCTATCTTGATCTTGATGACGTCCACAGTATGTTTGACCAAGTTTGGCTACACTACCACAATTAGCACCCTTAATAGTTGTGCCTTGACACTTGCGCGCAGGATCGTGGACATAACAATGCATGCCTTCATCATCAACTTCCTTCATGCATTTGCGCTTGGACTTGGTGCACTTTTCTCCACAAAAGTAGTATCTCTCTACTTCCTCATCCTCATCAAGCGCCTTAAAGATCTTATTTGCATCTTTCTTGTTAAACTCCACTCCCTTCTTAGAGGAGAATGTCTCAAAGGCCTTGGTGATGAGCTCGATTGTAAGCTGAACGTACTTCATGTTTTTGGATATGAATAATATGGATTGTACTTGTGGTATGGTGGGTGTGAATGAGTTTTCAGTTTATGTGTGGTAGATTGCAGCTGCTTAGTACACTGATATAAAGAATTGCAATAAAAGATGGTTGTATAGGTATGGATGGTTGTATAGATATGGATAATTGTTGGTTGGTTACTAGATAAAGATTAAGCAAGAGGGAAGTGGACTCCTTTATTTATACTAATTCAGGAACACTGCCACAATGGACATTAATAGCGCTTGCTTATTAGCACTGCTTGGCGCTTAGTAACAAAAGAGTTTTAAAAAGGCATCTAAGTGGTTAATAATGTAGTGTTCCTCGTATGACGTAGATCTTGCTTATTAAGACTGCTTGGCATTAAAGACGGGGTTTAAAAATGGTTAAGAATGTAGTATTATTTTATGACGTAGGTTTGTACATGTGTTTATCCTCTGTGTTAAATAAAAAGGAATGCTGTAGAATAGCATAGAATAGCATCCGATCTACTACAATAATACCATGGCTTTTAATAATAGATACCGGTGCATATTAGCGTCTTGGCAGTTAATACCGTATCTTAAAGCTGACTAAATAGGCCATGTATGTCTATTCTTTTAAAAACCTGCAATAAGTCTACAGATTACCATTAACATCCATTTGTCGCTTCGTACCTCTAAGCTCAATGGAAAGACCGGGTTGCATTATTACTGCTTGATCCATTGGTGTGTCCTCATCAACATTAACATCAACATCACCATGAAGATTAATACCAAGAAATTTGTTCTGGAGTTGTGCCATTGTATTTCCATCCTCCACTAGCGCACCAACATCAACATATCCCATTGGTTGCTCAACGTCGTTCTCTGTCGTCGGATACTCGAATCCTTCGCGAAGCCAAGCTGTATGAATTGGTTCTGCAGAAATCTTCAACAAAGCAACCATCTTTTTCATGTTTAAGAGTAACAAAGATAACTTCAACTGCAAATTATATGTTTGTTTCTTATCCACCAACACAGGAGTACGGTTGTTGTGTTTCTCAAATGTGGAACCAAGGTCTGCAAACAGAGATTCCATCTGCGAGCGGAAACTACCAAAGGTGGTATTGTATAACGCTTCTTCCTGTGTAAGTTCCTTGTTCTTCTGTTTACGGTATGGATGAGCGAAATTTTGGACTTTAAGAGTATCAGACTCATCTATAAGCCTCCTTAAGAACTGTGGATACCCTCCATCGAGAGCAATGCAATCCATCTCATGCACTCTCTTGTCCAACTTCATCGTTAGCAGCATTGTTCCATCAGCATTGTTCTTGCAAGATGCAGATTTGGAGACAAATAAGGCCATGCCATTACAATCCATTGCTACCTGTGTGCGTAACCCTGACTTTTTCAGCTTGTAAGAGTACATATCAGCACTGCTCTCACCTTTGTATGTTGCTCTTGTATCATGACCATCAAGATGCAATGTAACATGCTTAAATAATGGAGGATTCTTTTCCTTTGCAGACAATAGGCGTATTTTAATTGTGGAGAACATTGTTGCAATACAGTTGGTGATGTACTTGTTGTGCAAAGTATATTCTTTCTTATAAAACACAGAGTGCATTGCATGAAAACTACTTTTTGGCATGTGTGGTTCCATTGCTTCCATAGACAGTCCTTTGACAAGATGATAGAGCATTAAAAGACCTTTCTCCACTTCTTTGTATGGACCAGGATACTTAACCTTTGGCCAGATGTCAACAAGAAAGAAGTACACTGGAATAGGACCAAGGCGTCGATTTAGGGTTTCTTTTATTTCTGGCATATACCCAATTTCCTTGCTTACAGTACGATGATTATTACGTGGTGTAATTGTTGGCCATCCAGCGTTGAGGAAAGTCCAATGGTCATCAAGCAGTTGTTGGAAGTGTTTTGTTAGATCCATAATAATATTTATGTATTGGATTGTCATGACGTTAACCAACAATAACAATTTTTTAAAAAGGCTTATACTTAACTGCATACACAACAGCATGTAGGATGGTATCTATCATACAGCAAGCACATAGTTGAGAATACAAATATATTTTTATATTTTATTCGGTAGCAGCCCCTTCATGTGCAGAGGATATAAAAAGGCATATAAAAAATATCCAAAGCCCAAGGAACGGAGTGTTTACTTCCATAACTGACATATCTCTTCATAGTGGGCAACAGAACACAGAATAAAATAGCAATAGACAGCACATGTTTTTTTAAAATGTAATCTCTCCCCTGTATTTCGCCCCAAAGATACAGTTGAGAGTACAAGTGCTTTAGATGATGACATACAAGAACTACTCTGGCGAATCTTGCAGTGAGGGTTACAGGTTAATAGTAGATGGACATATTCAAGAGTGTGGTGTGCGAAAAATAAGAAGACTTTGTTGTTTGGAGAATAGGTTGGTGTTTAGTAGGATAGTTAAACAAAAAATGTTACAATGGTTGTCTTATATGCTTGGTATCATATATACATTCTCATCCCATAGTCGCTATGGATATTGTCGAGATCTACAGAGATGTAACAAACACCATATGATAACTTGGACCTGAAAGGCCTCCTTAGCGGATTTTTTTTTAAGAGGGGAAGGTGCAACATATTAGGTTTATCATTGCTCTCTAGTTAGTCATTCCTTGTCACTCTCTATCATCTCTGACTCACTATGACACTACACCTAGAAACCTAGTTGGCGACTTTGTATATATATTTAGTTGTACCATAGTAATAACATCAATCATCACTGCTTCAACTCTCGTCCCCGTTCTATACTTCTCTGTCCCAGTCTTCGCCTGTTGCACAGTGCCTATCCTGCCTTCATCGGGTTGAACCGCCCAGAAGTGCGGTGGAGCAACGTCATGAAGATAGTTGTGAGTCGGTCGCTGGGGCGTTGTAGTGCTGTTCCTTCTGTCAGCGTATGGGTGCGCGCGTGTGGGCGACGTCCTTCGTGGCGGTGTTCTGCCGCTGTCGCTAGTAGAGCGAGGAGGGGACGGGGTATTGTCTCCTTGGGGACCAGATGAGGGAGCGTTGTCATCGTTCATGATGTGTGTGTTTTGTTGCGCTGTCGAGAAGGAGAGTTGTTGGGAGATGGTAAAGGTGTGTTGACAAAGTGTTTTACTTTTTCATTCCTCCTCCATCCTTCTCACTTGTGATCTTGTGCAAAGTTCTCACAAAGCGCATTCATCGCTACCTGATGGTCATCTGCCATTGGTTCATGCTTGAATCACGCCATCCCATAGAAAATCTTGAGAATCAACAAACGATGACATCGTCTTTTATTTTCAACATCATGTGACACTAATCGTCAGTGGAGATCTTACCTGCGGTGAGGTTTTGTCTCTGCTCAAGCATCACAATCGATGCGAGGTCGTGCTTTTGATACCCTTGAGTATAAGCGGTAGTGGTTCCAGTGTTTTCAGACTGGAGTGGTGCCAGTAGTGAGACGGTGCTCTGTCAGCTGCATGGCTGACCTTCCATACGGTGATGGGTGTGCATTCATTCCTTTCGTGTCTTTTTTTTTTTTTTTTTTTTTTTTTTTAGAAAAGTGAATGCGTGTAGGGGTGTGTGAAGTGGGGAAGATCCCTATTGTGAATTCGTTAAGAAAAATGGAGAATAATAACCGGGGTTGTGATAGTAAAGGTTATGATGGGAATAGGGATAACGAAACAAAGAGAGGGATCTGTTTAATTCAGGGACGAAGAGTCCTTATGTACTCTTCGTCCTAATGATACACGTGATTATAGCACAGTGAAAACTCGGCAAAGGTAGGTGGCTCGGGGTAGTTTGCCATGGCTTCTTGAACAGACTCCTTCAGGCCGAGGCGGAACTGTGAAATCATTGCGCTATCATTCCATGCTGTATCCGCTGCAAGGTTGACGAAACGGTTTGTATAGTCGATGGCAGAACCGCGCTGTCTAAGTTGACGGAGTTGGGCTTCTGCTAGGACGTGAGCATTGGAGACTCCAAAGTTCTTACTCATAAGAGCAAAGAACTGATCCAGGTTAGAAATACATGCGGGTCTCTCCTCGACAGGCAACTTGAAGGACGGAACGTATCTCTGCATGTACTTGAACGCTGCAGTATCACCGAGGCGCGAGATAGCCAGCACAATGCGGTCGTGGTCGTTCGGATAGAGGGTCTCGTTTGCAACGAAGAAGAGTTCCAGCTGAGCCTGAAACCCTTTCCAATCTTCACGCTTGCCGGAGAAGACTGCGGGGGGTGCTACTTTTGGCTTCGAAGGGGAGCTATTGCTGGAGTGAGGTGTAGTTGATTGGAAGATGGCACTCACTGTGTTGGTGACATCGGTCTTGTGATCATAAAATAGTTTGCCTAGTTCTGCGCGAGTGATGGGTGGTAATTGTGACGTCATCTTCTGGACGTTGGATTCGAGGCTGAGTAATCGAGGGTTGAGGTTGACGGTCAGGCTTGTGAAGAAATCTTCGTTCGAAAGAATGAAGTCCAGCATATCACGGTACTTCTGAACAGTCTCCTCGAGTTCGGTGACTTTGGCTTGCAAGGGAGTGACCGTCTGAACTATTTGTTCAAGTGTGGCTACTCGGTCCATCAGTGCTTGGAAGCGCGCGTTGGCTATAAGGATCTCACTATCGGGTAGCATTGTAGTTGATACGGAAAGTGAAGAGTTGTTGTAGTTTCTGAGGGTTGTGGGTTGTGTACGGAAGATGGTAGTAAAAGAGGAAAGAACTTGAAGAAGATAGGGTTTGGTTTTGTTGTGGAAAAGGCTTTTTTTTTTTTTTTTTTTTTTTTTTGAGCGCTGAAGTATATCAATAGAAAACAGACAAAGTTTGATCCAAGGTTCTTTAGGTGTATGACTTGGTATTGTCAAGAAAGCAGACCAAGCAATAGAATGAAGTAGATAAAGAGAACCTTGATCAAGGACTAAGAAATGAGTATAAGGAATAGGTTAAAGAGTATGTTGTATTGGCGATACCAAGTAAAGAGCTATAGATTTGCTATCTAAGGCCCTTTTATACTCGTTAGGGCGAAGTCACAAGAGCAAGCTCTTGTCTCGTGACAGACCATCTCTCTCTCATCTCGCTCCAGGGACCGACCTGCCGACCTCATAACACCCGCCTTGAAACTTCCAAGCTCTCCTTGCATGTCGCTGACCCGGGGTGGTAGGCGCCTTGGCAACACTGACGCCAACGGTGGTCCTGCTCAAGGGCCTTGTCGGTTTAATGGTTGGATGGATGGATAGCCCCGACGTGTGGATGGAGGAAGGCGTGACTGTTCTTGGAGACGAAAAATGGGAATTGGGAAAGAAAGATTTCTCTCTTTAAGTGCACCAATTATTTTCACCGATAACCCTCAAGTGCACATATCACGTGGTGTTACACGTGATATGATGAGACACCTTGAGTTCATAATAAGCACAAAAAATAGGCTTCCAAGGTCCATTGGCCCAATGGAAAGGCGTCTGACTACGAATCAGGAGATTGCAGGTTCGAGCCCTGCATGGATCATAATAATAACTGTTATTGCTTTCTCTTCGCAAACGCGTGCCTTTGGCGCGTATTGTGCTCGAGAGGCTTTGCTTTCTTTTTATGAACTGCGAAAGATAGTGTCGCTGCATAAATTCCTTTTTTTTATTTGCGAAAGGCGAACACGGACAGTGAGGCGAGATTTAAAGATTTTGTCTCTCCATCGCGTGCGGATTTTTTCGACACGCGATGAAGTCTCTTTTGCCACCAATTTTTCATAGCAAAGCCGCGATGTGACTGTTAATTATAAATTAAACAACGCTGTTGGAAAGAGGCCAGTCGAGTGCAGGCGGCGTGTTGGCAGGTAGGACACGGAACAACAAACAACAACAACATCAATAACAATAAGGCAAAAAGGGAAACGCCAACAGTAGCCAACGGGCGATTAAACAAACAAACAAACCACATAACAGAAAATAAACACGGATGACAAAGATAGCGGTACAACTCACGGGCACATCTCACTTGTTTTGACGAGACAAGTACCGCCAGTCAATTAGTCGTCCGCAAACAACCTGGCATCATCAATTCTAGTTTCCAAGTTCATACGACGACCAGAGAGGCGCCACCAAAAACAATACACGAATCGCTTGAGTTATCAATCGACTGTGAAGGAAGTAATAAATTGACAAGATGAAAAATGCACTTTTGATGCGGCATGCAGACAGTTGTTCACCAGAGTACAGCTGATAGGTATCCCCTTCAAGGTCTCCTTGGGTATGGATGGGTTGTTAGTGCCCGTGTTTCCGGCGTGATTCCGTTGCCTGTTTGTCTCTGAATATGTGTATGTGTGTATATGTGTCTATGTGTGTGTGTTTTGTTGAGGGACGTTAATTCCGCCGATGTGTCTGGATTTAGAGCACTCTGTCCCTTCTGTGTCCTCGAGTCGCCTCTTTTTTTTGTCCTTTGTCCTTTGTCCTGTTTCTTTTCTCTCCTTTCTATCGCCACTCAATCGCTCCCCCTCGGCGTTTGTCTCGTTCTTTTTTTACCTTTTTGTTTTTGCCACCGACATCATCCTCTTCCCAGCTGATCCTCCATCTGCTCCACATCACACCGACTAGCAGCCAACCAACTCGACCAAATCAACCAGCACCCAACCGCTATCCCCTTTTTTCACATTCACTCCACCAAATTGGCCATCGTCCATTGATTTCCAACCTTCCTTCTTATCCTTTGTCCGTTTCATCCCCAGTCTAGACTGATACTACTGGACTCTCATCCCCAAAGGACAACTCTGTCGCGAGAGACCACCTGCAGATTGCACGCTCTCCTTGACAGAGGCATTCCTCCTCCCTATCCCTCACCCTCCCTTTCCCATCCACCCACCGAATCTCATCAGCCACTCTTTTTCTGCCGTGATTCGCCTCCCGCTGGCGTGCTCACTCCAACTTTAAAGAAGGTGCGGCAGAAGCAGCAAGTCAGTCGTCGGTCCTGATTGCGATCCCTCGCTCCCTTCCAACATCCTCCCCCACTCATTTACAACCCTCCATGACCAGCGACAACACTGACTTGGCCGTTCTGGCCGGCGACGACTACCGCCCACCCCAAGGCTCGTTCCGCGGCTTTGTTCATGCTGTTGACCTCGAGCGCACTTCCTTGAGTCGCAAGTTCGAGAACGTCCAATGTTGGCTCGCCTGTGATGGTACCGTCCTTGTTATTTCCCACCTTTTCCTTCCTGTATTGTTATTGATTGCACCTTCCTCAGCTCCCCTTTTTTCACCCTCCTTTGTGCCTTTTCTTCCTCACTTTCCCTGTTTCCTTCGAGCGCGCTCGCTTGTTATTTCCTTTGTATTTCTGTCTCTTTGCCTGTCTGTCTGTCTGGCGTCAGTTGCTCCCTCAATTGTTCCCTCAATTACCTAGGCAACCTTAGAATGAATAATTCCTATCCAAGATCAGTCTCTTACTCCATTAATGCACTTTCGTCATCGTTTTCCATTTGGCATTGGCATTGGTTTCTCTTGCCTTTAACCTTTAGATACTGCCTCGGTCAACCTTTACTTGGATCTTCAAAAGGAGTTGGATTACGTAGAATTTAAGGTAAGGGCGTTTGATGGAGAGGAAGAAGAGTTCAACATTCTGCACTGCCAATTGTGACCACATACCATTCCACGTTAGTTCTGCATACACTAACATTGCCGCTATACATTGCATCTTTCTCAGTTGACCCAGAACATTCGACAAGTCTACTTCACCGATAAAACGCGTACTGTCAAGTTACATCTGAACAACAAGATGCGGTTAGACATTACCTTGTCAGTCGTGGAGGATGGTCAAAAGTTGTGCGAACAATTGATGCGGATCAAGGCTCGACGTAAGTGAACAAGCAACCTTTTCAAGACGAGCTGTACCGATGGATCGGCAGATGGCGCTCCTTTTTGCTCTCGTGTTTCTCACCCTTCTACCGTTTTTCATCACCCTTCCTTCCTTTTTTTCTTTTGTTCGTAACAATTGCTTGCACGTATCTGTATTCCAATGCCGGAACTTTCTTTGCCGCCATTCATCTACCATGGCAATAACGCGTAGCTGGCGATTGTGATGACTTTTCGCGCCATCGACCCAAGGCCGGAATTGTCAAGCCGGATGCAAGTTCTGCATATTTAACCGCGAAAAATGACCTTGCACCAAACCTACCGCCTATTGCAGTTGGATCAGCCGAGTCTTCAACCCAATCCAGGAAGAGAGTGATTCAGCATTTCACCCCTTCGACTGCACCGGAACATACCCTGAAGAAGTCGCGCGCTGTTGCCTCGCAAGACCTCTTCAAGTCTCACCGCCAATCTAATGAAGTGGTCGATTCTTTCCTCTCGACATCGCCTCCTGCACCCCAAGCCACGCCTGAGCGATGGCCCATTCCAAGTTCTCCTGCACGCGATGATGTGGGGGTACGTCTCTTTGGCAGGACATGCAAGCTGGACATGCAAGCGATTGCATGAAAAAGAGATATCGAGACAGCAACCCCCTTGCTCTGAGAAGGTGCACTCACATCTAGCCCTGCGGTCTTGTTTTAAACTGCTTTTTAGATCATTACCCCTAATAGAACGCAGGTCTTTGACAGGTTTGCACGCATTGGGCACTCTGCACATCACATGCCAGGTAAGGCGCATTGAGGCACATTGTAATTCTTGTTTTTATCATTTTTGCAATTGTGCAGAGTTCTCACTTTTCACGTCGACATCCCATAGATCCTGTTCCGAGACCCCAGTTCCATGCAAAGGTGCCAACTCCAAGGGTTTTACGGTCGATGAACGATAGGTCCAAGAGATATGGCCGTGAGTTGGACCACAAATCTTCTAAGGATTCAAGGGTGCTTGAGAAGTAAGCAAACTTTTTTATTCACCCTGAAAAAAAGCCCCAACCATTCGTCTTGCTAACATTATCTTTTGCTCTTTTTTTTTCATCCAATAGGAGATCTAGCGGATCAAAGTGTATCAATGCAGTACTCCAAGCGATACTCTGCCTCAACCCTCTTGTGCCAGATCTGACCGACTCATACTTGCTACTCATTTGTGGCGTCCAAGATGGGCTATTTCAGTGAGTGTCGATTTCGATGCCTCCTGCAAGGTTCAGTGGAATGCTATTTGATTCGATGCTAATTTTACTTGCATCTATGTACTCGATAGAATAATTGTTGATACACACACCGCCTACTCAGAGACAGGAAACTTGATGATAAAGGAGGATGAAATCTCAAACAGAATTGTAAAGAGTTCAACAGGATGCCTCGGAGGAGAGTTCGATGACGCGCGCGGGTTTTTGAACGACTGTCTCAACCAAGTGCGGAAGGAATTCAATGATCGGGAAGAGAATCCCATTTCTCAGATGTTCAGGGGGAAAATCGACCGCGTCTCAGAGTGCCCCAATTGTGGAAATATGATCCGCAGCTCAGAACAATATCAGGATCTTCAGCTGGAGGTGCCTACCCACGATGTCAGCAGTAGCAAATCCAAGTATGTAATGGTACCGTCTCTTTTCTTGCATGCTACATACATTGAATCGCGTCCCTAATCATCATATTTGATCTATCTGCTATATAGCCAGGATGCTGTGAGCATCGGCAGTCTCGTGCCTCAGCTGTTCGACACAAAGACAGTGGAATGCCAAAAGTGCCACTCTGATCAGGCAATTATGCATAGATCCTTGTCACAGTTGCCTGAGGTTCTCGTTTTGTGCTTGAAGCGATTCTCGTCCAGCCCAGTAGGTGGCTACAAGAAATATCGCAGCCATGTTACCATTGACGCGACGCTCGAGTTCAGTAAGTGTTAGATCGCGTGGTTTTTGACATTCTGTGACGATAACTTTTGAACTCATGATTGACAATGATTTTTACTGTCATATTCAACCCTGTAGCGCAATTTTGCAGCGCTGAGGCATTTACTGATGAAGTAGGATCGTTAGCTTATTTTCAGGAGGACTTTGGGATGCGCCCGCACATCCCTAGCGACAGTGTCCCTAGTTCCAGCAGCTCGCCATTCTCATCCGTCAGCCCACGAGGACAGCACGATCACTTGCACACGCCGACACCACCCGCTGAACGATACATGGCACAGCTTCGTGAAGATGGCACGTTTGGAACCACTTCTGATTTTCCTATCCTTCTGGACAGCGACGGGGAGGATGCAATTATAATGGCAGTAAGTCTGCATGGGATGTCAATTATTTTGATAACCAATATCGCGTCAATTGCTGCACATAGTCTCATTGTCGCGTTTACTGTTGCCGATATTATAGAGCCAACAGAGTCAGGAGTCACTTTCGTTCTACGAGGCACCGACAGAGGAAGAGCAATATCAATGGGCGATGGAAGAATCGATCAGGGCCTCGCAGATGACCATGTCTCAGAGCTCCGTCGCGGATAACAAGCTGCAGGATGACGCAGAGGAAGAGGGCGAGGTCATTTCGTCCCAGGTTTTTGGTCTCGACAATCCATTTGCTCATCCCGACTTTGCAAGCGGGATCAAACGGGACTCCAGGGGCCTATCTGGATCTCAAAGGACGAGCGCGCAATCGTCGAATGTCGGTACGCCCAAGATTAGCCCCAAGCTGGAACTGCCCGATCGGGGAGACACCTTTACCGTGCACGAGGATAAGGATAAGGGCATCGGAAAAGATGAAGGCGACAGAAAGGACAAGGGTGGTGATGGTGATGGCGGCGAAGACGAGGGAGATGAGGACTTCAAGGCTGCAGTGCTGGCGTCGCTCATGACTGGAGACCCCTCGACATCTCCCACTGAGGCGGACGTCCAGGAGCAGGAAAAGAAGCACGTGGAGGAGGCGATCCGGAGGAGTCTGATGGATCAGGAAGAAAATAAGGAGAACATCTCGCCCGACAAGGCCACTAGTCAGAAGAAGTTACTGGAGAAGAAGATGGTAGCGACATTGACACGATCTTGCTCTCAGCTGGACCGCTCACCCTCGGACCACCACCACCGCCACCAAAATCATCATCTTCGGAAGAGTCTTCCCGCACAGCTCAAGAGGTCCAGCACGATTGATTTCATTGACCGACAGAGATTCTCTAGAGGCAATGATCAAGCAGCATCGTCCCTTTCTCAGTCATACTCCTTGTCCCAGTCGCCATCCCCGACAGAGACAGCTTCCCAGCCGCTGCGCCTGGATTCCCCACCTCGGACGCGTCGGACTGACTCTACTGGTACTACTCGTCGTCATGCCGCTCAGGACAGAGATGAGCAGCACGACTCGAGATCTTCTGTGATCCGCTTGGAAGGCGACGACGATGACGCGACGTCTTCTCGTCGAGTCACCAGGGCCTCCAAGGGCAAGGACAGAGCGCCATCCTCCTCACAAACACAGGCAGTAGAAGATCAGAGTCTTGGACTCTTTCAACTTCAGGCGGTCGTCAGTCATACTGGTCTATCCATGTCGTCGTCGTCTCCAGTGGCCGCTGCAGGACAAAAAGGTCGCTATGTCTGCGATCGACTTGGAACAGATGGAATATGGAGGTGCCACGATGGCGCAAAGACTACTAGGTTAGGATCTATCTCTGACCTTACTCGATATCGCGCGCGATCTGGATACCTCTTCTTTTATGTCCGCTGCCACCCCGGTGCCGTCGTTGCTTAAACACGACTTCACCTTGCCTCGCGTGCTCGCATTACCGCCACCACAGCCTCTTTATAACTTTCTTTAACCATCGCGTTTGTAATTACATCTTCTTTTGCCTTTCTTTGTATTTTCATGTTTATCACAACTTCCCTTCCCCCCCCTATTCTCGTTTGTACCATTACCCCTCCCCACTATTCTCCTCTCAAGTAAGAAATACCAAAAAAAATAAAACTTCACCGCTTTCCTCTCTCTTACAATACTTTATTTCATGGAATAACTCGCTCTCAAATATCAGTTGCCAAAACGCTCAATCGAAGGCGGCTAAGGAAGGGGTAACGCGGCATCAGGAACTTTCCAAACGGACCCTCTTGAGTCGAGTCAACGAAGAAGGACAGTCACAGAACTGAGTAAGCCATTCGGGGTCCGAGTCGAGGAGGGCCAGGGTTCGTTTTGCGGCCTCTTTGCGGGCGACTTGGATCAGAGTGTGGGTTGCGGTGGCGACCGGGTGGCCGTGGATCATGACCGCGCATGTTTGGTCTGGGTGCCCCTGTTCCTGCCCCTGTCCATATCCTTGCCGGTGTTGCTGCGAGTAGGGGATGGTGGAGGACGAGTCGGGGAGTGTGGCAACCGCTGAGGGGTGAGGAGTTGGTGGCGAGGTAAAGGTAGTGAGAGGTGTTGACGACGAAGACGAGGATTCCGAGGGTTGGGAAGCGACTTGGCCGTCTTCTTCTTCCTGAGCGACGGTCAGGTTCTTGATCTTGAAGGATTGACATCCGGCTCCCTGGATACGATGATGAAGCTCAATCACAGGATGCTTCGTCAACGTCTCGATCGAGAGGTGGTCCCTCAACGTCGGAAGCACGGCTCGATCAAAGAACTCCTTGACGGCGGACCAATCCCAACCAGAATCGACATAGACGGCTCCAAAGACACTCTCGAGGACATCGCCCAAGACCTTGGTCATGTTGAAATCGGCCCAGTACTCGCCCATAGGTTCTCCTCTCTCTGTCGTCGTCGCATTTTCATCAGTAGCGGCTGATGTGAGAGCATCCTCTTTGGCATCCTGGATCTGTTGTGTGGCACGCAAGATGTCGGTCGCAAGAGAAGAGCTGAAATGCAAAATATGTTGATGGAGCTCCAGTTGGACACAGAGGACGCCCAGGATCTGGTTGTTGATACTCGCAGACTTGATCTCGTGGAGGACACCCGGTCCGGAGACAGGGTACCGTTCGACCCAGTAATCCGCCACCAACATGTCGAGGATCGAGTCTCCCAAGAACTCGAGTCGTTGGTAACAGGGAGTCTGAGGCTTGACGGCCGTCGCATGGGTCAGTGCCTCGACCAAGAGTCGTCTGTTCACGAACTCGTACCCGATCGAGAATTCGACGTTATCCAGGTCTCCAAGAAGCGGGTCTTCTTTGAAGGGTGTAGCAAGAGGGTGAGCTGGGTGGAGAGGATCGTCTGTTTGGGAGGAGGTGCGGGCAAAGTCGTCCCAGGTATGGATCCCCTCGAGGGGTTCCAGGAGTGCGGCTGCGGCTTTGAGACCTAAGTCGAAGCCTTGGCTGAGGTAGGCTGCGCCAAGAGTTGATTCGACTAGATCGGCCATCGTCTTTGTCGAGATCGGCCATTCCACCTGGGACTTGCGTTGCGGCGGCTGCGGTTGAGACTGTGTCGTCGCTGATTGAGTGAAGTCTTCGGCAGACGCCACCGAACCATTAGGAGGACCAGGAGGAGGGGTATCGCCAGAGGATGGAGAAGGAGAAGAAGGCCCAGGTGTAGGCACAAAGAAGTGCGTAATGACCGGCAGAAGCTTGTTCAGAAACCGGTGCAGTTTAAAGCGTGTCGCCCGCTTGAAGAGGTGACTGTTCGAAATCGTGGTCATCCGCTTTAATGTCAACCGACCCTCGTCCAGGAGCGGGTATCGAATAAACAGGTCGACCGTCATCATAAACTTCAAGAACGTATCGCCCAACAGCTCGAGCCGCTGGTAGTTCATGGCATAACATGTCTCGGTCGCCGTGAGGGCTTCGAGCATCAGCGGAAGCTTAATCTGATCCTGGAGCCCAAATTCAGTCATAAACTCGATCGCCTTCAACAGATCGTCGATGCGTACAAGAACAGAGACCATCCACTCTGCAGATCGGAGAGCGCTCGCGGTGACAGGATACTTCTGAGTAAGTTCTGGAATCAGAAAGTTGGCAGCACCGGATTTGTGTTTAGCTAGAGCCGATTGTTTGATGGTTTGAAGATGGTCTGCGCGCCGGGGCACCTTTTTGACTTCGATCAGGGGTTGGTCCGGATTGAGAATGTCGAACCCGCGCTTGGTCTTGTAGTACTGGGTAAAGGTGTTGATCGTTGCCACTGGGTCGGACTCTTCAGCCTGTGAGGCGTCGTCAGACAAAAAAGAAGGTGAAGGAGATGTGGTGGATGTTGGGATGAGACTGTTGGGCGTCAAATCTGTCCTGAGGGCTGTTGAAGTAAAGAACCGATTCGACTGGCCCTTCTCAAGCAACACCGTATCCTGCAGGCGATCCCAGGAGAGGTCGGCGTCCTGTAAGCCGTAGAATGCTGCAGTCGAAGACGAGGAGCTTCCTAGCTGGACCTCGCTCCAGTCAATGAGGGTATTCGCTGAGAGGTCCTTGTGAAGATCAGAACCAGTGTGGTGTCGCATGAGAGGTGCAATCAGAAGACGGACCCCAGTATCCAGGGATCCGACCTCGACAGGCTTGCGGAAGACGGTATCAAAGAGCTGCTTGTGGTATTCGTAAAGGTCATCAACTTGTTGCACCGAGAGATCGACGCGACTGTTGAGACGGACGATATCGACAAAACGAGAGTCACCATCAAAGAAGAGCTCGATGGGATCGAACTGCGGGAGTGGTGTAGCAGTGAACAGGCAAAGAATCCTGGAGATGGGCAGCGTCTCGTCACCGCCGGTGCTCGTAGCAGGTTGCTTGAGCGAAAAGAGTGTCGCGTGCAACGACACTGAATCCGATCCTGGGACGAGCTTGATCTTGTTCTCCCAGAAGGTAGGTTGATGGATCGGGTACAGAGAGACCGGAGGAGCTTGCCCGGCAGATTCCTCATTTTCTTCGTTCAGATCGTCCTTGACAATGGGCGCCTTGCGGTGAGGCAACAGCCTGTCCGTCAAACCCCCACAGAGATAGAGCTCCTTAATGGCCTGGAATGACACTGCCTTCTTGGCCAGAGACTTTCTGGAGAACGGTCCCGAGTCGAAATGGGTGACAAGCGCGTTCAAGGGCAAGGTCAGCTCACAGTGAAAGCTACCCTTCACATTCGTGATATTGAACTCAGGCTTCCAAGTCGTGTAGATGTCGGCCGGCAAGGAATCACAGTACCTATGCAGGAGAGATACGGCGGTGTGAAAGATGACCCGAGCGCCGGTGGACTCGACCTTGAAGACAGTCTCGACATCAGCCAATTCCTTCATATCCTCCAGCCCAAAGTTGGTGTCCTCATCGTCCTCATCATCGCCGTTCGCAGAAGGGCCTCGAAGGCGGATGACTCGGTCCTGGGGGAGTTCACTACACCACATTCGCATGTCCGCCTCGGCTCTAGAGATCTTTTCCAGGTAGCCATCGTTTTCGGGCAGCATGATGACGTACTCCGAGTTGGGATCCCGAGCGCGTCCACGCGACTGGATGTGGCTGATGACCGTGTTCTTGACATCAAACCTATAAAGGTACATCGAACAACGCACACAAAAACGTTAGCCTATGCCAATAATTTCCATCGCCATTATCGATATGTAACGAAAACTAACATTAATGTACCTGATGACGAGACGGCACCGATCGATATCAATACCTTCCTCGGCAACATCGGTTGCGATCAAGAGGTTGTACGTTCCCTTTCGGAAACCCTCCAGAATCTTCCTCTGCGCCTTGATGTTCATTAGGTGCTCTTTGACGTCACCTTTGCCGCCATGACCCGTAAGGACAGCAGACTGGATAAAATCCAACCCATATTCTGGACCGAACTTCTTGCACTCGTCTAGGAAAACCTTCATAGTATGGGCAGTGGGCCGGCGCTCCACAAAGAGGATCCCACAGAACCCAGGTTGGAGACCGGCCTCCTGCAAGACCTCGACGAGCTTCCGCACTTTCTGCGTGACCTGGGACAAATCCAAGTCGAGGCGAGACTTGGCCATCGAAGTGGCAATTTGCTCCGCGCGTTGGATCAAATCCAGTCGTTGAGCGAGAAAGTTGGTGTCAGTCAACTGGATGTCCTCCTTGAGGGTGTCAAGAATGTACCTCCAGCTCTTGGATCCAAACCAAGGTCCTAGCTCGATGATCGCAACTTCATACCAGGTAATTGCAGGTTTGAGCTTCCTGTCATCCTTGAGCATGGCCACCAATTGCTCACAGGACTGCTGCTCGGCAACGGAGAGTCTTGAAAACTCGCGCGTGACATCCTCAGCCGGGACGGGACCGGTGCCGATTTTCACGCCAGTGTAGTTGACGACACGCTCCCTTGGGCGTTGGGAGAACTTGAGGACCTCATCGTACGAGGCTGTGATGATGTTACAGTCCATCGTCTTTTCCAGTTCGCTGATGGAGGGTGAATAGCCGATGCAGTGGGTGGTGGCAACAATATGTGATGAGGATAATGAGCATCAAAAAAGGGAAAGAAAAAGAAAAAGATAGTCGGTGATCAGTGTGTCAATTAGCACAGCAACGTAAAATTATTTTGTTGCTCACGAACCTATATAATTCGGTTGTTACTTACACAGCAGCAAACTTCGCAGCGCCCTTGTCTTTTGGAGGGGATGCGGTCATGCCAAAGATCTTGGGTCGTTCCTGGGCCTCTGGATAGAACTCCGTCATGATCTTTCGGTAGGGATTATTCTTAGTTGCATGATGGCACTCGTCAAAAATAAAGAGACTGCACTACAAACATTGTTGAGGGAGATTGAGAGAGTGAATGAGTGAGTGTGATAAGTGGCAACTCGAAAGTTTAGTCAGGAGCGACGTGATGAACAAACACAGCACAGCAACAGCATGAGGAAACAACCAACGTGAGAGAGGCTTACAAGGTCAATTTTGATATAAGCGTGATTGAGGATGTTGAAGAGGATTTGTCCGGTAATAACAATGAGCTCCGATTTTTCAAAGATAGTGTTCCATCTTTCCTCGTCAAAGTTGTCGGCACCCATCGCACCACAGACGGCTTCTGCCTTGATATCGCTATTGTTGCAGATGTAGGCGTGCTGTTGGAAGACCAAGGGGACCTTGTTCACGACGAAGAAGGCGACTTTTCTCTAACATGTATAACAATGAAGGTTAGGTGTCTCAGTGATTTTTTGTGTCGCATTTTTTTGGCATACAAGCCATCCTTTTTTTTTTTTTGCATACATGCATGCATAAATCCCACGCCCCTGGTCAAAATCGACTGCCAAGCCTTTTCACAAGCAACCCTTTCGTCCATCGACAATGAATTCAAGTGTGTAGATAGACTGCAAGCAATGAAGGAGGCCATTGAGTCAATGCATCACAGAAAACTAACCTGGCGCCCGGTTTGTTTGGCTTCTTGGCGCGCTTTGGCCACCATGTGCTTGAGCAGGATGACGGATATGAGGGTCTTGCCGCTTCCAGTGTCGGAGACCGCAATGACGTTGCCCTCGATAGCTCGTTTGGCGACCTCCTGCTGGTACGCGCGAGGTTCATCGCGTCGTGTTGCCATGAAAAAGGAAAGGTGGTTGAAAAAGGGGAAAAGGAGTATGGGTAAGTGTGTGTGTGTGTTGCTGTGTGAGTATGTGAAGGGTAAAGAAAGAAAAAAAAGGAGCGAGTAGGAAGGAAAAAGGGACAACCCTTCCTCGCAGTTCGAAAAAAATCACGGCGAAGCTCTATCTGTTGCAGCACCCACGATCAAATCGTGATACAGTGAGATCACGTTTGCACTCAAATCGGTGTTCGTTCTTATTTATTGCTTTTATCACAGAGTTTGAGCGCCTCCAAAGTACTCCACCGCACCCTCCAACCCTCCCCAATCATCGTCCTTTGCGCGTCGTCCGAGTCGGGAATCACTACTCAGGAGAAAAAAAACCGAACACATCGACACCCACGAATAACACTACATACAGAAGCTAACCATGGACGAGTCTATGTATGATGAATTCGGCAACTACCTCGGCCCTGATCTGTCAGACGAGGAAGAGGACGAGGAGGAGGAGCACTTCCAGCAGCAACAGCAACAGCAGTTGCAGCAGGACGATGAAGACCAGGAGATGGACGACGATGAAGACGTTGAAATGCAAGAAGAAAATGTCAGGACCAGCACTGCCTTGTCGCGCATTGGAGGTAACAACCAACAACAGCACCTAGTCTTGTCAAAGCTTTGCTTTTTTCTTCTGGAGATCAGTTTTTTTGGTGGTTCAGCCTCCAAAAAAATGGCCTCGCGACGTTGAATGATAGACTGACAATTCTCCTATCGTCTTTCTCGGCCTTTTTTTTCTACCCTTGGTAACAGAGATCCCACAGAACCAGATCGTCTTGCACGAGGACAAAAAATACTATCCAACAGCTGAGGAGGTCTACGGTGAAGGCGTCGAGGCACTTGTCGAGGAGGAGGATACACAACCCTTGACCGAGCCTATCGTTCAGCCCCTCAAGACTAAGAAGTTCCAGCTCGAGGAGAAGGACCTCCCCACAACTCGCTTCCGCAAACAGTACGTGTTCAGCTCAGATCTGGCTAACACTTACTATCTTGTTCTGTGTTACAGCTACCACAAAAACATTGATCCCGCCTATGAACTCACCTACACCTATGTGTTTGTTTTTTATCACACTTACCAGGTACATGTATGATCTGATGGCGTTCCCTCCTCGTGTCCGCAACGTCGCAATTGTTGGCCACCTTCATCACGGAAAGTCGTCGATCATGGACATGCTTGTCAACGAGACCCACGAGAAGAACTTGAACATTGATCTGCAGGAACGTTACACCGACACTCACCCTTTGGAGCGTGCACGCGGAGTCAGTATCAAGAGCATGCCAATGACACTCGTTATGCAGGACACCAAGGATGTCTCCTACTTGCTCAACGTCATCGACACCCCTGGTAACGTTACTTCTGGGCAATGGATGTCTTGATCTCAGGATGATAGCTTATCCGGATATCTAACGCGGATCGTCCTTCTCGTTTGGTACTATCTCTTTATAGGACATGTTGATTTTATCGACGAGGTTTCGGCTGCATTGAGGATCGCGGATGGCGCAGTTCTTGTGGTGGACGCAGTGGAAGGTGTGATGTGCAACACAGAGCGTATTATCAGACACTGTATTCAGGAGAAAGTGGCGCTCACATTGGTCGTCAACAAGGTCGATCGCCTCATTTTGGAACTGAAGCTTCCCCCTACCGACGCCTACTTCAAGCTCAAACACACTATCGAGGAGGTCAACACTATCATCTCTCAGACCCCTGGTGGTGAGGGCATTCGACTTTCCCCTGAGCTCGGCAACGTCAGTTTTGCGTCTTCTCAGATGGGCTGGTGCTTCACATTGAAGTCCTTTGCTAAACTCTACGCCGACTCTTTCCGTAAGTGTTCGCACCGAGTCTTTGACGGCTTGCTGGAATTGGGACGTTGAGCAAATGATTTGGACATGATGGAATGGCATTCATTATTCATCTCACTGACTATAGTCGTTGCTTGCCACTCTCTTCCGAACGTGCTTAGCTGGAGTGGACATTGATGGATTCGCCAAGCGCTTGTGGGGCGATGTGTACTTCAACGCCGAGACCAGGAAGTTTGGACGCAATGCGGCAGATTCCCGCTCCAAGAGATCGTTCGTTCACTTTATTTTGGCACCCCTGTTCAAGATCTATGGACAGGTTGTCGCTGAAGACAAGGATACTCTCAAGTCGACACTTTCGAGCCTGGGTATCTTTTTAAAGCCCAAGCAATATAATCTGGATGTTAAGCCCGTGTTGAAGTTGGTCCTGGATCAGTTCTTTGGACCCCCTACAGGATTCGTCGACATGGTCTCACAACACATCAAGTCGCCTACAGAGAGCGCCGCGATGAAGGTTGAGCATATTTATACCGGACCCATGGACAGCGATCTCGTCAAGGCGATGAAGGCTTGCGACCCCAACGGACCTTTGATGATTCATATCACCAAGCTGTACAACTCTGCAGACGGCGAGAAGTTTGACGCGTTCGGTCGTGTCATGAGCGGAACAGTCAGGGCAGGACAGAGAGTGCGCGTTTTGGGCGAGGGATACACCGTTGACGATGACGAGGATATGACTGTTCAGACAGTCGAGAGCGTGTCTGTCTTTGAGTCGCGCTACAGGATCGACACTCAGAGTGTGGTGGCCGGTAACTGGGTCTTGCTCGGAGGCGTTGACCAGTCGATCACCAAGACAGCAACCATTACTAGCACAGATATCTCAGAGGAACTTTACATTTTCCGTCCCCTCCGGTTTATAACCTCAGCTGTGATGAAGATTGCTATTGAGCCCGTCAACCCCTCAGAGCTGCCCAAGATGTTGGAGGGACTTCGGAATGTCAACAAGTCGTACCCTATTTTGATCACGAGGGTGGAAGAGAGCGGAGAACATATTGTTTTGGCACCAGGCGAGCTTTACATGGATTCTGCGCTTCACGATTTGCGCAAGATCTACTCTGAAATCGACCTCAAGGTTGCTGACCCCGTCGTCAGGTTCTGCGAGACAGTTCTTGAGACGAGTAGTCTCAAGTGCTTCGCCGAAACTCCTAACAAGAAGTATGTGCTATTTTTTGCTCTTGTTCAGGATAGTGATTTGGCAGTGTCTTACGGCGCATTAACCAGTGTCCTTTTTTTTCTCCTTATCGGCTATCTTTCATCTTAATAGGAACAAGCTGACGATGATCGCAGAACCATTGGAGAAGAAGATTGTGGACGATATCGAGGGACTGAAGGTGTCAACAGAATGGACGGCAAGGCAGCTGGGAACTTACTTCCAGGAGAACTATGATTGGGATATTTTGGCAGCACGCAACATCTGGGCTTTCGGACCAGACATGAACGGACCCAACATCCTCATTGATGATACGTTACCTAGTGAGGTGGACAAGGGTCGTCTCAAGCAAGCCCGTGATGCTATCCGTCAGGGATTCCAGTGGGGTACCAGGGAAGGACCCCTTTGCGACGAACGTAAGTTTACCTCAGGTCGCTTTTTTTTGCATATGTGCGCTGGTGCTGTCCAAGGTCTGACCAAGGTGATTTATTACCATCCTTTGTAATTAGCTATCCGGAGTGTCAAGTTCAGGATTATTGGCGCAGACCTTGCACTAGAACCTATTTACCGCGGTAGCGGACAGATTATCCCAACAGCGCGTCGTGTGTGCTACTCTTCGTTCCTGATGGCCAGCCCACGGTTGATGGAGCCCGTCTACAACGTGGAAGTGCAAGCCCCCGCCGACTGTGTATCGGCCGTGTATACAGTCTTGGCCCGTCGTCGTGGCCACGTTCTCAAAGATATCCCCAAGGCCGGTTCTCCACTCTACACCGTCCACGCCGTGATTCCCGTCATCGAGTCGTTTGGTTTCGAGACCGATTTGCGTACGCATACACAGGGCCAGGCATTTGCACAGCAGATGTTTGATCATTGGCAGACCGTCCCCGGTGATCCTCTCAACAAATCGATTGTCTTGCGGCCGTTGGAGCCCAGCCCAATGCAGCACTTGGCCAGAGACTTTATGATCAAGACGCGTAGACGCAAGGGTTTGAGCGAGGATGTGTCGGTCAACAAGTTCTTTGACCAGGACATGCTTCTCAACCTGGCCCAGCTCGATTCTGAGGGCTTTGGTTTTGACCTGTAGACGTTTTATTTTCCTTTAGAAAAAAAAGGGGGAGAAGAAAAAAAAAATAAGAGAGAGAAGGATAAGAGGATGTTATGGAATAAACTGCATATCGTAATTGTAAACACCCACCTCATGGCGCACCAGAATCTTGATTCTTTGGGGCACCATCTTAATTGACTATTACTCAAAAGAGAACTATTGATAATGCAAAGTTTAATTTGATGCTGGCAAGTTTTTGTCTTTTTCGGTGAATGATGTTTGATTTTACATAAGGTCTTTTTTGAAGAGAGGTGAAGATAACGCTAGAAAAGTAATCGAGGGTTGATGCTCTACGCTTATGGCTTCTTCTTCTCATAGGCCCACTGCAAGAAAAAGTTGGTGAGCATGGCGGTGAGGAGGATAAAGCAGAGGAGCGTAGGTCCAATCCGGTCATCAAAGGGCCCCAGCTCACGGTTACGGATCTTGTACGCGCGCCAGTGGTATGTAACGAGGGCATACACCATGAACGACAGAGCCACAAATGTAAACAGACCGGCACTCACACGCGACACCTTATCACCAAAGTTCAACAGACCCAGCGACAGACCGCCCAACATGACTGTGAACTGGAGCCATGACAGGAATGTACGCTCGTTGGCAAAGAACACCTTAGGCTCGACACGGACCAGGGTCGCAATCTTGCGGCCAGGAGGGGTGATGAGGTATGTGGTCTGAGGGCCAGTGGTGGGTTCGTCCTCGCCGAAGGGGTGGGCGACACGGTCCTTGGTGCGACGGAAGAGGTAGCGGAGGGTATCTGCGCCAGGCTTGAAAGGCGAGATGAGCGAGTTTTTGCTCCTCATCTGACGACGCTGACCGCCCAAAAGAGGAGTCTGCTCACTCGATGCGCTGCTGGAAGGTCTTGAGGGACGCTGGATCCAGTTATCCGAAGGCTCCAGTGGGTTCTCCTCATCCTCCTCATCCTCCCACTCGTACTCCTGAGCCTGCTTGGCGCCGCCCTGATAGGCCTCCTCATCATCAACGGCTGTGATCCTCATGTCATGATCCTCGTCACTGGTCGTGTTGGCTGGGGTGCTGTAGCCGCTAGGATCAGGTCGTGAAATGGACATGTTCTTGGAGGCAGGCTTGCGGATATCAATGTCCATCTGGTGATACCAGAAGGGGAACAGCTTGACACGGTTCTCGATCAAGGTCGAAACACCATGGATGAACTTGGAGAACTTGGGGACAGACTCGACCAAGTGAGAATTGACCAGTTCCCGGACCCACTCTGGAGGTTCCTGGCCGTGCTGTGTCTGCAACTTCACCTCGAGAACTGCATAGGGGAATCGGCAAATGTCGTCCTCCTCCAATTGACTGAAGGGCCAGTCGATACCAATGTCCATACGGCGCCAATTGTCACCACTGCGGGATCTTCCGTCAAGGTTGTCTTCACGGATCAAGGTCAACTCGGTGTCCAGAGAAATACGGACACGGGCATCTCCTGGCAGCTGGAAAGCAGTTCTGTTGTAGAATGTGCGCATCACTAGAATGTAGGAAGGAAATGGGGTTAGAACCATGTAAGAGACGTACAAAACATCAAAACATTTCGTAGAAAATAAAATTCAGGTACCTGGACCGTAGTTCTTGGTGAGGATGCCGTATTGGCACTCTGCGGCGAGCTGCTCAAACTCGGAAATCTCTTTCTCGGACTTCTTGCCCTCGGCGCGCATCTTGGCGATAGTGGCATCCATGGTATATTCGCCTCTCAAGAAGGCGTTGACGTACTTTTCCTTGATGGGGAAACGGGCCTTGACAGACTTCTCTCCGGTCCAATCCTCACGATGGGTCTTGCGCTCGACAAAGATCTGTTGCTGATCCATGCCACCGTACCATCTCAGACGAAGAGCCTCGGCGCCCTCAGACTTTTCGAGACGTCCCATGTAGAGCTCAAACTCGTCGTTATCAAAGTAGACGGAAGAAATGGCACTGTCCGCTGGGTTGAACTCCTTGTTGGGGTTGAAGACCAAGACTGGGAGATGTTTCAGGATGATGAGCTTGAGCTCCGTGATGTTGTCAGGATGAACCCAATACTTTGTGGTTTGACGGACAAAGGCCTGCTGGGACCCTCCGGCGGACGAGTCGCCTCCATGAGCCTTTCCTCGTGTCCTGACGGTGTCGTAGAGGCTCGAAAGTTTGACAATCAGGGCATCGTAGTTTTCCTTGTAGAATGGCTTGGAGTTGAGGCGGACCATGAAAATGGGACGAAGGATCCAGTGGGTGAGTTTCTAAAGAGGATCAAGCCATCAAGAGTCAAGAATCGAGATGATTAGTATTCCGCTTTGTAGTGCCGACGAACGAATTCGATTTTGCAAAGAGCCATGGAAGGTTAGCGGTGAAAATCGTGCAACTGTCCATGCACAGCACCACTCTCTTCGGATTGGATAATTGCAGAGAAAAAAAATGTTGTCATCGCGAGTGAGCACTACACACTCACGCACTCCTCCCTCCCACGGTGCCCTGTTATCAATTCCCTTTCTTTCACTCTTTCCTCTTCACGATGTATGTGAAGGTGGTGGTGGTGATGATGGTAGTCGTTCGATGTCCTGGTTGTTGGATACGATGTGGATTGGAATCTTCTCACTCGCTCCAATCTCTCTCACACTCCCAACCGCTTGATTGTCACCTCCTGTCTTTATCCTGTCCTTGCCTGCCTGTACCCACTCTTTATCAACCCGGTGCCATTCTAACCATAATAACAAAGAGTATAAAGCAAAGAAAAAGAAAAGAAAGGAAACCTACGTCGTGCTTCTTGATGATCTTGAGGAATCCAGTATAGTTCAATCTCGTAAACTTGGCCAAGTCATGAACATCCGCAATGATGTGCGACAACTCCTCTTCCAGCAACGCATAATCCTCATTCTGAGCATCATTCGATTTAATAATCTCCTCGACTTCCTGTTTGGCCGACTGGAGTCGACGCATGATCTCGCCCGACTTGACCTTTTGGAACGAATAGACCTTGTCGAGTTCCTTTTCGAGCAACTCTGCAAAGGCGGATTCGTCGTCTTCGGTCCAGCCACCTAGGTTCTTGGAGAGACGGGTCTTGAGCTCGGCTTTGAGAGAGTCGTAGGCGAGGTAGTAGTAGACCCACTCTGGGTAGAGGGATGTCTTGAGTTGGTGGCCAAACTTCATTATTGATCAGAACTGATTGAGGCGGAAAGTGGGGGAGGTAATGGAAGTGGGAGAGACAAAAAGAGGGAAGGGAGAGAGTGGGGAGGAGTGGTGAGATAGTCGTTTGAAGGAGACCAAAGTGGAAAAAAAAAAAAAAAAAAAAAAAGAGGAAGCTCGTTGGAAGAAGTGAGCTAAATGGGAAGAGAGGGGAGGAGAAGAAGGGCGGAGGGGGTGAAGGGGAGAGGTGAAGAAACAACGAACGAGAAGGGAGAGAGAAAAGAAGAAGAAAGAGGAGAATAAAATACGGTGAGAAAAAAATACTTTTATTTCGCATTACATGGCTCTAGCACAGGACATTGGAAGAAAAGATGAACATTGGCGACATGCGCTCTGTACTATTACATGTGTAAAGGGACAGAGCACGCCCTTTGTACTTCTTCTTATTCGTCTTGCTGTGAACAACAGCAGACACCTACCATCTGCATCTGCATCATCATCTTCAGCATCAGCAACAGCATTAGAGCTTGACAGCACATATCCGATCGCAGCCATCGACACTTCCTGGTTGGTCAAGCGGTGCCTTAAAGCGTTTCTACTAATAAAAAGATAACACCGCCTTGCCCTCCAGACACTCTTGCAGCTGTCAATCTCATGGTCGTCTAGAAAAGGCGCACATCCGGAGGAAAAAAGAACGTGAATAATAAGCCAATGGTCGGACCCGCAACGGACAATGAACTGTGCCTGTCCGCCTGCACTTGTTTTTCCTTCTTCTGTCTCTTTTTTTTGATGTTGGTCTTTTTTTTGATCCGTAGATCTATCACTCTGTGTGCTGTCTCCTTTTTATTTTCTCACCATCGCGATCTCCTTTGTTCGCACAGGTAAATATATGATCTACCACATTCATACTAGAGATTCTCCTTTGCTTTCACTTGACCATGGTGGTCGCTTGTCCTTTTCGCTTTCACTTCTTGACCTTTTGCTTACACCCTCCATCCATCTCTTCGTGTCTACACGGATCAGATCATATCTCTCTTCAGGTTTTTCTATCGAAAGCCCAAAAAACACACACAAATAAAGTTGTCTGCATGCTCTGAGCATGATCTCAGAGAGTCAAAAACAAGTCCGCGTTTCGCCCTCAAACCCCGGTCGCCAGGAAAAATCGTTGTAGGGCCAATCAATGCCGCACGTGTGCACAAACACCACCTATCCATTGCTTTCAACTCTTCCTCTCACCTGTGCACGTTTCTTGCCCCTTGCCTTTCGTTGCAGTTGTTTGGACACTTGAAGAGAGATATCTAACTTGGAACAAGGGAAGACTGACCATCTAACTCTACCTGAAAGATAGAGATAGAGGGAAAGATGCGAGTGAGAAGGAGATGTCTACTGTCTAAAAGGTGAAGGATATTCTTTAAAGCATTGATCCCATTGGCCAGCGGATAGGAAGGGAGGTGGAGAGAAGGTAGAATGCAAACCATGCTCTCCAGGACCCTTCTCATGCGTACATTCGAAATTTTACAAGGAAATAAAGAAGCCGATCGGATTTGAATGATGTGGGGAAATAACACACCATCCTCCTCTTTATTTTTTCAAGTCCGAGGGGGTCAGGGACATTTGAGGGAGGGAAAAATAAAGCAGGACGACAACAACAACACACCAACACAAAGGCACACCATAATTCTCTCCACAACCATGTTGCACTTCCTCCCTCGACGTCCATTTCACACCTCCTTCCTGCATTTCTCCCAAGGTACTGATTTCTCCCTTTTCTTATACCTCTTGCCTTCGTGTTTTGATTCTTTCGCCTCTTTGCTCGAAATACGTATATGAAGGCGAACGGACCCGTCCCACTATTTGTCCCACACGCATGATCATAGACGCCTATGTTCTTTTGGTTCACACCTCGAATGGGTTTCTTGGTCTTTTGGTTGAAGAAGTAGGAGAAAGAGCAAGGGGGCAAGGCCTAAAAGGGTGTAACAAACTAACAAAGCGACCAGACAGAAGGACAAGCAAAGCGGTCAATGCAAAGCGCAATTAGACACTCGCAGTCTATCGTAAGCAACCGACATAAAAATAATGGGTCCAGCATCATGACCTCGTCATGCGCTCTTCCTTCCTCCCTTCCTTCCTTGCCACACACACATTGACTCTCACTCTCCTTGGTTTCCTCTTTTCTTCGATTGATCCATTTCAACTAAAGAAACAATGCAAGGTAAAGCGAGAGCCGTAATACCAACCAATATGCACAACTTGCATGTGTATTCATGGGGAAGAAACACATAACAGAGCCCCAGCACCACAAAGAGAGTCAATTGAGAGGGGGAGAGGGAAGGAGAAAGTAAGGCGCCCGTCCCGGCAAGTATGTAAAATGGACCAACGATTGACAAAGGCACATGGCAAAGGCAGAAAAGAAGTATGATCATATCCAAGGCAAGGGAAAGTGAAGGGGTGTGACAGTGAAGTGAAGGGAGGAGGCAGGAGGATGGGTAACATTCATTCATACACACACAGACTCGAAAAATGAATGAATGTCCTGGTTCTGGTCCTGGTTCTCTTTGATCTCTCCCTTGGATTCTCTCTCCTGAGATCTCTTTTGTTTGTATCTTCGTTTGTTGCTATTTGAGGACATATACACACACACATGCACAAGAAAAGAAAAAATAGACGGAGAGGAAGAGGAGAGGAGATCGAGAGGAGTGAGCACAACAAACATAGAAAACGATAGTGAGAGATACAAGAGGATATGGCTATGGATTTGCAAATCGTCAATTGCCAACATGCACGCTCAACATCTCTCTCTTCCCTCCATGCCTATTCATGTCCCTTATTATATCCACTTCCTCCCCTTCATCTTTCTTCGCCTTATGTTTTCTATGACCCTTTCATGGCCGGTGTATTAAAACTTACAAAAAAAAAAAAAAAAAAAAAAAAGACGTGAAAGCGTGTCGCCTTTTCTATCTTTGCGCCTGACCGACGGAGTATCTGTCAGTGAAGACGTACGGAGAAATCCCTTTAGTCACAACTGCTAGTAATGAAAATGAGAAGAGTGGAGGAAAAAGATAGCAAAACGAGAAGGGTGTCTGCAGGGTGGAACGGAGAGGGTCCACTTGACACATCAACTTACATCGCCTCACCTGCAACAAACACACCCCCTTTGGAGGAATGCATGGTGTCGTCCGGACAACAATGTCCTTTTTGTATCATTTATCGCTCTATACTGTTCAGCTGACCATGGACCTTCATTTTCATTGGATGTGTGTTTGCATACATGTTTGTGAGAACTGTCAGGCCCACACCATTGGCATTCTGTCCACGCAGTAATTATTTGTCCTAGTAATTCATTCGTATCGAGTCTGCCTATCCGTCTTATTTTCTTATTACTCTGTCTACTTGCATTAGTGCCCGATGATGCCTACTTACTCATAACGACGATGTGTTTGGCATGTGTCTATGAGCATTGTATGTCAGCAAGTTGGATTCAGAAGGGGTCCCGGCAACTGCGGGCAAGAAAGGCACTGTTGTACACCCTTGAGAAAAAGGTGGAGAAGGAAAAGGGCATGCACGTCGAATTGGTCGCTTCGCGCTTTTCCTTTTTTATTCTTTTCTTGCATTAGCCATTGGACCAACGGGCTTAGAATGAGTACGGCAATGGGAAGGGTTATATTGATAACGCGAACCCTTGCGTTTTTCTCTCCTCGTTCTCATCCTCCCCTTGCCTCCAACATCCCGGTCGTTCAATTGCAATTGATTGCATTGTTGGTTTTGAGTTTTGGCTTGCATGTTTGCATGAACACGAGGTTATTAGACTATGGAACGTAGGATAAACATGGGAGGATGGTAATAGTTGCCTATCGATCAAATTGAAGTGATTGTGGAAATAGTGTCAATACGTACTAGTACGCTGTGCTTGCTATTGGTTTTCCTGTTCCGCTCGTTGTCGTTCTGTTCTTCGTGTCGGATGTTATCTTTTGACTCTTTTTTTTTCTCGTTCGTATTTGAGTTGGGAAAGGAAAAAAAGATGGAGAGTGAGTGAGTGAGTGAGTGAGTGAGTGTATGTGAGCAAGAAAAAAAAAAAGAAGGTTGTGAGTGCCCAGGCTAGTTTCTTTTGTTTTCTTTGTGAGCCATTTTTCTCAGGCACAGGAGGATAAACCCAAACAGGGCAAGCAAGTCAGACGAAAAGCAAAAAAGAAAAAAAAAAAAGGACCATTCACCGCGCACTATTTCACGCGCGGTGTTTTGTTGGCTGGACGAGAAAAAAAAAAAAAAAAAAAGAATTCGCCCAAACGACCGACGGACGGTGAACAACATCAACATCACCCCTCTCCTCTCTCTCTGTACCCTCGTCGCTTTTCTCCATGCGAGCTCTCGAGAGAGAGGGGAAGGAGAGAAGGACAAGCGTCTGAGAGCACTTTTACCTCTTCTCCTTCCTTCTTGCTCAGAGTCTACTCTCTCACTACGTGTTGACAAATCCCTTCCCCTCGTTTCCACATTCCTTGCACCCTATCTATCTCTTCTATATCTATCTCTCTCTTTCATTGCTCATAGCTTAGACAACCCTTGCCACCATTCTTCACTCCATCTAATTCTCTTTCTATCTCTCTCTCGCTCTCTCCTTCCACGACCAATGGTCCATTAATAAATCTCGTCATCATTCCAATGATCGTAAACATAAAAATAAAACGCGACAGAAAACGAGAAAGAAAACTAATAGATGCTTCAATTTGCCCAACGCAAATTTCTTCCGATCTCGCTCTCTTGTCGACATCTCGTGCTCTCTGGTCACTGAAGAACCGTTGTTATTTCCTTTCCCCGGAGGATTTTGATTACCATAGGCATTCAAAAAGGGGGTGATGGCGAATGAAAGAGGGAGCAAGAGAGAGAGAGAAGAGTAGAAAAGGGTGGAAAGAGTAGAAAAGCTAAAAAGAGGGGTTATTCGGCAAAAAGAAGGAGGTGATTGAGAAAAGGGAGGGGTAAGCGAAGGAACGATCAGTAACATACACGGCACGGCACGACACATATAGTCTTTTCGTTGTCCCAGCCCAGATCGGACTCTCGGGACGAGCAAAAGGGTGTCTGTCATGGCAGCTGCTGCTATTGTTGATGGTGATGGTTTGTTGTTGTTGTTGCTGTTGTTGTTGATTATGCCACTTGGCCGTTTTCCACAACGACACATGGCGCATCGATCCATCAATTGTCCTTTCGTTGTCTCTCTTTCTCCCTCTCCTTTTCCTGTTTGAAGTGAACAAAAAAGGAGCAATGGGTTGGGAATGGGACAATGGAGCAGAGTAGAATGGAATGTGATGAGAGAGATTCAAAAAGGAGCGAATGACTAAAAAAACGTGGGATGCAGGAATGGTCCTGATTCCACATGCCGTTGGCCTCCTTCTCGTCATCGTGCCTTTCAAAAAAAAAAAGAGAAAAAAAAAAGACGCGGGAGGCGGTGACCCCAGACAAGATGGAGAAAGAGAGAGACAGAAAGCGCAATGCAAAGCTGCAAAATGGATCGGCCGCAGGGAAGGAAGCGTTGATTTGATTGTCATCCTGTTCAGTTCGTTTGCGATGCATCTGTTGATTGTTTGTTGGTGTTGGATGAGTGTTCGTGTATGCCCCGGGACTTTTTTACTTTGTTTGGTTTGGGTTGGTTGGGTTGCGCTTTTCTGTGTTTGCATAACAAGGTTGGTGTCCATTGAAGTCCAAGTTGAAGTCAGTCGACTACGCCTGTTTGTGTATCTATGTACGGATGAGCAACAAGGAGAGTACTGTTAAGTCATTCAGTTCAAGTCAGTCGCATGTTTCTCTCCTTTTACTTTTGTCTTTTTCTCTGATTTCCTATTCGCTCCTTTTCCCCTCACCCTCTCTCCTTCAGTCTCTCACTCTCTGTCTGGCTGTTCCTGATCCCCTTTTTTTTTTCTTTCTTTTTTTCTTTTTTTCCCTCCTCTTCTCTCAGTTCTGGTTGTCTCTCGTACCTGGACCTTATTTTTTTTTTTTTTTTTGTTATTTGTGCCCTGATTTCTATTCTTGTCACGACCTTCTTGTGGGATGGACAGAAGAGGCAAACAGACCGACATCCTCTGTACTCTTCACTGACTGACTGACTCGTTCTCCTTGGAACAGAAGAACTGGACTTTGAACTAGACAGACTGAACTCTCTTTCACTCTCTCGGTTTTCGTTTTCCCTCCCTTCTTCTTTCTGCGCTTTTTGTGCTCGTTTTTGGGCCTCTGACCATATTGAGCAAGAGAAGAGATACACGGACAAAGAAACTTTTTTTTTATATAATCCGACTGGTTGTTTGTTCATAGGTAAGTGTCATCATCATCATCATCACCATCATCATCGCACACAAAAAAAAAAAAAAAAAGATAACGGTGAACAGGCAGGACAGACACACGCACACACGCACACACAGACGCACAAAAAAAGCGGCAAAGGTAAGCGAAAAGGAGGAGGTGCGGACAGACCGACAGAACAGACAGAAGACAGAAGAGGAGGGAAAACGAGAGGCATGCACGCCCGACCGAAATACACGCAAACAAGTACCGTGCTTGCCTTGATTACTACCACCACTACCCCCTTGCTTTCTTTCTCTTGTCTTTTGGCTCCCCCTACCACCCCCTGGTCATTTGTTCTGCCTCTTGGTTGATCCTACTGGTGTTTTTTCTTTTTCATTGGCTTGATTTGACGTGGCCGTGGCCTAGTTGGAACGATGAGATCGAGAAAAGGGATGGGAATGGAGAGGCCATATTTTTTTTCAATCGGGTATCATTATCGTCGATGAAGGAGCAAGAGAGCATTTGCAAAATGCAAGAAGGAAAAATTTGAGGATTGTATTAGACAATAGGCGACATGGAGAAAAGAGGAGATAGAGCAAAGGGCGACAGCACGAACGAGCGACGACGTTCCTTTCCTTGATGATTGGTATAAGTATGTTGTATCCTTAGATTACATACATAACTCGCATGGAGTTGTTTGAAGTGTACCCCATGAATGAGGCATGTTGTCGGAAGAGATATGTCCGTATGGTCGTTGCGTCTTTGCTGCTTAGACGCTTCTAATGCTGTAATATTGCTTTACCCCTTTGCCATGGTCCATTTCTGATCAGTGGTGTGAGTGATTAGGCCATGAGTGATGAGTTTGATTTTCTGATATTTCTCAATTGAAAATGATATTCAATCATATTTCGACCCTTTTTTTTTTGCTTCTTGTCGTCGTTCCTTTTTTTTTCTTTCTCGTTTTTGGTTGCTTGTGTTCGTTGTGTTCGTTCGTTTTGTTTGTTGACGGGGGAGGAAGTGGTGGTGGACAACAACAGCGACAGCGGGAGGTAAGGGATAATGGAACATAAAACAATGGACCAAAAGGACCGAAAAGAGCACACACAGTAGGAACGAAAGAAAGAACGAAAGAAAGGGACGAGAATAGGAGACGACGAGGAATAAGGCTTTCTTACTTTATTATTTTTTATTTAAAAATCGATTCTTTCTTTACAAGTCATCGTCATGAACTTGAGTATATAATCCACCGGTTGCCGCCCTTCCTTCACCTCTTTTCTCTTATTCTTCTCTTCTTCTTTTCTTTGATTCTTCTCTTTCCTTCTTTCTCTCCTTTGTCTTCTTACCAGCACCACTACTACACCCACTTCAACTCACCCTTCCATTCATACTTCCTTCAATTGCCCCTTCACTCACACACACACACACACACACACACACACATAACACAGGCACAACATCACCATTACACGCATAACACCCGCCTTCGCCACCTCACCCCACCTTGTTGTATCCTGTACACACACCCTCTCAGCCCTTTTTATTTTTTGTATTTTATTCTTAGCCCGTGCAGCCATACATCCATTCTTGTCTCTTTTCCACAACACCACCATCACCTCCACTTCTTCGATCTGTCTCTCCCTTTTTTCTTTTCTTTTTAAATCCATTTCGTTCTCTCTCTCTTCTTTATTCCCTTCACCTTCCTCCACTCTCTCTCTCCTCTCTCATCGACTAACCTTCCCTTTGCCTTCCCTCCTCCCCTTCTCCCTCCACTCTCCGCAACCTCCCTCCACTATCCCATATGCTCGCTCTTCAGTCGGCTCCCCTCCACTTGCGTGACCAAGAGAAGCAAGAGCGGCGGTTTGATCAGCCGCTCCTGTTCACGAGTTTCCTGAAAGCCTCAAACCCGTCGACCTCTTCCTCCGCTCGCCACCACCACCACCACCACCACCCTCGGCATCACTCCTACCACCACCCTACACCCCCCTCCGTTTCTGCTGTCGCCGCTGCCGCCGTCGCCGCTGCCGCTGCCTGCGCGGTCCCTTCCCTGATGCCACACTCCCACCACCAACAACAACCACAGAGTCATCACTTGGTCAAACACCAGACACTCTTCTACCGCGAATGCGATCTGAAGCAGGATCTTTCTATTGCCAACGCCAAGGCCCACCACCACCATCCTTACCATATCAACTACAACAGCAACACCACCTCGACAGGCAGTAATGGCATCCATAAGAATGTTGCTGCCAGCAACCACCTCGCCCCTCTCTCGGGAACCACATGGGCTCCCCGGATCCAGAATGACGACAATGCCGCCTCTGCCTCTGCCTCTGCTGCCCTGACTCCCATTCACAAGATCGAGGCACGCATCGCCCAGATGACGATTGAGGACTGTGCCAAGGAAAAGATCGTCCTTCTGCTTACAGGTACATACCACATATCCATCTTCCTTCTCTACTCTTTCATCACAAACCTCTTTCTCGACACTTTTGCTTTTTTTTCCCTCCGGATCGGGGATCTGTTCTTGGGCGACAAAACGAGTAAAAAAAAAGTTCCACCAGCTGCATACGAGCTAGTGAGAGTTCGGACGAGTCAAACGTCGAGGACCTGGAAAAACAACATCAACATGCCTCGCTTTCTTTCTATTCCCCTTCCACATCTTTTTTTCTCACTCTCCGAAGTCAACTAAATCCTTGTCTTGGGTATGTACTCTTCACTGTCTCTCTGTGTGCGATAACAGTGAAAAAAAAGAGTGTCGTCTGCCTTCTCGGTGTTTGATTAGGTTAGCAAAAAAAAAAAAAAAAAAAAAAGAGTCATTGCGTCTTCTGAGTGGCGGTCATCGCCCTTCGGTCTGTCTGTTTGTTGTTGTGTTGACATTGGCTCTCCCACCACCGATCTTCTCTTCTTTGTCCATTTGGTCCTGTCTCTCCCTTTTGGTGAAGGCATATTTTCGGTGTTGTAGTGATCGTTCTTATGTCCGGCTTCTTTTTCTGTCCTTTTTTTCGCCATGTGTTTATTCAAGGAGTGAATGGCCGCACATACCCTTTAGAAAAAGAGTCAAAAAAAAGGGAAGCGAAACAGTTACAAGTCAAAAGAGAAGCAGTAAGACATAGAAAAGTGGTTGTTTGTTTAAAGGCTTGACAGTTGCGTTGCGCGCAAAGGATGGTCCCAAAAACCCGAGGGCAAAGCAATAACGCAAAGTAAAATAAAAAGAGAGGATGTGGGGTTGGATTGGGACAGGGCGAGAGGAACGACTAAAGAGAGAAGGTTATGTCCGCTTTGTTTGGTAATATCGCCCTTGTTTTGCTTCCTCCACCCCCCATTCGTCGTTTTTTGTATGTTTCGATGCATGCTCATGCATGTCCCCTTCTTTGAATATACGGATGCATAATTGCCCAATCGAATACACAAACACAAACAACAAACAACTCCAACTCTGTTCATTCTTTCTCCGTACCCTCCCCTTTTTTTACCCCTTCTCCCTTTTAAGCATTAACCATGGGAAGGGAGGGTTCCATTGGGGGTAAGGGAAATGAGGGAGGGAAGAAAGGAAGGGAAGGGTTATTTTTACCCTCCGAGTGCCATGGACCATGGTCAAGGCATTGATGGGAA
Source organism: Linnemannia hyalina (assembly GCA_019671135.1). Taxonomy (NCBI): domain Eukaryota; kingdom Fungi; phylum Mortierellomycota; class Mortierellomycetes; order Mortierellales; family Mortierellaceae; genus Linnemannia; species Linnemannia hyalina. Next base: position 107,007 of record JAHRHY010000010.1, read on the forward strand.
GAAGAAAAAAGGAAAAAGAGTAGAAAGGTGTACATATTCATGTTCGATTGAGTAACATGGATAAGTACAATGGGTCATTGGAACTGTAAGAGAGTGAGAACAGGGCTTTGGACTAGGATCGGTTACCCTTCTTTTTTTTTTGTTTACTTTTTCTATCCGCCCACTGAATTGAGTTGAAGGGTTTTCTGGCCCCTGGACCTTCTCATATTTTTTTCAAGGCATCTCTTCTTCCTCCTTGCTGGCGTCGCATCGCTCACAATTGCTCGACTTCTTTTCTGTTCTTCCCCCACTGCTGACCCCATTGGTTCCCGTCTCCATCAACATCATTCCTTCCCTTTGCCTCAACATCTATTTCTCCTTCCCTCTCATCAAATTACCACCATTCACCCTTCAATCCTCTCCACTTTTTTTTATCCGCAACATTGTGTCCAACTCCAATTGCCCCCACAGACACCAAAAAAAGCAGGAGAAGGACATAAACAGCAAGACCAGTTTGCATGGTCGCACAACTGTTCACCACAGACATCTTGTGATCACTGTCGTGCAAAAAAAAAAAGAGCCAAGAGAAAATCCACCGAGGCACAATAAGCTGCAGTCAATAGCCATCCCTTCTTCTCCATCCATTTCACCGTCTACGCATAGACACAGAGTCACCTCTTTCCCCACTCCAATCCATCCATCCATGGACTGCCTGTTCCCCCTGCTCCTCTCTCCTTCGTCTCCTCTCTTCACTCTTCCTCCGTCTCTGTCCTCTGTCCCTTTCCTTCCATTCTCTCCTCCTTCCTCCCTTTCCAGACACACGCACATCCCTCTCTTACCCCTTCTTCCCTTTACCCTCCTGCCCGCTCGGCGCAAATGGTGTTGTTTCCGTCGTCCGCTTGATCCTATTGCGCATTCCTCTGCTCTCTCTTTGTTTTGAATAACCAATTTTTTTTTTTTTTTTTTGGTTTTGGGAATGCTCTTTTTTTTCTGTTAACACTGCACACCCCCTTTGCCTCTCCTCCCTCATTGTCCTCACTCTGCGTCTGCGCCCGCGTCCGCCTTCACCCCCTTTGATGCAATTCCTTACCCCCTGGGTCATCCCGTCCCTAGCCATTGTCGCAACTCTGACACGCATCATTCTTCAAAGAATAACGCCAACACCACCTTTTTTTTTTTTTTTTTTTTTTTTTTTCAGGGTCACTATCTTTTATTTTTTGGCGTTCCAATCAGCCCTGTATTTGTTATCGGCTGTTGGGAGGGAAAGAAAGGGGTTGAATATAGGAGAGTGGGACAACGATAGTTCGGCGAATTGCGATGGGCTGGCTAATCATGTTCTTTGGCGTGTGTTGTGCCCTATGTGCGTTATTTTTATTTGTCCGTCGGCTGACAATGGGTGGTGTTGACGATGATGAGATGGAGCACGCGTTTAGGCAGTGGCCTGTCGCGAGTGGAGTGGTGAAGAGTCAAAGACGATTATCTTTTTTCAATTGAATTAGTGGTGTTGTTGTGTCATGGATCTGCCCAATGTCACTGCTACGTCTACTCCTCCGCTTCCTCTTTGCCCTACTTCGCCTTCTCTCTTCTCTTCTTCAAGGACCCAGGAAACGATATTGCTTTACAGAACATGACTTACTAACCATATCTTATTCGCTCTCATTTTTATTTTTATGTTTTTTGCTGCATGATCTTGTTCACAAAAAAATAGGCTCATTTTGTCCGATTCACTTGCACCACACAGAGATGCTCGAGGCAGCCAAGGCAAGGATGGAACAGGAGGATCTAGACCAAGGAATCGCACCCTCAACCTCCACCTCCAACAACAGTTCGGGCGCAGCGATGATCCTCGGAGGATTTCTCTCCCCCAGTCACGATCTCTACGTGGGTGAGAAACTCAAGGGCGAGGACCTGGTCTTGAACTCACAGGAGCGTTTAGATCTCTGCCGGCTCCAGACGGCCGACTCTGACTGGATCGATGTTGATGCCTGGGAGGCGAGCCAGGACCGTTTCTACGACTACAACAAGGTCACGTCGAGATTGCAGCAGTTCTTGCAGGAGCGGTGTCAGACCGCTCTCCATAACAGGATGAACGCCCTTTTGTCCAAGCAGCAATCGTCTGTTGTTGGTGGTGGATCAGGAGAGCAATCGGACGAGAAATCTTATGCGTCGATGGTTCCACAACGATCGGGGTCACTCTTGACAAACAACAACACAGTCAACAACCCCAGTCAGTCAGCAGCAGGCAGGAATCCGTACAATATCAGGGTTGTGTACCTGTGTGGAGCTGACTTTGTCCTCCGGACGGGGGCACGCAAACTAGTCGGCGGTATTGTTGTTGTCGATCGACCCCTGGGCGCCCCTTCTTCATCCAACCAACGTCGGTCCATCCTCTTGACCCAAAGCGGAGGATCTATCTCTGTCCCCGTCTCCAACCAGATCGAAGACCCCTCATCCTCCACCTCTGGCGCATCTGCGTCCAACTCAACAACAACAGGAGAAACGGCGAAGCAGCGAGTCTTTAAGCGTCTGGAACAGTCTTATGGATCTGAATGGTGCGAAGCCTCGAGGAACAACATCTGGTGGCTACCCGCTCGTAGCCGGACCGAGTCTGAGGACATCAGCTCGACCAGGATAAGAGGTCTCCTCTCGGACCGCAAGTCCTGCAAGGGACTGCTACACCCTGCTGTTGCCCAGCGTCTCCTCGAGAAGAAAGCCCGCCAGGATGCCGGCCTCTAACCCCCTTTTCGTTGTCGCTTTTCCCCTTATTTTTTGTCGTTTTATTTCTTTGTTCTTGTATTAAGTGTTTCCTTTTTCTTTTTGTATAGTACTTTATCGTTGTCATTTTTCCTGTTTGTCTTTTCCTTCTCGTTTTTTGCTACCTTGGTATTTCTGTAAAATAAAACCCTCAATTGCCCTACTGCATACGCTCTTTGGTTTTACCTTGTCTTGCCTTGCCTTGCCATGCATACCCTCCTCCTCCTCCTTTCGGTCGGGTCTGGCCCAGAGCCTGTTTATTTTAACCCCTGACCGGCTTGGCCGGGTTGTACTTACGCCCCTGTCTGTCTTTGCTCTCTCCCCTGACTAATAAAATAAACGCCCTGGCTCCCCCCCAGTCACATTTTCTTTTTTATCCTGCCTATTTCCGCTCTTGTGTGTTGTTTGCTTCGCAAGTGAGGTTGGTGTTGTGTTTGTCAGCCCATTCTTGTTTCCCCACAAACAATAAACCACCACCTCAACTCATTCTGTAAACAACAACAACAACAACAAAAGAGCCGAAGAGAGGTTGGGGTAGAAGCCGGCTCACTCAAACAGGCTTGACTCGCTGACAACAGCATCCACAACAGGGGCTGTCAGAAAAAAAGAGAAAAAAAAAAAAAAATATCAAACAAAGAACGCACAACGGCGACGATGACGGCGGCGAAGTGGTTTTTTTTTTTTTTTTACGAACAGACAGGCACAAAAAAAAAATTCACGAACAAAGCGCATACACATAAAACGTATTCACGCATTGTTGATCACTCGCATCGCATCCCCCCCCCACCTGTTTGTTGTTGGTTTTTTTTTATTTGTGGACGCATATCGATGCGTAGGGATAAGAGGAGAAGGAGCCCAGTTCAGCGGGGACGTCAGGTCACATCCCCAATGGAGGACGAAAAAAAAAAAAATACGAGGAAGGGACCGACCATCTGTGCGCAAAATTGCTAAAGTCGAAACAAAGAGCATCACTTCTCCCCTCCATGTCAACAAAAACCAAGTGTGATTTTTTTAGGCCCATTTTTTTTTCCCTTGCATGCTTCGTGCTTCGGAGAGAGAGAGAGTGACCAGAAATAACAGTAGTGCGATGAGCGAGCTATGGGAGGAAGGAATAGACCATGCATGACCGAATATGTTGGTTTTGTGTCAGGGTCGATGAACAAATGATGTGCATACTGTACTGTTTCTTTTCTTTTTTTTTTTTTGCCGAGCAAAAAGGCAAAAAGTCAGGTTCAGGGACACATTTGTTCAGGCAAAAAAAAGGGAGAGGGGAGGGCAGGGCAATTTACTGAAATTGGCTTTGTGTTGAGTTGCCTGACGTCCCCTCGGGCTTTGCATTTTCGCATGTTTTTTTTGCATGCGTTTGGCCTTCTTTGCATTCTTTCTTTGCATGCTTTTTGGTTTTTGGGTCTGCGGTACGATGATGTGTTGTTGCACTTGGCAATTGGTCCATTGGAGAAAGGGAAAAGGGGATAAGTGGGACGTGAATGTGGAGACATGCTGTTTGTTTGTCACCTGTTTTATTGGGGTTTCCTCATTTGTTGAGTGGCTGGCTGGCTGGTTGATTCGATGGGGTCTGTCCCAATGCTTCTAATGCCATGTCTGTGCCCCCACCTCCCCTTCCCCAGATAGCTGGCATGCGCATATAGAAACATTTACAATTACAACAGGTAAAGTTGCAAACATGCATGCGCACAAGCAAACTCACACCTTCGTATTCATATGGTTCGCGGTGTTCACAATCAACACCTGAATGCAACATTTGACATTTGACCCGCCACTTCTAACCCCGCTACAAATCACGGATATGCATCTCTCTCGCGATCACATGAGGCCCCTTAAGAAATATAGTAGCATTGGACCATTGCGCCCATTTCACCTCACGACACCATTGACAAGCAAACCAGAGTGGATTTCATAATAGTTTTTAATGGATGGTAGATGATGGTATAGATGGCAAGAAAAATAATAGCACAAGATCGTACAACAATAATGCAGAATTCATGAAAGTGATTAAGTAAAGAGCGGGAAAAGGGTTACGAAGAAGAGGGGGGAGAGCCAGAAAACCAGTATGGCTCCCTTTGTCACCCCTTATAGTTCCCCCCCTTTCCCCCTCGATTTGTTCGAAAAGATGCAAAAATAGATGCTAATGAGATATGCTGTTGTTGTTTTTTCGTTCCTTCGTTTTTCCTTCTGTGCGGGGGCGGGGTTGAGGTGGTTTAGTGCAGCAAGCAAGGCGGGGGGACATATCTACTTGATCTGCTTGGGGACATCAGCGGCACGGTAGTTGATCCAGGGCTTGACACCGTAGGTAATGCCGGTAACGGGGCCGGTCAAGCTTTCGTGGAAAGTGGAAATGGTGTACTTGGGGTCCTTTCCGGGGTTCTTGGAGCGGTTCAAGGAGAAGTCCCAAGCGGCTTCGGCCTCGATGAACTTCTCGTAGGCAGCAATGCGGGGGTCGAGGACAGCGTTGTTGAAGACGTTCTGGACAGTGCTCTTGAGGATCGTCTCAAACTCCTTGTTGATCTCTTTGTTCTTGAGGATCAACTTGCTGACGAGGGGGTGATCCTTGCCCTTGCGGCGGAGACGGCTGGCGGCGAACTGCTTGTAGGGGACAGCGACGTCTGCAAGGCTGCCGTCGCTGAATGTCGAGTCAAAGTCGGTGGGAATGAACTGCCAGCGGGCCTGGGTGGGATTGAAGTACATGAAGAAGTTGTTACCCTTCCACCAGCTGCCGTCCCAGGCGCCAGCGAGGTACTCGAGAACCATCGACTTCAAGAACTGGTTGACATCCAGACGAGTGTTCCAGAACTTCAAACCGCCAGCCAAGGTGGGGTCGTATTCGGCAAGATCCTTCATGAACGCAGCAAACTGGGCAATGGGCTCGTCTTTGGGGTTATCGCCCAAGTTCTTGTTGGAGTAGACTTCAGGGTTGTAGTTGGCAGTCAAGGAGCCGTTATAGATCATGGTGCCCTCCTCGCCAACGACGTGCGATCCCATCTGGTAAAGCGATCCCAATTTCTTGGGCTCGGCGCTACCATCGTGGAAGGTGCCGCGGACAAAGGGAGTCTCGATATCCTCGACCAACAGGTGGAATCCAAAAGGCTTGTTGTTGACATAGACACGGACCCAGGCAGCCTGGGTGGTTCTGGCACCGATGGCGTTCAAGGAATCAATGTACAGCTTCTCGCGAATGAACGTGGGCTCGGACGACTGGGAGCGAAGCTTGATGACGGGGCGGTCAAAGAAAGTCTCGCCCTTATCGTCGTCAAACTTGATTCTCAACGACAACTTCTTGAACTTGCGCGAACCGTGACCAGAGACCTTTAGCTTGACCTCAGCGGCGCTGTAGACAGTGTCGGCGTTGATGAAGCGGAATCCAGCCTTGATGGCCTTGCGCTCGGTATCAAGTGGGTTGGCGAGCATGTCGGCAACGGTGGCAGGGTCAGCGGTCAAGTGAATGGTCGCAATCTGGGTATCGTCAAAGGCCTTGGAGGTCTTGGGGCGGACACTAGGGTAGACCTGGGGCAGGGCAGGGAAGGTCGCGAAGGTGTTCTCGCGCTGATAGAACTCGTTAGGGGTGTTCCTGGCCTTGACGGTGGCGATGCGACGGAGGAACTTCTCCTTGTCGACGATACCGCCAGCGTCGTCGAGCTTGGCGTAGCGGTAGCCGGAACTGGGGTTGGCGCCGACGACGTTGGCGGACCAGAGGGGGAAGGTGGCCTCGGTGGTTGTGAGGGGGGTCAACTTGTTGTTGATCACGACTCCAAAGGCACCCTTCTCGGTGTCAGGGTAGCCGATAACATTGTACACAACTGTTTTGTTTGTAGGAGAGTTATGAAAGAGTAGCGAAGGAGAATGTGTATATGTAAGTGGGTTGTTACTTCGATCCCGGTATAAGACAAAGAAATCAAAACAAAGAGGTTGTTGTGGAATGTATGATATTCAGGTACATGAACAAAAAAATGATGTTCAAATTGGGTAACAGGGGAAGAGTAAGTAGTTCACTCTAACCCTTTTCTTCTTAGAGACTAGTGTTGGTTCCATTGATGTTTCTATTGTTCTTTGTTGGCTCACTACTTACCATCGGCTAGTGCGCTTGACGCAACAAGGGCCAGAAGGCCAGGGATAATGAAGGAGCGCATTCGTGTAGATAAAGAGAGCTGTGTGTAAGTGCGTTAATAGCCAAAGTTTGGATACTGGGCTGTTTTTGTTGTCGTCGTTGAGAAGGAGGAAGGAGACGGAGAGGATGAAGGTGGTTGAGGGCGAAGGGAGGGGAGGGAGGGGATCAGTTAGTAGTGGTGGTGGGCCGTGTGGAGAGGTGCAAAGAAAAAAAAACAGGAGTTTGTGGGCATCGAAGTTCTTTTATATAAAATGCCCGCCCCCACTCCATTACAGCACGAGAATGAAGACTTTTTGTTGTGGAACGGCGTAAAGCAACCAAGGAAGATACCCAGGAACAAGGGAAGAAAATGAACCCAACCCTTGCGCAATCAACCTTCCTTCTTCGTTCTTCTTTTACGCTCATGCATATGAATCAAGAGAAGGAAAAGAAGGAGTGTATGGTGATGATGAAAAAAAGGGAGTGCTCGCTCGTTGTTGTCGTGTTATTCAAGGAGTGGGAGATGGCGGGTTCAACCGGTTCTATTTCAAGATCACGGAGCTCAACTCTGTTTTTCTGTGCTTCTCGCCCTCGTCCTTCTTGATCGATGCCTTCTTATTTTTTAAAGAATAAACAAACGAGAGCACTAGGTAAGACAGGAGAGACATCCTCCTTCCCTTTCGTCCATCATTCTTCAGCAAAAAACAACATCAACAAAAAAAAAAAAAAAAAAAAAAACGGAGAGCCCTGTCTGACTTGTCGTGTGCGAGACACATATACATACAGTCAGCCAGCAAAAAACAGTGAGCAAACAATGTTTGGTCGTGTGGTGTTTGTGTCCTGGGCCGTGTGTGGAATGGTGAGCGCGATGAATTGCACCGCGCTCGGCTGGACAGGGACTTACAGACATACATGCAGCAGTCATGGCACAACTGCGATAAAAAATAAGACAAGGGGGGGGGGGAGGAGGTGAGAAAGGTGAGAAGAGGGGCTGGACTGGGGCTGGCTGCATCATGGCTCCCTTAAAACCCCTTTCCTGAGTTTGCAACGCACAAAAGAGCGGTGACCGGACACCTCGAATGGAGCGAACGATAAAAAAGAGTTCAGAATCGGGAGTCGATCTAGGCATTCAGCCCATCCAGAGACCGCAATCCAATCAACAAAAGAGGTAAGGCAAAAACAACAAGGTTCGTTCAGCCGCCTTTCCTTTTATTCCCCCCTTCTTCGCACTGCCTGCATGCCTCCCTTCATTCCATCCCTTCTTTTCGCACCACCTCGCTCTGATGCCTGTGTTTTCTTTACTTTGCCTCTGTGGACAATCATGGTAATTCACACCGATTAGGCACTTTTCTGTTTCTCTCTCTTCTACACCCCACCCAACGGTCGACTCAGGGATAGCGGCGTGTGTTGCGTGTCCATGTGTCGTTGGGATGCTCAAGGGCAAGATCTCAGGGTAAGTGCAAGCTAGTGTTGAGCAAAGATGAACGGTGAACGGCGGATGGGATGTCGTGTCGGTGTCAGTAGACAATTAATCTCTCTTTTTTCGCCCACATGAGAAAAGTCTGCAATGAAGATCTGAGCACTTCTTTTTTTCACTCCTCTCGCTCCTCGGGTGATTCATGAAAATAGAACTTTACCAGGTTTGCAAGAGTATTTATAATTTGTATCCTCAAGGGGCTGGAATGGGCCATGAATTGCATACCCTTTCTGCTCCTGAATGATTACTACATCTATGTAACGAAGTGAGTGGAGAAGGAGGAGGGAGTGAAAGATATTAAAAAAGGTAAACATCCTGGCACACGCTCAACCACATGCGTTAATTGAGCCAGAAGTATCCCAATTCCAAATGACTTCGATTAGCACTGTTTCCTGCAAGGAAAGATGGGTTGGTAGACATGGGCTGTTAACAATGGCTTTTTAGCCGAGGCTGGCTGATGAGATGGGATCAGAGGCGACGGGAGAAGGGGAAGGGATAATCGTAGATCCGGTGGAAAAAAAGAGTTGCAAGCGATCATGGTGCAGTACATACGGACTAACACATTCAGAAAACGCCACGGAATGCAAGAAAAATTGAAACAAGATAAAGGTACAGGATAGCAATAGTGGATGTGTATGTTGCGAGCCTCATCCCCTTCTCCTTCTTCTTTTACTCCTGTTGCCAAGACGACAAACCACTCAACACCCATAGGGGGCAAAAGGGAGAAGGAGAGCACTTTCTGAGGTAAGGTTTCTCTTTTTGCCCTTTTCTTCTGGAGAGAAAGAAACCATGTTGCGGTTGGAGTGGCGCTCTTTTTCGAGGTGACATTAGCCTCCCTCCTTTATTAAAAATGGATTTCGATGCTGATTTCAAAAAAAAAAGATGCCATTTTTAATAAAGGAGGGAGGCTATTGAGGCACAAGAGTACCATGCAAAGGTTAACATTGGCGCCTACCTTGTCAACTTGCCTGTAGACAGGCTGTTGTACACCGCGATTTTTTTATGGCCACTTTGTTAAGCAAAGTGGCCATATGAAAAGTATCATCACCATCATCGTCGCTATCGTTGTCGCCGCCACTACCACTGTTGCTGCTACTTTTGTCCGCTGCATTACCACTGACTCTATACAATCTGTAATCGCCAGTATGGTCCTCATCATCTTTGCCATCACGTTCAATATCACCCTCTTTACCGAGTCTAACACCAACCTCACCTTCAAGTCCATCAAGAAGCTCTCTGCCAAAATCAACATAGCTTTGGAGAGGTGCAAGCCCATGTACAGCTGATACTGTGGTGACACGATGGTGGATGAGGGCCTCCTCGTGGCTGTCGCTGTCATCCCTGGCTATGACGGTAGTGTTGTGGTAGTGGTAGTGGTAGTGGTAGTGGTTATGGCTGTTGCTCGCTGCTGAGTGCGACTGGTTGTCCGAAAATGCTGACCCTATCGTTGATTGGGCCTTGACCTTAACCCGCACAAGGGCTTTTATCAATTTTCTGACTTCCTGACATTTCGTCGATCCGCTGCTCGCTGCAACTCTCATCGCTTTGAGACCATCAGCACTCAGAGGGTTGCGTCCTCCTGCTAGGCTTCGCAGGCATCCGATGCTTGTCCTCCTGAGCCAACCGGCCATTAAGTGTGTTTTGGTGAATATAAATACCGATGTATTTTTCCAAAGTCCTCGGGCTGAGAACGGGCGCAATCTTTATGTTCCTCTGCACTTTTCTATAACTTTTTTGAATAAAGCGATAGATGTCGATGAGTTCCAGTTTAACGCGGATGGTGTAGCAAATCCTAGTCATCGGAATGGCGTATTTGCTAGGCTGATGGAGAAGATGAGAAGGAGCCTCTTGGCTGTTCCTGGCACAGTTCAAAAGATCGTCATATCTGCGGCAACGCGCATCATGAAACTTGTCGAGTTCAACTTTGGTGTATTTTAGGCTGGGTCGTCGTGAAAGGTCCGCTGTATTTGGTTGCTTTGGTTGCTTTGGTTGCTTTGTTGGTTCGGGGTTTTTTTGGCAACCGGTTGGATGGCGCCTGACAACGCCTGTTTACGTGCCATGGTGTAATGAGAGGGTTCACAGGGAGAAAGATACTTTTTTTTTTTGTTTTGTAAGAAGTTTATTGCGTCGTGGATGGGCGTGCAGAAAACTAATACTCGTCAGCTTCGAGTCACCGCCAAATCAAAAGATGTAAAAATAAAATACTTTCCAAGAAAGCACACAAACTACATCTAAACTGAGAAAAACAGATAAACAGAGAACCGGAAAAAGGCAGGGCAAATAAAATACAGAGAAAATAGAGTACACATGTTAGGTAGGATGGTTGGTGTCGGTCGGGGGCGGCTCGACCGGGGGAGGGGGTTGGCTAAGAAGGAGAAGGATACTTTGTTTTTCTGAATGAAAAGTGTGGTGGCTTAGCTTCTGGTGGCCATTTCGCTATTTTACGCGCTTGCCTGCGAGTGTCTGGAAAAGCACCTTTCTTCCACGATACGAGCAGGTAGGCACTATGCCCTTTGACCATTGATAGCAATAGTAGTTTCTAGCCTTTGGAGAATAGTTATTGACATAAAACACCTTTCTTCCACGATACGAGCAGGTCTTGAGAGTTACTGTCTTTATTCGCGATATTGAGAGGGAGCACATACACATACACAAACACACACACACATATATATATATATACATACATCCTTTTCCTCGTCTGCCGCTATTCGAGTTATGCCCGTTGACCCCGAAGATACTCCTTTGGGTACAGGAGCTGCCGAGAGAAACTCCACTCTCCCTTCTCCCTCTCCCTCGACAAGTGACCCTGTTCAACCGGGCACTGACGCCAACGACTCGGCCAGCCAAGGGCAACTCCAAGACCCCACAAAAGGGATATCACGTGATGGTATGGATTTAATCAGCTTAGGCCACTTCGCTTATCAAAGTAAGAGAACAAAAAATGTGGAGAGAAAGGGACAATTCTAGGGTTCTGTATTTTGGCCATGCCGGCTTGTTAGGCCCTCTCCCATCATAGTTCCAAGTGCCGTCATGTTCGGGACATCCCTCATCACCTCAAAGTCTCTCCCCACACACAGAGCACCACTTGATTTTTTATTTTGTTTTGTTTTGTTTTGTTTTGTTTTGTTTTTTTTTTTTTTGTTTCTGGCTCGTTTTCATTTGTGCTGACTTCTGTTTTGTTTTATTCACGCTTATCGGTCTCTATGCTGGCTTTACAAGGACTAAGGAAAAGAGCGGAGCAGTTTTCATCCCGGTGGTTTGTCACCTCCTTTATGCTTACTCAAGTACATAACCTTTGTTTTCGTTTTGAAATGTATCCTATTTATCAAAGCCATTCGTTGTTGTGTTTTCGTAACACCATGACAAAGATGAAAAGCAAGGGTTGAATGATAAGTGAGGAGTATGAGAAAAAAAACCTAGCGCTCTTGTGCATTCTGGAAAGAAAAAGAGCCCCTTCCCTTTTGGCTTGCATGGAGGCTTTTTCTTTCACTTTCACTTTTACTATTCGTTCTCAATTGGAAGATTTAAGAGAAAAAGAAGCTGTGTGGTGAATTTGTTTTCTGTAAGATTTTACCCATGGCATTGAGATTTGGGAGCAATTGGTGGCGCCTTTATGATTATAGGGCTCAAAACTCTAGGGGCGAAGAAGAGGTACAAGGCAAAAGACGCGTCGATGGTCGGAGGATCCCTACATTGCCTTACCGGTCGGTCATCTACACAAACAGAAGATACAAGTGCCGAACTACACAATGCGAAGAGCTGGTCCATATATCAGGTGTGCTTTCCTCTCTTATTCGAATCCGATATGTTTTTTGTTTCCAACCATTCCAACTCGACAGTTGGCGTTTCACTCCAGTTTGATAGCAGGCCGCCATGTCCGATCATTCAATGAAATAGCCCCTTTCGCTCTCCACATACATACATAAACAAAAACGAATGACCCCCCAAAAACATAAACAAGTCTTATCAGTCCAGTTTTGCTTTGTAGACTCCGGTCCGTGTGTTTACGACTCTGACCCTGAAAAAAGGGCTTGTTGGTTTAGAGTTTTGTTCAGGGCTAAAGGGCAGAGGGGAAGGGCACTATCGTCTCACCGATAAATGAAAAACAATGTCGACATTATTATTTTGTTATCAATCGTCAACACAGCATTATAACGCCCTTGACCCCTGGGCGATAGAGAAAAACCTAGAGAAGGACGAAAACGTGATGTGTCTCTGGCGCTTTGGATGGAACAAAACGCGTTTAGACTAGAGTGTTTTCTATCGATGCACGACATAACATAACATAACATAAGCATTGCTTTTGATCGATCAAAGGATAAAAAATCAAGGAGACAGAGATAAGAGACCCAAAGAGTGTAATCCTATCCAATGACCAGATCGATGTTCCATTTTTTCCACGCTAGCAAAAGGTCCAAGACACAGACGGTAGATAGGAGATGGAGATAGGCGTCCAGGAGAGTGACAAGAAAAAAGATGCTAGATAGCGATTTAGTCTTTGGTCTCCACAAGCTGTGTTGGAGGACCCTTATTTTCATTCTCCTACCTTCTCTTCTCTCTCTCTCTGTCGCTATCAGCAAAAAGCACATCACTCTCCAACACACAGGCTATCTCTCCTTTCCTTTGCTCTCTCCCTCCTCATCAACCTTCTCGCTCCTCTCAATAACATTTCCCTCCACCTCCTACATAAGGTCATCACTGACTGAATAAGACCGACAAAGTGTGAAACGAACTGATAAAGCGATATCAATCTCATTTGAGTTATGTGAGAGAGACCACAGAACATAGGTACCTGATCAAGCGAAAAAAGGTTTCTTGGTAGAGCGATAAGACGATCGCACTTTTTTTTTTCCACATTGGACGTTCGTGATATGAGATGGGGATGCAGCTGATACTTTTTTATATTCTTATTTTACTGTTATCACTCACTCGCTCTCTTGTCTTCTTTATTCTGACAAAGAAGAGGAGGCGTTTGTTATGCGTTCTGTCCTAAAACGGTTGCTATAGCTTCGCTTACCTTGGCATGATTCTGCCTAACCGTTGGACGATAGTAGTTATCAGCAAAGCAGAGAAGGTATGTAAGAAGAATAGATCTGAGAGCACCAAAAGACACGAAAAATCTTGAATCGATGAACGCGTTCTTCGTTCTACCTTTATTATTTTCTTATCGATGGAGAGCAAAAACGAATGGCGATGATGATGAGAGAAGTAAAAATGGAGGGGAACAGACAGAAGCGATGAAGGAGGTGCGAAGAGGAAAATAAAGGCGTTGGTTGTTGTCGAATGTTGCCATTCCACTCCATCGACAGACCCGAAAAAAAGTTCTGAGCCTACGTACTACGAGAACTCGTTCAGTTTCGTTTGTAGAGGTTCAACTCATTCTTTTTTCTTTTTTTTTTCTTCTAAGCTCGCCCTATTGTTTGACTTTGCTCTTGGTTTGCCCATCATTGAACCATTTGTGTTCAACTCTCTTGTTCTCATCCTCACTCTTTGTTTATTTCTGTCTCCGTTTTATTTTTATTTATTTTTTCATATCAAATACATGTAGATTTTGTTGAGGACACCTTGCTCCTCTCTCTCAGTTGGATCGGTGTATCTGGATTGAAGATGGGTCGGTCCGTGGAAAGAAAAAACGACAATCAACAATCGACAACATAGCCCTATTGCCTGATATCGCCTATCCGAGTTTGTTTGTGGTGGAGCATTCTGTTTTTTTTTATACTTGTTGTTACTTTGCTATCGATTTTACCTTTCATTCACTCACGTTTGTTTGAAATTTCATAACGCCATCAGCTTTTCTTTTTATTTGCTTATCGTCTTTGATCATGTTGTATCAACACGTCCGTCCTTCCGTTGTGGATGAGCAAGGGCGAAGGAAGAAAGAAAGGAGATAATGAAAATAAGGTGATGGCCTTCTGGTCAACCAAAAAAAACAGGGGTCAATGGTCATACCGACGACAAGGTCAACAAGAATGACAAGGTCAGCTACGCCCTTCTGTCAGACGTGTACTCGACTTTCCTTTCTTTCCACAATCGTCCAGCATGCATCTTTGGGAAGGTGTACTCTACATTGCCCAGAGTGTTTTTCATCGCCCATCAAGTCAAGCAACCCCATTGAAATGCGAGACGTTGATTATCGGTGCAAAAGTGACGAATCAATGAAAGAAAGAGGAAGGAATGGGGTGAGTGAATGTGAGGGTGAGATGAGAAGTGAGCACAAAGAAAAAAAAACGTTGTCGCCGTCCAACCGTTCCAAAAAAAAAAAAAAAAAAAAAAAAAAAAAAAGGAAAAAGCTTCGAATGCAAGGGAAAACAAAGTCCATTGGAGAAGACGAAAGTGAGAGGAAGAGAGATGTTATTAACAAACAGAGCCCTTTCCATCCGTTCCATTGCCTCTACTCACTTTCTCTGACCATATACATCTATCCATTCCATCCTACATGATATCTTTGATCGATTGCAAGTTACCTAACTCTGTTCTGTCTCTCTTTCAGACAGCATCCCATTCGAGCCATAGTAATGTTCTGTTGTTTTTTGTATTTTCGAGAGAGAAATAAAAAGTTGTTTAATTGCGTTGGGGTTCTTGCTGCACCTTTTTGGTGAGCAAAAGCAAACAAAACAACTAAGGACGGATAAAGGAAGAGAATTAGGGCAAAGGCTGCGCGTGCAGTGTGTCCACAACAACAGAGAGAAAAAGCAATGTTGTCAACATGGACGAGTTAAATCACGGCTCTCATTCTCACAATTGCATTACACACAAAGGTGGAGTGGGATGAGAAGAAGGAGAAGAAATGGCGACAGAAGGGACGAAGGTGACAGGTTCGTTGGTTGGCGGACCGTTCACTCATGTTGTGCCATGGTTGTACAGCCCTCTCAAAGGGAAAAAAGGAAAATGAGAAGGGAGAGCAGAGAGAGAGAGAGAGTCAGACTGAGAGGGCGAAAAGAGCAATGTTAGGCAAGGCACAATTGCATTCCTTCCTCTGGCCCCCAACCTTCTATCCCCAAGGTCCCTGCCTGAACGATAAATGAGAGAACGAAGGAGAAGAGAGAAAACTCATGAGTGAGCCCTGCACTAAAAGCAACCGTCCAACAGAAAACAACGAGGTCGTTTAGTTTGTTGAGTTACGCCCAAGCTCCAATAACCAAGAAACTCATTTTTTTTCTCTTTCTCAACGGATGATGCGTTTGTTAGTGTTTTCTTTGTGGTCTCTGAACCAACTCTTCCCATCAAACATGTACACTTGTTCTTGTATCCACCTCATTTCGTTGTCCAACCATGTTCTTTTCGTCAAGTCATCTGTTGTGGTCCCTTTTTGTTGCTGCTGCCCTCGGCTACACAACAAACACCTATCATGCCCACATCACTTTCTTCGTCCATCCTTGCTATGTGACATCGTCTTTTATTCAAGTCAGGCCACTACAGTCATTGTTTACAGCGCATTTGCAATTCCTTCCTCCCTCGGGCCTTCTGGGCACATTGAGACGCGGCGACGAGGGCGTTCGCGCATAGAGTTTTCAAAACCTTAGTAAAACAGGGACGAGCTAACCATGTGTTTGCTTGATTGCTGTGAATGTGGAGGGTGGCGGGTGGTGGGAAAGTGAGGAGGAAGCATGGAGGGAGTCCACCAAACAGCTCTTTCTTCGAACAAGTCCTTCCGTCAAACATGACTAACTTTTTCCGGGCTGCTTTTGCCAATCGTTCTTCTCATTTTACGCGTCTCATTCTTGAAGTCATGGTCCACGGGTCACGCCAAGGATTAAACTACCAGCTGCCCAACAGCCAAGTAGCTAAACAAACAAAAACGTACCCCTTTTTATCTTCGTTCTTTACTTCCTTTTGCCCCAACTATTTCGTTTCTGACCAGAAGGGGCGAGTAAGCCCCTCCTCGTTTGCTTACGTGTTTTCTGTGCATTCTGTTGGTGTTTGATGTTGCTTTAGTTTCTCACGAGGCGATATGGCCTAAAGAAGAGGAAAGGAAAAGGGGTTGATGAAGGGTGCTAGCGCGGACATCGTCAGGAATGTCCGCTGACAATTCAACACATGGGCACTCTCCTAATTCACGATACCGTTCGATTCATCTACAGTAAGACTGGTCAGTCAGCTGGATAATGTCCATCCACCTCCCACCTTTGTTCTTTCTCTCCATCTACTTTTGAACCCTGAACAAACGAAGCAAATCAATCACAATAAACGCGTGTTTCTCTCTTATTCTTAAGACCTGCGCCTTGATCAATCACAAGCTCCGACAGAAAGCAGCACGCGTGGGATAGTTGAGGTGAGGAAGCGAAGCCTGTGGTCGGAAAAAGAAGGGAAAAGGCTAGGCAGAGGCGGGTGTTCAAAAACAACAAGAGTCAACAGGAACATCAACTAAGACTCACCAACTCCCTTCGGGCAGTAGGCGAAATGAAGGGAGGAAGGCAGCAGTAATAGCACCGAGGAAGTTCCATTAAGAGAACACATAGATAGACAAGGATAGGACTAGGAAAAACAAGGAAGGAGGTAATTGTATGTTAGGCGATGGAAGGTAGAAGGGTAGAATGTATGGGCTGTGAGATAGGACCATGTCGTACTATTTTCTTTTCGTTTAACTATTTTCTTGTCATTCGATGCAATTGTTCAAATGAGTGCACTTTCCCATGGGCACTGGCATCAAGAGGAAACAATCGTCATCGTCCCACACAGTCTACTTTTAACTCTCCATCATTTCCACCCTCTCCTCCACGTTCATGACTCGTCTTAAAACTGAATTGCAATTCAAGTTTGGGTGACCAAGAAGCTAAGGTTTTCGCGCTAGAGAGATATTTCTCACAAAGACTTCGAGACTCTATGAACTCTCCCTCCTCCCTCCCACAATTGCCACTCTCGTTGGCTCACCTTTCCTTTCTTTCTCTTGGACTTAGAGCTGAGATTGACATGGCGTTGTTGAGAAGGTTGGAGGACGATCCATTACAGTTTTGCTTTTCTTCTCAAAGACCCAGCGAAAAATTAGAAGGAAACCATAATTATCGTCAAAGCGTGCGACTTTTTTTTTTCAGTCCAGTTCGTTGTCGCCGGTGTTATTGTCGTTCGCAATCGATGTGGGCTGTCGATGGTTGTTGTTATTTTCGTTGACCCCCCCCCCATCTGTCTATCCATTAGACCATGTCTCTTGCCTATGGTTTAGCGATGTCGTTCCTTTGTTTACACACATACACAAACATTGTGCATAAAAAAACAACATGGGCGAATACACTAGCAACGACTTTGCATCTGTGGGGAAAGTAAGTGTAGGAGTGGGTTAAATGAGTACCTGCAAGAGCTAACAGAGCAAAAAAAGGGGGAAGATGGGCGATGACATGACTGACTGACCGCTCTCAGTTGCTACTCCACTAACACGGAACGGATGGTACGGCACTCTACTTCTCTGGTGGAACTTCTCCACGTTTTTGATCTTTGTTTTTGTTGTTGGTTTTGAAAACGCCCACGCCCAAAAAAAAGATTGGCAATCGCTGGCTCTCTGTCCTTTCCCTTCCCTTGTCCTTCCTTCTGTCTGTCCCGCACTTCTTTTCCGTCTGGCCGTCCAGTCCTTTGTGGGCCTTTTGTTATGGTGTAAGGTCCCAATCGCTAATTAATCACAATTCACAAATGAGCTATGAGCTATCCCTCTCCCTTCCCTCCATTCCGTCTATCCCTCCGTCTGTCCGTCATCCATCCCGTAACCTGCCACCAAACTCACCCACCAAAAAAAAAAAAAAACGAGGTGCCTTTACCCACCCTGCAGCTCTCTACTGTCCCCCATGTATTAGTGCAACCCCATAAAAAAACGGCAAAAAGCCATTAACGCTAATTACTTTTTTTTTTGGATCGAAGAAGCTCTTTTTGTGGGGCGCGAATAAAAGACCATAAAAAAACACAAGGTTATGGACTGAGCACACGTTTTCCGAGGAACACTGCCTGATGAGGGATATAGTTATTATCAATCAATGATTGTTCGGCGACTCACTCCTTCTTTGGGGACATTGATCAAGGAACAATTCTATCAGTCTGGGTCCAATTCATCACTGAACAACTCCATCAGCCTTGGGTCAGTGATCAAGGAATAACCCAATCGGTCTTGATTGTGCCACGGCATTTATGACTTCATTTCATCTACACCAAAGAGAGAGAGTGTGTGTGTTTGTGTGCACAACCTCATTTCTTTGTCGACTACGCTCAAGGCTGCGAACGAAAAATAAAAGGTACTCGCCAACAGTATGATATCCATTAGTCATGGCCGCGTTTTTTTTTGTTCTAGATGTCGTCTAGAACCTGAGTGATAACAGACAGAGGCGCCTCCAGACGCTTGTTTAAAACACTAATACTGAACGTCTCACCCATTTGTCTGACTCTTCTCCGTATAAAAAGGCACGCCACTTTTATTTAGATATTTCGCGCGGCTGACGCCTGAACAAGTGCAAGTTTCGTCATAATAAACTGTCCACCGAAAATAGGGGCAAAACGCAGAACAGAGTATACATAGACGGAATGGAAAAAAACGGACCAACGGTCATGCACATCACGTCGTTTTTTTTTTCCTTTCCTCCCTTCGTCTGATCCTTCTGTTCTCTTTAGAATCTGTTTGTTGTTCGTGCATGGTGCATAGCCAAGAAACAATTGGATAATCAGCGGCACAAACAACACACTACCAAAGGGAGGAAAAAAGAAAACGAGAGAGGGAAGGAGGGAAGGAAGGATGACTGAAAAGCCTCATCCGATAAGCTTTGATACAATGGGAGACAGAGAGAAGAGCGAGTGAGAGAGAGAGATCAAGAACGTAGCTTTGTTGTTTTCGTTTCTTGCGTTTAGTGGCCTTTCTTTTTTTTGTGCGCATGCATCGGACGGATAGATCCGATAGAACCAACAAAAAAAGACGTCAAGATCACAAAACAACGCAAGCAAGCACAACGAACGATAGGATCATGCATCGCAAAGAAAGAAGGAAGGGAGAGGGAGAGTACTACTGCGATTGGAACTGGCGCTGGTACTGATACTGGGCAGGAGGAACTTTCCTTGTGCCCCTGCTGTTTGCATGCCAAGAACTTGAGCTACTGATGCTCTAGGTTTTCTTGTATCCTTGCCCACAGTTGTAGTACCACCAAAAGGTGGAGTGGCGCAAAAAAAAGGGGGGGGTAGAGAGGAAGGAATAGTACATGAATGGGAAATAGTTTGGTAGGTTAAGGCTCAGATGTGGGTACAGATATGGGGCCTACTTCTGCCCTCCCCCAGAAAAAAAAATAGTTGATCACGAACGAGTGTGCGCGCACCAAGGGTGGGTGCGAATCGATTTCACTGTGGCGAAAATCGAGGGCCGAGAGGGTGCTCGTTTTTTTGACAGTCAGTCTTATGGACGAGCTGCACCGTGGGAGGTTGAACATAAAAATATGACAAAAGTAGAATTAGAGTGCAGAGTGCTGTAGTTGACGAGGTCCGGCCCCCCGCGGGAAACGAGACGAATACAAATTGTATTGGACATTGAAGGAACAAGGCAATGGATGGCCTGGTCTGAGCATTTTGGTTCTCAGCTGTGGGAGTTTTTTCTTGTTCAAGTTTTGGGTTTTTTTATTTTAGTAACTGTGGATGAAAAGATGTGTTGAAGGACAAGACTACACAAGTGGTGCCACTATTGATGATGAATGAATGCAATTAGAATTGAAGAGAGTGCAAGTGAAGTTTATGTTATGGTACAAGTGTGTATGTGTGTGAATGATATGCAACTAATAAAAGAGAACTGAGAAAGAAAAAACTAGCAATACAAAGAGAAATGGCGCCATGGGAGGAAAAAGCAACAGGTGGGTGAGCAAGGGCAGAGCTATGTACAGAATATGAAGGATAATAAGGGGCGATGAAAGGGTGGGAAAAAAAAGAAAAAAGGTCCAGGTCCAGCAGGAATAGAAGAAAGGGCTACTTGAGCAAAAATCCCTTTGGGTCATTCCTTGATGAGAGAAACCCGGCGGACGGACGGACTTTTTTTTTTTTGTGGGGTTGAAAGTCCACTTTAGGTGCGAAAAAAAAAAGAAAACAAACAAATTAGAAAGAAGGAAGGAGGGATGAGATGGGGGGCAGCTTGAAGTCTGATCCATTGTTGCTGTTGCTGCTGCCGCCGTGGTTGCTGTTGTGGCCGTGGTTGCTGTTGCCAGAGATCGAGGGCAAGGGCAGAGGGATGCGCTCGTGGCTACCCTGGGCGTGGTGGTTGTATCCGTAGGGACCGGCCGAGGAGGTCGAGGGGTACTGGTGACCAGGCTGGCGATGGGGGTGGTAGCTGCTCTCCATCATCGACGAAGGGTATCCAGAGTTGTGTGCCTTGAACTGAGGGTAGGGTGCAACCGAGTAGCGGGTCGCGCTTGAGCTGCCATAGCGGGGAGACATGGGAGGCGAGTAAGGAGGAGTGTGGAGCGTCTCACTCGTGGGATGTCCCTTGCTTGAAATGGGTCCGAGGTACTCTTGGGCATATTGCTGGCTCGGGTTATGCTGGTGGTATTGCTGTTGCTGAATGTGATGCTGTTGCTGCTGGTGTTCCATGTCGACGGCAGGAGCAGTGGTGGGATGGATGGGGGTCATCCTGGCCCACGAGGGGTACTCCTGTGGCTCGTCCGACTCTGACATTGAGGGAGACATTGGGTAGGGCGACATTGAGGAGCGGACAGTCGACGCAGGCGAATGAGACACGCTGTTGTTGTTACTGCTGCTACAGCTGGTGCTTGTGCTGGTGGTCTTGTCGTGAATGTCTTGGCCCACCTCGGCTGAGGACTTGCGGCTGCGAGAGCGTGCGAAATGGGTTCGGGAGTGCTCGCGAAGGGCATCGGATCGAGTAAAGCCCAGACCGCAGTTGTCGACGGGGCAGACAAACAGCTTTTCAGAGGTATGGGAGCGAATGTGGCGGGCCAAATGGCCAGATCGGGTGAAAGACTTGAAGCAGTTGGGGACGGGGCAGATATGCTTGCGAGCCCATTCGGCAGATTCTTGGGCCTGAAGGTAGTCCTGGTAGGTAGCATAGTGATGAGGGGAGGTCGAGAGGAGATCGGCATTGCCGTTCTTGCATGCCGACGTGTGGGCCTTCATGTGGCGGGTGAGTTCGTCTGAGCGCGAGAAGCGCTTGTCGCAGTTGGGGAAGTCGCAAGGGTGGGGCTTCTCGCCGGTGTGGGTGCGGATGTGGCGGGTTTGGTGCTCAAGGCGGAAGAAGGATTTGTCGCAAAGGTGGCACTCGTAAGGACGCGATGCCTGCATATCCTGATCGGATTCTGACGAAGAGGTGAAGGCCTTCATTATTATTATTAGGAAAGGGTTAAGAGTAGGGGTGGTGAAGGAGGAAGGATGGAGAGGGGCGAGAAGAGAAGGCGTCGTTTTATGTTGCGATGATGGAAACGAAAAATAGGGTCTTTAGGATTTTGAATTTATGTTTGGAAAAAGGGGTCGAGGTTGAAAGAAGGAAGGAAGAATAATCAGATGGATACAGTGTGTGGGGAGGGAGAGAAGGAAGGGTATGGAGATAGAAAATAGAAAGAAGTAAATGAAGGGAAGGGAAGGAAGGGGTGGTTGGGTGTGGAGAACAGAGATAGACGAAGACGAGGAAGAGAAGAGAAGAGAAGGAGTGGAGGATTGGAAGAAGAGAGGAAAGGAATTAGGGGAACGGCTTGACCTTTTATATGATCGATCCATTGAAGAGAGTGAAGGAGGGTTACTTGTTGCAGGTGTGTGGTGTACCAAATGACACTTATTGGCTGCTTATTACTATTCAATTCAATTGACTTACTCGAGCTGTTATCTTGCAAAGGTGAAGGTGCACCTGAATACCAAAAAGTGGTGTGATTGACATCCACAGAGATAGGAGGGAAGTGTATGTGCGCAAACACAGTGGAATTGTGTTTTTTAGTTTACTCCAATATATTATTCTCATGGGCAATGTCCTACCACCAATGCCCGCGGGCAGCAGCGATGGACTCAATTGCAAACAATACAAGCAGCGAGTCCATTTGGACATTCAAACGAAAAATATGATACGGTTAGCATCGCATCGCATCATCCTCCCTCTTTGCCTGTTGCTTTTGTTTGTTCTCTCCCTTCTCCCACACATACAAAACCCACACAGTTCTCACACCCACCTTTTATTTTTACTTTACTACCCGATTCAATTGACACTTTACTACGAGGCATGCCATATGTTAACTCTATCCAGGAACAAGCTCTTTACATGGCTTTGGCTCGACCCATCTAAAAGGAACCCAAAGATCAAGTTGTCTCTTCCTATCTTACCCCTTCTCCACTTCTTATTGTTTACACGGTTTTAGTATGCCCCTTTCTCCTCCCACAAACAGATGTCGTTATCGCTTCACCCACAAACTCTCTTTCTTCTCGCCATCTTTTTTTCAAATTGAATACCAAAATCCAACTCAATTGAGTCTTACTTACACTCCCTTTTCCTTCCCTCTCACTCTCCCAGTAAGCAACAAATCACAGCAACGTCCGTCCACGTTTTGTTCGTTGTGGTCCCTGAAGAGATCATTGTTCGCTTGGTGACAGGCAAACAGGTACTCGCCAGTCAGTCAGTCAGCACATCATGTCACTCCTTTGTAACAACATACTTTTGGCATAAACTTACTCAGTAAACGTTTCTTTTTTGCCAGTTCTCGTCTTTTCACAAGGCAAACAGGAGAAGGGGTATCATTCATGACTGATACAATCGGACCTCCTCCTTTCCCCTCCCTGACATGAACGGAAAACAAATGAGACGACGGGTCACTGAGAAAAGCAACTCATATATGTGGTCAATGGTGCAGTTATGTATGTGGCGAAAAGTGATGAGTGGTGTGTGTCTGTGTCTGTGTATGTGTGTGGGATATGTGTGTCAGAATGGTAATCATGGATCCTGCCCCTTCCCCTTGCTGTCTCTGGCAGCTGTCCCTTTGACAAAACAGAATTGGTCACAACAACTCACCACCACACCCAAAAATAACATATTTTCTGCCCAGAGACACGGACACGGCAACACAAAAGAGGCCAAAGGGTGGTAGGGTCAAGGGCCAAGGGTGCACAACAGTGAATTAAACGGGCGAACAACATAAGAAAAGGGACAGACGGATGCATGCCACAGGAGAAGCTGGTCCGCGTCCTTTTTTTTTTTTTTGCTTGAGCGGGAAGGATTTGACGTGACATAAATATCTTTTCCCCCTGGTAGCATGTGAAAAGGAAAAGGATGACAAGGGAAGGGAGAAAGAGGAAAGGGACGGAGGGAAATGTGGAGCGCGCACGAAAGGAACAGGACAACCATGGAACGTATTTGATTGACGTGTTGCAGCTGTGAGGTTTTTTTTGGGTTCATGTCATCCATCCCCTTTATTTTCCATTTGAAAGTGACAAATGTTGAACTCATTTTTCCTTTCATTCGGGCTTTCTTGCTATAATAATCACACTTTATGTGAGTCAATTATGACAAACAACCAGTTTCCCATTTTCTCTTCATAAGACGAGAGAATGGTTAGAGGAGGGGACAAGGGTACAAAGAGAAGTAAAAAAAGGTGGGCGCTTTCTTTTTGTCCTTAAAGGTTTCGTCCAGACTTTATCTCCGCCCAGGAAACGCGTCAAGGAAGGCCGATAGACTGAACAAGGAGGACACGAAGAAAGCAGGACAGAAAGCATTATTCGGAGCATTTATATTTCGCTTGCTTGGCTACTGCTTTGACAACTCCTGTAGATGTTAACCTACATGGAAAAGGTATGCTGTGCACAAGTGTCGATTCTCAAGCAAGGGATGGTTCATTTTGCATGTAAGGTGGTTGTGGCCCATGAGTTTGCATTATTGATTTGCATGGTCGGGGTCACACCAAACTAACAAACAGACAAGGAACTCTGATCCGGGAGCAATAGGGACCCTGTTCAAATGGCATCTGATTTCGGCGTAATGTGCATCTATCCTAATGTTGGATGTGGATCCTCCAGCCAGAAGACCATGAAATCGGAGGATTGGATAGGAATGCGTGAATGCCTGGGGTAGGTATGTGTCTGCGTGGGTGTGCAAAATGAAAGGTGTGGACGGCCTGACTGGCTGGGTGGGTGGTAGGATAATTGGCTGTCGGGACTTGTTGGAGTCAATTCATAGGGTTGCGATATCGCCCTGGGTCGGCCCCTCCAACCTCCGTTTCATCCGCCCGCTTTCCCCCTAGACTTACTTTTTACTCCAAGATCGCCCACCCCCTTCCACACTGCTTTTTTTCTTGTCTTTTTCCTTTCGGGAGTCGAGAAAGAGCCTCAAAACAAATGTGAATTTTTTTTGCGTGGGGACCTCTTCGTTAATGCGCGCATTGGCCATATCCCCAAAAAAAAATGAACAACAATGATGGATTGTGGACAGAAGGAAACTGACCGAGGAACGGATTGGGCGGCACTGTGCATTAGTGGTGTTTGCTTTTGTTTTTGATTGCATTTTGTTTGTCGCCTCTTCCTATGCAAACTGTGTGGTTCCTCCATTCACCCTTTGAACTGGTAATGGTGCGCCTATGACAACTATCCTTCGTGTTTTTTTTGTCTCTTGTGGATTGGAAAGAAGGCGCTTCCTTGCCACCTCACTTCCTGCTATTTTCTCGAAGAGACAAAGCAGAAAGGAGACAGAAAAAGGGCAAGGGGAAGGAGAAGAGAGACTAAGAAACGAAAAGATGGAAAATAACGCGTTCATTCACTCCTTCGGGTAACAGGTTTGGCGATCCTCCTTGATTCTAGCCCGGGCGAAAGTGAAGCAAAAGTCAGGCACGAACTATCCCTTTTTTCCCCAATCGCGTTCTATTTGTTGATTTTTTTCTTCTTGCATTTCGAACAGACCCTGTGTCTATCTCATTTACCATGGACTAGCAGAATCCTTTCCTTCTGTTCACAACCTCGGATATATATGACTCTCCTTGAACTCACCTCCTACCTCCCTTTCTGCTTCTTTCCTTCCTCTTGTTCACAACAGGCAGTATCATAGCTCCGCTTCGAGTATCACGTCTCTGACTTCAATCCCGCTCGCCCTCTTCCTTCTTATATCTCCCCCTCCATCCATCCCCTTTTCCTTCTCCTCCACACTTTCATACTCTTCTTTCTTTTTCTTTTTTTTTTGCGTTTGCCCTTCTGCATGCATAGAGGGGGTTTTTTCTCTATGAAGGACGTGCCTGTCTGTCTGTTTGTCCCCAGAGCCTGTGATTCATTATTACCCATTTTCAAAGTGGTTTGGAAGTCTCTCTTTCTTTTTTGTTGATCAACTGAAGATGGAGAGAGTGCATTGATTTTTCTATACTTTTTCATATGCCCCAACAGAGAAAAAGGGTCAGGGCCAAAAGCCGAGAACGAGAAAAAGGAGGCGGTGTGTTCCTTTCTTGTTTTGCGCGTGTGAGAGACCCTTACCTTTCTTTTGCTTATCCGTTTCCTACGACAAAATTCATGCCTTGTGCTTCCTGTGCCCGCACAAGCCAACGCGGTCGGGTATTTACTTCCGTGTGTACGTTCTGGCCTGCCTGTGTTTATGTATGCCTTTTTTTTATCGCACAAAGTGAAAAGAACGTGCCTCACTTTTCTTATTGCTGCACATGCACACGGCCCACCCTCTCCCCCCACTTTGCCTGTTGGCATCATGCCATTGTCTGGAACTAAAATGCAAAGGGGACCGAGAGTTCTTGTTCGAATGGAGAGGAAGAGATGCTTTCAAAAAGGATAAATTGATCCCTGCCGCCCGTCGTCTGCCAGGCTGTTTAAGGATTCACGAGGTCTCCTCACTCCCCTTTTTTAAAAATACTCTCAACTGTCTACTGGTTTTTTTCTTTTTTTTTGCTGTCTATTGTTTGCCCAATCTATTGAGACGATGGGTACTTGTTTCTTCAATGGCATGCTACCATTTGCTCGCGACAAACGCTGCGGCAGTGAACAGGACGAAAGAAAAGACGAATGAGATATATGCGATTGGTTGTTGTCGGACCATCCCTATCCGTTTTTTTGTGCTTCCTTTCAAGATGGCATAATGATGATGATGATGATGCGGTTGTTGTTTACCATACTAAGAGTGCAAAGAAAAATTGAGATGGGATCTTTTTTTCCTTCCTCCTTATTCAATGCAAACACAGCGCTTTTTTCAGTTGTTCTGTTTGCATGCAACTTGGGACCCTTCCCATCGATAGATTTCTCTTCCCTGGGTGAAATCTTTTAGTCCACGGAGTGATACATGTGTCCATGCTGATTCGCTTCCGTCCTCTGACTCTTCATCATTCAGGGAGGTGCAAGAAAGGAGGCAGAATCAGAATCCGGTCAGGGAGCAATCGAGAAACAAAGCAGCATCAACACAGAGAAGAATGGAAGAGAGCGATATCTTTTTCTTTGTTCCTCGAACAAGATATCCTTGCAATTTCTCTATCTGTCCTATGCTCTTGTTTGATTTCGTCTCCCCATCTAGTTTTTGTGGTTCTGCTGCAATGTACTCACGTTGCAATGACTCTACACATTGCCACCATCGGAGCTTTTCAGGACAAAGGCAGCATTCAGAAGATGTGGAGCGCATCAGCCAAGCCAATGATGTACAGTACAGCACAAGGGACAAAGTACAGTACACGAGTGGAGTAACGTGGAGAAAAAGCAATATGCTCAACCCTCAACCCCCATTGACATTAATTGGCGCAATGAGTAAAGAAGAATACTAATGCAAGAAGTTAGAACAATAGCATCAATGGTCTTTCATGTACATGCGAGATTTGTTTCGAAATTGGCCCATCTTCCTTTCTATTCTTCGGCTTGGACTTATGTTGTGATTGGTTCATTATGCAATGAGCTCTCTCCACAAAGCGCAAACTCATGGACCACAATCAGGAGCTGGTTCTTTCTTCTACTCTGACTCTTTGGTCATTCGAAAATCAGGGGGTTGGGTTGGATGAAAAAAAAGCCGCCCCCTCCCTCCCTTTGGGCTCGGTCGCTCGGCCGGTCGGACAATTTTTCTAGGGGAAGGAAGGAGGATTTGGGCGCAAAAGAGCCAAAACATGCATCTCGAATCAATATCGAAAAAAACAAGAACAGCCGCCTGATTGTGTGATTATGTGTTTGTTCTGGCTCAAGGAGAGAGATAGCAGAACTCTCCTCCTTTCTGACGCGATCTTCAAAAAGGGAAAGAGCAAGGAGGAAGGTGTTGGAATGGTAATCAGCCCAGAAACGAAATGTAAAGCAATGCACGCAAAAGGAGTAGACGAAATAGAGGAGGAAGTGGATAGGGACGAGGATGAGGATGTGGATGAATGGTGATGTAGAAGATGAAGAATGTTACTAACATACCTTTTGGGTTTTCCTTCCAGACAAACTCTACACAAACCACAATTAACCAAAACTATGAACGATATCTCGAACGCGTTCTCGCACGCGCTTTTCTAATTACTTGACAAGGAGAGGACCTGTGTGTCTTATTTGTTGATCAGGCTCCTCTCTCTCCTTATTGACAGGAGCGGTTGCTGTGGTTACGGAGCTTCATGGAGGGCGTAGGAACACAAGCGAAGAAAGTGATGGGGACACAAAGAACAAGAACGAAGGAAAAGACGAAACAAAGCACCCGTCAGACAAGAAAAAGAAGACCTATAAGGTATTTCGAGCAACTCATCCTCCTTTTTACTGCTCTTTTTATTCACTCCCTATGTCCTTCTCTCTCTTCCACGTTATCAAACACAAAAGAACAAAAACAAAGGAGGCAGATGCTTATAATCGCGATTTCTGTTTATCTTTTCTCCCTCCTGTCCAAGATGTGTTGCACCTGTTAAACCTTCTTGCTCAAACAAGAGCTCGAAAATGCCATCATTTTCGATCCAAAGCACCTGTCTGGCTATTAAAACAACGCAATGGAGGGGGGTTGCATCGGAATAGCGTTCAATGTCGTTCATCAGGTAGGACAAGGACACGGAAGGAAGAAGAGAAAGAGGACATATCACGATTGTGTGTTTGTGTGTTTGTGTGTCTGTGTGTCTGTGTGTCTGTGTGTGCGATTTTTTTATGGTGTGCGCATGCGCAGGTACACAGGTCAAAAACAATGACCCAAGTGGTATCTGCTCCAGCGCCCATCTTTGTTTTCCACCTGACCATTGCTCCCGTCATCTGAATAAAACAGAACGAGGATGTGGTCGCCTTGACTAAAAGACGCAAAGGGGTGACCTAAAACGCAAGAGCTCGGACTACAAAAATATATATTGTGACCCTGAGCCTCCTCAATCGCGTTCCAAGCACAAGAGTAGCAACTCTTACATTTTGTAGTCGCATCTCTTCTTGCTATCCACCTTTTATCCCTCTCTTTTTCACGATTCCTCAGAGACTTCAGGGCATAGGTATCCCATGGAATCTAATCGTCAACGTGGGCAAGGCAAAGGCAACGGCAACGCATGGCATGTACCATCCTCACCCGCGGTAGGACGAGGGAGGGAGGATGAGGTAGACACTGAACAAACAAACAAAACAGCTAGTTAGCATGCATCAGAAGCAGTAGCATAACATAAAACTAGGTCGTGGATAAAAATAACGCATGCATTCGCATTTTTTGTTGTTCAGTGGTCAAATCGATGGCGATATGCGCCTCTCATTTTTTTTTATTTTGCTCTGGGACCCGTTTGACCATGCTTATTGTTCTCCTGCCTCTCTCATTCGTGCTCTTTCTTGGTCACCATGTTGATTGTGGGTTCAGATCAGCTTGAGAACGAGAGGATGTGGATGTGGAAGGCGATCATTTTTGCATGGTGCATGGTAGTCATGCGCGTCTCGAGGAATAGGATTGCAACTTCCCGCTGCTTGCAACTGCGACCTGACCGTTGGAAATGTTCCCTATTCATAGGTGAATGGAGAATGGAAAGGGATCGAGGGGACCGGGTCAGCACATGCTTTGCTATTCGAGATAGATATTGTTTATGTACAACGTATAAGCACGATAACACTTCCCGATAACGTTTTTTTTTCTCTTCTTGCCTGCGGGAAGCTTGATTGCCACGTTTAGAGCTTTGTGTCACTCACATATTTTTTTTGTTATTCCTCTCAACCAAAAATAAAATTTGAAGCAAGCGAGGACGGGACTGACTGAAGTAAGGATCACCCATTCCCCGTCCGGCTCAGTCGTAATCACGAGTCGTGTGGGGATGGCCGATGGTGTTTTTACTTGGATAGCATCTTGAAAGGAGAAAGAGTGGGGTGAGAAAAGAACCCCGTTTCCCCCCACCCCCATTCCTTTTCCACGTTTATTATTATTTTATTTTTGTTTTCTTACCCCCATCAAGCCCTTGCCTTTCTCCACAAAACCAGCAAGTGGGTCAAAAAGAAGGAACTGTAGGGGTGAATGACATTCGGACTGACAAATAAGGTTGGGCCACTAAAATCAAGGACCTGTGGGCGTGGACGTTCAGCTAGCCAAGCTCTTTTGCTGCAACAACTGCAAGAGAACAGAACAACCCCCTGCGTTCTCTCTCTTCTTTACCTCGTGCGAATGTGGATGGGCTAATCGATCATCACTATCGGGAAGGCGGTTCAAAGTAGGTCGGTAGCATCTTTGCCTATCTCCGCCTTTCGATTGTCCGTTATTCCTCCCAAGCTGTGCTCACTCATTCGCTTTTTACCCCACCTTCACCTCCAGAAAGAAAGCCATGTAGGTCCATTCTAAAGCGATAGTTTTATGTGCGAGAAAGTATCACCATTGCTAAACCCATCTATCCCGTTACCCAATGTTTTCTGCTCTGACAGCTCCACTCTCCACGCCTCATCCCTCCCAAAATGAGAAAATGAAAATGGTTATTGGTTTTTGATGCATTCCTCCTTCATTCTTGATTCTGTCCAGAGTTCCGGTACCCTACTTGTGATATGACCCAATTTCAAGAGACTAAAATGCAATACAAACCTCCACTTCTAAGACATGGGCGCTGCGGCAGTGCAGTGCATACCCTGTGTATCCCCGCCAATTCTTCAATTGCAGCTTGCACCTTGCATTTGCAGCCAACTCTCTTGCCTATGCGGGTCTTGCTTGGCAACCAATTTCCTTTTATTTTGTCTCCGCAAAGACATAGTGGAGGTGAACGCGTGTGCGTGCGTACGCGCATCGGGGTTCTGTTTTCTCGGCCCGCTCCTCGGCTGGCCGGAGCGTTTCATTCACATTTATTGATACTGCTGCTGTTGTTGTTTTTTTTTTTACCGTGGATGTCTTTTTGGCGAGATGGATAGAATAAGCTATTCCTTGACCCCTTATTTTTCTACTTCCAAGGACAAACAACTGTCCAAACAGCCGACCAGAAAAGCATAGGAGCAAGAAAGTTTTGTTTCTCACATTGGAGGGGGTAAACAACAACAACAACAACAACAAGACAGGTAGGCCTTTTCGAGTAACCGTAGGGCAATGGTGTGTTTGTTTGTTCGAAGGGATGGATAGGGGGAGGAGGATCTCCCCATCTCGAAAAACAAAGTACCTTCCATCTCAAAAATCTCCTTGCTCCATGTATATTGTTATATAGAGCGATGGACTTGCATGCACAGGTCGATCCGGGAAACCTTTTGAACCATGGGAGGACGGAGAGAGAATGGAAGAAAGTAACCAATTGGGGAAATGCAAGTGCATTGGTTGGTTGGCCATACGGTATACAGCACAAATAGCCCCCCTTCTCCAAGAGCTATTTGTAACAGCTTTACACATTCCTTGTTTATCGTTCTTCTCCTTTATTCACGATGAGCCCAGGACACAAATAAGGCGGTTTAGATGAGCTTTTTCGCAAACACAAAAGGCCTTATCAGACGTCATCAATAGCAATCATAGCTTGCGATAGTAACCGAGTCCTCCTTCTATAGCACAAATGTGTTTAGCTTGTCTATTTTTTTTTATTTTTTTTTTGCACGGACGGAAGCCCTCTAGCCCTCCGGGATCTAACCCCCCACCTTCTGTGTATTCCATCCCACAACATTTTTCCATCTCAGCTGCTCCCATTTTTGATTTCGCCATGTCTCAATACTTTGCCAGCTCATACCGTTCTCTATCCTCGTTCGCACGCTCGCATGCAAGCTTTCTTACCCCATATCTCGATTAAACTCCGTCCACTCTGGGGGGGGGGAGATATTTGTCTGTCGTAGATCGAATATTTTTTGGGTGCATCACAATCAAAAACTGTCGCCCTTTTTTTTCTTTTCTTCCTGGGCACTATCCGTCCGTTCGCATCGTTATCGCGATGGGATGATGGTCTATGACACATTGTTTTTTCTTTCTTGAGAGGAAAGAGAAAGAAAAGACAGCAGTGAGATGTGAGAACGATGAGGTGAAGAAAAAGGTCTATCTATCTCCTTTGGCTGTGTCTCACAGCCTCCCGCATCGACTAGTGCTTTTTCGTTTTTTTTGAATGGCGCAGAACAGTGGTGCAACTTGCTGAGCTGAGTAAGACAGTGATATCTTTTGTATGGGCGTTATCAGTAAATGAGACTCTTTGACTGGAGGTGATGGGACCTGGATTTTCTTAGAACCGTTATCAGTCCAGGAACAATCACGAGGCCTTTTCTGATCAAGAATTGAGCTGGGTACTCGAAGGGGGAGGAGGTAATGACCAATACTGAATACCGTTGTGGGTCTCCATAGCGTGAATGTGTGTGAGAGCCATAGCAGAAAAAAAAACGTGGCTGCAATGGCGTGCAGTAGGTAATGCAACAACAGACAGACAGACAGACAGACAGAGAAGGCAGGCAATGGCAAAGCATTAGGTTCTTTCTCTTACACACCTAAAATATAAAAAAAAAACGTGCGATGATGCGAAACTAAAGTTGTTGAGGTGCTTTTGCTTGCACGTTTTACTTAGAGTTTTTTTTTTCTTCCTCCTTCCCGCTCTATATTCCTCTCTGTCACACCATTCCCCACCTCTGTCTGCGAATCGATGACTCGATGGCCAAGGAGCAAGCAAAGTGAGAAATTGTATCTATATACTTTCCATGTGGCAAAATAACCAATTTTTCGGATGCACAAAATAAGTGCCCTGCCTCGCATACCTTTCTTAACTGGCTTTTTTTACTCGCCTGCCTGCATCTTATGTTTGCCTATCGGATGAGGACGGGACAGAGGCTTGCCCGATCTTAGCCGACACTTCCACACACCTCCCTCGACCAAGTACATACGAAACCGAGAAAGTTGTATAAGCGAACAAAAAACTAGCCTATTCATATGTGTGTATCACTTGTTTTTGGCGGGTGGGCCATGTCTATTCTGCCCAATGCCCCGTGTCTTATTACTTTGTGTGTTCGAGAGAGTGTAAAAGTGAATGGTCTTGGCTGCTTGGTGACGACAGTATTCGCTATGCTTATCCCTTCATCACAAGCAAAGCAAGCGAGCAAGAAACACGAACACAAAAAAAAAACAACCAGAGGACCCAGGGCAAGTTTTTTTTTTTTTTTTGTTCACCTTGACAAGAGCAATACCGATCTATCCCCTGACCTGAAAGGAACTCCCATAATGGTGTCATGGACAAGAGTCGATGATGCTTATGAATCTCCTATTTGTGCTCTATCACGACAAACGTAGAGAAACAAACGAAAACAAACAAACAATTGCCTCCCAAAAAGAGTATATTCTCTCGGGTGGGGGAAACACAACCACAATTGAAGTGTAAGCAGAACACAAAAGTAACAAGCGAAAAGAGAGAGCGTGGAAAGAAATAGCATGTGAAAAAAAGTCTCCGCTTAACAATGTTCAGGCTTTACAGTAGAATACTGATTCTGCTACAGTGCGACCAAACATGTGTGGAGAAAAAAAAAAAAAAAAAAAAAAGATAGACAAGCAATCGTTGAAATCTTAGTTAACCCTCTCTAAAACGAGCTCTTCTACCAAAAATTCAAACTAAGAAGGTATAGTTCATTTTAAATGGTGCTATGTTTCGATCAACCCCGGTCAGACTCGAAAGATACAATGCAGTCTACCAGAGTACTGTTTCTCTTTTCCCAGCCAACGGAATCCTTCACATGCGACCAGAAGTTCGATATATATCCTCATGTATCCCAATGCAATTGTTATTTGCTTTTTTATTGATGTTGTTGAGCACAGGGCCGTCCGTTGACATGCACCGTCGGTCGGTGTACGGGATGCAGGGACCATCTTCTACTCCTTCACTCCCATGTTCCGATGGGAACGGGTTGTGTTCACTTGTGTTGTACCACCGTCTTCAAAAGAGTCGGGATTCCCTTGCATCTCCACGTTTTTTATGTTTAGCAATTGCATAGAAGTTGAGCGTTGATTGAATAAAACGGACAACTTGTGTGTAGTTTTTTTGTTTATTATTCGTTTAAATCCAACAAAAAAAGGAAGTGAATATGATGATGATAGTGGTGCTCCACGTCCACATGCAATCCACAGAGTATGAGCATGCCAAATGCCAATGCCAATGCCCAAGAAAAAAAAAGAAAAAAAAAGAAAGTCAAAAAAGTCAAAAAAAAAAAATGTCGGGTGCGTTGGCACCATCAAGCGTATGGCACACTTGCATTCTCAGTTACGACAGATGTTCACGTTCGTCTGACACGTTCACACCAACGATCCCTCATCATAGTCATCCTCATCCTGCTCGAGAAAGTCGCTCAGATCGGTGCGACCCTTGCCGACTGCTCCGTCATACCGTCCGTTCGTTAGACCGTTATGATGACCATTGTGGCCGTTCATATCATCCAATCCACCAAAGAAATCCTCATCGTCATCCAGATGGAACACTCCGCCATGAGGAAGGGTTGACTCCTGGGGACCTTGATTTCCACCACGCTTGTTCGAGCCACCTCCGACGTGACCTCGATCATGGCCAATAAACACTGACGCACTTCCGGGCATATCCACCTCGTTGTCTCCATCAGGCGAAAACATCATCATCGTACTCTGAGCCATCGAGTTGATCGGCGCCTCCAAATGATTGGTCTTGCCCAAAGAATTGTTCATGCTGCCTGGGTTTTGGGTAGGAGTGTGGCCTTGACTATTCGTTTGCGCATGGTGGGGCGACGAGCGGCTCGAGGGCACAAATCCAGATTTCAAGTGGTGCTTGGGTGCTGATGAGCCCGAAGCGGTGCCATTCAAGGGCGAAGGGGAGTCACCAAATGATGACACCATCGGCGAGGTCGACGACGAAGGTGTGTTTGTAAAGCCTGTCATGGGAGCGACAGTGGCAGAGAGGGAAGGGCTGGCATTCGCCAGTGATCCGTTCCTAGATTTAGACACCTGTTCAGCAGGAGGGGTCGACAAGAATGTCTGGTGGGTGTACTGTGCGGGCTGACCCATCGATCCAAAAAATGTCGGCTTGGGGCTGCCTGAAGCGTTGCCAAGGCTAATCAAGTACGCATCCTCAAAGGACAACGTGGCTGCTATGAAGAAACACAACACAAACATTTTTTAACTTATCGTAGCAAGGGATAGTGGTACACTGTGTAAACATGTGAGCAAATTAAACAAAGCATGCGCATTGATAACGATTTCTCACCTCGAAACGATGAAGGGCTGACACTGCCGACAGAGGGCGACATGCGACTTTGATTGATAGGAGAACTAGAGTGGGTCTGCAGGTATGACTTCATTGCAGAGGACAAGTTCTCGGACAAATCCTCAGCATCGCCATCGTGGCTCTCGACTCGTCCGTGGCCTCGCACACCCCGACCATCTGCAGCAACGGCAATGCCCGAGATCCATGGCCTGTTGGCGCCCTGGAGATCCCTCGAGGCATCAGCTGTCGACCGTGGATCCTTTCCTGCCACAATTGCCACACCGCGACGCAGATTGAGTGTCTTCACTGCAGTCGCCTTGCCTTCAATAAAATCCTGATGGACCTCGTCCACTGAGCCAACGTAGTTCTGGAAGGAGAACTGAGGAGATTTCCATAGCAGATGCTGGGGTTGAGTCAGAGTGACGGTCGTAGCAAGTGACCCCTGAGCGGCAAGGGTCTGGTTCAAAAGTGGGTATTGGCCCTTCCATCCAGAATGCATTCCGTTGTCATAAGTCGAAATCTCAGCGTGGGCGAGCCACCGCGACGTGGCATGCCCTGATGTCGTATGGGGCGTGCTCTTCTTGACCTTGCCATTGGTGTGTTGTTGTGCTGCCTTGGTTCCTGCAGGCAGAGCGAGCGACCTTTTGACTGGCGCCCAGTCCCCAGACCGGTTCAGCGTCCATTCCGCCACATCTTCTGGTGCCAGCAACAAGTCGGACGTTTCCACAGCACGACCTAAATGACCAGTTCCAGCATTTTGAAAGGAATACAAAGGTCAGACACAGTTCAATACAGTTTCGTGCAATATATAAAAAAATGACTGTCAGACTTTACCGTTGTATGTCTTCTTGGTTCGGACACTACTGACCCAGCATCGGTGCAGAGTAAGCATTCCCAATGGGTTAAAGACATAAACATCGGCAAAACTGGGACCGCGCTCTGGCTCTACAAGCGATCCCTGCGAAGCTAGCTGTTGCTGGACTGCCAAGGAAGCGTCAGAGTCCTTGACGCTGTTGTCTTTGGATGAAGCAGCGGTTGATCCACCCTCGCTTTGGCCATCTCCACGGGTATCTCGAGAGCCTGCAAGGTGAGGGTGGTGCTTAGGTGAGTTGGGCTGGATGTTTGCTCCAGTCCAGCTCATTGTTCGGCTTCGAACTGTCGCCACAGGTCCACGTCTACTTGTCTCCACGACGAGTCCAGGAAGACTGGCCAGTCCATGTGCGGCATGCTGGACTACAGCGGCTGCAGGAGGGCTCAGGGTCTGCCAAAGCTGTGATGCTGTCGACTGAAGGCGAGCGGTTGTACTCACTGGAGGCGCCTTGGAACGGTTCATCAACAAAGTGCTCGAGTTCTGCGCTGTGGAGGAGGTGGAGCTGTCCCGTCGTCCTGAATCTCCTGACCCTGGACCAAACGGCCCATCGATACCACCATCAAATTCACCGGGCGAGAGGGCTACACTTCCTGGATCCGAAGCAAAGACGGTCGACGAGGGCAAAAAGTGGGTCGCAATCATCGCGCGCTGGCGTCCTCCGTTGAACGAACCATAGTTCTGCTGCAGTCTGCTCAGGTATCCCTGACTGGTATCCGAGTTTCCAGTTCCCGTCGAGCTCATAGAGTCCTGTGAGTTTTGTCGACGAAGAGAGCCGCGTCGTTTCTCTCCTGCTCCTGGGGCAAAGAGATCCGTGCCACCATCCAAATCATATCGCGAAGACAGGATCACATCGGGGACGTGATGCCGTTGCTTGATACGACAGAGTGCGTTCAGACTGGTTGGGTATTCGATAGCTGTGGCTGTCCAGTTGACGACGCCTGTGTACATGTGTGCACCGACATCAGGAGTACCTCCGAATGGGTTGATAGCGTAAAGATGGGTCGTTCCTCGGGATGTCGTCACTGCCACCCATGTCTCGTCCTCATTGAAGACAATGTCCTCCACGCTGGCATGGGTGATACCACGGGCAAGCTTGTAGACATGTCTGGAGCCAGGGTTGACGGCAGGCCTGACTTCGTGGATATGAAAGACGTTTCCGTGGCGTGACACCGTGAGCAGCAGCCTTCCAGAGGGTGAGAATTTGCATCCTGTGATCGGGTGGTCGTGTGGTTTGAAATGGGCAACAATCGGCATGTTAGACAGCGTGATATCCCTGACTATGACCTGTAAGCAAACGAAGCATGAAAATGATTAGTGAAAGCCCTGGCTGTCATCCCTTTTTTTTTGTCCAGCGACTCATAGAATGCAAAGAAGGCAAGTGAACAAAAGACATACTGTTCCAATAGCCTCTTTCTTGTGAGGAGAGTTGTCGTCGTGTCTACGTCTGTGGGGGAGATGGGGCGACGTCCGGTCATGGTCAGCGGATGCTGAGGCTCTCCTGACATGTCTGTGAGGCGATCTGTTGAGTCCAGATTGAACGGGAGGAGAGGTCGATGCAGTTGCGTTTGCTCCTGACGCTCCTGACCAATATGACGAGAACGTCTGATGTGCGTAGCCGCCTATACAGGAATAAGATAATCCTCTTGGTGGTCAGTCGAGGGCTCATGCGGATCAATGCAGAACGGATATACCATAGAGAAAGCTTGACAATAGTCTTACCAAGCATCTTCACTCCTCCAAAAACTTCCTTGGCGACCCCCTTGGCCAGATCTTGATAACCTCCACCGCCATCTGACTCTTCGCCATGCTTGGTATCGGAACTGTCGCTGGGTGATTCACTTGTTGTCACATAGGCAAGCAATCTTGTACCAAGAGCGAGCACTCCTGGGTAAGCGACGTCATTGAGAGCAAGTGGCTTTGCGTGCATCGCCTGCAGTGTCAACTGGTTCAACATAAACAGACGAGTTCCTTCTCCTGGTGCAGTCATGGTCTATTGCGTTGTCATAATTAATGATAAAAGACAGTTAGAGATCAAGTTGTATTGCGAAATATGTATAGTTATTCGGCTCAGCCTCCAGACAGCGTTCGATAGCATACCACGACAAGTTCACGTTCGTTGACGTCCAGCGCCGAAATATCATAGTCTGGCCCAACTTCAAAGTTGGGAGCCATGACAACCTGGTGAGTCGCGAGAGAGTATATCTCCAGTTTCTTGTGAGACGTGCGGCCTTCATCGGTCCTTTTGTTTGAGCTATTAGCGATAAACACAAGGGAAAGGAGTATCACAATTAGCAAGTGACTCACATACGCACTTGCAGGCCCCCTTCCTTTTTTCAAAGCGAATCAAAGAAAGAAAGAAAAAAATGCGAGCGAAAAGGAAGGGATGCATACATGACAGCCAAGAGTGGCCTATATTGCTCGAACAGATCGAACTTTCCGGTAGGCACCCGCGGCGATGGAAGGACCTGTGGAACATAGACCAAAAGAAGGGGG
Source organism: Linnemannia hyalina (assembly GCA_019671135.1). Taxonomy (NCBI): domain Eukaryota; kingdom Fungi; phylum Mortierellomycota; class Mortierellomycetes; order Mortierellales; family Mortierellaceae; genus Linnemannia; species Linnemannia hyalina. The sequence continues at coordinate 145,139 of JAHRHY010000010.1, forward strand.
AGTCACACGGTTAGACCCTGGTGCGCTTAAAGCTACCGCAGTCTATTCTCACTCCTTGTCATCCATCATGCGAAAATTTTCCAAAAAGCACAATGCAGGACCGACGGTGAAAAAAAAAGAATGAAAAGGAACAACAAAAGGACAGAGGAAGGTGGGCGTGGGTTTATATAAAAAAAAGCCTGAGCGTATGCGTATACGCATTCGTCATTCTCCATGGTCCACTGAAAACTGTCCTGATGGGGGGTTTAATGCAATGATCCTGACAGTGATAATCCGTAAATTGGCCCGTTTTGAAGGGCGTCATCGAGAGGCTGAAGATCGCAGTGAAGGATGGAGTTGTGTGGTTATTGGATCTCTTTGTCCCAGACCTGTGCTAAAATAGCTCCCTTCCTCATTCTCCACGCGTACTCTTCCTGTTCCTTTGTCAATGGTCTCTCACAGCTGGTTCGTTTTCCGGCTTACCTTGAGTAACGACACTTCGTTGTTTGGGTCACGGGCAGAAAAGATCTCGTGAATATTGTCTGGGTGGGTGATGTCCCAGATCTGCATGCCATCTGCGTACCCGAGCAGGAGACAGAATCGTCTATTTTAAAATAAGATCAAATACAAAAAAAAAATTGTCAAGGAGACAGACACGACAAGGAAAGAAAAAAAAGAAGGAAGAATGTGTTGAGTTACTCGGATCGTAAAATACTGTGAATCGGCAGTTATGACGATATCGCATTTCTCTTTTTCTCACACACAGAGGCCCTCCTTGTTCATTCATTCAACACATATACGGGATAAACTCAAACAGGCACGCAATATTCTCGCTCATCTCTCTCTTCCTCACCCTTCATGCTCTCGCTATCTCTCTTCCCCCGTTCTCTCTTTCTCTCCTCCTGACAATGTGAGTCATGAGTGCATACCGAGATGTCCTGTTCTTGGCCATGGGTCCTGCATCGATCCAGTCAAACGCAGAAAAGTGAACTACATCGCCGTTGGTGAGAACACAGACGCTGTCCTGGTTGCCACCAAGAAGAGGGTTGGAGGTACCCTGTGCTGTTGGGTAATAGTAAGGACTGGACGGGTTTCCTGGAAAGGCTGGACTCGAGGGTGAATTGAATCCACGTGTCGGCATTGAGAAAGATGTTGGGAGGGTGTTGGCGACATAAGAAGAGACTCCTGTTAGGACTGACGAAAGTGACTCGAGTGCGGAAGGATCCCTATAGTGATAATGTTCAAACTTTCGTCTTGTCAGTCGAAGAGTATTATTATGACATGGTGGCGAGAGTGTCACAAGTCCTCTAGAATGAGAGACGTGAGCCTTTCTTTTTTTGTGACTGACCTGATGAAGACGGGCTCAGCCCGGACCCCGGTTTGGCCTTGCTGCAGCTGCTGTTGGTCGGCCATACTGACTTGACGAAGGGATGGAAAAAGTGGGCGTGAAAGAGTGGAAGGGAGAGCGAGGCGACTGATAAAAGTCAGCACACACGAAGGGTCGTGTCCAGGGTTAACGCTGCAGGTAAGGAGGTGTCAACGAGGAGCTTTCTTTTTGTAATTTTTTTGCGATGGGTATTGGGTATTGGGTATTGGTTGGTATGTAGTTGTGGTTGTGTGTGTTGCAAAGTGCGATGTAGGATGAATGTGAGTAGAGGGTTGACTGATGAAAGGGAAGATGGAGTAGAAAAAGAGACGTAAGCGTTTAAGAAACGAGAGAAGGGAAGAGAAAAGGAAGGAAGGAATGACAAAAAAAAAGAAGGAATGAATGCGACAGAGAACAAAAATATGAACAAGCACACACTGCCCCGAAGCCTTAGGACCGCCGGACTGCGCGTAAGTTGCAACCATCATCATCATTTGCCTACAGTCCACGTGAACAATGGGCTAATTCTGTTGGGTCAAATCATGTGACCCTTCGTGTTAGAGGCACGCAGTCAAAGGTTCCTTTATTCTTCTGAAACAAGTTTTTTTTTCTTCACCGTGAAGGGCGTGCAGTGGTGACCCAGCTGAATCGGACCCGGTCCAAGGATGCCTTCATGTACGGTGACCCATCGTGGTCACTGTGTGCCAGCTTCAGTTCAGACCAGTATCGGTGCAGTCCATCCTCCAGTCGCCTGTTCGCAATGACCCATCGCAGACGACACGTCTTGTAGAATAAATCTTGTGCTGCCGCTGATGTCGTCATGGTGGTAGTAGTGGTAGTGGTGGATGACGGTGGCGATTGTGATCCCTGCACTGCCTCACGAGTCTTGGATGACCCTCCGTTCCCTTGTTCTCTCAGTCGCCAGGAGTGACTCTGATCAATAATGTCACGGACCACCGCATACAGCTGGTCCGAGGTAATGCCATCACACCCAATCAGCTCCAGTCGCTCCAGGTGATACATCTCGGCGACAACTTTGGGCCAGCCTTGGATTGCAAGCGTCTGCCAATTTCCTACCAACTCCAGATCCTGCAGAGTAACCAACCGGGTCAAGTAGTGGATCGCGGGTTGTCGTCTGGGCTTTGGACCGGTGAAACCCAGGCGCATGCGACACAGTCGAGGGCAATTCATCAAGGATCCATAGTCAAACGTCCATGCGACTTCGCCCTCCAAGTCCAGCTCCGTCAGCCTATTAAGAGTCCTACTCGGCCATGCCAAGGGTACTGTGATGGGCTTGCCGCTGAACCATGTCCTTGCTGAAATGGCCTCCAAACTCGCCGCAAACAGATCGACCGCCTCGTTGATCACGGCAATGACATTCGGAGCCGATCCTGCAATGTTGATCCTCTTGATTGGACTCATCGTGAGAATCTGCCTTCCTTGCCAGCCGTAGTTGGACGCTGATGGTTGTTGTTGTTGTTGTTGTAGACTCCTTTGGTATTGAGGTCTCCAGGCGGCCAATAGATCCCGCTCATCCATGTACATGCTGAATTCTTGCAGATCTGGGCACTGAGCAAGAAACGTCGCCATGTTCTCTTGAGCGGCAAAGATGGGTCCTGGCTCCTTGCTCAAATGAAGCAGTAGCCGCCGGAGATGTCGTGTAGGTATCCTGTCCAAAAACAAAATGGCATCCGGCCAGTGACGAACCTCCAATACTTCAAGACGTTCCCCCATTGCCTCCACCAGCTCGATCAGGCGCTTACTCGGCTGGTTATTCAACACCACAGGCTTGTCCTCGATCCGCAGTTCCCGGAGGGTCCCAAAGATCCGCTGGTGATCCCAAATAAACATCAACATCCTATCTAGTCGTGTGATCTTGTAGCCCATGGATCCGCGTGTCGTCCTATTCATGGGCAACACCTGCGCAGCCTGCAGATCGTCCTCGGTCAGCCAACACAGGTCGGTTCCAATCACTTCCAGGCGACGCAGGTTAGACATGTATCCGATCCTGGTCCGTGGTACCTGGATGGGCATGGCGACCGTCAACGAGGTGACCTGGGGCAAAAGGCGATCCATCATGGCGTACTCGATCCTGTTCCGAGTTTCGACCATGGAGCGGTACCAGATTACGTCGGTTTGGTAGCAGTTGGGGATGGTTGGAAAGAGTGTCATGAATGTCTGGTGCAGCATTGGGTCGTGGAACATGTCGGTGTAGTAGGAGAGGTAGTCGATGGTCGAGGGTGACGGCAGTGGTGTGACCTCGGGTCCATATCGCGGTAGGTCCATGACCCTGCGTCCGTTTTCGTCGATATGGGATAGTAGATGAGAGGATTGGATGAGGAGGTGGAGCAGGACGTCGTAGCGCCTGGTCTTTTCGATCACATTCCAATGGTAGTTGGGTTCTTCGTCGAGGATACGAAAGGGGCTGGAGTAGAGGAAGGAGACGGCGATGCGAAAGAAGGTCGAGTTGGTCAAGAGCAGGGCATGGAGCGCAGCCCTTTCACGGCGAAGGTAAGAGACGATCAGCCAGAGGCATTCTTCGGGCACAGATGGCATGGCATTGGCAGTGTTCAGTGCGATGGAGCTGAATGTGAGGAATGGTAAAGAGAAAAGAAAAAGACAAAAAAAATCGCTGCGGGTGGCTTTTATTTGGTTGGATATCTGGTTGTTTTTATTACAGTGATGAAAAGCTATGCACATGGAACACTCAAAGGTGCTCCGCTTAGGCCATAAGGGCCTCGATCTCAGCGATCTCCTTGGGGGCAATGGTCAAGTTATCAATGCCGGTCTCGGTAATGACAATGCAGTCTTCGATACGAACACCTCCGACCTTGGCGAAGCGGTCGACAACAGCCCAGTCCATGTACTTAGAGATCTCGGCGTTATTCTTGGCCTCGTTAAGGATAAACTCGACAAAGTACACACCGGGTTCGACAGTGACAACAAAGCCAGCCTCGAGCTCACGACGCATGCGCAAGTACTGGAGGCCAGGGGCCTGGATGCGGGCAACACCCTTGGGGTATCCTCCGACATCGTGAACATCCAATCCGATCATGTGACCGAGACCGTGGGGGAAGAAAACACCATCGACGTGCTTCTCGAGCAACTCCTCGATCGAGTATTCAGCCTTGATGGCACCAGCCTTCTGGAGACCCTCGACAGCAATCTTGGCAGCAAGTCTGTGCATATCCTCCCACTGAACACCGGGCTTCAAGGCAGCAATGACGGCCTTCTGCATCTGAAGGACAATCTCGTAGACAGTCTTGGCGTCACCGGCGTACTTTCCGTTCAAGGGGAAGGTACGGGTGATATCCGAGGCATAGCAGCCCTGCTCGGCGCCAGCATCGACCAAGCACAATTGGTCGTGGTTTCCGTTGAAAGAGGCAGAGTTGCGTCCGTAGTGAAGAGTAGCGGCGTTGGAGCCGACACCGACGATGGGCTCGTAGGCTTGGGCGCGGGCACCGAAGCGAGCGGTCTCGTATCTGAAAAGGGCGTCGAGCTCAATCTCGGACTGGGACTTCTTGGCAGCCTTCATCAAGGCGACGTGAGCGTTGGAGGAGATGTGGTTGATCTTGCGCATGGCCTCGATCTCGTAGGCAGACTTGTACATGCGGGCGGTGACGATGGCATCCTTGAGCTGATCAGCATCGACGGTCAAACTGATGCCCTTGGGGACATCCTCCTGGCGAAGAACATAGAGGGTGGAGGCGCCGGACTCGTTGATGGCGGCGGTGAGCTCAGTCGACCAGCGAATGTTATCAAACTCGAACTTGGTGGCAAGCTGGGCCTCGGTAGGGGGCATGCCCATCCAGACAATGTGATCCTCGGGGAGCTTGTAGGGCAACAGAGTCATCTGCTGGGTCTTCAAGTCGTAGAGGACATGGCCGTCGTGCTCGGCGAATCCAGTCAAGTAGTAAAAGTTGGACTCTTGTCTGAAAGTGAGTTCCTATTGTTGCAATGGGTTAATTGAAAAAAAAGAGTCAATTGGTTGTTGCAAGGTGTACATGCAACATATTACATTATGTTTCATGAATGACTTACGACGTCGGTATCGTGTCTCTCCTTGAGAACATCACCCTTCAAGTAGACGAGGCCCTCGGTGAGTCCGAGGTTCTTGGCGACCTTGGCCCAGTGCTGCTTGGCGGGGTACTTGGTGACAGTCATGACTAGAGGCAAGAAGGAGAGTGCAAGGTACAAGAATGAGTAAGGAGGGTTAATGAGAGAAAGAGGAAGAGCAAGAGAAAGAAGGTGCTGTGATAGGTAAGAGGTTGTGTGTGTCGGTTAGCTTACTGTATGTAGGAAGGATGAGAACGATGGGGGGGGTGGGGGAGATGAGGAGAAAGTGGAAGAAGGAACAAGAAGAAGAGCCGTGGGAAGAGTTTCATTTTATGCGCAAACTAGCCTTCCCCTGGGTCTTCCAGGGAACAGACCGCTTGTTTGTTCAGCCACCCCCTCCCCTGGATGAATCAGTCGAGACCCAGTCAAGTTCATGGAATATTTCCGAAGGAAAAGAAGGACAAGAAACATTACAGCTCCCGGTCAGGACCCAGGTACGTACAGTCGGGGCTAGACGGCCATCAATACAGCCAGGAGCCCTGCTGGGTGCGGGGATAGAACTTGTCCTCCAGTCCTCGCTGTTTCTTCTAATGCTATCTTGCTGATGATGATGATGATGGCATGCTAGTGTACTGGACGTCAATTGTGCTGGTGCGATTTGTCTCCACAAAAGGAATCGATCGACAACATCGCATGGCAGCGGAGTAGACGGGGAAGCAATTACGATGCCCCTTAACACATCTCCATTCACACTAACTCATTTACCTCCGCCTTGTGTTTTCTGTGCGTGCTCATCCATCAATACACCCCAGACACATCCACAGTAACCCACTTCTCATTGTTCAAGACAAAGGAACATCCATCGACCCGCAAAGTGAGTGCCATTCGGTTCTAAAGTACACAACGTTACTCTCAAGATAGCAGGAGGAGACTACTGAACGACCACAACAACAATAACGACAACAATAACAATAGCAAGCAAGGTGCAATTGCACTCTCTTCAACAGAGAAACCGGAATGACTTGAGAGTGCCCTCCCTATCGCTGCGAGGGTGCAACTCTGTGAAAAAGCAATCCACACAGTCTTATGCTGCTGTGGTAGTCGAGCCTCGTTCCATAAGGATATCTTTCGTCAATTGACAGGGATGTTCAGGAAGGAGGTGTCCGATAGTAATATCTTTCGGCTTAAATCCGCGCGCCTGTTCACTTTTCCGTGCAATACAAAATCCCTGCCTTTGTTCCCTGTTTACCCTAATTGAAAATAATAAGAGTGCCTTTACGCGTCACCCGGTCGAGTGTCACTGGAGGCTGTTTACAACTCTAAAGAGAATGGGAAATCCACACGGTCTTATGCTATTGTGGTAGTCGATCCACGTTCCTTGAGGAAGAAGTCTTCTTCTTTGCTCATAGCCATGGGACTCTCGTTAATGACAAGAGAGTTTCTTTCCTGTGGTGGTGGAAGGTGGTGTTCTTGAAGTGTTTTTATTTGCGCTTTGGCTTAAATCCGCGCTCCCTATTCTCTCTATTATTTTCAATGGGTGTTGGGTGTTGGTGTTTTTCTAGAGTGCGCCTTATATGAAACGAATGAATCGTTGATGAATACTGACCCACTTTGTATCTTTTTGTTCGTGTGTTTTTGTGAGCCAAAGCGACTCAAACTAGGGAACAACAGCAAACAGCTCACGCAGGACGCGACCACAGAACATATGAACTACTGCAACATATGCCGCGTCAGCACAAAAATAAAATGAACGACGTCTTGTGTTAAATAAGTCTTATGTTAAATAATTGAACCGTTATTATTTTCAATGCGCTTTCTTGAAGGGTGGACTGTCCGTCGTGGGCTTAATGCGCTGAGCAGCGCGTCCAAGGATAATCTTCTCCTTCATACTTAGGAAAGGAAGCGCCCCCCGGACGCAGATCTCCTCTGCCACCATATGTGCAAAACACAACGAGTTCCTACAACTCGCCCGGAACTTCTTCTCAAACCCTGTGCTCATCTGTAAAGGAATATCGCACGAGTCCATTTGCCATAGCCGATGCTCCCCACGAAAATCCATCTTATAAAAGACCAGTCGATGCGAAAAGAATTGGATACCAAACGTCGCCAGATCCTGATGAGGGTGGTAGGACTGCACAACCTTGCGAACAGTACTGTCCCAGCTGTCCTTGAGCGCACGCCCGAGCTTCCACTTGTCCTCTGCAAACTTGCGCTTGTCCTTTTCGTATATTGAGGAACATTCGGAGAGGAGGACTTGGTTGTCTTCTGAGTCGACCGCAATCATGTCCGCTCGACGACTCTTTTCCATCCGCTCGCCATAGTCCTTGTCTGCGTTCTTGCGTTCTCCGGATGCTGTAATGGCGATCTCGCTCATGAAGGATTCGATGTGGTACACGTCCAGTGCTCCTTGGATAAACGGGCAAAGGATAGCGAACATCCCTTGTTTCTCCTCCAGTGCCGGTATGACTGTTTTCCAAGGAAAGTATCTGGAGCTAGCGGGCATATTAAATAAAAAAGCATTAGCGTTGCATCTTGCTTCTCGGATAATCCTTCTCGCTGTCCACTTGATTCCATACAGCCACTTACTATGCGTGGACGACGCCATATAGAAATCGCCGGACAGGAGTATTCAACGGCGTGTTAAACATCCTTTCACTGATCGCCTCGAACGAACAGTCTTCACCCAAGAGCTCATCTAGCTCTGTCAACTCCTTGAACTTCTGCGTTAACATTGGTTGGTCCTCCAAGATCGTCAGTAGGTCTTGGTCGTCTAATGTCGCTGTGAAACGAGAACCAAGCGTCAGGTCCATGATGCCATCGGGAGATAGATCCAAAGTCCAGTTCTGGTCTTGACGGTACTCCTCGAATCTTGGGAGGATGTTGGACCATCGGGTTCGCTGATTAAGCAGTGCAAAGTGACCCGCAATGGACAGGCTTGTATCGCGCTGGGGATCATCTTCGGTAACAGCCGGGGAACTCGTTGGCGGCGGCGATCCCTGAAAGAACTCGATGCTGTCAGAGTCGTGGTTGAAGGCGGATAACGCGTCGGGTATTTGTGTTGATAATATTGGTGTTAGTGATCCTGGGTATCGGACATGCGTCGTTTGCTCTTCCGTTATGCCTGTTGGGGACTCTGATCCTCCTGTCCTTGTCGCCTTCAGGGATTGCTTGCTTAGCTTCCCCTTTCTGACTTCTTTGGCGAGGTCCTTTGACTGCTGCAGGGCAACATTGATCTTGTCCTGTGTTACCAGTGGCCTTAGACTAGCCTTCAGCTTGCGCTAATGGTACATCCAATTAATGTGCTTAACAATGTTTTCTCCAGGGTTCGAAAGTAATTGCAGGAGAATAAAAAATGGAAGCAAGTAAGCTTACATCGGCTACGACGATACTGAATATTTCGAGTCGTTCTGGTTGTTTGACGCGAGAGAGTCGATTGTATGCAGCGCGGTCTGCCTCGCGTTCAGAGTTCCTGAGGCGACGGAGTGCCTGGGATGTCCACAGCTGGTCGAGAGTGGCGGGGTCGAGTGAGTCGGCTATTTTTGCCCAGTCCTTGAGGTTGAACTGGCTGGCGGGTGTGGAGTCGAAGTAGCGTGTCTGGTCGTTGTTCATATTTGGAGGAGATGATAGCACCAACTGCTGTTGAAGTGATGATGGTGGGAAAGAGGGAAAAGAGTGCACAACGAAACAAGCAGGTAAAACGACAGATGTGGTGGATGGAACAAAGCCACTTGTTCAGGGGCGAACTCTCTTCCCTCGGCTGTTTCTCAACCGAGGCGAACTCTGTCAGAAAAATGATGCAAGGCACACACACACACACTGCAACAAAGTGGGCGATCGACTTTCTGGACCTTCTTTTTCTCCCCTCCTTCCCTCTCTTCTTTTCCTCTTCTTCTCTTCTTTTCCTGTTCTCTTCTTCTCCACCACATCCTATCCTTCCGCGGCCCATGTTCATCCGTCTCTCTCTTTCCCTTGATTGAACAACTCGTACCCGCTCCAACTACCTTCTCGCATTCACATTCTCCCCCTCCCCATTTTACATTTACATTCCCTTTTTTTTACGCTCATGACAACCAAACCCAACACCAACGGTCAGGCCACTCCGACACCGCCAGTCACCATCGGGTCGCTCACCAACCTCAAGGTCGCCGTCCCAGGAGCCAACCTCAGCCTCGCCGGTGTCCTTCAATCGACCAACCACCCTTCCCGTCGGCTTGCTATCATCTGCCATGGTATCCTCGGTAAGGACTAAAATGAGGCGGACAAGACGACTAGGACCTGACCGGCGAATACTATGAGAAACCCTCGCTCGTTCGATGACCCGGCATTGCCCCCAGCATTCTAACCCCGCGTTTCTCCTCTACTATCCTCCCTCCATTCTCCATCAATCGATCGACCGGATCCTTCTCTGCGCCTTCCTCATAGGCCACAAGAACTACCTCTTTCAGCCCACCATCGCCAATGTGCTTGCCCCTCATATGGACACCTTCCGGTTCGATTTCCGGTAAGGTTGCCGATTTGATTTGAACCGGATTCAATCGACGGTCTTGTGCGCCAGTCGCCGCCTTCCACCTCTTGTTCATGTCACACCTGAGCTGAGTGCCCCAATGAACCATTTGCATACCCTACACACTCACCTTCCCTTTTCTTTCCTCAACGACAATAGCGGTAATGGCGACAGTGAGGGCCATATGGGTTACTCTAACTGGGACGATGACAAGGCGGATATTGACGCCGTCATCGCTCACTTTGAGCGCCAGGGGTATTATATCTATGCCCTGATCGGACACTCTCGAGGTAAGGCATATCCTTTTGTTCTACTGCATAAGAGCACTCTTCTTCTGCAGGAATTATGACATACCCCACTCCCAAACAAGCTCTAATGTTCACTTTTCACTTTTTTCTTTTGTTTACCTCGGTTCGATCCGTTTCAGGGGCCATCTCGTCCTTAAACTATGCCGCGACCTCACATCATGTCCCCATGATTCCTTACATTGTCAGTATCAGTTCCCGCTTTGACATGTCCGATGTCAAGCGCAAGCACGGACCAGAGGTCTTGGAATTGTTGGAGAAGCAGGTAAAGCGTGTTCAGGGGACATATGGCACATGTCTGCGCTTGGATGTTTACATGAAACGCGTCTTTCAGTTACCATTGCTAATGTCTCAATTCGTTGTAACTTTGTAGGGCCACTTTGACTGGCAAGCTCGCACAGGTGGCAAGGATATCACTCTTCGCGTCACCCAGCAACACTTTGACGACTTTTTGAACTTTGACACCGCCGCGGGTAAGGACATATTTCTGAGTGTTGTCACACCTAATTCAACAGAGCCCGACTTTCATCCGTGGGCATGTTAAATAACCGGATGTCCATTTCTTTTACTGTCTGCTAGTCGCCCATATTCCATCGATGACCAATGTCCTTTTGATTCATGGATCCGATGACGATGTAAGTCGTGGCACCACATCATTTACTCGAAACTCGAGACGCAAAGACTGCAGTTTTATATCTTATATCCTGACATTCACTTCATTTTATACCTATAGGTTGTGCCTGTCAAAGATATTGCTGCGTTGCAGAGCCACTTGTCGCATGCAAGGACAGCAATGCGGATCATCACCAACGCGGATCACAACTACCGCAAGCACTACAACGACCTCAGCCAGATCATTGGAGATTACTTTTCCGCAGAAGGACGCAAGTCAGACTGGACCCGCCGCATCCTCCCCAACTGGAAGACCTGGGTTCATGCTGTCGGTGGCGTGCTGAACTTTAGAACTATCGGCGATATCTGGATCCCCTCGCAGACTGATGGCACCGTTAGCTATCTTCGCCCTGGTATCATCTACCGCTGTGCCGAGTAAGTGTGTCTGAAATTGACGATGCGTGGGTTGTTTCTTCGAAAGCTAAAGCTGATCTTGTTCTCGTTTTTGTTAAATAGCATCTCGAAGCCCACCCCTGAGGGCATTAAGGTCTTGGAGTCACTCAACATTACGGACGTCTTTGATCTTCGCTCCAACTCGGAGACGGAACGCCGTGGAACCTTGTAAGTTTCAGGAAGTCAAGGAGTCGAGGAATCAAAGGGAAATACACAGGTCATGGGTATTCATACCAATTAACTCGAACACCCAATATCCTTGTCTCCTTAGTGAAGGAGAAAAGATCAAGCGCCACCATACTCCAGTATTCGCAGAGGTCGACTACTCGCCAGCACAGATTGCATTGCGCTTCAAGATGTACCTTGGAGGCACCGAGGGCTTTGCTCAGGCCTACATGTCGATGATGCCCAACATTCGCAACTTCTTCCCTCCAGTACTGGAGCATATCGTCAAGAAGAAGACACCCTTCATTGTTCACTGTACGGCTGGCAAGGACCGGACTGGAGTTACCTGCGCCCTTTTGCAGATGATCTGTGGAGTCGATGAAGAGCAGATCGCATGGGAGTACGAGTTGACTCGCCGCTGCATGGCCAGTAAGTTGACGATTTCTTTTTCATGCCTCTTCACGAGTTTACCTTTTCTGGTCATACCATGGTATCTAACGATCAATGCTTCTTCCTGCTTTGTGACCGAATAGTCAAGGAAGAGGATGTAGAATTCTTGAAGGCTGCCATCGGAGAAGAGTCTTCCGATGCCCATATCCGCGGTGTTCTCTCCACCAAGTAAGTCTTTTTTTTTTTTTTTCTCTCGCTGCATCTCGTCAATCATTCTCGGCTATGTATTCAAGCTTGTCCATTCTGATCAACTGACCTTTTCTTCTATGGCAACAGCGAGGAGTATATGCTTAGGTTCCTGGAGGAGTTCCATGCCAAGTATGGGACGATTACGGACTTTTTGGTGAATGAGCTGGATATGACGCTTGAGGATATCCAGGCTGTGCGGGATGTGTTGCTTGTCAAGATACCCGTGCCCCGTGCGGCGATGTAGAATCTGACTGGGTCGATCAAATTCTCCATGTGCGCGCCGTTCAGAGACACACTCCTAAAAGTAATAAATAATTCTCTCTTGCCCTTTTATTTCACAACTCCTCTTTCTTGTTTTCCATTCCTTCGATCCATTCCTTGCTCTTGCTCACTTCACCTATTATTGTACATCGCACTCCCTCACTTTTTCATTCTCATCACTCTAACAACAACTCTAACAAACAACGACGGACGACCATGGACATGGAGACAGTCTCACAGATCTTGATGGGACATCAACAACCGTCCTGGGACATTTTCAACGCCACTAGCGCCGCCGCAGGACCCCTTCGCTTCCTAGCTGCCCTGGATCAGAACGACGGATCCTTAGTCTTGCCCCTCTTGATCCTCCTCCCCTTCCTCGTCGTCTCGCTTTTCCGCCACTACACCAACTCACCTGTCATCCTGACCTACAACGACGACCCTACATCGATCCGCCTCTTCAACCAACGGACAGGCAAGGAACAGACCGAGAACCTGATCGATTACATCCTCAAGAAATGCCCCTCGCTCTCGGACCCTGCCAAAGGAGCTACATTCAAGCCCTCGATGTGGATGACTAGTGGACATCTTCAGACTGCCTATGCTGCCTACCGTGACTTTAACAGTATCTACAAGATTCCTTATGAACGGTAAGACGATTTGGTGGAATATGAAAAAGTGGGGAACCTCGGGTACTTGGACAATTTGACAACCAGCCCAGCAAACAGAAAAACAAGAAAGAAGCATACTTGTATTTTCTAAGTTGATCGCCACATGAATAATTTTTTGGGTCTCCGGGGAAATAGTCGCCGAAGAAACAATATCGAGGTTATCTTCCCTCTGTTCGATCGAGCCAATGGTCTCACAAAGCGCTGTCTTCCCATATGAAAGGCATACATGCACACACACACACACACACACGCCCCAAAAGCCTGCTATTCTCAGGTCCATCATTGCCGAACGTTCATCCTTATCATCTCCTTTTTTTCGCATTTCTATCGATAATAGTGAATTGCTTTCAACTCCAGATGGAGGAACTGTCTCGGTCGATTGGGCCCCCTCGGTCAAGACCATGCCTGCTGATGACACCCCTACACTCGTCCTCCTTCACGGACTCACTGGTGGAAGCCACGAGTCCTACATCCGCGCATTGGTCGAGACCATGACCAAGGATCATGGTTACCGCTGTGTTGTCTTCAATGCTCGTGCTTGCGCCAACACCGAGCTGACCTCTGCCCAGTTGTACAGTGGTAACTGGACTCATGATCTCCGCATGGTTGTCAAGCATATCCGCAAGACTCTGCCAGAGTCCAAGTTGATGAGCGTCGGCTTCAGTTTGGGTGCCAACATCTTGATGAACTACATGGGTGAGGAGGGTGATCAGTGCGAGTTCTTGGGTGCCATGTCTGTTGGCAACCCTTTTGACATTCTGGGGTAAGTTCTTAAACGTACTGGCAGCTTTTTTTTGTTCACTAAATGGGCTTCATATCTAACCTTAATCATTGTAACTTTTTAGGTCATCCTTGGCATTGGGACGTGGATGGCTTGGAAGCAAGATCTACGCGCCTGCCATGGGCGGAAACTTGAGAAGGATCTTCATGAAGCACGCCAAGTGGTTTGAGAACTCGGATATCGTGGATATCGATCTTGTCCTTCGTGGAAATTGCATCCGCGACTTTGATGAGGCTGTCACTCGCCGACTCTTCAAGTACAGGACTGTCAACGAATACTACCGCATGGCCTCTTCCTCCCAACGTATCCTCGACATCAAGCGCCCCTTCCTCTGTCTGAACGCTTTGGATGATCCTATTGCCGTGTCGGAATGCTTGCCTCGGGATGAGATCAAGAACAACCCATTTGGACTGTTGGCTACGACTGCACGCGGAGGACATTTGGGTTGGTTTGAGGGATTCTTTAGCCAGAGGAGATGGTGCACCAAGCCCTTAGTTGAGTTCTGTATTGCCATATTTGAGGCCGACCGTAGATCTGTTTCCCGTACCCCTTCGAACAAGCCCAAGGTTGTTGCTGATGTGTCGATTACTGAGGACAAGAAGAATCAGCAGGACGATAACAGCGGAAACCTTGAGAGCCATATTGTTCGGAACGTCAAGACTTTGGAGCATATGGACCAGGGTGGCGCTACAACCATGCCCCTGAGGAACAAGATGGCGGCTGAGCAACATACCCAGAAGGCGAGCCACAGCCAGCCACATGTCGACCGTCAGGCGACCGAGAGACGTGACAAGAAGAACAGTCTCGCCATCCGTCCTTTTTCCCGCAAGTCCTTCTGGGCCACTCTCTTGCCCCTCATCGTCTACTACATCATGAAGCGTCGATAGGTATAGACAATCTTTTCTCATAGACCTTACACACACACCACCATTCATTTTTTCAAACGCATTTTTATTGCCCCATTAAAACCTTCAAATGATCAATGGTTCCGAGGGTATGACACTGCTTCTGAAAAGGATCTGGAAGATCGCCAGCCCAACAGCAACAAAGATCACAAACTGGAAGATCCAACGGGTCCAAACCCTTGAGACACCCTCAACGCTGGTCATTAAATCCATGTTTCTAACAAAGATCTCTCTCGCCTCCTCTGCAATCGCTTCTCGACCCTCAAGCGTTAGTTTGGTCTCGGTGACACCCTCTGCAGGGTTCATCTCTGGGATTGAGTTGAGCCGGTCCTTGAGTGAAGATTTCACCTTGTTCGGGTCCATTTTCTTCCCCTTGCTTCCTTCTCCTGCTCTTTCTGCTGCTCCCGCGGTGGTGGTGGTGGTGGATGTACTTTCGCGGAAGGTAAAGATGGCGATACCATCATCGTTTTCTCCACCGAGTTTCTTGGCAGGTGGGGAGGGAAAAAAGTGTGTGGATTTGATGATTTTTGAACGGGTGATTTGGCCGCCAAAGAAGAGGCCTAGGTAGAGGGTTGCTGGGTAGGCAATTAGTTTTTCTGGCTGGCGCTTTGCGATGTCCCTGATGTGGTCCTGTTATTTTCAGAGAGGGAGTAAAAAGGGAGGGTGGTGATGTTAGAGTAGTAAAGTCATTTGGGCGTAATGGACAGGGATCATAACAAATGCACCCCTCTCCCTCTCCCTCCCCATACGAATAAAAAAAAATCAAAAACAAATGCTCCAGCCATTGCCACACGCCCAATTATTTTCTCTTTTCAAAACAACAGCAAAAACAACCGACGAACCATATACTCCTGGACTTGCTTCGATGGTTGAACATGATCTTTCCAGTCAGGTCCATAAAAGTACGCCAGGTCGGCTTCAAAGGCCTCTGTCCTCCTGAGGTCGGGTGAGTAAGTGTGTTCGACCCATGGGTGAGCTGGCCATTTCTGCTTTTGGCTGTCGATGGTGGATGTTTTCAGGTGTCGGTCGTACTCTTCTTCGAAGGTCTTGAAGACGTAGTAGAAGCCTAGGAGGATCTGGCGGTAGATCTAGTAGAATGAAAGGCGTGTTTTTTTTCCAACGGTTAGTGTAAAGTACCGACGTGTTTTCGTTTGAGCACAAAATAAAAAAAAAAAAAAAAAAAAGAGACGGCGTGTGTGAGTGGAGAGTGTTTGTGTAAGGATGCATACCTGGTAGTCAAGGACGGCAAAGAGGCCTAGGCTGACGAGACGGTCGGTCTTGCCGTGGAGACCCTTTGTCTTTTGACGGAGCTCGTCTGTGAGGGGGAGGAGCTTTGTTGTCGCTTGAGCTGCTGTGGTTACCATGGTGCAGTGAGTTGGAGAGAAAGAGAGTAAAGAGAAGGGACAAAGCGGAAGAAGGTGAAGGAGGAAGAACACAGTTCAACATTCAGGCTATGGAAGATTCTTTGGTCGCACAAGCTTCGCATCACATGCGAGGTAGTGGGAAGTGGGCGAAAGTTGATCGAAGAAAAAAGAAGTGTTCTGTTTCTTGGATTCTTGGACGCGTGTATCACTGTCTGTGTTGCGTAAGAAGAGCAAACGTCCTCAGGCAGCTCGTTACTTTCTTCTTCTTTTACTTTAAACTTCTCCTCTCTTCTCTCTTTTTTCATCGCCCTTCACATTCTCTTCCTTCCTTCCCCCTCCCCCTCCTCAATTATATTCATCCCACAAATGTCCGAAAGAGTCACTCTCTTTGTCTACGACCTGTCCCATGGAATGGCCAGGAGCATGTCCCTCGGCATAGTCGGTCGCCAAATCGGTACTTTCATTCATCCTTCCCGACTGGGCACCCTTTGCTCGCATATTATTTTTGCCTTAGCCTCCTCTCCTCTAAGCAATTGAATGACGATGTTAACGCTTAACCGTTTCCTCGATAGACGCTATCTATCACACGTCGGTCGTCGTCTTTGGGCGGGAGTTCTTCTATGGACAGGGCATTATGAGCGCTATCCCAGGAACTACACCCCACGGACAGCCCATGGAGAGAATTGACATGGGGGAAACTGAGATTCCACAGGAGGTGTTTATGGAGTTTATGGATAACATGCGGGAGACCTACACTGCAGACGCCTACCATCTCCTTAGTGAGTCGACTATCCTCAGAATACCGCCACCAAATAATTTCACGTCTGATTTTACATTCGCTTTCAGCGAAGAAACCTTGGTATTTCAAAACGACTAACACCCCATCCTCTCTGACCTACACGGATATAGACAACAACTGCAACAACTTTTCAAGCGATGTCTGCCAACTGTTGGTCGGAAAGAACATCCCAGACAGGATCACATCCTTGCCAGCAGACTTTTTGAACACACCTTTCGGGCAATCAATGCGGCCCATGATCGAAGGCATGTTTGGACCCAGTCGACACACTCCCAGTCCTTCGCCTTTCGGTCCCCCAGCACTAGCTCCCACCTCTGGACTCTCAACAAACCCCTTCTCGGCACCATCGGCAAGCACAGGTGGCGCCACTGTGCCCTTCATGACTGACCTGTCACTGCTCAGGAGCACGATCCAAAACAATACCGCGACAGTGGTTTATTTCACATCGGCTACATGCCCACCTTGCCGTGTCATCGCCCCCATCTACGACGAGCTGGTTCTCTCAAAGGGCAGTCAGATCAAGGGTGTCAAGGTTGATATTGGAATGGCGCAGGCGATCGGACAAGCATATGAGGTTCGGTCGACTCCAACGTTCATGTTCTTCCTCCGTGGTGAAAAGTTCTCGCAATTCTCTGGAGCCGATCAGGCGGAGCTCAGGAGTAGTATTGATTTGCTCATCTACAGCGCACATCCTGGTAAGCACCAGTGCCTTGGCAAGGAGTAAGGACAATGTCTGATATGAACGTTTTATTAGGCGGTTATTAACAGCATTGTATTTTAACTTTTCTCTGAACTTTAGCTCACCCACATGCGTCGCTGTCACTTCACCAGTACAAGGGACTCTCAGGAACACCCATTGTCTTCAACTTATTTGATAATGTTGACCCCGTGTTTGCCAAACTCAAGACCTTCTTACCTGCTGAGAAGGGTCTCACTGAAGCCGACACCAAGCAGCTGGACAAGATTCAGGCATGGCTCAAGAAGCGTGCTGCCGCCAAAGCCACCCAAACCCCAGAACCTACCATGGGCGAGCTTGGACCCTCTTGGAAGCCTCTCTTGAGTAAGTTCATTAGTCTTCCTTTGTTTGAAATTATGTGGCATGTGTGTGGAGAGAGCTTGACTAACAGTTTGATGGCGTCAATATCCGATTTATTCTTTGTAGCCAAGATTGCGTCGATATTGCCCTATGAGAACCAGTTTCCATTGCTGGACATTCTTCGGATGCTCGTTCTTCACGCACGAGTTGCAGAGGTGTACGCCAAGGACGGGAACCGGACATTGATCAACACATTTAAGGCAGTTGCAACACATGGCAACGAGGGGTCCAAACCTGCAGCACTAATGACTCTCCGGATTGCCTGCAATGCCTTCAGCACTCCACTCCTGGGTACCTATGTTCTTTCCTCTACAGCCCGCGAATCAACAAAGCAGCTTTTGGTTACCACTCTGTTGTCGACAGTCGATCAACAGCGTCAAACTGCTGCCTCGTTAGCATTTGATATCGGTGTCAAGGTTGCGGAATCGAGGAGCAAGGCCAAGGATACTGCACACCCTTCTCTCGGAGGCGATATCTTGGAGGAGCTGGAGGAGGACTGGAACATGGAGTGCCTGAGCGCGATTGCGGCGGCAATGGAAAAGGAGACCTCTGAGGAGATCCTGCACAGGTTGGTGGCATCAGTGGCCAACTTTATCTACATGGAGGAGGGTCATTCTGGATCAGTGTTGATGAATATTTTGGGCGTGCCTGATGTCTTGAAGGAGAAAGTGCAGAGCAAGGTTGTCAAGTCTGCAAATGTTGTGGGGTTGTGCCAAGAGGTCCAAGAGATGATCCGGACGGCTGTCGAGGCGCAATCTGCGTCGTCTTCGTAACCTCTGATTTGAGAGGAAGAAGGCACCTAGAACAAAAAAAACATAGTAAAATGCTGCATGAAAATATGACCCAAGTGTACTGGAAGCTCTGAACCCAGCCACCTCAATTGCATATTTTGCTAACGAGCTCAGGCAGGGACACAATCTCCCCTTTTACTAAGGAAGCTCCCTTCGTCCAAAAAAGGGAAGCGCGTCCAAAAAAGGGAAGCGCATCCAAAAAAAGGGAAGAGGGTCAATAGCCAATCAGACATAGCGCTCCTTCACTCCTTCTCTGCCCCTCACTCCTTCACGTCTTCCATATAGTTACATCCACCTTGCTTCACTCTCAAGTAAAGCGACATCATGTCAAACAAAAGGGAGCCCAGGTACATATGTGCATCTATGGTATTCGCCATCTGTGGACGGATGAGTGGGCGACAAGGGTCCTCTCCAGCATGCTTATCAATCCCTAAGGCATGGATGGTGAATGGATGGCGACCGATATGCTTCAAGAAAACCACAGCTACCTCCTCAAATCCATCTTTTTCATCAAAAGGATCCAACATGACCTGGGAGTATCTCAGGGATGCGATTTCCACCAAACATCAGGACTATTCAGGCCATTTTGCGGATGTTCAGGCGGGGAAGTCGGGGTTGGCTCCAGCAGCACAAAACACCAGAAACCATCCACAGCATCAGATATCTCCAAGACCCATGAGTACATCCGAGGCAGCGGCATTTTATGGAAGCCGAAGTCCAGTAAAATGCGATCAAGGGATCGCTGTGGTCGATCTACAGAGTCTTGGTGGAGGCAATATGCTCGGGGGATCTATTGCACGATTTTTGGATAGGCACCGGTTGGAGGATGCGGTGGATTTAGAAGAGACAGGAAGTACTCGAAAATAATTAAATGTATTTTGGTTTTACTACTCTCTATGATAACTGAATGAAATGAACAAAGAGAAAGGAGGAAATAGACAAGGATGGAATTAGAGAAAAATTGGTAGAAAGAAGCGAGTGATTCCTCGGGTTGCGCTATGCCGACAAAATTAAGTGGACGACTGATACTTACAGAACAGCAATCTCAATCTGCGGGAGGCGGTCGGTCGCGGAGAGGCTGCAGATCAATCACACGTGCGACCTCCAATGGATCTGATTATGATTCCAGTAAGTCCTCCTCACCATCACTTCCCTCCTTATCGCCGTCAAAGCCGTCCTCCAACTGGTTTAGCGCAGACGCCGCCGTCGTCTGGCTACCTGATCCACGGCGAGCGTCGATCTCTCTGTTGAGCCTGTCCAGGACATGCGCGACTTCGCCATACAAATTCTCTCCAAGGGGCGCCCAATTGCAGGAGTAAGCGATGGTCTTGACTGCCGTAGCAGTTCTGGCCTCAGAGAATTTTTGCGACAGCTGTTCAGCCGCATGATCCGGCAGGATCCACGTCTCTCTGCCCACCCTGTAAGGTTGACTGCTCACCCATATCTCGTACGCCTCCTTTCTCCACGCCTGGAGTCTCTTCAAGGCCATGTGTCTCTCTTCCTCCGAACGGCTCGATTTGGTGTCATGACAAACAGTGGCGGGAACGGAACGATCAAATTTGGAGCATCCAGAACAGCTGTTGTCGCAAGTACGAGCTTTGTTCTCAAAGAATTTGTCTAGTAGCGTCCAGAGACACCTTCCCGCTTGGTGGTTCATAAGGTAATCGTGCACGTTGTTATCTTTGGGGGGACATTTTGGTGATCGGTGGTGCGTAAAGGATTCCAAAGCCCTGAATCTTGGGATCTCGTGCCGCTCGTCCAAATCGCTGAACCAAACTCGGTATGTCCCTTGGAAGGCTACATGGTACAAATTTATTTTAAACATTTTAGAGAAGGTCCATTGTGATCGCTCTATTTTTCATACTTTTCATTTTTTTTTTTGTGTATACTACTTACCCGTACTGAATAACTTGAACCACATCGGGTATGTCACAACCCATGCCAGCAGCCTCGGTAGCCAGCAGGATATGGATGTCACCCTTCGCGAACTTGGTCATGACTGCCTCCTTGTATTGGGATCTTAAAGTGGAGAAGTAAACGCCTATCTTACCCAGATCGGGTCTCATTCTCGATAGATATTTAGAGACATCCATGAGAATGGAGATTTTTTCGAAGTAAATAATCGTCTTGTCTTTGCCTAACAGGGGAATAAGACCCTCCATGGCATCCTTGGGCTGAGTGTGAACCTCGAGACGAACATTTGTGGGAATCTCTTGCACACGAAGAACGTTGGCCTTGGACAGGAAGAGCTTGTCCGTGGTTTGAGTGAGGGCATCGGCAGCGAGTGTCGTGGTGACACCCACAAACGGAACTCCAGGCGACCAAAAGCGAAGCTCACCGAGGCGAGCATATTCAGGGCGAAACTTGTCCCATTTTTCAACACAATGGACCTCGTCCACCACAATAGCAAGCAACAGGTCCCGCCAGCGCGTATTTCGCCAAAGCCCTTGTACCAACCTCGAAGTAGGGCTGTCGCCAAAAATGATCTCGGGCGACATAAAGACTGCTCTGAACTCGCCTTCACATATGCGTCTAATTATGTCTCCATCAATGGCACCAGAGTTGTCGACGGAGAGAACGATGTGAGGTATTTTGGCGCTGACCAGCTTCTGTACGATTGAATGGCAAAGTTCAAAGATAAAAGGCGGTTAAAAATGACAATGTTGTTTTTGGCTGTATGATACATGGAAGGGCCTAGATATGAAATACCTGCTGCTTATCGTTCATCAAAGCCATCCGTGGCGAGATGATGGCAATGATACTGCCGGGCCAGTATGCCATAGGAAGAAAGAATGCGAGTGCCTTGCCCCAGACACAAGGAGCAATCAACAGGCAATCGATTTTCTGTGCAATGTGTTCCAATACCTCCAGTTGCTGCTCTTTTGGAGTACAGTTGAAAACTTCTCGACAAAGGCTAATGGCTTTTGATCTGGAAAAAAATTGGGGGCCCTAAAAGATGCACAAGATTGCGATGTAAAATATTAACAAAAAGATTGAATAGCAAGGCAAAAAGTGATTAAATCAATTTTCATAGAACACTTGCCACATCGTCGCTATCCTCGTTTTCTTCGTCTGGCATTGGTATAAGCTGCTCTAGCACAGCCTGCGATGGCGAAGAAAGGAACTGCCAGAAGGGATTCGCGGCGTCCTGTATAGCGTCCAATGCCATGGAGTCCCCGGAGAAGGTCGATCCCTCCAGAGGAGAATGGGTTTCATCCAATGAAAGTAGAGCCTCGGCGATTTTCCCCGGAGTATCCTATGCGGAGCAAATACAAAGTTCCAAGAGACGATTAGAAATGTGCTTGGAGAACAAAACATCGCGTTCATATCAGTGCCTGATATCCACTCACTTGGTTGGTTCCTCCAGAAAATTGTGTATCAGGTTTGTTGAAGCCGGGGACGTCGAGGACGCTTATGCCTTGAAGCTATACCGCGTTGAAGAACCAGCAAATTAGAAATCGCGACAAACACAACAGCAAAGTCTCATTGAGCACCGTATCAAACTGCGTCCTTACCTTGGAAACCCTCGGAGCGCGTTTACTTGGCGTGGCCGGAGTCCCGCTATATGGCGGAATGTCACTATAAAGAGTTTGAAGAGAATGAGAAAGAGATGAGACAAACTGAATAACGGTGGCTCGGATGCTCCGATGCTCCGATGCTCCGATGCTGCTGCTGGACGCCTGTCGGGAAATGAATACGTGCTTGAGATGCGCATCTGTACCTGGGCTGCCTTTTGTTTGACATGATGTCGCTTTACTTGAGAGTGAAGCAGGGTGGATGTAAGGTAAGAGACGACTTGAAGGAGTGAGGGGCAGAGAAGGAGTGAAGGAGCGCTATGTCTGATTGGCTATTGACCCTCTTCCCTTTTTTGGATGCGCTTCCCTTTTTTGGACGCGCTTCCCTTTTTTGGACGAAGGGAGCTTCCTTAGTAAAAGGGGAGATTGTGTCCCCCGCTTCCAGCAATAATGATCCTTCAACCCAAGGACTAATTTGAATTCGGATTTCGAGTTGAGAGAAGGATGAACATCATCCAGACCAACACCAAGACAAGAATCAACGCCTGCGATTTACTTAACAGGATTTTATTTTCTGTGCGTGCTCAGATCCACTTGTTCGATCCATCCTCTGTGTCGGGTTTGACTCTCATATCATAGGAACAGTAAGCCACTACTATGCAATAGTTTTCGCTATATTGTGGGGTACAGGAAGGGGAAGAGGAAGAAGGGTGTGGAAGGGTAGAAAAGGGCCACCATCTTGAACTAACGCTTCTGGATGCGAACTAGTATCGAGCCATAGCCCCATGGTTACCTTTTTTCGAACAGAGCTCGAATAGCAAGACAAGTCGTGCAGCCAGGGCTTGGTGTCTCGAAAATCTCGAAATATTTCATGATGTGGCGGTTGGGTTCCTTCGCCACCCTCATCAGCGTCATAACTCCCCAATCGATCTAGAAAGGAGAACATGGAACAAGAAGGTATGCTAGTGAGTCTTTCGTATCAGATGCATGGCATTCGTAACGTCAATTCAATCGATGCTTCATACATTTACTTATTCCTGGATGGTCTTGCCTGCAAGAAAATCTTCAGTGCAAACAGGTTTTTTTGATCATCGATAACCTTTCCACAAAAAGCTGAGACCACCCTACAAGGCTAAAAGCAGAATCGAATGTCAAGCCGGACTTCAACTGTACGACAATGCTTTTGTTATATAATTCGCCTAGATTACACATGTATATGCAACTACAATCTTTCTTTTGGTTACTAAATACTACGGATCGTTTATATCCTTGGAGATACTCCCTCTCCCTTCTGGTAATCTTGGTCGGGATCGTGAGACGGGTTTTCGATGACGGATGACGTGGCGACCTTGCTGGTTTCTAGATGGCGATTCATTTGGTGGCGTCGGTTTTAGTTTTGCACGTCCAGTACGAACAATGTCTGAGAAATAAAGTTTATTAGAGTTGCTTCAAATGCTGGTATTCAAAAAAAGTGTAACGAAATGAAATGAATGGGTATCCGTGATAAGTAAGGCAAAGATAGAAAGAAAAAGAGTAGATAGAAAAAAAACGCGTTACCAAGCAACCCAACCCATCGACCTTAAGTGTAAAGATCAATCGGATGGTTGTAGTCCTTGGGATAGCAAAAGTTGTGCGACTGAATCTCGTCCCGCAAAAAGTCAAGGGGCCATTCGACGAGGTGTCCCTGGACTTTGCTGAGGTCGTTCTCCATCGCCATCCTGACATCGTTGTCTCCAGCCAGAGCACTCGCTGTCCGTTTGACGTTCAATCGACTCTCGACCGACAGTCCCTTGACCAACTTGCCGTGCTTTTCACCGCCGACTCCAGCGCCGTCGTTGCTGCCGTCCATCTGCTGGGCGACGGTCCTGCGAACTGAGCTGTCCTTCTCGGGGTCTGCAGAGACGATGCCTCCTTGACGCCTCTCCTGGTTCAATTCTTCAGTCTGTTCCCGAGTCTTCTCATGAGCAGTAACGCGCTCGTCCGTCCGAAGGTTCTTCTCACTCGGCTTTTTCCGATTCTGTCTCAACTTGAGCTCGCTCTCGGCAGAAGGATCCTGTCGAATGATACGCTCGTCACGGGCCTTGTCCCTGATAGGATCCTCATCGTCGCCCGAGTCGTCATCCCGCAAAGCCTTCTTGGCCGCACGATTCGCCTCGCGGTTCTTTCGCAGAGGTCGGTGCTGCGTGTCCTCGTCCTCATCCTCTTCGCCACTGTCGTGTCCGGCCGACGTGAAATGCTCTGACAAAGTAGGACCCAAGATCTTGTTCATCGCTCGGTCCTTCAATGTCCTTTCTTCCTTCATGCGAGGGTCATCGATATTCGACTGGTCGTTGAATTTAGTGTAGTCGGACCAAGTCTTAACAGTGTTGTCGGGGATACACTTGAACATATCTCGGAAGATGAGGGTGTTGGAGTTCGCATAGTGCTTCCAGATCTCCTCAAAGAAGGCAGGGTGAACAGGATCTACGAAATCGAGAGGCGAGAATGGTGTGTTGCCGCTGTTTGATGACAAGTTTCCGTTGTGGTCGTGTCCTGGGCAAAGACCCAAATGCTCTGTCATCAGGTTCATTCGAAGGGTGTGGGCGAATCGGGAAACCTTGTAAGGAGCTCCGTTCATGGTCGAGTCGATGTAGTCCTTGTCTCGCACCACTGCCGCAATCTCAGAATCACGGTTACCAAGCATCGAGCGCTCGTTAATGTTGGCTATAACGGTATGAAAATGAAAAGGAAACCATAGTTAAGACACGAGTAAAATGAAAGACTGCATCAAAGAGTCTGCAATAAGATAACAATTAGGAAAAAGCATTACCTGATCCGATGATGGCAACACGGTCGTCGACGATCATCATCTTGGCGTGGATGTACACCTGCTCGGTGATGAACTGCTCGCCAAACTTGGCCCAGTTGCGGAGACCGTAGAACGAAATGTATTTATGAGGCTTAGTTACACCTGCAGTTGCAAGACGACCGTAGATCGAGTTCTTTCCGTGACAAATCGTCTCGTAGATGCTGAGCATGACCATGCGCACTGATGTTGCCTCAGGAGTGTTGATACCGCCCTCGAATCCAGGCACCAAAGGTAAAACGACAATCACCCTAAAATAAAGAGAAATCACGGAGGTGAAATAAATTTGGTGGCGTTAGTATATGCATGCAATCCATGTCACCCTCCGTGAAAATGTTATTTCATGTCTCTATCCATACCTAAACTTATCCCCCGCCTTATTAGCCTTGATAATCCTGTCTGTCAGAGCGCGGCCGATGCCATTGTGAACAATGGTCTTGTTGACATTTGTCGATGTGATGAAGAATTGGTTTTCTATACAGTGTAAGCATTGTTTAAAGTTAGCACGATACTGTATCAAATAAAAGCAACGCGCAAATATCAACAAACGCAGAGAGAGTCCTTACCGATATAGATGAAGTGCTCAGCTCGCTCGATGGCAGCGAGGTAGGCAGTGAGGATACTGCACTCGGGGTCCTTGACACCGATCGACCAGGAAGACACAGAGCGCAAGATCTGGACCTCACAAGTTCCCTTCAGACCCATCTCCTCCAGCTTGGACAGGTGAATATCAGGCTTGGGCAGCAAGAAGGGGATTCGCTTTTGCTTGGGCTTGGTCCTGCACAAAAAGTTCCAGCGCTGGATAAAGTGGCGAGCAACATCTCTTGAGGGCTGTCCAAGAATCTGGAGACCCACATCGTGCCAGGGCATCCTAGGGTTCTCGGCGCGGTCAATCGCATCGACGTCGGGCTTGGAGAGGTCGCAGAAGTCCTTGATGCGAGGGTTGGAGTAATCCTGTCCTGGCCAGCGAGGTCCGTTTTGGTCCTCCTTCGAATCTATCAGTGTGTGCTCCCCCGTGTCCCATCGTCCAAAACAGAGATCCAGTCCTCCAATGAATGCAATCATGTTGTCGACAACAATAAGCTTCTCGTGATGCGCCCACCAAGCAGTCTTCAGGTTGGGTCCGTGGCGCTGCACCCAGATATTCTCCGGGCAAAGCTTGCGAAGCAGCTTCTTGGCTCTGAGAGAGGCAAGATGCATGGCGGCATCGACCTCACTATACAAGACAATATAGATCTTGACGCCCTCATTCGCCTTGCGCCCCAAAATATCCTTCAGCGACCAGTCGACTCCGTCTCGTTGGTGGCGTCGGAGTAAAATCTCGGGCGAGAGCATCCAGTCCAGGATGTAGATGGATTCCTTGGCCATTTCCAGGGCCTTACTTGCGTTCCAGAAGTAATCCCTTCCATCGACCAGCCATTGAGCACTAACATCCGTTCTGACTGGCGCAAAACTGTGAAATCGCTTGGTCTCCTTCCAGAGAGAGGGCATCTTGCGAATACTCTCCACAAATTGTCGACGGCGATGATCCGATTTGGCGCGGACATGGAACTTGAGTTCCGCATTGATAATGTCGAAGGTGTGGGGGGCGTGGAGGTGGCGAGGCGACTTTGTCACCTTGAACGAAGAGTCCAGCAAAATGACGTCTAGGATTTCGGTCTATTGAGGGATTTGAGTTTTTTTTTTGTAGTGCGAGCCCCGGCTAGTCAATTAATTACGCCCATCTCTCACAGCAGCATTTGGGGTCTAAAAGAGCCATAGTGTGGTAATTCGGTAATTCGCAATAGAAATGAAAATAGATCGACTTACGTTTTTATGGCTGGCGGCGACAATGATGAAGGAATCGCGGACAATAAAGTACTTAGATACAGGCTTGCGGTAGACCTTCTTGATCGCATTCGTCAGGGGTCCCTCGTCCATGAGTCTCTTCTGCTTGATAACGTTGAGATAGCCCTCCTTGCCTTGGTATCCGCCGTCGGGAACATTGGTAAGCGTCAGAGCAGACAGCTCCAAGAACTTGCACATGCGCTCAGCGTCGGGCATATGCATGGCATAGCGAATCATCTCCTGGAGGAACGTCTGGAGCTCCATAGCCAACTTGGGCGCAGCCTTGGAATCAAAGGCGTTGGCGTTGTCGATGGGCGAATTCTCCTGGTCACCAATGTCTTGTGAGTCGAGATCGCCGGCCTTCGCAGACTTGCCGGTTAGACCAAAGCGAGAGCGAATGGCGGCCGGTGGTTTGGGAATACTGAGAGTCTTTGACAGGAGTGCGGCCTCGGGGATAGGGGTATGATAAGACTCGTACAGCCTGACAAAGTCTTCCAGACTACGCTCGATCAGCCAGCTGGGAAGATAATCACCATACTGGACCTTGATGATCATGAATCGCTTGTGCTCTTTGGCCTCCTTCTCTTCCTTGTCCTTGGCAGAGAGCTGCGAGACCCGTGACTCCTTGCCCTTGTCAATGCTGCTTCTCTTGCCGTCCCTGTTCTTGATCTTGGTATCTTTGGCGGTATAGGTGTAGGGCAAGATGACGACCTAATGAGCGGATCGCATCCAACAAGAACATCCAGAAAGATAAAGGGTGCAAACAAAGGAGAAAAAGGAAGAAAAAGGAAATTGATGAAGCGAATATTAGGTGTAAGCAAAATAAACGATCCGTCATGCATTGATGTCCAAGCTCAAGGTTCATCGAGTCTTCCACTCCTCGTCCCAAGTATGGAGCAGGAATGACCCCATGTTATAGCTTTGTCCCAGTTCGGGTCGTGGGTGACACAACGACAAACGTCTCGTGCTAATTTGCGCCAGAAACGAACAACGACCACGACCCTGTTACTGTTGCTTGGAAGCATCCAAACCAACCCAATGAAGAAAAGCCTGGGTGAACCGGCTGACAACCGCATTACTAGTTTTGGGGCAGGCTGTTGCTATGTTGTTCTTACCTTGACTAGAGCCAGAATTATATTCATATTCCAGTCGACATTGGCCTTGTCTGTCAAGGCGCCACCCTTGTCGTCGATCATGAAGGAGAGCCCCATGAAGACGGCTGAGGGTTGGACGAGCAGGGGAGTGAGGTTGTTCCAGAGTTGGTAGTCCTCGGTGAGTGCGACCTGGTCGGCTCCCTTGCCTTTCTTGCCATCCTTCTTGCCCTTGAAGAACTTGCTGAAGAAGGTCTTGAGCTGCAAGAGACGGGCGTTCTCCGCCTCCTCCTCTGTCATAGGAGCACTTCCTGAGGTCGCAGAGGTCACAGGAGGACTGAGAAGGATGCTGTTGCGGTCGATACTCTTGCGGTAGTTGCTCAGGTGGAAGCGCTTGGAGCTGAAGGGGTTCTTGAACTCAAAGTCGAAGGGGTTATCAGAAGAGGAAGCAGCAGCTGGGTCCTCTGCAGGGGGTTGTTGTTGTTCCTGGTTGCTGCTGCTGTTACTGATGGTTAACCTTTGGTTCTGATGTTTTTGGGGTGGCAGGGAGAGGGTGATGGTGTTGTTGGCGGAGGTGGGAGGGGAAGTGGGCGAACGAGGAGAGAGGAAGGTCTTCTTTTTGGCACCCAAGGCGAATAGTTGGGCGGCAGAGAGGACGATCTTGTTTTCAGTTGGGGACTGTGGGCGAGCATTCTCTGAGGGCGACTGGGAATGCATGGGTTTGGAGAGATCGACTACCGGGTGGTCCTCATCCAATGCAGAGACCTCGACAGCCATAGTGGGCAAAGAGAGTTGATTGTTTCTGCTGTGGAGTTTGTTCTTTGAAGGTGTGAAGAGGAGAAAAGGGAAGAAAAAAGGCGGAGAAAAAGATGGGAAGTATGGCGGGATGGCGGGGGTGATGGATGGATGAGTGAAGGGAAAGTGGACAAGAGGAGAGAGAGAGAGAGAGAGAGAGAGAGAGAGAGAGAGAGAGAGAGAGAGAGAGAGAGAGAGAGAGAGAGAGAGAGAGAGAGAGAGAGAGAGAGAGAGAGAGAGAGAGAGAGAGAGAGAGAGAGAGAGAGAGAGAGAGAGAGGGAGAGAGAGTGAGTGAGTGAGTGAGTGAGAAGGAAAGTAGAAGAAAAAAGAGCACTCGCAAGCAAGAATAATTAGGATAATTGACTCCGCTCGTTCACAGGACCGATGCAAGTGCCTTGTGCAAAGCTACAAAAATGCTTGCGGATGGATGGTTGCTTACTGTGAACCTATCACGTGTACGGCTTTCGGAGCGCAACCCCTAGGAAACTAGAACTAGGGCGAACGCTTCGCCACTTTTGGGGTCCGGCTACATGCTTTGTCGTCAGCAACTACGTAGTGGTGAAGTGGGAAGTAGGAAGGTCCTCCCTTCATCTCCGCTCTGCTAAGACGCCGAAACGCGTCAATGTGTTCGAATATCCAATCAGACAGACACCTCGCATTGAATCCATGTCTCAAAAACGAAGCATGAGATCTGAAAATGAAAACTTTTTCTTCACCCACCCAGCAACTCGGCAGACCCACCTTCAACTCTTTCCTACTTAAGCCCCTCGGTGAGTCGCCTCTCTTCCCTCTCCTTTTCTTCAACTATCATTTCAACTCACACCCTAAACTCTCAAGTGCCTAACGTCTTCAAATTCCCCCGACACACTCTACAAGTAATCATGAGTCAACACGAACAAAACGCAGTCGGCTCGATCGACCCATTCGCCCACACCTCAAGCAGCAAAGTCAACGCTGGCTCCGTCCCATTAAGGGTCAACTCTGACAACCTCTATGGATCTACCCACCATTCCGCAAGCCCGCCCGTTGGAGGCGAGGTCTGCCAACAGAGTCAAGCCCCCCACGACCCATCCTCGGCTTCCAAAATACCAGCAATAATAACCACGACCACAACAAAAGTAACAACGGAATCTACGACCACTCAAGGTAGGAAACCGTCCTTGACTGATACATTGATTGCTGGCGCCGCCGCCGCTGCCACAACAGCTACCAACGCGGCGACCAATGCAGTTATAGCTGCACGAAGACTGGTGGGCAACGACAAATCATCCGAAATCGACCTCAACAGCGAGACACCCGATACCGTTCAGACCGAGGAGACTTCATCACCGTCCAAGGGCGGCATTTTCAACTTTTTGAAGTTTTCATCCACCAACAATGGACTCTCTTTCTCTCAACGCAAACTGTCATCCCACAAGCACAAGGGCCATTCATCCCACCGCCACCACGTATCGTCTGCAACAGCTGCAGCTGCAACCGTTCATCATGACGCCATACAACACCCTATGAAAAGCGTAATGCCAAACAACACCACCACTCAGACAACCGCACAGGACAGCAACACGCAACACACCCTGCAAAATTCCATGCAACACCCGATGCAGGACTCTTCGCAAGACTCCATGGAGCAACAACACCCTGCGCAGGAGGAACAACAGGACTCTATGCAGCAGCAACAAAATCCCATGCAACAAGCCATGCCAGCGCCAGCGCCTACAAACATAACCTTTTCCGAGGAACCACCAGTAAGCACCCTCAAACATGCCCACGCAAAAACACTGTCTATAAAATATACCATTCCTGTTCATGCCGCTCACTTATAATATTATCTCTGTTTCTCGCACAGATCATGAGAACCAACAACAATGCACCAACTTCAACCACCTCCACAACCGCCGCCGCGCCTACCACTTCATTCCTCCCAAGGAGAGGCAGCATCGCCCACCAAACAGCCTTCCTGAGAGAACCCCACAACACCTTTTACGTCACCCACCAAGGCGGCGCTAATAGTCATGCCCTCGGTGTCGACCAACCCTCAGTCTCCTCAACCTCCAAAACCATAAAGACCAAGACCCATTCCGGCCTAGGCGTCGACAAACCCCTCTACGTTGGTGT
The DNA here is from genome assembly GCA_019671135.1 of Linnemannia hyalina. Classification (NCBI taxonomy): domain Eukaryota; kingdom Fungi; phylum Mortierellomycota; class Mortierellomycetes; order Mortierellales; family Mortierellaceae; genus Linnemannia; species Linnemannia hyalina. The sequence goes on from JAHRHY010000010.1 coordinate 176,074, forward strand.
CCACGACGACCCCAAGACCCAAGCCCGCATACGCGGCAGTCTCCACGTCGACAAAGAACCCGTCTTCTCACAGCATGCTCTCAACGACCCAAATAACAAGGGACAGAACTCGCATACGGGAAACCTGGTTGAAGCCAACTCTGTTACTGATAATGAGAACCCAGCTCCCTTGAAGGATTCAGTCCCTCCCCGTCGACGATTGCCCAACAACGGTTTGAATGTCGACTCTCCCTCTGTCGCGACTAGTAACATCGCTGGATCGGGCTCGACCGACAACACCAACACCAACCGCCCCAAGGGAACCTACAACTCTGGATTCAACGTCGATCGCGCGGGACACCATGACCAAAAGACCTCTGGCTTCGGAGTCGACAAACCTGCAATCGTCACCCACCACTTGGCAACCGCCCCCAAATTGCAAAACCCCACCCCGATTGTCCCAAAAACCACAACAACCAACAGCAGGAGCCGCTCCCCAACCCTCAACCCACAAAACAGTACCATCCACCCATACTCCACCACAACCACAACCTCCGAGACCGTGATCGACCCCGCAGAGATGGGTCCCACAGTCACCTACCAGAACCCTGCCAACCTCTCAACCTCTGCGCCAGTCGACCCCATAGTCATCCCTGCCGATTACAAAGGTCCCATCCCACAAGTCAACCCTGGCGAGAAGATCATCTGGGTCAAGAAGACTGTTGTTCAGACAGAGTACTATGACGGCCCTCATGACAACACCGGTAGTACCATGCCGCCAGCACCTACACAGGATTCTGGTATCCAGAACCGTCGTGGCAGTACAGGCTCATTATTGGATCGTATCCGTGGTCGCCGCTCTAGTGTCGTCTCGACGGACAAGGGCAAGCAACGAACGTAAAGAAACATAGACTCTCCTTGCAATCCGTAATAAAATATAACAATTTGCTCTTTTATTCTCCTCAGATGAGACATCTGAGATGGTATTATGGTACAAGATGGCGTAGATGGTATTACAGGAATATAAGGGTGATGGAGAGAAAAAGGAGGAAGATGGTCATTGTCCTGGTGGTTGTGGTCGTGGGTTCAGGAGCCTCAGGCTACGAGAAGCAAGTGCCGTCCCACTCCAGACCAACATAGTCGTCGACAACACCCTTGGTATGGATCCGCTTGCGCATGATGACGCCAATGTCCTTGGGAATCGCAGGCCATTCTTTACAATATTGGAAGCCCCACTTCTGGTAGACCTTGACGACCGGCCCGAGCGCATAGAGGAGAATGTCCTTGTTCCTTAATGTGGCCAGTGTCTCGATCCTTGCCATCATCATCGCTCCAATTCCAGACTTTTGGTGCTCCTGGGAGACGCAGATCTTGTCGACGTAAATGTAGCCCTTCATGAAGATAAACTGTGTGACTCCACGAACGGTCATCAGAGCTGGGTCGTCGGAAGGCTGGGACGAGCAAAAAATATCCACCGTAAAGTTGTCGTCCAAGCTGGAATCCAATGAGAGGTCCATGTTGTACTGGTAGAACGACCGCTGAACAAGTTCGCTCGCCTGATCAAACAACTCCTTTTGTGCCCTGTCGTATTTCAAAGCGAGTTCGGACTGGATCGTGAAGCAGAACCCTGTAAGATAGGTGTTGACCGTGTCCGTGAGCACATCCGGGTAATAAATGACTCCTGCTTCCACACACGCGCCCTTGTCGTTGTTTCGGTTCAGAATCGCTGGGTGTCGGTGTTGTAACTTCTGGTTTTTGTCCGCGTCCAGATCGGGGTTGTATTCCCAGCAGATACTCAGATAGTTACCCAGATTCTTTTGGGGATTGCCCCAACCGCAGATGCTAACTATTGTGCACAAAATCAAAATAAACAACAGCCACGGTAAGTATCAGAGTTTGTCTCATAAAGGTGCTTGACCATTGAATTATTTAGTTTGCAAATAAGAACTTACGCTTGCGCTTCTTAAACAGCGACGTCTCACGCGCCAGTTTTGACGAAGACATGTAGTTGGCCAAACGCTTGGTACGCCAAGCATCATCCCGCTCGTTCCAGCTGACAAAATCGACGGACTCGTGAAGCTTCAGCTGCTTGTACTGTGTCTTGCGCTTCTCGAGTGACTCCAATGATGCCGATCCCGTCAGTGACAGATCATCGACTCCTTTAATGGGCAGCCTTGGAGGTCGTGGTCGAAGGTTGTGCCGGGCAACAAACTGCACTTTTGGTGCTTCGCCTTCCTTGCTGGGGAGCGCGAGACTCGTTTTCCTGGTTTTCGAGATGGCTGGTAATGAAACTATGAAGTGTCGACAAAAAAGAAATGTGTTAAGTAAATGAACATTCCTTTTAGTGCGACAGATATATTACAACAAATGGATGAAGAAACAACTTACGGCCTCGACTTTTGAACTGGGCGTTGTATCTTTTGCCCCGCTGATCCTCATGAAAGGCGCGAACCTTTTCCTTGCGTTCCAGTGTTTTGTATGCCTCTGTCTTCATGAGGCTGCTTCTGGCGCCACTCTTGAACTGCAGCCGCCGCTTGAATTTGTCGAGCTCAACTCTCCTGGGCGATGCGGGGATATACTTTTCCAGTTCCTTTGGAAACATAGAATGAATGCTGGATCCTCGGGGTGTAGTGATAGTTTCGCCTAATTGGTCGTGGAAAAGGGGAAGTATGGTATTTCAATTAGTACCAGGGGTCAAGCATTAGGGAGACTTTGTCGATCCCGATATTTTTTCTTACACGCGCGCCGTAACAAAGCCATCCTTACCATGACCGACATAATCCGCCATCTTTTTTCTCAAACGGTCGCTTCGCCGATTCCCTGACGGTGTGCCTACTGATTCTTCGACAACTATAAGAGATGAGGATAATGAAAACTTGTCAGCAACAATTGTTTTCTTTTTGGCAAGATAATAATTGAATCCGGAATACATAATCAATTATCCAAATCTTACTCTGGACTGTACGCGCTCGAGTTTTGCGGGGAGGTGTTTTAGCGCCATCTTCCAGGATGAGTTCTTCTCGCCCTAGCTCGGCGGGTTGCTTTGGTGGGCGTGGGGATAACATATTATTGGTGTCTTGCAGTGGTGTACAGCGACTGGTGGAGTAAACAAGGGGCGATAGGAGACAACCTGTTAGTTATGTTGTTCCAATTGCCAATTCATATCCTGTCTTCCTGTATCGATTACAATCCAAATTGAAAGCTTGCTCATTGTTGCTAGTCGATGCCCTTGAAAAGTCTGCGCCATCAAACAAAAAGCGGGTCTCTAAGCAAAATCGGTTTCATTCCCGTCAGTTCCTGTTGCAAAACAGTTTTGTTCATCTATCCTGGTTGCGACTTACTTCTCTACACCAACACAACCTCCTTCTGAGGTTCCTGATCCTGAAGCTCAAGGTCTCCTGCTAAAATAGACCGACTTTTTCTTTGTTGCGCTTGGTCACCAATGGAAAGTAAAAAAGGTTGTCGTGTACTTCTGCGCAATGAATTCGAAGATTGCCGGCAGTTTAGGTGGTCGTTCTTGGGAGGTATAAAGTGAGTGGCGATGAGAAGCGGGACCAACAGCAGTTATGCGGTGCATCCGGAGTGGGAAAGGATGTACTGGAAGCTGTTCAGTAGCGAAGGAGTCCTGTTGCAGAGTTGATGGTGGAGAACAAAAAACAAAACCTCGTTTCCGCCTGGACCCCAAAAGGTGTCTTCGCTGTGACCGCTTGACAACTGTATGGTTCAAGAACACTCATTTTTCCCAATCTTTTGACCTTGTTCCTGGGGTCAATTCTGAATCATTAGGACGTGTAAGCGGCTTAACCGACAGCTGTGATAAAGGTGAACAAAATTGACTATAAGCTGGAGCACCTGGGGCCCTGGTTCCCGAGTTAGTAAATAACGACTTCAATACAGTCATTGGATTCAATCGTTTCATCCAACAACAACCGAAAATAGCTCAGTTGGTAGAGCGGGAGACTGTAGTTTGTCTGTCATCTCTAGGTCCCTGGTTCAAATCCGGGTTTTCGGATGTTCTTTTGCCTCATTCCTCTTTCTCTTTTTTTGTTCTCCCTGTTGGTGCCAACCTTTGGTCCAACTTGACGAGGAGTAGGAGAGATTTTTCTTTTGGATCCGATGCCGCGCGGGAAAATTGGATTGGAGAGGCTTTTGCGGATTTTGGATCTTAGGGTTGCAACGAAAAAGAATATTTACGACAGCTATGATGATGAAGAGCTTTACGACGTATAAGGACAAAACGTTTGTCGGGATGCTGACGCTTGAAAATCGGGTGAGTGGGCGTCTTGGGTGGCTACAGTTGCTGGGCGGACTCGGGAATCTGGAGGAGCTTCATGGATCGTTCAGCCTTGATACGATGTTGCCAGGGTTCGAGTGTAGACAGGAAGAGGGCGGACTGGGTCGTCGAACATTGGCCCAAGCTGAGGTACACTGAATTCTACGTGTATAGCCAAGCGCATTGGATTACGCTGCCGCCTCCCGTCCAGTCAATGTTAGAGAGGTTGCCTGGACTAACCGTCGCAAAGTACACACGGTCACCTATTTCAATCCTTGAGCTCGAAACAAATGAATAAAAGCGTCTCCTATGAATACTTGTACTGGACCTATTCAGGATTTGCTCCGCGCATTTATTATGACTCGAAATGACAAAAGTATGTGCATATATATTTATTTGGTTCAATGCCAAGGATAATGAACGTCAATGTAAAAGCTACAGAGTTTTAATCCTGGGAGTCTTGCGATCATCGACAAGAGAGGCTGGCTATACGGGATGGATGTCCCTTCAGGCAGCGTGAACAGCTCAATGAACGTCAGCTTGGGCCAATGCTCCACCATCCAATCCGCCTCGTCTTGCCCAAACTCGCGTCCAGGAATCATAGTATCCACGTTGAACGATCCATGAAGTTCCTCCAGGTTCCTGAGTCCACCCAACAGCTGTAACCAACCAACTCGCCCTATCGCTCGATTTTCAAGGGTCAACAGCCCAGGAAATGTCTTGTCTTTGTAGTTGATGTAATCACCGTCGCTGTCCCGGCTGCCCCTCTCCACTGCAACCCTCAGATCCAATATGCGCAACTGAGTTAAGACCCCGATCTGGCGATAGAACCTCTCCGGTCCAACCGTCCAGTGCGGCATCGGATCCGAGAAAACAAAGTCTTCCTCCCCCAGTTCCTCTTGCTCCTCTTCGAGCTGGACATACAGCTTCAGCTCCCTGAACTTTGTCGACGCCCACTCCTGACTGACTAGCATATCCAGTGGAATCTCAATATCCGAGTCATAGTTCATGCTGATCTTGAACACCTCCAAGGCTGAGCACTGGTGAAATATCCACGCAATGGAGCTAGCGGTCATTGACTGGCATTCGTCGAGGATGATACTCTTGACCGATTTGTTGTGGAACTCCAACCCCCAAACAAGACTCTGCAGCTCTTCCTTGTACTGCAGAAACTGCAACGACTCTAGCGTGTTCACCTCCATCTGCTCCAGAAACGCAAACATCATCCGTCCCTCCTCGTCCGCCTGAATATCGCGCTTACTCAGATGCTTCAGCTTTTGGCAGCTCTCGAGAATACGGATCGCGACGCCGCGGAGGTAGTTGGTGTCTCCGTTGTCGATTTCAGGCACGTCCATGGATGTGAGTTCTGGAAAGAGCTTGAAGAATGGGACGGAGATCTCTGCGGGGATGTAATCGTCGCCAGTGACGATGAGCTTCCAGTCTGACATGTGCATCAGCGGCTCTGTGCGTTGAACAGTTGGCCCTAGCTGCTGAGAGACACTATCCTTCAGCTCGGAGCTCGCTGTATCCCAGGCTTCAGACTTGAGTGCACGACAGTTTGGGGCGTAAAGAAGGGAGAAAGACTCGAGGAGGTCTGGGAAACTGTAGACGAGGGCCTTGAGGACTTCTTTAGGAGTGATACGGTCCGAGTATACCCATAGTTTCAGCGACCGCAGGGTGCCAATGGTCGAGAGGACTCTTGACAGCAACTCGAGGCTGACATTTGTGTTGACGATGACTTGGCCCAGATCGAGGATGGTGAGACATGGACTCTGGCGGACGACGTATAGGAGCTGGGCGGCGAAACAGGAGGCGTTGCAAAGCCCGTCTAGTGTCTCCTGAGGCAGGATAGACACGGACTGCTGGGTTGGACTGGACTGTCGGAACGAGGCAGTCGTGGAACTGTCGCGGAGAAAGCCGACCGTGCTCGAGTAGTAGAGTGAAAGTGGGGTTCCGCCTTTGCCTGTGTTGAGCGAACAAAGAGCATACGCATAGCTCGCCAGTTGTTTTAAGCTGTCTTGGTTCCAACGATTGTGCAGTCGAATGTCTCTGAAAAAGACGGATTGGCAGATGTTGTGGAAGTAGCGGGATGTCAGGCGGAGAGTGTGCAAGTCATTGGGAAGAAGGCGCGCTGCGACCATGAGGATCAGTTCTGGCATGTCCTTGACGCGTTCCAGTGCATCCTTCATGGCGAGTGAGATGGCGAAATGAAGGAAGGATGCTGGCGTTGAATGAATGAGTGAATGAATGAATGAATGAATGAATGAGTATATGAATGAACGAGTAAATGAATGAATAAAAGAGAAGAGAGAGGATGCATAGTGAGTCAGCAATGACAATTGACTGTGCCCCTTTATTAGTATTCCTGTGATGAACAAACGGTATCACTGATCAGACTCGCTTTTGTCGCGTCTCTTGGGCCTAAAAGGTTTTATCGGCGAAGCGGAAAAAAAAAGCGCAGTCAGTCGAGATTACATACTTTTACTTTTACTCTTTGAAATTTTCCATTAACCGCTCTCTGCCGGCATGGAATCCGCACGGAACTGATTCATAGACCTGCCGGAACTGACATTCGTGGTCGCCTCCTACCTGCACTTAGAGGGTATCCTTTCGTTCCTACGGACCGGTCGAAGCACCCACGGCGTCTACCAACAATTCCTCTTCCGCAATGCCCGACTGTGCGACCGATGGGAGTGGAGCAGCACAACGACTTTGGCAAAGAACGCCGATATTATCCTCTGGTTCACGATGGGAGACCGCGCTTGCAGATGCTACGACCATGGCCTACCTTCTCCTCCATGCCAAAACGCAAGTACCTGTCGACAACTCAAGTCCCGCACTCAACAATCCAAACGACAGAGCGCTCCGGTTCGACGCCCTCATTCAGCTCGCTTCATTTATTTCTCTCAACACCTTGAACGCGCTTTTGCCGGCCTCCTCTCTTGTCGACCAGCTCTTGTTAGTCGTTTCCTTCTGTCATGACCTTGTCTCTCAACCTGCGCCCAATTCGTATCAACCTCACCTTCGAATCCAACGTTCATTCAAGGACACTCTCGACCATCGCCACTCTGCAAGAATCTGCCCTGTCGATATCCACGAGTCGCCTGACTGCCGAAGACACATTCCAGATGTCTGTCGGCAGTCTCCCGAAAACCACAGTTTCTTTTTCTATGGTCTTAACCGCGCTGAGTGACTGCAATACGCGCAGGAGGAGAAGGAATCGGCATTAGTACTTGGGATGACAGCCGCTATGGCCGAATGTCCTCAAGGAAAAGACCTTTCCTGGAATGTTGACGCTTGAAAACCGAGCGAAGGGACGTCGTGGATGATTGCAGCTACTAGGAGGACTCGGTAATCTGAAAGAGCACCGAGGATCATTCGACTTAGATCCAATGTTGCCTGGGTTCAGGCTTGAACAGGACGAGACAGACTGGATTGTCGATCACTGGCCCAGGCTAAAGTTTATCGAGTTCTATTCAGTCCTCAAGCAGACTTATATCGATGTCCCTCCGCCTATCGCGTCTTGCTGAACAGAAGACCTGACCATGTGGTTGTGTAACAGTATCAAAGTTTTGATTCACTTCTTTCCTGTTGAGAGAATAGTGATTTTATTTCAGTGTTTTGATGTTGAGGAACCTATTGTATGCTCTATTATTTTGCCGCACATTTTTGTTAAAGATGAAGTTATTATTTGCATCATTGTAAGGGATAGAAAAAAGGACCTGTGTATGTTCTTGCGACTTTTAGTCCGGGCAATCTTTGCATCATCGACTGAACGAATGGAGGTAGCACGACGTTGTCTCTTTCACAATGTGTATAGAGCTCGATGAACTTCAGCCTTGGCCAATGTGACACCATCCAGTCTGCCTCGTCCTGACCAAACCCGAATCCAGGTACCATTGCATCCAAGTTGAACGACCCATGAAGCTCCTCTAGGTTCATGAGTCCATCCAGCAACTGTAGCCATCCAAGACGCCCTCTCGATCGATCCTCAAGCGTCAACAATCCAGGAAAGGTCCTGTCCCTGTACGGGAGATAACGTCCTTCATTGAAGCGACGGTTGTTGTCTACTACAACCTTCAGATCTAAAATCCGTAACTGGGTCAAAGCCCCGACTTGACGATAGAATCTCTCCAAGTCAATCGCCCAGTCTGGAATGGATTCCGCAATGGTCAGCGCATCTGCAGGATGTTCCGGGTTCTGTTCATTATCTGTCAGTCGAAGGTACAGTTCCAACTCTCGAAACTTGGTAGACGCCCACTGTTGAGTGACCAAACATTCCAGCGGAATCTCAAACCTAGAGTAAAAGGACCTACTGATCCTGAACACCTCCAAGTTCGACGACTGAAAGAAAATCGAGACCAACGAGTCCACATCAATCCAGCGGCATCTGTCAAACACAATACTCTTGATCGACTCCTTGTGAAAGTCGAGTCCGTCTCCAAATGTCCTGACATCCTCAGAGAGTTGAGCGATGTGGAGGGATTCCACGGTGTTGACAGGCATGCTGTGGAGGAATGCGAGCGCCATAGTCCCTTCCTTATCTGTGTAAGTATGGAGTTTTCTCAGATGTCTCAACTTGGGACACGCCTTGCTGATCCTGGTCGCCACGTCAAAGGTGTGTACTGGTGCCTGAAGGCCGATCGAGGGCACGTCGATCGATACGAGTTCAGGAAGGAACTCGAAAAGTGGCACTATGACGTCAGCCTCAATGTCGCCGAAAGTGATCACCAGTCCCCAGTCCGTCAGTCGTCTCAATGGCTCCTTGCGCTCCGTGATCGGTCCAAGCAACGCTGATACCGTGTCCACCAAACGAACCTCATCGTCGTCATCCTCCTCATCCGAAGGCGGCAATCTCTGACCCTGGAGAGTCTCAAAGACTAGAGAGAAGGACTCTAAGAGGGCCGGAAGGTTGTGGACGAGGGCTTTGAGGGTCTCTTCAGCGACGAGATCTTTCGTGTACAGTTTCAGGGACAGTGACCGCAAAGTGCTCATAGAGGAGAGTGCTCGTGCCAGAAAGTAGAGATCAAAGGCGGTATCGACCTTGACCGCCTCCAAGTTGAGGACTGTGAGGCGAGGACTGAGGGAAGCCACGTACAGGAACTTTGCTGGGAAACAAGGCATGTCACAAAGGCCGCGCAATGTGTCGCGAGAAAGAGTGGCGATGAGTTGTGTTGGACTGGTCCATTGAGGCGAGGATAGATTGGTGGTGGAACAGGTGCTGGGTGAACTGGTGGACTCGTCGAGAGGTATTGGTACCGGTGTTGCTGCCCCCACTGGTCGCGTAGATTCCCCGAGAACGTGTGATATGCTCGAGTAGTATAATGTACAAATGCTCTCGCTGAACGCGAGCGAACGGATCAACCCGGCAGAGTTTGCCAGCGTCTGCAGCCCTTCCTTTGTCCAGCGATCGGTGAGTCGTACATCACAGTATTGAAAGTGCTGGCAGATGTCGTGGTACTTGTGGCAGGTCAGACGGAAAGAGGCGATGTCTTTGTGATCGAGGTGTGATGCGACCATAAAGATCAGTTCGGTCATGTCCTTGAATCGGTCCTGTGCGGTTTCCATGATGGGGGGAAGTAGCGAAGGACGGATGATGGAGTTGAGGGAGCAGATGAAGAAAAGAAGTCAGACAAATTGAAAGAAATTATTAGGGGTGGGTGCGTGACTGAAGCGAGTAGAACGTTGACAACTGGAATCGATGTTATCGCTGTCGTTCTCCATGCCTACTTGCTCCCCAGTTTTTATGACAGACATTGCTGATCACACGCGTTTTGGAAGTGAACGAAATAAATTTGTCTCAGACTATCAGAATTACTAGTGATCGCCGCGTCGTCTCAGTAATTCAGTCGTCTGTCGCGTATTCAATCGCCATACATGCATATGCTTCTCACGAACGAAACCTCTATGGAGAGCAAGCGAGGATGTATTAAATGGATGCCAGCACAACATATCCACAATTAACCTTCGAGATCCCGTCGAGAGACCTTCTGGAGGAACCCGTGGAACTCAACAAAGTTCAGGGGGGTAAAATTATACCACCAGTTCGACAAGGAGCAGGAAGGCATCGAACAAGGAAGAAATGATCTTCTCGGACTCGATGTCGCGCTGGATGATTCGACTGGAGAGGATCTTTCGTCAGTTTAACCGTCTTGACAGATTTGCGGATTTTGGACCTGTGGGTTGCAATGGAGCGGCGAGGCGACGACGCGACTATATCGTACAGGTACAAGGCGTTTGTCGGGATTCTGACACTTGAGGATCGGACCACGGGTCGTCTCGGTTGGCTGTAGTTGCTAGGCGGACTGACGAGTCTGGAGTAAGTCTGAGGATCTTCTAACTAAGATGCGATATTGAAAGGATTCAAGTTCAGGCAATAGGAAGTAGATTGGATTGTCGAACATTGGCCTAGACTCTATTTGATAACGATTTATACGCTAACTGTGGCTGTTCGATCGATGATCTCAAGGGTGCCAGGACTGGAAGTGTGTAAAGCATCCTACGGTACTGAACAACGGATGAAGATATTCTGACATCTAACGTCAGATTATCTTATTCCCTGAACAACTCGCCTACGGCTACGGGTGAAATAATATAGTGGATTTCACGCAAAATTATCAATTTATGATCAATGTTATTCTTGGTATAAAAAGTGCGAGCCAAAAAGGCCTATTCAATTAAGCGAAGTTGATACTGGCGAAAAGCATACCCTATTCTCCAGCCTCACCCGCACCTAACCAACACACACACAACACACTCTCTTCAGAAAGACAACACTCGATCTCTTTTTTTCTTCCCTTCACATTCTATACATCTGTTCCCTTTTCTACACGACACTGAACGACAACCCCACTACATTATACGCAGATTAGCGGCTTATAATGGTTTATAGATTTTTTTATTCCGAGCACGATAGACAGTTATAAACCAGTCACATATGTGTGAATAGATTGTTTCATGTGCCCTCTCCTCTCGTGCCTGTGCCTGAACACATTGAGAACTGCGTTGCGCTCCTGCTTACATCACACTCTCTGCTCTCTATTCCTCTCTGCTCTTCCCTCCCTCTATCCCTAGGTCCTTCTATCATCACTCTCTCTACTCCCCTCTCTACTATCCTCTTCTCTCCTCCTTCCCTCAGCTTTGCCCTCACCCTGCTCCTAACCATATGTAGAGCGAGCTGACATGTAACACTGTGATAGACCAAGGATGGTGTTTATTCTCTTCTCTTTGGGTACTTTCTCGAGGGTGCTTTGGGAAGAGCCTTGTAGTATTTATCAATTGAACCAACAGTATCGATTTGCCCTCTTACGAAGGCAAGTGCATTGTTTACGGCGGACTTGTCAACCTGCAAGCCAGCTGGGATAGAGCGCAGAACCGAATGTACAATGTCCTTCTTCCACTTGTAGAGCTGTGCATCTTTGCCTCGCCACGCTGATCCGAACCACCTATTAAGCTCTGCGATGGAGGGGGACCCATCGACGCCGTGGTAAAACCACTCTTGCCACAGTTGGTCGAGCGTATTCGGTCGTGGGATCAGCTTGCACTCGGGCATTAGGGGCATATGGTGTTGGGTCTCTCCTCTCGCCCTCTTCTCGTCGGCGACTAAGACGGCTACTTGTCGCATTCTGTCCTCGACATTGTCGCTGGGGTTGAAAGCGGCCAGAGCTGCGCGGCGGTGCGCATCCCTTGAAAGAACTGCAGTGGAAGAAGTCGGAGGTCTTGATTCTTGCTGGCCAGCGTCCGGCTCTGGAAGCTGAAGAAGAGCGATGGCGGTAGCCATAGTGGTACTCTGGCTTGCTGCACTGCCGTTGACGTCGTCACTGACATTCACCTCATCGTCCTCGCTAATCGCCACCACGGCTTCCACCGTTGACTTGAGAGCTTGCATCAACTGAGATCGAACGGCATCCTTGTTCAAACATTGTCGCTTGTTGCCTGCCAGTTTGTCATTGTTGCCAATGCACCGCTTCAAGTCCTTCAGCTCGGATGCTGTCCTATCATTCTGAGCTTGTAAAGTAGCTGCTAGAACATTCATACCGGCGTGCAAACTCTGAAGTCCGGCTTGCTGGCTTTGCTGCAGGCTCCGGATTGCAGCATCTTGGACACCGAGCCTCGCGCCGACCCTGTCAAACTCCAGTTGGATGATGGGTGTGGCAGATGCGAGGGAATCCGTGAGAGGAGAGGGATTTCTCATGCTCTCGAGCAGGGTTTGCTGGAAATCTTGAAACGCAGGTGTTTTGAAGACAGGGTGATCGAAAACAGGGTGCGCGGCGGCAGCACCACCCCCGAACAGGATGACAGCTGCATCCTGAAGGATAACCTTTCGCAGGTGGGCGAGAAGGCTAAGATGGCGCTTTCTTGAAATGACCTCATTCGACAGAACGGTCTGCATATCCTTGTCCGTGTACACCTGCTTGACTTCCTTGCACTCGCCCCGTCGCAGCTTCTCACGCAACTCCTCGCGTCCGTGGAAAACGTCGCAGTCACGCATAATGTTGTCAATCGTGAGCCTCCAGAACGTGTCGGAGCAAGCATCCTCGATGAAAGGGAACAACTGCCTTTGGAGCTCAATGCTGGGGATCACAGTGTTCCGAGCCAGCCAAAAGCGCTCTAGACGGTCGCGGTCAAATCCAGCCAATCGAAGGGCCACTGAAGGCTCTACACCCTCGAGATAGTGAGTTGAGAGACGGTTCGATGCCCAGTTCCCGTGCTTAGCGATCGCCTCTACCGTAGATCCACACATATGCGCGAATCTGGAGCCGTGCTTGCGCCCAAGGTGAGTCACTGTGCCCTTGTCCAATATCCCGCTCTCATGAAGAGCCTCCACCTGCGCCTGGAACTGGGAGTTGTAAGTCATCGGTACATCCATTGGTTTGTTTCCAGCTAACAGATGGTAGTCGGTCCATTTAGGGTTGGTGAGATCAGGCGCCCTTTTGTTTTTGCTCTTAGTACAGCAAAAAAAAGGAAGAGGGGGGGGGGGAAGAACGCATTATTAAATGAGTGTTGAAATATGAGTGACACCACGCGTCGGCCGCCGACATTTACCACATGCACGCCACTTACCGACCAAAGCTCAAGCAAATAAAAGGCTAGCGCGCCAACTGGACACACATCTACTTCTTTGTTCCGAACTGCAACTCCATACTGAATCTTGCCGTCCTTGTTCGTCTTGCCTTGCCTCATCATCAGCACAACTCCAAGCACGAATTGGCCTTCTCTGCAGCTGGCATCGTTCGTATTTTTGTTGCGGTTGGGCTCGACGTCGTGGGCGAAAAGATCCGGGAGTCGGATCTGGCGTGTGACCTCGCTGCGGAACATCATAAAAAAGCAAAGACTTACATCCGCACGGTCGCGTAACCCTTTCAAGCGGCGCTTTCTCAAGCTGGCTGCGCCATCCACATTGCGCATCCAAAATCGCTTCATTAGCTGCCGAACAATCGAAGTTGGGTTCTGGGTGAAGTCGATAGAGCCAAAGTCGGTATCTGTCGACCTCTTCCTGGCGGACATCCTCACGCGGTAAACGTCGATCAGAGGTTGAATGTACGTCTTCGGGGCCGGAACTGTGCCATAATCCATCGCTAAATTGTTCCTGTCTTCACACTGATGCTTATAGAGGTCGCCAATGGCAGCGAGGTGCAAGAGAATGGTTGCCGTCGAGTACCACCGCTCTTCACTGTTCTCATTGTTGCTGTTGTGGATGTCAACGTCTCGACTGGCGTCCCCCTCGCAGTTGTCATCGCTTTTGTCCTCCACATCGCCTCCATCGACATCATCATCAGAACACGGGTCATCCATATTTGCCCGCCGTTCGCCGGACTTGTCCTTGCTGTTGTTGCCCTTCCTGTCTCTTGGCGACGGTTTGATCCGTATGATACCTATTGCATTTATATTTTCGTTAGTTCTTATAATTTCAAACACCACCATAGCGTTTCGTCGTCGTCGTCGTATCGTATGACCGCTCACATTAGTTCCATTTTTCATATTCATACCGTTTTGAGGATCTTCCGTCTCGCAGGTCAGGCAAGCAAAGTAACGGGTTACTTTGCCTTTCGTGAAGTTGTAATCATCCTTATATCCAGAAACGTCGCACCATTCCTATACCAAGGGATGGAGTGATTGAGTTAGTTAGTGCGTCGAGTCGGGGGCCATAGTTTATCTATGCTTGTGCAAAAATGGGGGTACATTTTACAATTTGCCATACCATGAACTTCTCCTGGTACCGATCATACTGGTCCCGCGTCGACTGGGCTTGCAAGGACTTGCGAGCTTCGGCCACAAGATGGGAGCTTGCTAGCTCCTTCTGCTTATTACAGAGGTGATTTTGTTGTTCAACCCTATTGCGTTCGCGGTAGGTTTCCAGCTTAGATTTTGCTCTTGCCGGCTGGCTGCCTTGCATGCTCGTCTGCTGCCGTTTGTTTCGTGCTATGGCTTTGCCTTTAACAGAAAAGCTGCACGACTTGTTTAACGCGAAACAATAAAACAATAGAACGAAATAGTAAGTATGGTGGTATGGTGGATGCCAATCAGGTACAGGACATATCGCCCCAAGTGTGCAAATACCTCTTTAGCTTACCCGTGTCATTAATTAGTCGGGTATTGGGGGGGGGGGGGGGTGTGTGTGTAATGTGTATTGGGGTGTGGGCTTGTCTGAATGAGGCTAATGTGGCGATGTGGAGTGGAGAAAGAGGGAAGAATGGAGTGACATGCATGCGTCCCATGTGGATGATTCCGCCAGAAAAAACCGTGCGGGGATAAACCCATATGTGTCACGTGACTTTTATAAACCAACCTTATGTGGATAACCCCCACAATTCCACACATTCCTCTTCCCACTCAACCTTTTCTGTTCACTTTCCCAACGTGACACACGAACGATAACACCACCACCACCAGCACACTCTCTTTGCAAAGACGACGACATCCGTCATGAGCGACAACAGCCCTGGAGTACGTAAAACAGTTCATGAACGTTCATCACCTTGCGTTTTGCAGAGAGAGAGAGAGAGAGAGAGAGAGAGAGAGAGATTATGTACTCACAACATATTGTTCCGTTCTGTTTTAACTACTACGAAGCAGATGCACTCCTTTATGCCGGACTGGAAGTTCGTTAACGAGGCTGCAGAACAAATCCTGCACGAGGGATTCAATGGGGATCTATATCAGCGACTAGGAGGAGCTTTTATTGCTTCAGAGGCCCAACCCATAGCACAGGGTCAAGCGTCCGTCGCCTTTCGCTTTATCAACAAGCACCACTTGGCATTAAATTTCAGCACAACACCCTCTCTTGCACGGCTTATCATTGCGATCTTGGATGGCTCATGGACACCGGAGCGTGGTGAGAGGAACGAGACCGGATTTTTGCTGCTTTGGAGGAACCAGGAAAACACCATCACATATCCCATTCCACCTTCAAGCTTTCTTCTTCGCTACATCTCAGCACTATTGCACATCAACATATTCCTGTTTGACACCGCCGCCCGCCCCATTGTCATCACCCATCCCTATCCAAAAGGAGTTGTCGGTATTCTTCATGATGCATCGTCAATTCTGGGATACTCGGACTACAATGTACTCGGACCAACTCGTACGGAACAGGACGATCTTTTCATTGATCTACGGCCACCAACACCCCCGTCTCTACCACTTCCACCAGGACCTGCCGCGACATTCCGAACCGGCAAACGACCGCGCCAGCAGAGAGAAGGATGCGAGATCGACAGGGTCGCACTAGAGACCATCTACAAGGAGGAATGGTGTGTTTTGATGTCTACTATGTGAATGATTTTTAGACTTTTTTTGTTTGATTTTTACTTCTTTATTGATTGTCTTTGATATTTTTAAAAAAAAATCATTTAGTGAGGCCCGAGTCAAGAAGGAGGCGGCCGATCAGTGCCGCACGGCGAAGAAGCGTGCAAAGAAGGAGGCAGATCCGAGGGAAGCATTGGAGAAGGCACATATTGATGCAAAGCAAGCGGAAGAGAAACGTGTAAGAACGCCTCGGGGAGTCATGAATGAAACTGCTCGACGCGTTCGCCAACACTGCGGCATCAACGACGAAGAGGACTTTACCAACCATCACGCATCGATGATGATTACTCACCCTATTGGAGAACCTCAGACCGTTACTGGACGAGCTCTAGCGACATATAAGGCGGCCTTATCAAGACACTTTGACATGGCATGGATCGAGGAACAGGACCACATATCTGATCCTACCGTTGCTTCAGCAAACTCAACAACTATCGCCCCAACCCCATCGGACATCGACGCCCAGGATGACAACAGCATTCGCACTATTACCCTACCTCTTGCGAAGCTGCTCAGGACGGATCTCCCCACGAAGGATCAAGATTACATCACCAAGAGGCTAAACGACGTACAGGGTGAGGTGTCTGACTTTATGGAATCCGTTGCCATGGGAGCGTACAAGACAACACTATGGGTATGTTTTCAACATTCTCTGTCTTGGTTGTGGTCGCGCAAGGACATATTTATTTCAAGTTAACTAATATTATATGTTATCACGACCGTGTTTACTTTCTAGATCTGTCGCGGTGGCATCCAAGGAAGCATACAGCTTAACCTAGCTGACATATTCCCGCCATCCTTTGATATCAGGGACGACTACTTCAAGGAGAACCCGATCGTGGAAGCGGGAGTCATTACTCCGGAGTGGCAACAGATTGTATCCGATGCTACGGAGTTGAAGCCCCGAGTGAAGGATCCGGCAACCTTGCTATCCCAGGATTATTTGCAGTACCTTGGAGTTCGGATTCCAGAATTGAGACGTGGGAGGAAGACCCCCAAGACTACCACCCACCCCTTGTGGGATACAGTGCTTGAAAGCATCTATAGCGGGAAGCTGGTACCACAAGCCTGGGATGATTCAAGGCATCCTGACTCACCCTCATCCAACCCCTTCAAGATCATTCCAAGCTTGTCTCAAGCCTCTGGTTCCGGCGCTGTGGATGATGCCTATGCTGCTGCTGATGCCAATGTCGAGGTCGGATACCAGTCAGAGGACTCATCGAAGGAAAGCCTGGGGGGCTTGACGGCCACACTCATGCGAGAGTACGCTACGAACATCAAGATGATATGGTCTGGAGACATTTACGAGAGGTTGAGACGGTACGTGGTGCACAATGTTCTCCGACTCAATCTACGACCCCAGAGCGAGGAGAAACACCGCATCCAAAAGCGGAAGCGTGCTATCAAGAAGGCCGAGGAGATGAAGGAGGCGTCGGCATCGGCAAGCCAAAAGCGTCGAGAGTCCCTGAGGAACTGGAAAAGGCGAAACCAGGACCTATTCAATCAACTTGATCACGCATTTGATACTAGTCGAGACGAGGAGCGCATCAACAAGATTTTCGGGCTCATTGACATCCATCAAGAGCGGCGGCCAGGAGTCAAGGAGCAGAACAAGTCACGTGGACTCACTCAAAGCGACGACTACGAGACGGACTCGGAGTTTGACGGCTCAGACGACTCAGACGACGATATGGATACTGAGTTGGTTGTTTCGGGCTCGAGCAAGAGCAGCGATGATGTTTTAATGCCTTGCACTCACACAGCAGATCAAGATTGCGAGATGGGGGTCATGGAGGAGCAGTCAGATGCCGGTCGCTCTATTAATGCAGAGGCTCAGAGCAGTGGTCCGTCTGAATCTGTGGCACGCTCCTCAACAGGTACCAATAACTAATATCGGACGCTGCTCCTTGCTGAGTTTGTGGTATTAACTGTTGACTAATATCTCTCACTTCCTTTTTCTCCACCGTAGGACCAAAGGAGCCGACATCAAAGAAGCTCCGAGGTCTAGAAGCAGTAGCTATCAGGTTGCTGGAATTGCCAGACTCGAACATACCCATCACCGAAGAGACAGTCAAGGCGAAGCTCTACGAGCCTGAGATGTACAGCACGGAGGAGATTTTGGCCGTCTTGCGGCTAGTGACATTACTGAGACCGTTTACCCCTAAGAAGGCCCACTCAGGACCCCAGTCAACTTCCTATCCAAAGAGCGTCTTGACTTTGGGGCCGTTTGTGTATATTGCAAATGCAATCTTGAGATCGGCGGGATACAAGGATTTCACCCGTAGGATTTGCCCAGTTCCTGCTGTTGGGAATCGGCATGCTGTGCCGTTGGACGCGTCAGGGGTGTATGACATATTTGGCGGGCGAGCACCAGGACGCTTCGATATCAAGGGCCCAAGTGGTCGAGTAATCACCACGTCGACCGTCGCGAGACTGTCTACCGATCATCGCAAATATGTTTTCGGTGGACTTTTCAATATGGCCATCATCGACGATGCCTGCACGAAACATGGACTTGAGTTCGCACAAAGGTATGCATACATAAGGTCTTGAATATGACCTCTCCTCATTCATATCTATGACCATCATGAGTCAATTGAATAACAGTTTACCGTGCATTGTTTGTAAAATGATAGAATGACGTACGTCGACTTTTACACAGTACGCATCACGGGACGACGGGCGATAACGGGACCAAACCGCCACTTCACCAACAGTGCGTACGAAGACAAGAAGAAGAAGCATGTTAAGCCATCAGGTGTAATCAACTGGACGTCGGAACTACTGGAAACCGGGCACACCCCTCAATCTGCAGCCAAAGCGTCGGAGGAGATCAAGATTGTTCAGGATCGTTTGGTCACAGAGCTACAACCCCTCAAGAAGGGCCTCAAGGCAGCCACGACGGTCAGGAGAGAAAAGGACCGCACCCTTCGTCACTATGAAGGACACGACCAGAGACACAAAAAGGGAATCTACCAGAACCTACAGGAGGCACGAAAAGTCGTCAACAACCTGAAGAAGAAGATCGTTCCTCTCGAGGCTGAGATCCGGGAAAAGAAGCAGCAACGCTACTATTACAACAGGTTGTCCAAGGCGACCGCCCCCCCAACAGCACTATCAGAAGACCCTTCTCCCCTGCCCATCACGACTGTCACAGAGTCTGTCCCAACTGTTCAACATCCTGGGATGCAAGACTTTGTTCAGACAACCTCCATCAAGCAGCTACTGTTAGAAATTGAAGACAAGGACCGACAACTACCTGTACCAGGCACTGACAGAGGATTGGTGACTATGTCTGAGACTGTCCCCTCCTTGTGGTCAACTCTGGAATCTTTATCAAACCGATACTATATTCTCCATGGTATGTTTTCTTTTCTGCTTTACTACTGTCGCTCTATCATATCAAGATCGTGTCTTCATGCAATAATTTCCTACGGCGTTTCATTTGACGTTATAGGTCATCCCGATACTCACCACACCGGCAACGACGACGGGGCTTCAGAGCCGCCCACCTCTCACGCTGATGCTGTGGACATGGACATTGATGGCACGGACACCCAGCCCTCTCTGCATTCAGAATCGAAAGCGTCATCTCTTCCAGAACGGACTCGGAACGCCATAACGATAACTGGCTCTTTATCCCGGAAGGCAACGATCGAGGACATGCGTTTTGCCAAGTCCAACCGCATCACCGCAAAACAGGTCAAAGAAGTCGGTGGAGTAGGTAGGGCGACTCGAACAAGGGAGCGTTTGCTTCGACAGCCGGAAAATCAGAGGATTTCGGAGCTTCACAAGGAGATAGGAGAAAACTCCGTTTTGAAGGCGCAGACTATCAGTGAAGTTGACTCTGCACAGGTGACCCGACGATCAGCTACACAACCCCTTCGCAACTTCGAGGGCAGCAAAAGCTTAGTGAAACAAACCCACCACAAGGATCTTCAACTGCAGCGAGCATGGCAGACGATCGCAGCCGACGAACGACGGAAAATGCAGGATTTTTCCAGAGGTAAGTTTATGGATTTAAGAATCGGAGTGCATTGATTCCTTGTTGTTAACTCCAATGGGCATTCAAATAACTAAAACGTACTTTTATTTTTGTTTTCTTGATAGGAACAGGACAGACCCAACCAGCATCAGTCAACACAGTCGACTCTATCGATGGGTGTTGCAAGTGTGGTAGACACCACCTCCCAATCCGCGTTGGAAGGGCACTCACCTATCCACAGGAATGCCCCAGAGATGCGTTGCCCATCATCCCTATCATGTTCGTCGGGACGGCAGGAATCGGAACCGGGAGTCGCATTGGCGGTCATCTAAAGTACGGCGGAAAAAAGGTCGTTGAGCAACATGCCCTCTCCGTCCCTGTACTGATGACCGATGAAAACATGACAAGCAAAGTCTGTCCGTTTTGTTTTGCGATTCTACGCCTCGTCAAGGAACTGAGACTTGTCAACGGAGTCGAGAAGCTGGTCACAATCAACGGTGCGGTTCAGTGCGAAAACCCCAACTGTGAGAGTGTCCGCGCCGGTTATGCACGTCGAGGCAGGGACAGCAATGCATGTGTCAACATTGCACTTGCGGGATTCACGACAATCATGAGCGACAACAGACAGCCACTTCCTCCCTACAGGAGATCAACGCGTCCAGAGGGCGCCACCCCTTCAGAACCCCAGTCTCTCGCTACTGGAACACAACAAAACATCGAGCACTTCGACAACGGACCCATTGACAACAATGGCTTCCCGCGACGCTGCTGATGAGCTAGCCTAGCTAGATTTATGTAAGTTCCCATCTGCTTGTTTCCCATTTATGATTTGCTACGGAGTCTGCTATCAGTAAACCTCAGATTAACCAAAACATCCTAAATTTTGGATGAAATAGACAATAAATGGGAAAAGTGAATACCTTCAGTGTTTGCAATGTCTGGGCTCCTGATAAAAAACCATGCGTGTTTTCAGGACTTTTAGGGCACTCTACAATAAAATAATAGGCAGACCATGCGGAGGACCATTGGTGTGCGTTGGGGGCCAGAGGTTGACACTGACAGGGAAAACAAAAAAAAAGAGGAATGAAGCAAAATAACATCCGAAAACCCGGATTTGAACCAGGGACCTAGAGATGACAGACAAACTACAGTCTCCCGCTCTACCAACTGAGCTATTTTCGGTTGTTGTTGGATAAGCAGTTGAATCTAATGACTGTATTGAAATCATTATTTGCTAACTCGGGAACCAAGGCCCCAGGAACTCTGGCTCCTGGCGAAAATAATGCGCCTTGGAACAGCCCGGACCCCAATGTCCATTGCTAATAATTGTGTACGAAAAAAACCAATGTCCATCGCTAAGACAGTCCTTCACAAGTTTGTTGGCTACCTGGAGGCGCAGGCCTCGGAGCTGATCTGGAAACCTCGGTGCTCCGCGACGATCGCGTGGGAGCAGACCCAGGGTATCTCTGCCAAGAACAAGACATCCAAATACACAGGCCCCCGAGGTGACTGGAGTCAAGGATACGGTTACATCACGCACGATGGTTTCTGTCCGTGTGGCGCTTCGCTAGCTACACATGATGAAGGAAGGTGCCCTGGAGCGACCAAGGACACACGCGCTGCTGACGAGCGGTTGTTGGAGAGTTTGTTAAGAAGGAGGAGGTTGTCAATGATGGAGAGGATGGGAAGAATCCCCTTCATTCGTATCTAGTTTTATTTTCTTCCGTTTAAGCTGTGAAGAGCAGTGACAATTGTTGCGCAGAGCCAGATTCTGGACCGGACTGCGACTGGTGGATGGTGCACTGAAGAGTTTAGTCTGTAGTTCCCTTTTACTTCCAAATAACTTCTCTATGCTGTTTGTCAGAGAAATAAAATTGTGTACAAAAAAAAAAAAAGCATGGTTCAATGGGTCATAATGAATATTTTGTTCAATGATTCAGATGGAAATGATAAATTTATTTTGAAGTGTTGAATTTGCACGGGCGTACCACACTATTCTTTTCGACGGCTATTTTTTCATTGCTCCCCCCAAGCCAGCATCGACACTTCCCCATAGCCTGCGTCAAGCGCGTGAACACATTGCGTCCACAACGGGATAACCAATAAAGTGATATCTTATAAGAATGCTTTAATGAAAGACACGTCCGGACACAAGAAAACTTCTATGGCCAGTCCGACCCAGGGGTATACTGCTGGTTATTCTGCCTATTTAACTGGTCCTGATCCTGGTTGTTGCGATATTGACTATGGCCCCCAGGAGCATCAACATTGGCATACTGGCTACTGTTATTGTTGCCGCCGGGACCATTATACTGTGTCCGAGGGACATAGACATCCTGAGCACGACTCTGAGGCCACTCATGCTGGAGCCTCTCGACCGCTTTCCGGATTGTGCCTCGCATGTTATTCCGCTGAGGCAAGTCCAGCATGAACGCGCTGCCGTCAGAATCCGAGGGGAGGTACCGCGTTGGTGCTGCTGTTGATGACGTTCCTGCTGCTGGTGCTGGTGCTGGTGCGCCGTGCTCGATCTCGGACTGGGTGAGACGAGGTGCTGGCGAGAGAGGTTCTCCTGAGATATTGATCTGTGGTACGGGTGCGCCTCCTGCATGTGGTAGCGGTCCTGTTGGTGGTGCTAGTGGCTGGTGCTGCTGTTGCTGATGCTGTCGTTGATGGTTATCACCCAAATAAGCGTAGTGTTGGTTGACCTGAGGCCGGGGTGGGTACACCGGTGCAGGAGGGCTCGACAGGGGAGGCATGTAATTGCCACTACCGTCCAACAACTCCATTCTCGAGTCATGATTCGTCGATCCTGGTGAATTACTCTCGCTCTTGGCCTCCTCTTCCTTGCTCATCGCCCTGCCTCCTGCTCCTCCTGTGGCAGCGCCAGAAAGAACGCCAGCCTCAAGTGAGTAAGGGCTCGAATAGTTGCGTAGCCTGAATCCATCCAAATAGTATCTTGACAGCGTCTTCTCCAACATCCACATTCGCTCGTCAATCCTCAGATCAATCAACCGGATCAATTCCTCGACCTCTTGTTCCTCTGAGAACTCTTCGTTCTCGTTGAGGGGCGCCAGTGGTCGCAAGGAGTGAGACCCGGGAGCTCCTTGTTCCGTGAAATAGTAGTTGCCACCAGACAGATCCATCGATGACCGCGTGTTTGTCCAGTTATTGTTGTTGCCATTACCGCCCTTTCCACCACCGCCAGCCACAGCAGCCGCAGTGTTGAGTGCAGTGCTATAACGCAAAGAATGGCGACGAGGATCAGCGCGGAGGGGCATGTTGTCGGGATCATTGTCGGCGTTACTGTCGAGTCGCGAAAACCGCTTCTTGATCCACCGCTGGAAGGCTTCAAAAGCATTCTTGGGTGGGACGTCATCGTTGCGGTACCTCCTCGAGTTAGGGGATGTTTGAAGGACGTAACGCTGCATAATACCCCAACTCTTGTACCTGCCGCTCCCGAATAAGAAGATCCAAAGCGCAAGTGCAATTGAGGCCATTCTAGAATGGAAGAGTTAAACAAATCGGCCGAAAGAGAAATAATAATAGTTAAGGTTTCTTGTTCCATTTTTGTTATGTGTGATTTTGAACTTAGCCCCGTTGGAGTCAGGCTTTTGACGTTTGAAAAATAGGCACGAAAAAAAAAACTTACCCTCCAATGGCTCCTGCAAGATCTACCCAAGAGTATCCTTTGTTGTCGTTGTACTGGTTGATATAGAACGAGTCGGGTGAGATCTCCACCTTAGCGAAAACTTGTTTTGCCGCAATGTCCATGGTTCGCAAGTTTTGCTAATCACAGCGTATTAAATGGAACAGAACATTATTAGCGGATCGACAATGCTTCGACAAGGCGACGCTCTTGTAAGGTGTGATGTGGAAGAAAGAGGTCAGAAAGAGAGCATACTTTTTGAAGGGTGTAACGCGGTTGAGATCCTCCTCTCAATAGTTGATGCTCCGAGTACACAAAGGTCAATGTATTAATGGAAGCTATTCAAAAGCAAAATGGCAAAAAAGAAAGGGTGAGTGGCGGTGCAACATGTGGAATTACATGTTCCAATTTATTTTGTGCCACCAATGCAACAAAGAAAAGTGCTCAACCACAGCTCAAGGCAATTAGAAGAGAAAGGCATCAAACAAACAAACAAATAAACAAAGACCACGAAGTGATGCACTTACGAATGGCGCCCCAGATGGGCTGAATCATGGTAACATTCACATCTCCGTTCTAAGTAACGAGATGAAAAAGGTGGGCTTGTTAATATGCTGTAATAATGGCCTGTTTTGAGTATGAAGGAAGTACATTATCATTCTCAATGAAAATAAGAGAAAGTCTTACCCAGATCGCCATAGAAAGACCGGCAGGTGCGGTACCGAGGTAGGGCGCACTGGCAGTGCACGCAAAGACGATTTTCACTAGAGCGGGCTGAGGATCGGAATGAAGGAGAGCGAGGTAATGTTATTATTCAGCGATCTATTTTGGTATGTTGGAGTACATACTCCAACAGGTATGTAACTCTGAAAGACAAGAACAAGAACAGTCAAAGAGAAAAAAAAACCAGGGGTGCGGTCATACAAGACTGCTTCCGTCGAGGTTCTTGGGATAGAAGAAATCTGGTTGGCGGTGGAGGAAGACACACTTGCCGTCAGTCCTGTCCCAGTCACCATTGGCCTGGAGATTGAACTCTGTCGCATTCTTGATCTCGTAGAAATCTGCGAAGGTGTGTCGTCAACGCGAAGAAAAAAAAGGCGATAAAGGTGTTAGGGCTGATGGACTGGGGCAGGCGAGGGCGCCAGAGTGAAACCAATAAGCATTGAATTAAATAACGAGAGGAAGAGAATGGACTTACCCTTATTGACGGGAACCTTGACATCCTGACCCTGTCGTCCATCTTCGTACTGTGTCCTGGTGACAATGTCCAACTCGACGGTGTCCAAGAATTGACTACAAATGATGATGTCGGGAACAGGGATCTGGGGCTTGTCGGTGATCTTGACCGAGACATAGTTGACCTGGTCGAGAATCGACTTGACCTTGGGGATCGCTGCAAATACCAAAACGGCAATGGTGATGATCAAGATGGCGATACGGAGGAGCAGTTCATAAGTGACGGGGATACCGCAAATATAAAACCTCCGTGGTCCAGTCTTGCGTCCTGCCATGATATATGGTTGTTATGTTGATGGCCTGAGGGGAGAGGAGCGAGTGCAAGGTGTCGCGGGGGTGAAGAGAGAGAAAGGAGTTGATGGTGTGGAAAGTGGAGGGGTTATGAGA
Organism: Linnemannia hyalina; assembly: GCA_019671135.1. Taxonomy (NCBI): domain Eukaryota; kingdom Fungi; phylum Mortierellomycota; class Mortierellomycetes; order Mortierellales; family Mortierellaceae; genus Linnemannia; species Linnemannia hyalina. Next base: position 201,388 of record JAHRHY010000010.1, read on the forward strand.
GGAGTGTGGATAAGATTGAAGGCGAGAGTGTGAGAGTGCTCTACGTTGATTTTTTCTATTGTTCCCGGAGATGAGTCGTTATGTCTGTCCAAGCAAGTGACATTCAAAAAGTAAGGAACAAAAAGGAAATGATGGGAAGGTGAAAGAAGACTGATGAGTGACAAGGAAAGAAGAAAAAAGAAGTAAGAGGAGAGAAAGAAGGAAAAGAGAAGGAAGAAAACAAATACACAAAAGGACAAAGTAAGCGTGTTGTCACTTGCCAGTGGGTGTGGCGGAATGGTGACCAAATTTTCTTGGTGCAGCAGGTGTATTTTCTTCGGAAGGAAAGTGCCAATGAGTCGTGAATGGCGAAAAATAGATTTTGACGAAAGTCAAAGTACAAAAAACAATGCGGAATAGAGCCAATGCAGTTCAAACGGCTGTGCAAAGGGGTATTTTTTTTTAAAAAAAAAAGGACGAGCATTTGGTCCCCTTCTCGTTCTTGTTTTTTTCGCGCCATACATATGTCAACACAATGACACTAAGCATAAGACATATGGCAAGGGGTCGGTGAGCAGGGGCGTTGGAACCATCATTAGTCTACTATCCAGGCCACGCTCATATTGGCGTAAAAGTCGATCAACAAAGGTTTTCAGCTCATCGAATTCTATGAACGAGAAGAAAAATAGACCGAGCAGACATGGCAACGAACAAATAAACGTTCAGACTCGTTGAATCCATTCTCCCACGCAAGGCAAGGCAACGCCCACGGACACAATATTTTGCTATCACGACGTGCACATGCCTTTTCCCCACTCAAGAAAGCCTTTGAACTGCAGTTGAAGGGAGGGGGTGGGCACACCACTACTGCCACGGCTGCCATAATGCCAAAGGTTTTAACTACAACAAGCCTAGCTTTCAAATAATACCATTGCTCAAAGGTTCTTGTTATCATTCACCCAAGACTATGCACGACTATTGATAGCAAGAATCCAACACCATTGTGGGCTGGGAATTGAAAAGGAAACCCTTTCCAACTTCAGCCTCAAAATGCATAGGCTCCTATCCTTGTTGTCCTCCAGCCGCTCTTTTTCTCTTCTTGCCTGTCTATCATCTTCATCGCCACACACACACGTACACAAAAGAACACCAAATGGATATTTTTGTATGTGCAAAGCGCCTAGTGGCGCTCATTCATCACCCTTAGTTTTTTATGAAAGGAAAGAAGGCATGCTAAAGGAAAAGAAAGGTATACTAAGAAAAGCTAGGGAAAAACGAAGTTTTGTGTGGGGGTGTGGGGTATTGGAAGTGGACATTGCATTGAAAGAAAGAAAAAAATGGTATATGTTGTGTGTGAGTGCGAAAACAAAGCAAAGCAAAAACAAAAAACAAAATAATAAAATCATAACAGAAGACGACTTTTCGTTGGCGGTGTAGTCGTGAAACCGCCTTTTCGTCTTCTTTTTTTAGACGTCGTTGACGTTTTCGGTGGTAGTCGTACCGTTCCTCCTTCTGCGTCCATCTCATGGACTAGCTTCCAGAGCTTTGTTGTTTTAGAACCGGTCGTCTACGCCTTCATCCTCTTCCTCGTCATCGCCATCACCCTTGCGCTCCCATCGGTCGACAGCGCGCAGCGCGTACATCAGCTTAGCTTGCTTGGTGGCCTCCATCATAATGATGTTGACGTGGCAGCGCTCCTCCGGACGGAGCTCGAAGCCCATGTTGTCAAAGTCGTTCTTATCGACCTTGTTGCTGTCCGAGAGATAGAACTGAAGACCCTCCGAACCATCAGGAGACCCAGGCACTCCCGCCATCGTGATGCCATGGCAAGCCTTGCGGATATACGCCGCCAACGTCGTATTCATGAATCTGGACAGGTTTCGGTAGTTGTATTCTTGATGAAGAAGACCAAACAGCCGCAGGGTATAAAACCAGATCGCTTCGCGGAACGCGAACGTATCAACGCCACCGTCATGCTTGTCCTCGTTCTCGTCAAAGAAGCTGAGATCCGTAAAGTTGAGAGTCACTGTAAACTCGTCCTCCAAGGTCTCGCTCAACTCTGGGAGACATCTCGACAGCACAGTTGACGCATCATCCTCCCAGCGGAACTCGTCCACCCTGAAGACCCTGTACTGGCTGGATCGGCAGTCAAACAGTGCTGGCTCGATTTGGCACGTCATGTCAAGGAAACGGCTCATGTCCTCCTGGACTGGTCGAATCGTCCTCTCCTGCAACTGTTGTTGGTCCTGAGTCGACATGGCCTCGGACAGGGACGTTGACAATGGTGGGGATATGATCCTTGGCTCAGGTGCGGGGAACGCTGAAGAGAGGAGAACAGGGGGAACAAAATAAAAATAAGAGCAAAAAAGACAAACGTGAACGTTAGGTGGAGTTGTTTCTTCTGGAGGCGAACGGTGTCAAACTGCATAAAACATTCACAGGAACAAACAAACAAAATAAAACACTTACTGTCCTCAATCTCCTCAAAGCCAGGAGGAAGATTCTGTCCAGTTGGATCCTCGTCCAGAAGAGACTCTGAGTCGCACTCTTCGCCTTCAGTGCAGCAAGTCTCCCTCTCCAACAAGAGTCGCTTGATCAACTCTGCGGTGTGGAGCTTCGAAGTAGCCTCATCGTAGGTCTTCCTGGACAGAGGGATTGGAGGCAGGGTGATGTGGAAATGGAAGGGCGATCGCGTTGGGTCGTCTTCAGGGGAGGATGGCGAATCATCGGATGAGGCATCTCCGGCTTGAGATGTATTGGTGCACGCATCCTGGTCTGAGCGAGGAGAGGGCAGCATAGTCAGAGGGCTCATCATGGCCTCCTCCTGGGCTTTCCTGGCCTGCAGCCTGTTGAAGTCGACAAAGGTTCCGCCAACCATGTCAATCTCAGGGACAATTCCACAGGCGGCGACAAACATGCTGATGCTGTGGACTGTCGAGAGGATGACCATCACTTGAGCCAGCTCACTGACGGTCCAGACGTTGTGTGGGTTATGGTTGGTTTCACGGCAGACGAGCTCCTGAATGTGTCGGGGCTTGAGCCTCCAGGGCTGGTGCGCCATCAGTCCGTTGAGCTTGGCGAGGTTCCGGATCTTTTGGGTGGTGTACTGCAGTCCATTGAGCCAGGTCGGGTCGCCACCGCTGGTTAGGTAGTCCAGCTTCATCATCGAGACCATGTACTGGCAATTGTATTGAGACGCCGCCTAAATTGACACCCAAGGTGAATTGGCCAATGAAGAGAATGGGTTAGTCTCAAAACAGTGTTCGAAGCAAAGCCGATAATGATATCATCGTTCCCAACTCCTATTAACCCCTTTCCCTTTAGTAGGATTCGTGGGTACTCTGAAGGAGAACGAAAGGTAGTAGAAAAGGGGATTGGGATCTCTCTATCTAATACAAGTCGCAATTGCTTACCATGATAGCGACATAGCATCGCCAAGGCTTGGGAATAGGTCCTGGTCCATTCATCATACAGGTCTGAGAGCTTTCAAACTTCTCCCAGAAGGTAGGGAAGAACGCCATGATGCGGAAGAGATTGCTGGTCCGACCGTAGTTGGCAAAGGTCTGTGTCATGATCTGCTTTGTTGCCTCATCGGGAACACAACCGACCGAGGGGGGCAGACATCCGGCGGCTGTGACGGTGACGGGGAGGGTTGAGAGCGAGGATGAAGAGGAAGACCGATCCTTTGCTGAGAGGGTAGGCGAGGGACATCTCGAGTGTTCGGGGCTGTCGAGGAGGTAAATGTCCTTGGGTTCGATAAAGAACGATGCCGAGGGGTGGATCGGCTTTGGGATCGGGATGTTGAGGGACTGTATGTGTTGTGTCGATGAGTTATTGTGTTCAGGAGTATGTGGAGAGGAAGGAGAGAAGGGAAGTAAGGTGCGTGCGAGAAGAAGCAAAAGCCAAAGTAGGTCATAGAATAACGTAAACAAAAGAAAAAAAAAGAGGTGAGTGTCATGTTTAAAAAAAAAAAAAAAAAAAGAAACAACAAAAACCATAAAGTCAAACAACAACAACTAAAATAACGAACTAACAGATCAAAACTGACATCAACGCATAAGAAAAACACAACAATAGTCAAACCAAAAAAATGACATGGGTGGGAGAGAAAGGTGGGGAAGGAGTTGTTGGATTTACCTCAAGCTCGTTCAAGAGTCCGACAAGACAGATCTTGACATCCTTGTAAGGACAGCAGACAGAGAACCGCAAGATGGTCAAAATATGGTGTCGAAGTAGCCTGGCAGCCTCATCCACCTCAGCATCTCGCTCCTCCGTAGGCGAGAGCTTGTCAGGCAGCGCACGGTTGAAGTGGACGTCGGGGTCGTTCTGGAAGTGATAGCTCGACGAGGCGATGGGCGATGACGAAAGGATGGTCTGGCTCAAGGAGGTGCCCTGAGCTTCTGCTGCCGATGTTGAAGACGATGCCGAGTGGCACGCGCTGCTGCTGGTGTGAGGAGAGCTGGGAATTGGCGATGAAGCCGACATGGTTGTAGATTCTTGCCTTGTCCTTTGAGACTGATATGTCTGCGAAGCATCGTCGTTGTTTTCGTCTGAGGACACGTGTTGTTGCTGCTGTTGCTGCTGGGTCGAGATGGTGAGTTTCTCCATGGCCAGTGCTGTGCCGATGATGGAATGGCCATGGAGGATAGACGACGTGGTTGTTGTTGCCGTTGTATTGGGATCAGTGCTGCTACTAGAGTTACTGGTGGAGGGGAAGAGAGTGGCCTGGATCGAGCATGCGACTGGGGCAGGCGAGAATGGTGGAGTGGGGTTGGGATGTGAAGAGGAGAGGTCGACGATGGAGCCGTTGTCGGTGACGACGCGTGCCCACTCTGTGACGATCTGGACGATGTTGTCGAGGGCACGGGCGCGGTTGGTCGAGTTCGAGTCAAGGAGATCTTGGAAGAGGACGGCCCTGAACCTCGAGTAGGTGATGGAGGAGAACTGGGGCGACTCCTTTGGGTCGTCTATGGGCGACAGGAGCATGGAAAAGGACGATTCGATGTGTTAGAGGGAAGGGTTGGTTGTGAATGTGGGGATTGTGAAAGGCGAATGGTGAATGTAGGTGTAAGCGGTAAGTGGTGAGAATGAAGTGAGGTGAAAGGGAAGTTGATTATGGGTGGTGCATGGGATGGAGATGGAGGGGGGGAGAAGAGAAAAGACGAGAAGAGGAGAGAAGAGAGGAAAAGAGAGGTGAGAAAGAAGAAAAGAAAAAAAAAAGGCGTACAGAGGCAGCTGTACACAAGGATAGATAAGATCAGTGAGTGCCAGGCACGACAAAAAAAGATCGGATCTTAGGCTTCTTTCTCTTTCTCACTGCCTCTCTACTGAGTCGCATGAAAAATGCCTCTGCTGTTATTATTGTTGTTATTATTACTCCTGCAACTGCGTATGTACAGTACATGCTGCTTGTGCTGCTGTTGTCTGTCAATGCCGACATGACGCACCGTGGGTCCATTGAAGGAAGAAAAAAAAGGGGGGGCAAGGGAAGGGAAACAAGCCAAGACTAGATCCAGGGAGACGAGATCATGGTTCCCTGTGGGACGCCCTCTCTTCCCTTTGTTGTCCCTCTCCCTTAATCCCTTATTCTCTCTCCAACTCTCTCTCTCCTGTGGCTACTACGACTCTGCCCCTTGAACCCCCAAATCCAACAGCTCACCCCTTGCTCCTTATTACCCGTCCTCCACTCTTCTTTCTCACACCCTTCCTTCGGTTTCTTTTTATGAAATAAGAAGAAAAATAATAAACAAAAAAGTGAGCAGCTGTGGAGAATACAAGTTGTGTCCGATGCGGAAAGAGCAAAAGAAAAAAAAACATTGGGTGAGGAGTGAGGAGTGGGTAGAGAGGGCACGAAAGGCGAGGCGAGGCGAGGGGGGAGGAGGATAAAAAAACCGACTACAGCCACAAGATAAGCGGTGAGCCTTCGTGGAACCATGGTCATAATCTTGTCTCCTCTTTCTTTTTTCCTTCTTTGTCTCTCACACCCATTTATCATGAGAATTGGTCGCTTTTCTGCTACCAACCTTCGGAGATGGCTCTCTTAGTCTTCTTTCCACCTCTCTCTTTCCTCAATTGGCATTTCCATTGACCCATTCCTTTCTCTCTCTCTCTCTCTCTCTCTCTCTCTCTCTCTCTCTCTCGCATATTTTTGGTCTGGCGAGCCATTTTCCACAATGGCCCCATCTTGACATGGTTTAAACCAAACAAAGGAAAATATTGAAACCAAGAGGGAAAAAAAAGAATGACAATGTCGTGCAGGACACTAGCGGCATTTGTGTTTGTTTTTTTTTCCTTCTCTTTGTTGTGAGCGCCAAATTCTAAATGTCCTTAGGATCAAGCAAAAGGCACTAGGCACAAGCGTGCAAAGATAGAGGCGTGTGTGTTGAGTGGGATAAGGAGGATATGAGAAGAAGAACAGACAAGTTGAAAAAGAAAGTGGGAAAGTGGAGAAAGGAAAAAGGAAAGGGAAAGAATAGGAATGGCGACAAAGAGAGATCAAAGGGCGAAGAAGAAGAATAAGAAAGGGAAAAGTAGGGGGATGGATGCAACGAAGAGAAACGGGCCTAAACGTGGAAAAAAAACAAACAACAGCATGACAACAACACACACATGAACGCCATTCATTTCCCGTTTAAAAACACTCTTTTTGTTCTCATCCAAGCTGAAGACTCCCTGTCCGACATTTCTCTTATTTTTTTTTTTCTCTCGGCTGGATCATTGTTCTCTCTCCTTTTTGCCTTCACCCCTTCTTTTTTTTTGCTCCGTTTTTTCCTTTGCCATTTATTTGCCTCGTCATTTCATTGTTTGATCCCATAGTATTGAAGATAACCCGTTTTATGTTTCCATTACATGCCTCCTTGGAAACACGTTAAAAAAACGAGTTGTGAACTCAGACAGATACACAAAAATGAGTCAAGACTAAACCAAGGTACGTACGATGATGGAGTCCAAAAAAAGGGTCATAATTATCGAAAAAATGGTCATCATCGATCCTTCTCCTTTTCTGTCACAATTATTGGTTGTCGATCCGATGAGCCGGGGCATACAAAGTATAGGAGATGGTGCGGGATGGGAAAAAGGGAGTGAGAACAGAATAGACTGAAAGGGTGCTGTCTTACCGTGGCGGAGGTATTGACTTGGGCTTAGCGTATTGATGTAGCCTGGCCCCAAAGCCAGTTGCTGTTGCCATAGGATGTCAGCTCTAGTCATTTGTTTCTTTTGGAGCTAGTTTGATGGATTGTTGGTTGCTGGTTGTTGTGTCCTGAGTTTCGGGTTGGACATAGAATGGGATGGTGAAGGTGTGTGCGTGTGTGTTATTTTTTAGCACAGGGGTAAGGAAGTCAAGGCAAAGGAGGAGAGGGCAGGGAAGGGAAGGGTAGGGAAAAGGGGGGAGGGGTGCAGTAAAGCGTGAGTGTGTTGCTGATCCTGCTATTTCTTTTCCGTCGTACGTGCGTGCTTGCAGTGAGAGTGAATGCTCAATGCTGGATGTTGTGTGCAAGCGAGGAAATGAGAAAAGAGGAAAAGCTAGGGCCATAGAGAGCGGAAAGAAGAAAAGAAAAAATGAAAACAAATGTGTCAGCAGAGCCGGTTATTTACATTTTCGTGAGATGAACAATGCATCTGCAACTGGCGGGCAATGCTTTTTGGCGATAACAAAGAAAGAAAAACAATTAAGGGAAAAGGGAGGTTGGATAGAGCTGCGAGGGAAGGAAGAAAAAAACGAGTTGGGGAGGGAGAGGGGAGGAGCGTGGAGGAAGAAGAGGGTGTGGGAGCAAAGTAAACAATGTAATGCAATGCACGCCTGACGACAAAAAAGAGCAAGGGAAACAGACAAACGGAGGAAAAGAAGATTTGAGAAAAGGGAGAAAAGGAGGGGAGGGGACATGGTGGTACACGTTGGGGAAGCGGAGAAGAAGGAAGGAAAGGGAGGGGGCATAGCATACATACACAGAGGAGGAGGAGGGTTGTAGCATACCACGTTGTGTCAATATGCCAACAAGATGATGATGAATAGTAATGAAGGTGCCAAATGGTGTGAGCGAAAGTGGTTGGAGACGATGGAGGGTAAAGGAAGGAGGAAAGGTGAGAGTAGAAAGAGAAGGAGAAGAAGGAGAAGGAGAAGGAGAAGGAGAAAGGAAGGAAAGAAAGTTACACAGACACACAAGCTTGTGGCAAGATAGTGTGGGGGTTGAAGAGAGGAGAAGAGAAGAGAGAAAAAGAAAAAAACAACAGTGAAGAAATCAACGACCATCAAAAAACAAGCCTTATTCTCCGCCATCGATCGTGCACTTGCACATCCACACACATAATATATGCCTTGAGCGAGACATGTATTGCATCCAAGTGGACCAGGGCAGTTCAGTCAAAGTTCTCGTTCAATTTGAACTGCAATAATACTAAACGTATTAAATTGTACCATATTCGCCCTGTTTTTGCTCACGACGATCCATGTCCACAAAACGGGAGATGTGATAAACTCAACCTTACAGGAGGTACCCCTATCAACGGCCAAGGAACCAGTTTTTTTGCACATAAATCATTACCCCACCCTGTGCTGGGACCCCTACCCACCCACCCCCAGGGCCCGTCAAATTGACCACTTGCTGCGCGGGACTGGGCTGTGTGCCCAGTCCTGATGCACCACTGTTCTTCTGTACGTGTGATCGTGCTGGTTCACTGGCCAACGTTTGGTTTCTCAATTATTTCATTCACCCGTCGATTCAATTGGATCTTGACAATGACTGGCCGGCGACTTTTTCATTTGCTTCTTTTCCCTTGTTTCTTCTTTCTTCTCTTTGTTCTTCATTCCTTTGAGAGGGCCATGGCCAGACGACGCTTCAAACAACGACCAGCAAGTCATGATGTCTTCCTTTTTCGAGCGGGACGCCAACTTTTCTACATCTAAACAATATTTTTTTTCCTCCCTCCGTCACGAACGACGTTTTTCTTTTATAAACTCCTTTTTTTCCCCTTTCTCTACGATTGACTGAACAAAGGTGGACATTCGGGTCCGGGAACCCGCATAATGTTTGTTTCCTTTCTTCTTCCTGAACGAAGAAAAACTTTCCAGGATTGAATCAGTTCGTTCTTCTTTCAATAGGCCTTCGTTTTTTTTATTACAGGTCGTGTTGCTCGTGCTATTCGCGAGTTTTGTTCATATTCTTAAAGTCAGACCATACACATGTTCAAGAAAAGGAGATCTCTTTGACCAGCAGTTAAAAATCAAGAAAATCTCCCACCCACAGCCATCCAAAGTGACATTTCCCCTCCTTCCCCCCCCAAAAAAAAAGCACAGATGTCAACCTTGATAGAGACAAAGACAAAGAGATGGGCAGAGGCGCGTGTGAGATTGTTCGAAAGGGTGAAAATATCTAGTTCGCTTTTAGGCCATGCCCCATGACGACATTGGCGGTGCAGAAAGACTAACTAACTAAGAAAGAAAAGGAGGACGAGAGGAGAGTGGAAAGTGGAGAGAATGGAGCAGGGGGGAGGTTGGGGAAAGGATGGAGGACAGAAAAAATGCACAACCAAAGAAGGACAAGGCAAGAAGGAGCATGCAAAACGCGAAAGAAAAAAATGCAAGACAAGGAACTCGGCGGCCTACCACATCATTTTAACTTCTTTGCTCACAAAACCAAAAAATGACGGTAACGACGCCTAATATACATGACAATTTAATTCATCAAAACCAAAAACCCGCTCTTTCGGCGCCTCGTTTGTTAGAGGTGTACCCGACCAATTTCGTCCTTTCTTTCACTCTCCTTTCATTAGACCACCTTTGTGGTTTTTTTTATTCAATTCTTCCTAAAGAGCGCATAATTAATTTGCATTATTGCTCTTTTCGCGTACGCGGGGTCCAGACTTTCATGCTTTTCCTTCTTCTCACCCTTTACAGCATTCTCGACGATGAATAAACATTACGCTTCCTTTTTTTTCTTTGCCTTTGTGCGCAATCCTGTTTGCCACGCGATTTCATGAAAAAAGGGGACAGAGGGGGGAGGGGGCGAAAGGGAAGGAAAAGGGAAAAGGAGAAAGTGATAAATGCCGCACACGATTTGATGCATCATTTTTTTCTTGGCATGCACAAAAAAATCAATTGCGCCACCAATTTTCAGCTCTCTTCCTCCAACACGAAAAAAGGGTCTAAAAAATCCAAGAAAGGGGGAACAGGAAAACGAGAATCCCAAAAGGCTCCTACTCGTTCTTTCATCTTCATAACTTCTCCTCTCATTACCTCATTTCTATTTCATTTACTCGTCATTCTATATACAAGTAAAAGGCCAAAATATCTCCGAGTCGAGAAGACAAAGCAAACACGAAAAAAAGAGCTCTCTCTGTCTCTCACGTTACCCACCTCGAGATTTTTGAGAGCCTGGTCGACGACTCATTGTTGTCGGTTGTATGCATCTTCGCCATCTGTTTTTCCTTGGACTAACGTCACACTTCCTCCTCCTCCTGTGGCCTTTTGGAGTAGAAAAGGCTCCACAAAAGAGCTAGTTTGGAATGGGTTTTTTTGGTCGAGTTCAAGGTTATCATTTCCCTGGAGAGGCAACAACAACAAAAAATAAACGAACTATGTGATGCTCTTGGTAGCGAAGAAGAGGGAGAGCCTAAATTGTGCTGGTTGTGTCGCTTCTCTTTATGCCCCACTCGCCCCGCCATTCCATTTTCTCGCACCGTATGGAATGTCCAAGGTTGTCCGCAAGAAAACAAAACAAGGGTTACACTAAGAGTCATCGATATGCAACAAAATAAAAAAAAAGATGGCGGCTGTACTTAGGAGAATTTTTTTTCTGTTTTTTTTTATTCCTTTTGCCGTGTTTTCATCAAGGCCAATACAGAATGGGTGTTTAGATTTTGTTCTCCATCGATTTTTTTCAAAGTACAATAATAAAAGCGAAAAGAATTGTGTTGAAAGGCGAAGGGGGTTGCCGGTTGCTGTACATGGAGAGATATCCAGGCGAATCCGTTTACTTGCTCATCATCATACGGACGAATTCCTAAATGTGCATGAAAAAGGGGGTGTGAGAGAGAACGCGTCAATGTGAGTGGTGAGAGAAGAGCAACGCATTGAATGTATGCGGGTGTTGAGAATCGACAAAAGGATGTCGTTTGTCATCCAATGTTTGTTTCCACGCTGTTGTGGGAGTTGCAGCAAGGCCGAAAAAAAATGGGAGACATATTTGGATGTTGAGCCCATACCTCGTAGTTAATCTGACCATCACTATTAAGAACAACATGAAAAGAGATGTTTGACAGACATGGTTAGTTTGCTCCCGAGAATACATGTTGTCATCGTTGTCATCGTTGTCATCGTTGTCATCGTTGGTAATGGTTTATGAGTAAGAGGAACAAGAGTAACATAGCAAACACACAATGGGTCATCATGTGGGTTGCAACCCTAAACCTCTTTGGTGTGGATAGCGGTGTAGTATAACGTATGAAGGTCATTCTCTTTTCGAACAGTAAACCATGGAAGATAATGACACAAAAAAAGAGTATACACGTCTCTTGTTCTTGCCCCGTGGTCAATGGCATGACAAACATGGTTGCCGTGAGGAAACAGGTGGTGGGAATAGCAAACCGACAGAAAGTAGTTGCATAGAGAAAAAAAAGAAAAAGAAACACCACACGTTCAAAGCATCAAACACGACACGACACGCGTACACCATCCCTCGCAAAAAAAACAGGCTCTTTCCTTTGTCACCTTTTCAAAAATAACAAAAACAAGAAAACTTACCCATCGACATCAGCCTCGTGAATCATCTCGTCAACCTCGCTGTCGGTCAAACGCTCGCCAAGGTTGGTGAGGACGTGACGGAGCTCGGCAGCTGAGATGTAACCGTTGCCGTCCTTGTCAAAGACCTTGAAAGCCTCCTTGATCTCCTCCTCAGAGTCTGTGTCGACCATCTTGCGGGCCATCATCGTCAAGAACTCGGGAAAGTCGATTGTACCGTTACCGTCAGCATCCACTTCGTTAACCATGTCCTGAAGGTCAGCCTCGGTAGGGTTCTGGCCGAGGGAGCGCATGACTGTGCCGAGCTCCTTGGTGGTGATGGTGCCATCGCCATCCTTATCGAACAGGGAGAAGGCCTCTGTGGAACGACAAAGCGAACAAACAGACAGCAGGAACCGACAATGGGGGCGGGGACGGGGTGGGAGGTTGGGAGAGAAGGAGCAGGAGGAGTCGACGAGGAGAGGGGTGTGAGGATACGGCGGACCACAGGGGGGAGAGAGAGAGTGACGGAGTCAATGTGCGCGTGACACGGGGATAAAAATATTGGCAGCAGGGCAGGGCAGGGCAGGGCAGAGCAGGAGAAGATGGCAGGAGAGAACAAGAGAAAGGCAAGGCAAAAGGCGAAGGGAGAAGTAGAATAGAATAGGAAAAAGAGTACATGGTTAGCCACTGAAACAAGAACGTTGTCTTGTTCAAGGAACACTGACGCGGATAAAATGACACTGTTGGTGTCAATGGTCCATCTCTCATCCTGATATTATCCTCGGTATCACTGACAGACAAAGTGAAAAAAAACGCGCGCCAACAATTATAAAATCCTCCTTCTGAGCGACAAATGGTTTTCTGTGCCTCTCCTTCCTTCTGGTATGCTCTCTCTTTCTGGTCCGTTCATTCCACTTTCGAGGTGGGCGCGTCTTTCTTTTTTTTTATTCCTAAAGTCAAAGTGTTGTTGCTTACCCTTGAATTCAGCCAACTGGTTCTCGGTTAATTGATCGGCCATTGTAAAAGGTGTTGTAGTTGTTATGTGTGGGTGTAGGATGAAGAAGAAGAAAAAGAAAAAGGAAAAAAAAAAAAAAAGAGATGAGGACATGACCTGAATAAAGTAAGGGCGCCCCTCCTCCCCGGACCCCAGGCTGTGTGATCTCCTTGCGATCACGTTTTCATACCATGACGTCGACATTCCTTTTTTTTGTCGCGGGTTGCTTGGCTCAGCAATCCTCAAGTCGCAGCGCGACGATGACTGTTGTTCCTGAAAGTATGTATCATGTGGTAGTTTGCCTACTCCCATTGGTCTTACTCAAAGGTTCACGAACAGTTCTGGGATCTATGGTACCAAGAATGATCCTCAAAGCTTGTGCATTTTTTTTCAATGGCCATTGTCCCCGTAAGTCGACGCGATTCACACTCAGGCAATTTTGATAAAAATAGACTCGTTCCTCAGGAACCGGGGCTGTACACGAACATTGACGTTGGCTGTTCAAAAAAAAAGATGTTGAGGCTATACACGAGTAACCTTGGGACACATGGTATGTTTTTGAATGATTTTATTATATGATACAAGGTTGAAGGAAAACAAATGCTAAAAGGAGGATGGAGTCGCGTTCGTCAAAAGAGTGTATGAAAGTGGATGATGAGAGCCAGCTAAGACTTGCTTATGCGCGGGCCTGAGCCTTGGCTGCCATCTGGTTGAGGGCGGAACCGAACTTGAACCACTTGATCTGGTCCTCGTTGAAGGTGTGGTTCAACTTGATGTCAATGGCAGAGCCATCCTGCTTCTTGACGTGCAAGTTCAATGGGACAGCCTCCTTGAAGGAGGTCAAGCCCTGAATAGAGACACGGTCAAAGGGTGCAATCTTGTCGTAATCGGCGGGGTTGGCGAAGGTCAAGGGCAAGAGACCCTGCTTCTTGCAGTTGGTCTCGTGGATACGGGCGAAAGACTTGGTGATGACAGCAGCACCTCCAAGGTGACGGACCTCGAGGGCGGCGTGCTCACGGGAGGATCCCTCACCGTAGTTCTCGTCACCGATGACGATCCAGGGCTGACCCTTGGCCTTGTAGTCACGGGCAACACCGGGGACGGTGTCGTACTCACCAGAGAACTGGTTCTTGACAGAGTTGACACCCTCGTTCTCAGAGTTGAGGGCACCGATCAACATGTTGTTGGAGATGTTGTCCAAGTGACCACGGAACTTCAACCAGGGACCAGCCATGGAGATGTGATCGGTGGTGCACTTGCCCTTGACCTTGATCAAGATGGGCATGTTCTCCATATCCTTGCCGTCCCACTTGGCGAAGGGCTCCAAGAGCTGAAGACGGTTGGAAGTGGGCGAGACCTTGACGGAGACCTCACCCTTCTCCTTGGGGGGAGCCTGGTAGGTCTCCTCACCAGCGTTGTATCCGTTGGGGGGGAGCTCGTTACCGGTGGGGGGGGAGAACCTGAAAGGCTTGCCGTCGGCACCGATGAGGGTATCCTTGGTGGGGTCGAAAGTCAAGTCACCGGCGAAGGTCATGGCAGTGACGATCTCAGGGGAGGCGACGAATGCGTGGGTCAAGGGGTTGGCATCGTTACGTCCAGTGAAGTTACGGTTGTAGGAGGTAATGATAGAGTTCTTGGTGCCCTTGGGGACATCCTGACGATCCCACTGACCAATGCAAGGACCGCAAGCGTTGGCGAGGACGATACCGCCGGCAGCGTTGAGGGTCTCCATCTGACCATCCTGCTCAATGGTGGCGCGAATCTGCTCGGAACCGGGGGTGATGGTGAAGATCGACTTGGTCTTCAATCCGTGGTCCAAAGCCTCACGGGCAATGGAGGCGGAGCGGGCCATATCCTCGTACGAGGAGTTGGTGCAGGAACCGATCAAACCGACCTCGAGCTTGGCGGGCCAGCCGTTGGCGTGGACGGCCTCCTTGAACTTGGAGAGAGGGGTGGCAAGATCGGGGGTGAAGGGTCCGTTGATGTGGGGCTCAAGGGTGTTGAGGTCGATCTCGATGACCTGATCGTAGTTGGCACCGGCATCAGCCTTCAAGTTGTGCTGGAAGGAATCGGCCCACTCGGCAATGTAGGGGCGGGTGGTGGCCTTCAAGTAGTCGGACATGCGAGAGTTGTAGGGGAAGACGGAGGTGGTGGCACCAATCTCAGCACCCATGTTACAGATGGTGGCCATACCAGTGCAGGACAAGGTGTCGACACCGGGTCCGAAGTACTCGACGATGGCACCGGTACCTCCCTTGACGGTGAGGATACCAGCGACCTTCAAGATGATGTCCTTGGCGGAGGTCCAGCCGGACATCTGACCGGTGAGCTTGACTCCGATGACCTTGGGGCACTTGAGCTCCCAGGGGATGTCAGCCATGACGTCGACGGCATCAGCTCCACCGACACCGATGGCGACCATACCAAGACCTCCGGCGTTGGGGGTGTGGGAATCAGTTCCGATCATGAGACCTCCGGGGAAGGCATAGTTCTCGAGGATGATCTGGTGGATAATACCAGAGCCGGGGTTCCAGAACCCGAGGCCGTACTTGGCGCAGGAGGTGGAGAGGAAGTCGTAGACCTCCTTGTTGATGTCCTTGGCGCGGGACAAGTCCTTAGCGCCTCCGACCTGGGCCTCGATCAAGTGATCGCAGTGGACGGTCGAGGGGACAGCGACGTTGGGGAGACCAGCGGACATGAACTGGAGCAAAGCCATCTATTATGTTTTAAGGACATAGAAAGAGGTGTTAGTCAGTCGTTATTGCTGGAGGTGTAATCAAATCCCATATGATAACCAGATTGCAACTCAGCGCGAGAGCCCTGATTATATTTCTTCCTCTATCCATATTCCCACTGGAGCGACAATGTTCAGTCTGTCCGTCGTCCTTCTTCCTCTTCTCTCTCTCGCCTTTCCTTGTCTTCTAGGATCAAGGTTTTTCTTCTCTGCCTTCTTTTCACTCGGCCAACTTTGTTGTCGTGATCGACCAATGATACCCCCTCTGAGGAAATATAATACCGCGTTTCGTTGAAAATTCTTACCTGGGCAGTAGCATCCTGGCAAGCAACACGATCGGGGCGGAGCTTGAGGTAGGACTTTCCACGCTCAATGTCCTGGTTGTGGGCATCATCCAAATGACCATAGACGATCTTCTCAGCAAGGGTCATGGGCTGATTCAATCTGTTGTGGCATCATCCGTCAATCCAAATGATCCAGATCAAGTATCGAGATTGTTGTGTGGGAAAAAAGGGGCATGAAGGAAAGAAGGGACGGGATATGGTTAGTGAACGACCTCAATCACGATCGAGAAAAAGAGTAGAAGGGGGGAAAGGTTGAAGAGACTTGCCTCTTTCTGACGATGGCGAGGTTGTCCTCGATGCGCTGGTAGTTGATGTGCTGGTCCTTCTCGAAGTTGGACATCTGGACCTTGCGGGCAGAGCCAGCGGTGGCCTGGGCAAAAGTGCGGAGGGGAGCCTTAATGGCAGCAGCCTGTTCACAATGGCAATGGTAAATGAGATACAGTGTTTTGTTAAGTAACCATGATGGACTGACAATCATGAGCTCATCCTTACGTGTTTCGTTGCTTTTTTTTTAGCGCGTGTGTTTGGGTTGCTTACCTTCCAGGTGCGGGAAATAGCTCCGGAAGAGAACATTATGTATATGTGATTATGAGGATGAAAATGCAAGAATGAGAAATGAAGGAGGTATGGTGGATATGAAGTGGTGTGAGGTGGAGGAGAGGTGAGAGGGGAGGAGTGAGGGTGGCGAACGTGAAGAGTGGGGAGTGGGGAGTGAAGAGAAAAGAGGATGAAGGAAAGAGTGAAGAAGAAGGGGAGAAAAGAGAAAAGAGAAAAAAACCGAGTGGAAATGCGCGCCTTGATATAAGGGGAGCAACATGTCCGAGGTTCACTTTGCTCTCTTCTCCTTCAATGCACGCAAACAGACCAGCCAGCAGCAAGAACAACAGAGATTTGATCCCGACAGACACCAATCTCCGGCACACCCCAAAAAGGAACCTTTTTCGTGGCCCGTCAACATTTTTTCATGGCCCATCGTCATGCCTCGAACTCTATTGCATACACTCTCGATCTGCTCTCGTGGCCTTTCGCTTGCGGGGTAAAATCCATTGCAACAAGGTCGATAAAAATAAAGAGAGCAATCGTTCTTCCACTGCCAGCCAGGACCGCCCTCTCACACGCCGGCCGATCCAGCCCTCCATTCGCTTTGTGATTTTCACGTTGCTGCTTTACTTTACCCTTCTTGTATCCTTCATACCATAACATACCATGCCTCCCTCCCACTGCCACAATAGAACACACCCTCGGAAAAGTAACCTAAACCAGTTAGAAACTGCAAAGTGGACAGCTGAACGAACAGCTTTCTTTTCTCCCAGCGATCTCCCATTCTTCCCTCTCCCTGTCGGAGACGCGGCAAATCGACAACCGCGAATAAATAAAAAACCCCTCTCTCGCCAAAAAAAGCGCGATAGGTCCGAAGGCTCAATCGTTCCTTTTTTTCATCCCCCCCTCATGTGCTAATGAGAGCAACTAGTTTGACATTGTACATACCCTTGTGGCTACGATCAATTGGATCCCTCTCTTCAGAGCCGGGAGGTATGTATTGCAATGCATTCCCGGCGCTCCTTTTCACTCTCGGATTTTTTTTCCACTCTTCATAAAAACCGAAGTTTTCTCACTCATTCTTGTTTATCCCTGTTTTGAATTTCATTTCAGATCTCAACGATAATGAAAAGCAAACGGCCGGAGTAAGGGGTACGAGAATCAGCCAATGAAGTCTGTCCAACAAGAGAACCTTGTTCATCACTTTTGTGTTCATTCTTGAGCTCTTTGTTGTTCCTGCCTTTGATCTTGCCTTGGTTATCTCTTGCGGAGATCTTCATTCTGTTGTCGTTGCTTTCAAAACCCCCCAACAACTCAATGATATGTGAACGTGAAAAGGAAAAAAAGAAGGATCTCACAGAAACCCTCGGCTGTTCTGAATTAAGCGTACCTTCTTTGCGCCGTTGATGGATGGAGCAAGGAAGGAGAAGTGGTAGCCATTTGACCATGGGGTTGGTTGTTTCACGTCGTGTGCCACTTTCCTTGGTAAACCATGGGTGCAGCAGCGAAAAAGCGGGACGAGAGGGAGTGTTTGTGTGTGATTTTCATGTTCGCTTACCCACTTTAGAGGCGGTTGTTTTGTATTTTTCAGATTGCGCAAAGTTGACAGACGCTGTGCAGGCTTGGGTACTTGTTTAAAAACACCGATCACGACAGAACGCCTGTATTTTTTATAACGCGCTTCATCGAGGAGACCACTGTTCGTTATCTCTTTACAGACCCACCATCTCCAGCCCATTATTAAATTGTACATTTATATCTTTGACTTGCTTGTCAATAGATCATTGTCCGATAACGTCAAAAGAGAGCATTCCGCAGAACCAGTTGATTTTTCTTTCAATGAATACGAGTCGTGTGCACGGCTTTGTTCTCCCCTTGCATGTTCAATTGCTACGTTTGATATCAACTTTGGAATTTTGTGTGAAAGTTCTGTTCACATAAAAAGCAAAGTGCTTGTGCGCATCCCGAGTTATAACCAATTCATATCGATTCATGGGGTCTGTGCAAAGGCGAGAAGAAAGACGTGCAGATGCTCAGGCACGAAATCAAGCACCAAAAATAAACGAATGTCATTCACCATTGCCTACAAATGGTGACCAGTACGCTGCTGAACTCGTCTCTCCTCCTGTGTTAGAGGCGACGTAAACGCTGTTATCTGTGTTGTGGCAAAAATGAAAACGCCGCCTAACCTTCCGCAAGCAGCAGCACGAGAAGATGCATCTCCGCCAGATGGTTCCAATCACACAAAGGTTACATGCTCTGCGTCCTCCGCTCCCCACATAAAGGGTAAAGTTCCAAAATAGGAAAAAGTTGACCAGCAGGACTGAAAATAGACAAAAGATTATATGAAAGTGCCGGGACTCGAACCCGGTTCTCAGGCTTGGAAGGCCGGAATGATACCCATATACTACACTTTCTTTATAAAAGTGTTTTCAGCTTGGATCTTGAATCAGAGGCAAAACGGAATGTCACATGATGCAAACTTTGCGCCACCAAAAAAAAAAAAAAAAAAAAAAAAAAAAAAGCGTCAAAAAAAATTCCGACTGATCTGGAAACCTCGGTGCTCCGCGACGATCGCATGGGAGCAGACCCAGGGTATCTCTGCCAAGAACAAGACATCCAAGCACATAGGCCCCCGAGGTGACTGGAGTCAAGGATACGGTTATATCACGCATGATGGTTTCTGCCCGTGTGGCGCTTCGCTAGCCACACATGAAGGAAGGTGCCCTGGAGCGACCAAGGACACACGCGCTGCTGACGAGCGGTTGTTGGAGAGTTTGTTAGGGAGGAGGTTGTCAATGATGGAGAGGGTGGGAAGAATCCCCTTCATTCGTATCTAGTTTTATTTTTTTCCGTTTACGCTGTGAAGAGCAGCGACAATTGTTGCGCAGAGCCAGATTCTGGACCGGACTGCGACTGGTGGATGGTGCACTGAAGAGTTTGGTCTGTAGTCCCCTTTTACTTCCAAATAACTTTTCTATGCTGGCTGTTTGTTAGAGAAATAAAATTGTATACGAAAAAAAAAAAAAAAGTTTACAAAAAGAAAACACTCTGGCGAAGGATGAATGTTGTCGATGATAGAGAGGATGAGAAGAATGCCCTTTATTCGTATCTAGTTTTATTTTGTCTTCAGTTTAAGATATGATGATTAGGGATAATTATTGTGCAGAGCCAGGTTTCGGACCAGAGACGGATTGCGCGCTGAGTTTGTCTGTATAAAATTGTGAACGAAATAAATAAATAGACCTTCGCTTTTGCTTCTTGGTCGTGTAAAACTCTTCTATATACACAAGAGAAATACCAGGTCCAGAAGAAAGTAATACCGGCTCCAGCTCATAGGAAACTGTGGTTCTTGGAACCTCAGTGTGGGAACCTGGGGCCATTGAAAGTGCTGCTTAAGTTACGCCGCCAAAATGAAGAGTCATTTTCTTCTCTCAACCCCCAAAAAGATAGTTCCCTGTCCCCCAAAACAATGAAAGAGAGCGACAGACCCCTCATTACTGCGATGTCTCACTTCTAACACCCTCCTGAGACCAGATGGTTGCATCTCACCTTTTCTTTTTCTCGATTGTGAACTGTATAGATCATGCCTGGAACCTCTTGAAAAACGATTGATCAAACGCTTGCAAAGATGTATCGTTCGTCGGGCCAAGAAGGTAAAGGTAAAACACAAAAAAGAAATCGAAAGAAAAAAGAATGTTCACCAACTGGAGAACCTTGGTTGAGCTGTCGAGATAAGCAATTGCGATATTATTTCCAAAGACCTGTTGCTTGATATCATTTATTCATGAAAGTGTAGGAAAATAATAACGTTTGAAGACATGCGACTTCGTGTCCACTAAAGGAGCGATTGCGAGAGGTGAGAGGAATTGAGAGTGGGCTGCAAAAATATGAGGGAGAAGAGTCAGAGTGATATAAAAAAAGCGTGAAGAGAATAGACGCGAAATGAGAATGGTCAACAGGAGTAGAACGAAAGAGCTAGTTGAAATAATTACGCAAGGTTAACGAAGCACGCTGAGGGTTTGACAATTTGGTACTCGGCGAAAGTCAATGAAAAGAGTGGTATGTGGAGGGACAGGGTTGATCCTGCGTACCATCATTTGAGAATCGATGAACGTTTGGGAAAATAAAATAGTTGTTGTTAACACATCCTTGCAGTTGAAAGTTGGTGTAAAGACTTCTACCTCACTCCTTCGTCCACTCAAAGGGAGAAGGCTGAAGTAACCGTGTGTGAAAAAACAACATCAAAACTTGAGGTGGGCAAAAAAAAAGTATTGGAGATGCAGTTGACGCACTTCGAAAAAATCAGAAAGGTCGCGTCCATAAAAAATTCAACCTCGATAAAGCAACTGTTGCTGCAAAACTTGCGGTGAAATGAAACGTTGTGAGTTGGTGTGGGAAAACTGGCGACACCCGTCTTGAGGGACTCGATACCCAATGGCTACATTTGTTGTAAGGTAGCCTTTTTTGTCACACCCTGTCGCGCCGCCACACGGGTCGTATTTTTTAGGGAGTGATCAGCATAAAAGGAGGCATTAGCCGCATCAAAAAATGCAGTGCGTGGAGAGGAAAAAAGATATGCTCCATGGTAGCCTCTGGCTTTAGTGGACATGGAGCTTTGATGTCTCGTGTTCGCATGCATGTTTACTTTGTATGTGAAGCCATAATTCATTTTTACGCCTTGTTGTCTACGTCGCTCGCGTCAAAAATGTACGAGAAAAAGAAACAAGTACCCCACGAGCACAAGGAGCTGATGCAAGGCCACACTGCCGTTGTATTTTTCTGTGAGTCATGGTATCATGTATCAACTAGGCCAATGTATGAGTTCTGCAATAGTTGATGGTGAAGTTACGTGATCAAGCAAATTGACACCTAAGTCGCATTCCTGGAAATTAGGAGAGAAAAAAGTTTGTAGAAGAGAGGACAACAGCACTCAAAAAAGAAAGCGTTGGATCATGTTAGGATGAAGATATTCTGACATCTACTGTCAGATTATCTTACTCCGTCTGGGAGAGGCTCTCCTCCTCAGACCAGTCAGTAATGTAAGTAGGTAAACCCTTCACTGTACTGTTCAGACAAACTCGGCCACGGGCCGTCCTTCGTAGAGTGGCGCAAAAAAACAAAGGCAAAGCCTGGGGTTTTCGTCACTAGCTGAAAAAAAGAAAAACAAAAAGAAAGGAATGAAGCCCGGGGCGTCGCCCTGTACTGTTCACACAAAAAAGAAGCCAAAGGCAAAAGTGTTTGTACTCGGACTTGAACCGAGGACCGTCTGTGTGTTAGACAGACGTGATAACCAACTACACCATACAAACTTTACTGATGTATATCGATTTTCTTGTACATCTTTGTTCACAAGACTCAATATTTCACGTGATCATGCACGTAGAGAATGTACACGTGACTTGAGCTGCTGTGCTTGGTTGCTTGGATTTTTTTTCGTGTTGTTATTGATGATTGATTGATAGAAGCTCCTAAACAGGCTTGGTAGACCATTGCGCATCAGTGTACAAGAAGGCTTTATTTGTTGGGCCTTTGAGGTTTATGTATAGGTATGGAACTGTTGTACAGAAAGCAGAGAGTAAGAAAAAAACTGAAACAGCGAGAGAGAGAGAAATGGAAAAATAAGTGGAGGTCGTGTGAGAAAAATGTCCGTGACAAAATGAGTGCCGGCTTTTGCAAGACTACTCGATGGCGAGTTCGGCGGATTTCTCGAGGATGAGCTCAAACTCGAGGGCTTTGATTTGGTTTTCGAGGATGTGCCAGTAGTTGTAGAGAGCGGTGGTTTGGTATCCTTGAGCGTTGAGCTGCTTGACCTCGCGGGTTATCCGTGCCTGTTCTGTCTTGAGCCAGAGGATCAGTTCGACCGTGTCGGTGATGCTGGCTTTGGCCTTGGTCTTGGTTTTGGCTTTTGCTGCTGCGGCCATGACTTGTTGTTGTTGTTGGTAATGGTATTGTGTCTGGCTGAGTTCGTTGGTGGGCGTTTCGACCTCCATTTATGACGACAGTGGTGGAGTGTGGGGTGCGTGAGAGAGGAAAGAGTTGGGAGTGTGTCGGGGACAGGGAGGGAGGGTAAACAAAAGAGAGTTTTAGGGGTTTGGAATGAAGAGTGGAGAGTTGTGTGTTTTGTTTGCTGTGTCTATGCAAAGTGTGCGAGGGATGGAGGGAGAGAATGAAAGAAAGAAATGTGAAATGGTGAAGGAGATGAAAAGAGTTGAAGAAAGAAGAGGAGATACAGAAAAGAGTGTCGAGGGGTCGAAAAGAAAGAGGAGAGGGCAAGGAAGGGAGAAGTTTCTTTCTCGTTGTCGTGTTTCGCTTGTTTGGCTTTGAAAAAAAAAAAAAAGGCAATATCATTTGTTTTGGTGGCGTTCGAATGTTGTTTATTTCCGTGTGCTCAGTTGACTTTCTCGGTTGGACGCCTTAGGAAACGGAAAGAATGCACAAACACCACGAGTTAGTTCCAAATAGCCATTCTATTTTGTATCTACACATGTGCACGTCATATTCAATTGAAGACAAAAAAATCTATGAACAAGGCACTTACCACATATGAAGGAGGTGGTCGTAAAAGGAACAGCTCGCGACAAGAGGGAGCTCATCGCCTTTGGTCGGGGCATACGACCAGTCGGTACCATAGGCAAGACTCGCGTGCTCCATAAAGCTCGACCCAATAGAGCCTGTTGACCAGCCCTCGTCGTAATTGATCACATGGAATCCATTGTGCATACATCCGGCTAGCAGGACATCTTTCCGAGTTGGATGCCACTTTAAGCGCCACACTCCTCCTCCCGTCTCTGTCGTTGACAATGGCTGTCGCATCGACCGGCTGTCCCAAATGAGCACGTTCTCGTCATAGCTGTGAGCAGGGTCCGAGTACGAGTCCGAGTCCGAGAGATGAGAAACCAAAAAATGAAAAATGTAATTGTTAGTCGTTACACCGCCCACTCGTGATTACATTTATTTTTTCTTTTTCGGTTGACATAGTTAACGGAATGTTCGATTTCGCAACTTGCCTTCCCGTAGCTAGTGTGTGTTCATCATGAGGGTTCGACTGAATACTGCACACTCCCATTTGGTGTCTAAGTTGTTATCAACGGTAGCATCATTAGGAAAGGACCGTAGAGCATAATCAACATAACCACTTCGAGATTTGAACGCGATGCGTAGAAATCAGAAACAGGGACAGAAAACATACGCTTTGCTGGTGAAGGTAGCATGGCTGCAGTCCATGCGCTTGTCCCAGCCTTTGAGTCGGCAGTCGTCTGCTCCGGTGTAGAGAATGTTGGTGTTATGGTAGTTCCAGCCGACAATCCATGCCTCAAAGTCGTGGGCGTGCCATGTCAGGGACTCCGTCAGGGTGGATGAAGTAGGGTCGAGATCCAGAATTGTAATATCGCCACTGCTTAGAGACACTGCGATCTGAGGCTGTTCACTATTGTGGTTCAACAGAATAAACAAGCTCCTGTGAGTTTCTTTTGTAAATGTGCAATATAGTCCGGCAAGAGAGAGTAGAAAGGCGCATCATACCTAGTTTGAACACGGTTGGACCAATCCAGAGATAGAGCAAGTTTGCTGGACTGGTTTGTTTGGTATTTTGTTACAATTTCGAGGTCGTTGCCGGTCGACTTGAACTGATAGAGACTGAGGTCTCCCGAGGCATCTGCTACGCCCAATGTGGGGTTTCCATGGATCAATTGATGTGACCTGTCGTATTCCGTGTCAGTTAGTCATTCTTGTGCTCTCTACAGTCTTCAAACATTACTATGTCTAGTCAAAACACGCTCAAATACCATTTCATGTCAAGAATGGCGGCTGTTTCGATGCGTTTCAAGTTGTTTCTAGAAGTAACAATGTGGTAGTTGGTTGTTAACGAGCTGATCAGTCGGACGAAATTGTAGACGAGGTATTTAAATTGGACTTACAGTTTATAGGTCTCGTCGCTCTCATCTTCGACGGCATAGACCAAGAGTCTTCCAAGACGCAGCATAGGTTTGTCTACTTTGGCGGGCTCATCATCATCGCTACTGTCAGTGTCAGAGTTAGTTGCTGTTGGCTCAGGCGTTGCTGGTGCGGGCTCGTCCTCGGATTCGTCTTTGGCGAGCTGATAGGTACCGCAGGCAAAGAGGTGCGAGTGACTTTGAAACGGACAGAACTCGATGCTGTCTGCACTGTAGATAGTGTCGTCCGAGTCGAGGGATGGAGGGTTGAATGGGTCGCTCATGGGTATGCGTGTGTGAAAGAGAGAAAGGTGATCAGTCAAGTCTCGTTTCCCAACACCGTTTTTTTTCTTGACAATTTTTTTATTTCGTGGCAAAAAAGAAAAAAAAAAGAATAAAAAGCCACCACGTTCCAAAGCATCAGAGAAACGCGCTCTTCCATGCATTCCGTATAGTTCTTCCCCAACCATTCAGGGCACTCCCTTGTCATTCAATAACAGAGACCACGAATTTCGAGGACTAATTGATCAGGAGCATGCTGCACGAGCTACTCATCACCCTCTCCGGTTACCCCGGTGACATCTTCAGGCCATTCCCCTTTGAACCAGAGACACCCACAACGTTTGCAATCACAGACTTTCCTCTGCTCCATCCCGCCGAGAAGGAGGGTCTTAACCGCCTGGCCCAGCTTGGCTTTTATTTCAAAGAGTTCAACACTTTCATCACCTCCTGTCGGTCACCCTCACGGCAGCACGGCCAACAAACACCTCCAGATGGCGAAACCATCAACGTGCCAGCACCCCCAGGACTCTATCTTCGTGCTATGGCTAGCGCTCTCGACAGGAAGCTACAGAGCTATCGCCAAGTCATTGTCCAGACCGAGGC
This sequence comes from Linnemannia hyalina, assembly GCA_019671135.1. NCBI lineage: Eukaryota > Fungi > Mortierellomycota > Mortierellomycetes > Mortierellales > Mortierellaceae > Linnemannia > Linnemannia hyalina. Next base: position 226,517 of record JAHRHY010000010.1, read on the forward strand.
AGCCATTCTGTCGGGAGAGGATAATCTAGGAGGTATTGTGCCACTCTCGACCATTTCTGGACGCTTCGCTCCCTACCAACTCGTCTTTCCTGCCATCGTCAACCTTCTCTCCGACATCGAGTCGACAGCTCTCACGGAGGCGCCATACGGCGGCGGTCGACTGATCAATCTCCTGCAGGACAGGAGCGCCTCGGGCGTGCCGATTCAAAAGGAGTGGATGACAGAGATGCTGCAAGGGTGTTGCGCGGTTATGCTGCGCCAAGTCACGTCCTGGGTGATATACGGCCAGATTCAGGATCCGTTTGGCGAGTTCTTTGTTGTCCAGCTAGAATCGTCGCAAAGAGCAGGAGAGACCAATCAAGGCAGTCGGTACTCAACAGGGAGCTTTGTTCGTTCCAGGGCTGCGACGTCTTCAGGGCTGGCCACGTTACCTCCTTCAACAGCTTTGACAGCGTCAGCAGCGTCATCATCCTCCATCAAATGGCAGACAGGATACAGTCTTGATGAACAAATGATCCCCGCCATGATCCCTACCACTCTCGCCCACGCCATGCTTTTTATCGGAAAATCGATTGCAACAGTCCGGCAGGCAAAACCCAAGCCCATCCCAATACCCCAATCAATTACCCAACGCCATCTGGATTTACTCCTGCCGCTGTTATCCGCCTCCTCAGGACAAAGGGAGATAAAGTCTGTATCGGACGAGGTTCTCAATTTGAACCTTCTTACAGCCGTCATTCACCAAATCAGAAAAGACATCGCCAATCACCTGTGGGTCGTCGTACAAGTCGGAGAGAAGGTGGTCAAGACGCTAGAGTCCTTCAAGCGGTACTTTTTGCTCTCTGATGGCGAGTTTGGGCTTGGTCTGATTACAGCTCTGGAAGAGTTTAAACGGAACCGACTTTCAAGAATGGGCCAGTTTATCACCACGACGGCGACATCGGTCGGGATACGGGATCATGACCTGGGGGGGATGCTGAAGAAGGCCGCGCAGGACACGCCAGCCCAGGATGATACCACGCTGGCCAGCTTTGAGTTCCGGATAGTAAAGCCTGCTCGGAAGCACACAGGATCCGAGCAGGATCAGCCACCGACCATTGGCATGTTTGACGACCAGCTTCTCGGTATTCCAGTGCGGTTAACATACACACTTTCGTGGCCATTGGATCTTTTTCTGACCACCGAGGATCTCGACCAATACAGCGACGTGTTTGCGTTCTTGATGACCATCCGGAAATCACAAGTGCGACTCCAGCAGACATGGATTGAGATAAAATCTTTGACTCAGAGACTTACCAACAGGAGGCGAGGCGGAGATGCCAGGGCATACGGTCGTCGGATCAAGGGCACAGAGACTGACGAGCGGAATGCTGAACAAGAGGCAGAGATGTTGAAGCACATTGCTGCCTTTAGATCAAATATGGTCTTTGTTGTTGACTGCGTCTGGACATATATTCAGGTACAAAACTGGATGTTATTAATTGACAATGTTGCACACACGCATGGTGTCCATGTTTAACCCTTTTTTCTGTTCATGTTCTGCAATGATAGATGGACGTGATTGGTCCTACATATGAGTCTTTACTGGAAGGCATTGCAACCCACGAGTCTGATCGGAAGTCCAGTTTCTCACAATCGTCAACATCTGCAACAGCCACGCCGCAAAGCTTCGATTCGATCCACAGTTCACACGCGGAGGCATTGTATGAAATTCGACGCGCCTGTCTTTTGACATCAGAATCTCTGTCGTCTTCAGTCAAAGATATTCTTCTCCGGACAGAGGCATTTTGCGGAATCATTGGGCGCCGTGCTGCAGGCCAGGATGGTTTCCAGTCAGGACTCGGAGAAGAGTTGGACGACAACATGTGGCAGGACTGGACCGACATCATCCGTCTCAACCAGGTGCGGAGCATCTTGTTACTGTAATTTTCATCGTTGTCATTTGTGTTGAGTATTGTTCATCCTAACTCACGTCTGCTTTCACATCTGCCGGTTCATAGAGCTTCCGGGAGGACACTGAGAAGCTATATACGGACCTAACTACCGTCTCCAAATCAGGATCTCTGGGGGATGGGCCTGCACTCAAGAGGAGCGTCTCTGGTTTAGGGTCAAGCCTTCTGGGCAATGGCCCACAATCTTTTGATGTCATTCGGCAAGTCGACCGACTGCTGCTGCGACTCGAGTACTCGAAAAGCAATTGGTTCAGTGGACCTAGCCCATTGCTCCCTGAAGGCGAATAAATATGTAGATGCATTTCTCATTCGCTCCATAAGTGCACGAAATGTTACCAAGCCACCTCTTTTCTTTGTACACTTGGGGGCATAGACTAAAGCAAGTGATGTTTAAAGACGCTGCCTGATCTACTGCAATCCTTACACTTGTCACTTTCTCCTTTTACTCGACCAATCCCTCGAATACGACCATGGCCGTCACCACACACGAGGCTACGTCTGCCTCTGGCACCGAATCCGAATCAACAGCCCATCAAACGAGCAGTAACAACAACAACTCTAGCAATAACAAGAAGAATACAAAGACACGCAGAAAGAAGAAGAAGGGCCCCGCCACCACTAGCACAGTCAATGGAAGCCATGTCGCTAAGGATGACGAAGAGGAGCCCAAAGAGGTACGTCTTATACAATTGGAAGAGGAAGAGTTTTACTGAAGGGAGAAGGAAATTCCATGCGTGCTTGGACTACAACAGGTTTTTCTGTCCATTACGAGGAGGAATAACACGCTTTCACAAAAACGACTACTAACAAGCAAACACATCTTTTCTTTATGTCGTTGTTTTTTGCTGATAATAGAAGCTGGATGTGGAGGTTGAGTGGGTGGTAGAGAAGCCTATGGAGCTCCCTCCTGGCTTTGAGCAGTTCCAGGATGTGTTTAAGCACTTTCAAGTCCAGGACGTCGAAGCAGAGGTATGAACAAATGCTGCGGTCATTAGTGAAATCATACGTCTAAGCGTATGGTTATTGACAGTGCGTAGTTACTCACCCTTTCACATTATCTCGATTGCAATAGGAAAAGGCAGAGGGCGGTGACAAGGAGAAGGACACAGGGGATGCAGAGAAAAAGCCAGATGCCTCAGGATCAGATTCAGAGGACGACGCAGATAAGGAGGCGGCCAGTAAAAAGAAGCTTAAGCGACTGAACAGGATGAGTGTCGCCGTGCTGAAACAGATGGCCAAGCACCCAGAGGTTGTCGAATGGATCGACGTCACTTCTTCAGACCCCAACCTCTTGGTTCAGTTGAAGGGATACCGCAACACCGTCCCCGTCCCCACTCATTGGAGCCAGAAGCGCAAGTACCTTCAGGGCAAGCGTGGTATCGAGAAGTTGCCATTTGAGCTCCCCGAGTTTATCAAGGATACAGGAATCATGGAGCTCAGAAACGCTGTCAAGGAAAAGGAGGATGCCTCCAAGCTGAAGACAAAGACCAGGGAGCGTGTTCAACCCAAGATGGGCAAGATCGAGATCGACTATCAAAAACTCCACGATGCCTTCTTCCGTTATCAGACTCGTCCCCGTCTCTCCATGCACGGAGAATTGTAAGTGATTGTATTCTTACTCTTTGTTTACTGCCGTTTCTTTCTGTGCAAGGTCTAACAGCCATATTTTGTTTTTCTCGATGACATTGTTAGATATCATGAGGGCAAGGAGTTTGACACAAAGGCCAAGGAGGTCAAGCCCGGCAACCTTTCGGAGGATCTAATTGCAGCACTGTCTATCCCGCCACTTGCTCCACCACCATGGCTAATTAACATGCAGCGTTACGGACCTCCTCCAGGATACAAGAATCTCAAGATCCCAGGATTGAACGCACCAATTCCTGAGGGCGCTCGGTGGGGATACCACCCTGGTGGATGGGGTAAACCCCCTGTGGACGAGTTCAACCGACCCCTCTATGGTGACGTCTTTGGATCATCACAGCCTGAAGTCCAGTCCGAGTACTTGGAGCCTGTCGAGAAGACGCTATGGGGAGAGCTGGATCCTTCGGATGATGAAGAGGAAGAGGAGGACGAGGAAGAGGAAGAAGAGGAAGAAGAGGATGTAGAGGAGGGTGACGAGGATGAGATTCAGGAGGGTCTTGTCACACCTAGTGGGATGCAGTCGGTCGCCAGCGGTTTGGAGACACCCGAATTTATCGAGCTTCGTAAGGAGACACGGAGGACGGCGGAGGACGAGGACGATGGTGCACCCAAGTCGTTGTACACTGTCATTCCTCAACGACAGACCAACATTACTGGATTTATGGGATCTCAGCACGTTTATGATCTGACCTCCGCACAAGCCTCTTCTTCATCATCTTCCAAGAAAGTAAGTCTCATCATTCTTTGTTGTTTTTGTGGAAAGTGATTTTTGTGCGCCGTGTCTGTTTTATGAGACCTCGCAACATTTACTTACCACCTTTTGTTTTTTTCTTCGCACTTTTTCTTTCTTTCTCCATTGCAGCGCAAGAATATGGATGGTGTGGATGTGGCGCTGGATCCTTCAGAGCTGGCGGACATGGACTCGGAAACGTTGCAGGAGAAGTACGAGCATGGTCTGCAGGCATCAAGACCTGAATCTGAGCGTGAGGATATGAGCGATCTTATGAATGAGCATTACGCGAAGCAGGCAAAGAAGACCAAGCAGGCCAAGCACAAGAAGGCAGCCAAGGATGACGACAAAAACATCTTCTAAAAATTCAACAACCAAGCGATTGTCTTTTTTTCGCACAACAGCAAACCGTAATAAATTCAAACTCGAAAAAAGGTGCATAGAGTGTAAGTGTGAAATGAATATTTATTGTTGGTATAAAAAAAAATATACTGAAAGGGAGGCGGCAGCGGTCATCGTCGGAAGGCCCTGTTGATATCGCTGGCCATGAGGGCATCGTGGACGTCTTGGAAGCACCCCTGAATTTCGTTGACAGCTCTTCGGTGGCAGTTGCCGGCCACATTCCTGTTGTAAATAAATGGGTCCAGGACACAAATCGGCCACTCCTTTGGTCGCCTGTCTCGTCGGCTACGCGCTGGCGGATCGTAGCTTCTGCCCTTGATCCGACCGAGACTGGGGTTGACTTCTTGGTTGGCGTAGTCGAACGAGTATCCGTAGTGGTAACAGAAGTCAACCAATAGCTGACCAACCGATTTGGTATTGTCGTTCATGTAGGTTCTGTAGTTGCTCCAGTTGCGGTCGAATGAGCAATCCCATCCGTCGACGTCGCGGTGGAGCATCCGGTGAGAGTCTTGTTGCTGTAGGCGTGGGAGGATTGCTGGCCTGGTCACATCTTGCAAGAAGACGATGAGCATCATGGTGAGGGCGTACGAGGAGAGGTAGCCTGTGCTTCCGGAGAGGATGTCGTGTCTCTTGGCGAAGTGCTTGATGGCGAACCAAAGTGTTGGGAATCTGTCGTCGATTTTGCGGTAGGTGTTGATGAGTTTCGAGTTGATGACTCCCATGGGCTCGTCGATATTGATGTCGCAAGAGACATCGTGCTCGGGGTCGTAGAAGGACACGATGGGTACTCGGGCGTTCTTGATCGCAGTGACGTCCTGGTATCCAAAACTTCGGAGTGCGCTAGCCAACTCGGTTACATCACAGTCGAAATAATAGAGGGTAAAGTCGGCATCGCTCGTGTTGCTGCTGAGTCCCGACGCGAACGACCCAAAAAGATGAACCTCAAGGTCCCAGTCCTCATAATACTCCTGGAGCTCCTCCTGAAGTGCCTCCCGCAGCGACTCAATCTCATCATCCCGATTCTGCGATGACATCAACGAGCGCTCAAGGCCCTTTATATACTTTGTGATACGATCGTTCCTCTCCCGAACGGCTTTCTCCCTCGCCTCCTGCTCCCGTTGCTCCCTCGCCAGACGATCCCGCTCCTCACGCCTAATCCGTTCCTGCTCCCGTCGCTCAGCCTCCTGTCGGGCTTCCTCTTCTTCCTGCTCGCGTCGTCGTCGCTCAGCATCTCCATTCTCCCTCTGCCGTTGGGCGGCTCTGTCACGCTTGTTATCGTTATGGTTGCAAGAGAATTTTGTCGCACCTCTCATCCCATTGGGGAGGGTCTCACAAGTCCCACCAGATCCTCGATCACACCAGTAATCATCTCGCAATCCCTGAATCAGCGCCGCAATTTCGTCGTGGTACTGGCGTGGGACCTCATAGGCATACCACTCCAGAAACTCCTGCACCTGATGCCCATAAAGCCCATACAGCATAATATAATCGTTTCCATAGTTGGTCGCCACCGAGCGGTATTCGTCATAGTCGTGCCCGTACGGATCCTCGTACTCGTCATCGTCGCCATCAAAGACCTCGACCTCATACGGAAAGAAGGCATACGACCCATCGTCAAGTGAGAGGATATAATCCTTGATGTACTCAGCCGTGTTCAGTCCGTGCGTGGCAATATATCGGTCCGAAGGGTACTCCAACAGCTGCTCATCATCATCGTCGTCCTGGTACACTATTCGGATATGCTCAAAACAGCCCGCCAGGCTGTCCATGTCGACATGGTAGCATTCTCCGGAATTCATTCGTTCAGCGAGTTCGAAAAGGATCACGTCGTATAGGTAACCAAGGAATTCGGAACGACTGGACGGCATTGTTCCTTGAGTTGAGGCGGGGAAAGACGGTTGTTTGTGATCAATGAATGAGAAAAAGATGAAATCAAAGAAAGGGGAAAAACAATCGGAGCAAAAATAGACAATTTTCGCGTGCCTTGATTTTGGAGGCGTCTGTTTTGCCTGTTTGAACGTGTGTCTTTTTAATGAAAGCCATCCATGAAGTCCGTGTATTTCCGCTGGGAGCCTTATTGGATTTCGTCCGCGTGTCGACAGTCCTCAGCAAGATTACTCCCAACGATAAAGAGATCGTTCAGCGAATGGAATCTGTTCCTCCTGTTGCTCAGCAATTCGCATCTCCTCCTCCTGCATGACAGTCAGCCATCTCTGTTCCTCCAGTTGTTCAACAAATCGGGATTTTTCTTCCTGTAAAGCTGTGACCCGTCTCTTCTCCTCTTGTAAGACAGCCAATCGCCCCTGCTCTCACAACAACGCAGTAAGCTGTCTCTGCACTTCCATCTCTGATGCGTCAACAAGCTCTCCTTGATCCCTATGAACCCTCAAAGAAGAGAGTCGCCTCTTCTTCTCCTGTAATGTGTCGATTCGTCTCTGCTCGGTCTGCTGTCATGTATATCCTGTTCTCATTCCCATGAGAGTGTCAGCTGTCCATACTCCTCTTGTTCGTAGCGAGCCTGCTCTTGAGAGTAAACGACTGGCCCATAAACCATCATGAGTTTGGTGTCGCTTCCTTGCTTGCTGAAAATAGTCGCACCTCTCAGTCCATTCGACAGTAGTTTGGAGGTTCCGCCAAAGCCTTGATGATGCCATACCCATCGCGCAGTCCTTGTATGAACACAGTCATGTCATCCTTGTACGTAGAGAGGACTCGATCTCTGTACCGGTGGAGGAGGTGGTTGAGCTCGTTGTCCTCGAGACTTCGCAAGTACACAGTACATATAGTCATCGGCCCATCTATAGTCCTGGTCCACGTTGGAGGTCCGCTCGTCAGTGAAGGAGTTGTCCGTACTGAACAGTGTAGTAAGGATCATCGTCAGTGTAGTGAGAGCCATCACCATAGTAGCTCTCGCTGCAGTAAGACTTATCGCCATAGTGGGACTTGTCATCGAGCATAACCTCGCAAAAGTCGTCGTTCATCTCGTCAACACGTCTTTCCTCCAAAACAGGATTGCCCCTGCGTACAGTGACCTCGTACGGAAAGTGAGATAGCGAGCTGTCTTGCAAGGAGAGGACATACTCTTCCAACCGCTGAGGGTCGTGCAGTCGGTAAGATTGTAGGTGGCGATAGTTATGAAGGTGGAACGCGGTACGGGGGTTGCAAGTGTAAATGTGCTGGATGAACGAGAAGGCTCTGAGAGGCTGTCCATTGTGAATAGTCGATTCTCCCTGGAGTCCAAGTGGCAGACACATTTGAACAGGATGCAGGAGAAGAGGAGCTTGACTTCATGTCGTGCGATGGAGATGTAGGTGTTTATTCGCTTCTCTCGTTGTTGTTGCTCGCCATTCTCGTCATGGTGCACCAGCAGTCACACCAGGTCAGCCGGCTCGCACTATCAACAGAATGGTACAAAGAATAAAAAAAGAAAAAAAAAAAAGATTAGCATTGGGAGGAAAAAGAAGTGCAGGGCAGACTGAAGACACATAGAGCAACTAGCCAACTAACCAGGTAGGGAGGATGATGAATGGCAAGACTCGTCTACTGTTACATGTTTTTTTCCTCATCACCAACATAAGTCTCATGAACAACTATGAAGACAACAACAGCGGGGTCGGTAGGAGGGGGAGGAGATCGAGGCTCGGCAGTTGCAGGGGTAGGATCATCGTTGAGCGGTTGAGGAGAGTCAGGGATGAACTCAGTAGGCTCGTTGAACGCGATGACCTCGTCATCCATCGAGCCCTCGGTCGAAGAAAGCGGGCGGGAGGCGATGGAGCTCTGTCTTTTGGCGACCATGGTTGCTTCTGGTGAGTGCTGTGATTGCTTAGTGGAGGGAGAAATGGGTGTTGAGGTTGGGTATGTTGACTGATTGGGCTGGTTGGATGGTGTTTGGGAGGGAAGAAAGATAGAGAGCAAACATGAATTTGTGCCCAACGTGCATTTTAGGTTGATGCTCTTTCCTCGCAATAATTAAATTTCCGTTCAGTTTGGCCAATCATTTCTAAAGTGCCATGGTCAATGCCATACCATCCCCACATTCTATTGCCATTTTTATTTTTTAAGACATCCAAGTTTTCCAGGTTAGCATGGACAACTCTTTGTTTTTGTTCATGGAATTCCATTTCTTCCAGGGCGTAGTCTTCCGCGAAAGCGTATTTTTACCCTAGGGTTGTTTCAGGAGATTCTATTATAGAATGCAACAATCAAACCGGGTAATTGCCCAGGTTCGTATTGCCCCTTCTTGGATTGATTCTGCCGCAGTGGCTGGGAGAGGTTGTGAGAGGACAAAATCTTTCTTTTATGATTTTTCCTGGTCACACAAACTTTTGTTCCCGCTTTACAGAGCAATCCTTTCCCCCTCTGACATGCGGTCCTGTACCTCTCTCAAAGAGGCCCAAACCCTCTCCCAAGAGTGGGACATCCCACTCGAGATGTGGGCCATTCTCCCTTTAACAGAGAAATAAAGCCTGAATTACCTTTTTTCTTTCTTTCTTTCTTTCTTTCTTTTTATCCCTCTCCCATCCCCTTCCCTTTCTCCCTTTCCAACATCGTCCTTTCCCACTGCGTGCCTATTTTGCTCCCAACCACTGTTTTTCTTTCGTCTTCTTTTCAAAGTCCTTGTTCCATCCCTCGCTACCTCATCCTCCCGGCAATGGCAATTTTCGATAACGAGTTAGACGATGCCTACGACGCGCCAAACGACAGTGGATCAGACTTCGAGCCTGAGAAATTGGTGTACTACAACAGCCGCGGATTCGATGGTCATGGAGACACGAAATCGCCTTTTCTGGTCGGCGACGATGAACTTGGGCCCAGTGTCCCCTTTGTCGGTTGCATGACATTCAAGTTTTGTATCGTAACACTTCATGCTAACATATATGTCTATCCTGGTAACTTTTATTTGCAGTCTGAAAGATCAAATGGAAAGCGATCGACAGCAACGCGGCCTTCGTTTGACGCAACAGAGTCAACTACTACCAGGGCATAATTTATCCGTCCAACAGTGCCAGAGTACAATCCCTACCGACTCTCTGGTATCCCACTCGCGCTCCTACCCAAGCTTCGGTTTCAGCGAGGACACCCCCAGCTATATTAAGCCATCTTAGGCGGAATATTGATAACCTAATCGAGGGTTCCCATAGCAAGCTCAGTCGATCGAAGTCGCAAACCGATCTCGCGGACTATGCTTTTGCCACCTCTTCTGCTGCTCTTTCTACCAACCAGTCCACCTATGGTCCCCCCTCTGCTTACCAGCCCGCGTATGGTCCTGCTCCGTCTGCCTACCACACCTCATATGGTTCCGCCTCTTCTGCTTATCAGCACGCCTATGTACAGTCCTCGCCAGCCCGGTCAGTCTACCAGCCCTCCTCAGAGCGCGCCTTTTCAGCCTCCTCCTCCTCTCCCTACGCTCCTGTAGTCGACGCGCCTTACCAGACGGCCCCCGGACAAAACATTCACCACATATCTTCAGTCGATTCTTATGGATATCTGCTTCAAGCCATTCAGCCCGAGACCACCTTTTCGGCCGCCACCCACGCGTTTCGCATAGTCCTAACGCCATCAGCTTCGCACATCCAACCGCACCTCTTCATCACGGGCTCCAACATTCAACTCCATTACGCCTGCCAGATATGGTCAGCCGTAGCTCAGTCTCTGTTCCGTCGGCGCAGGATTGTGCGCTGTCTGCCTCAGACTTATCTAGCCCCGCTTTAGTAGTGAACGAGATGAACAACAGGATCAACGACTATTTGGCGACGAGCTCGTCAACAGGAACGGACTTGACCATCGACCAGATCGAAAATTGTCTGAAAATAATGCAGCGCCACGAGACCAAGGATGAGATCAAGGCCAGCCTGAAGTTTCGTCGGCTGTCCAGAACAGGGTCTTAACTTGGCGTCCATGCACGAGTCATTCAAGGACCGATTTGCGCAAAAGGTGAGTGTTTTTTTATATTGTGCTTTCAGCTTCTACTTTCGCGATTCAACAAAACTGACTTTTGCTCATTTGTATTTTTTTCATATCATAGGCAGTGGCTGCAGGGCACATTGTTATACTGGTCGATGAAATGTTAACGTCAACCATGTGCCCAACGTACGTGGAGCTCGGGGTAACCTCGCGTCTAGCCAAGCCAACCATGCGGTCATGCGCATGTTTGAACTGCGGTCGGTGGCTGCACAGAGACATTGTCGGTGCCCACAACCTGGCTATCGTAGGGGAGACCTGGATTCGGAGCCTTACCCACCCAGGTCCTCTGAACTAGTCTAGGAACCAAAAAAAAAGTGTATTGTAGTTGATGCTATCTAAACTTTGCACTTGAACGCCATGTCTGTATCTCCTACGTTGAGCGCACTGAACGCATCTCGAAAGCACTTCTGGATGTCTGCCACATTGTTGCTGCGACAGTTGCCCGCCACGTTCCTGCCAGTAATGAACGGGTCCATGATACAAATTGGCCAATTCTTGCGTCTCTTGTCTGTTTTGTTGTGGGCTGGTGGATCAAAGGTACGACACTTGATCACACCCAGGCGCGGGTTCACTTCCTGCATCGCATAATCGAAATGAAACCCGTAGAATCGACAAAACCCGATCAATAGCATGGCAACTGACTCGTTGTTACCACTCGAAAAGGTCCGGTAACGGTCCCAGTTGTGATCAAACGAGCAGTCGTAGCCATCGATCTTACGCTCTTCCATTCGAGACCAATGTTGTTGTTGCAGCCGCGGAAGAATCGGAGGGCTAACCTCGTTCTGGAGAAACACGATCAACATCATTGTGAGAGCGAAGGACGACAGGAATCCAGTACTCCCGGAAAGGATCTGGTGCCCTTTTGCGATTTGACGCACAGCGAGCCATAGCTGAGCGAACCTTCCATCAATCTTGGTGTAGGTCTTGATGAGCTTGGAATTGAGAACGGCCATGGGCTGGTCGAGGCTTGCATCGCAGTCGAATCCCCGAGCCTTGAAGGAGACGATAGGAACTCGTGCATTGGTGATGGCCGCGACAGATTGGCATCCTGCCGAGCGGAAAGTCTTGGCTAACTCTTGAATTGGGTTGGTGTAATGTCGTGCGAAATTATAGACGGTAAAGTCGACATCGCTAGTGACGGTGCAGAGTCCTGAAGCAAAGGAACCAAAGACGTGGACCTTCACGTTCTGGTCACCTGAATGTTGTCCTAGGATGCTCTCAAGGATCTTGCGAAGTGCCTCGACGCTCTCCTTCTGGCCGGATGTCGCCATCTGCGAATCAAGCTTGTGGAGGTACTCGGTAATAATCCAGAATTTATCCATGACCTGAAGCTGTAGTAGGTTCCATTGTGCCTGCTTCTTCGATATTGCCTGCAGCTCTCTCTGTCGTTTCTCCACCTCCAACCTCTTCTGCAAAATCCGCTCTTCCTCCTCTTGGTGTTTCCGTTTCTGTTCCTGCTTCTCGGCCTCAAGTTGTTGTTGACGCAGCTGTCGCTGTTGTTGTGCGGCCAACTCAATCGCCTGCTGTTGTGCAGCCTTTGCTCTCTTGTTGGCGTTGTAGACCCTTGAGAACTTTATGGCGGCTCTCATCCCGTTGTCGAGCATAAAGTACCCTCCACCAGACCCCCCGTCTCTCCAGACCTGCTCCCTAACGGCTTGAATCAATGCAGCAATGTCGTCGTGGTAGGTATGCGGGATCGTCACGGCATATTGGAGCAAGAAATCCTGGGTCTCTCGGCCATTCAAAGGTGGGAGGTATATAAAGTCGTCGTCGGCGGGATAATCTTCATACCAGGACTGGACAAATGTCTGGTAGGGGAATAGGGGGCCGTGTCCATTGGTAAGGCGGTTGAGGTATGCCCTTAAGCCATCAATGGTGTTCAGCTTGTGGAGGTATATGTTCTGGTCGCAAGGGAGATCGAAGCACCCTGGGTTATCCTTGTAGGTCCCGCGGATATGTTCGTATGCGTCGGCGAGGTCTTCGAGAGAGCATCGGTTTTGTCTGTCGGTGACCTTGCCGGCCATTTCAAAGAGGAGACAGTCCAGGAGGACGGTCATGAAATGGAATCGAGACATGGTTGGAGATGGGAGAGTAAGATGCGATGAACAAAAAAAAAAAAGAGAGGGATGGATGAAAAGTGGGTGTGGAGGTATAAGAAAAAAAAGTAGAAAGACAAGGAGTTGCTTATGGCGAGGTCGAGCAATATTTCGAGGGCTAGATCCTTCGATGGTGTTCCATTTTGGCAGGAGGAAGCTGTAGCAGCGCAGACGAACGAGAGCAACGCATGAACTACTTCCTCTCGGATTACGAATGATAGGCGTGGGTCAATCAACTCTATCAGTCTTGATTGTTGGTCTTTGAGCAGTCTCGACGGTTGTCCTTGGAGTGGATTACCAGCGCATCGGAATTCAAAGCACTTGCTCGCCTTGATTCATACCCTCGTAAACTGTCTTATATGTATTCACACCCTTCTTCTCCACTCAACTCGCTCTTCCTCGGTCTTCATTCTCGGTCAAAGCATAGGGAAGGACAGGAACAGCGCCAAAACAACTACGCATCCATAACCCACATATCCTCCTCTTCTCTTCACGCTTCTCTTTTCCTCTACTCCCTTTTCCTTCGTTCCTTTTCTCCGCTTTTCAATGTTACGCAACCTCCGTGATATGTCAAATCAATAGTGGGTTATCTGTTTCGAAAATACTTTAATGGAGAAACAAACAACCAGTCTAACATTCTCACTCTCTCACTCTCTCTCACTATCTTTTGAACGCCTTGTCAATGTTGCAGACTTTGAGGGCATCACCCGCAGATCGAAAAGCCTGCTGGATATCCGCCGCATGGTTATGGCGACAGTTGCCAGCAACATTCCTGCTCGGGATAAACGGGTCCAGAATACACACCGACCAGTCCTTGGGTCGAGTGTCCATATTACTCCGTGGGGGTGTTGCGACGCTACGGTTCCTAATGATTCCAAAGCGAGGGTTGACTTCCTGTTTCAGGTAGTCGAATGTGTACCCAAAGTACTGACAGAACTCTGTCAGTAGTTGGCCCTCGGATTTGGTGTTCTTGGATGCCAAGGCGGTGTAGTTCCTGGGTTTCTGGTCATAGGCGCAAACGAGTCCGTCAACTAGGGAGGCGAACATCCTGTGTGCGCCTTGTTGTTGGAGTCTTGGGAGGATTGGTGGGGTGGTGACGTCCTGGAGGAATACGATCAACATCATCGTCAGCGCATAAGAGGACAAGTATCTCATGTTGCCGCCCAAGATGCCGTGTTTCTCTGCCAGCGAGCGGAGACCGAACCAGAGTCCCAGGAACCGACTGTCGATCCTTTGATAGGCGCGGATGAGCTGTGAGTTGAAGACACCCATCGGCTGATTAATGCTCATGTCGCAGCTAATGTTGTTTTTGACAAAGGAGACGATGGGGACGCGGGCACTGGGGATCGTCGTGATGGGTCCGTACCCTGCTGCGCGGAGGATACCAGCCAGTCCGTGGATGAGCTTGCCGCTAGTGCTCACAAAATTGTATACTGTGAAATCGGCGTCGCTGGTGAGCGTGCTCAAACCCGACTCGAAGGATCCAAAGAGGCAAACCTCGAGATTCTCCAGATGGGTATTAGCGCGAAGGGTTGTCTCGAGGTTCTTTCGGAGAGTTTCGACTCCTTGCCGGGTCTCCTCAGTCGCCGCCTGGAGCTTGAGTTCTTCCAGGTACCGTGTAATGCTCCCATACCGGGCATCGTCAATCAACTGCTGTAGTCGAAGCTTCTCGGCCGTCTCCACATCCATAGCACGTGCCTTCCTCGCCTCATTCTCCTCCTCCTTACGCGCCCGTTCCTGTTTCTGTTTCTCGGCCTTCCGTCTCGCCTCCTCCTGAGCCAGCTGTTGACGATGCCTCGCTGCGGCCTGCTGTCGCTCAAACTCACGAGCCTGTTGTCGTCCTGCCTTGCGTCGCTTGATCGCATTGTGAACCTTGGAATACTTTGTCACGCCCAAGACCCCGCCTACCGACAGCTCTGCACTTTCACCTCCAGAACCCTTCCGATTCCTCCAACAGTTGTTCCTGAGGTACAGCACTACCGCCGCGATATCATCATGGAAAGCATTCGGGACATTCTCCGAATAATTCCGCAAGAAATCAGTCACCTCACCACTCGAACAAGCCGGCAACGACACATGATCCTCCTGAGCATTTCCATTGGCATCCACGGCGCTGCACCGGACAGGAGTCGGGTAGGGGAAATAGGCATGATTGCCACGCTGGAGCTGGCGCATGTATTCTCGAAGCCCCAGGGGTGTGTGGAGCTTGTGGTGCTGGATATAGACGTCGCCGGGGTGTCTGAGGTTGTTGGTACGGTGGTTGATGATGAACATGGTTCGGGCGTGGGCAAACGCGATAGCGAGGTCGCGGATGAGGTACCTGTCGTTCTGGGCTTCGCGGTATCCAGCGCACTCGAATAGGATCACGTCTAAGAGGACCCCTGTGATGTCTTGTCGGTCGATTGTCATAGCGTCCGGAATGAGGGAATGGGGTCTTACAAAGTGATTTTTTTTGTGGCAGTTGTGTTTGGGTGGGGAAGAGGGGTGAGGAAAGGGAACTGGAGGAAGAAGGAAGACGGGATGAGAGAGTGGCCAAGGTCGAGGATCTAATATAAGAATAAAAAGAGCACAGCAATTGCAATGCTAGCATGCAAGTAAGCCTTGGCAGGTGGTCATTTTTTTTTATGGAGATGGATCTGCGTATGCAAGGTGCATGAATTTTGGAAGCAAAGGGAATAGATGGCGAGTGAAAAGCACTATTTCACTAAAGGAGGGTATGGTTGGCCTCGTGTGAATCCCCCCCTCCCGAGAGCTCGAGGGTTCAGGTTCCTGGAACCATCGAGGAAGCAGCCATGGTCTGTGCGTCGAAACCATCCTGGTCGTACCTGGTTGGTGACTTTGGTGCAAAACGGCAATTCACACATGAGTATAGGGTTTCACTCCTTTCTTCTCTACTCTACTCACCATCTCTTGGTCCCTCGAGTTCGGCTTCTAAGTGTTGTACCTACTCTTCTGACAGGATGAGTGAATTGGACTACGAATTGGTCAAAAAAAGAGTTGGTGGGCGCATCTTCTTCCCTTCTCTCAACCCTCTTCTCGTTCTACATTTCTCTCTGGAACACACAAAAATAAAACATTAGAGAGAAAACACTAACAGCCTCCAACCTCATAGTCGCGTTCAATTAAAAAAGATACTTCACTTTTTTCACTTTTTTCATTTTTATTTTTTGTTCCTGATATTCATTTTATACTTTAAACGCCTTGGTGATATCGTCTTTCACAATAGCCTCATACGCATCCCGGAAACACTTTTGGATGTCAGCAACATGGTTGGAACGACAATTGCCCGCCACATTCCTGCCAGTAATGAACGGATCCAGGACCAACATCCGCCAATCCTTGGGTCGGCTGTCTCTTCTACTCCGTGGGGGTGCTGGGACACTCCAGCCCCTGATCACACCCAGGCGAGGGTTGACTTCCAAGGTCGTGTAGTCGAATGTGTGTCCAAAGTATATGCAGAACTCTGTCAATAGCTGTCCTGCCGATTTAG
This sequence comes from Linnemannia hyalina, assembly GCA_019671135.1. Classification (NCBI taxonomy): domain Eukaryota; kingdom Fungi; phylum Mortierellomycota; class Mortierellomycetes; order Mortierellales; family Mortierellaceae; genus Linnemannia; species Linnemannia hyalina. Next base: position 242,792 of record JAHRHY010000010.1, read on the forward strand.
TGTTCTGGGCTGCCAAGGTGGCGTAGTTCCTGGGTTCCTTGTCGAAGGCGCAGTGGTAGCCGTCGATCGTGCGGCTGATCATCTTGTCCGCGCTTTGTTGCTGGAGTCTTGGGAGGACGGGCGGGGAGGTGATGTCTTGGAGGAAAACGATTAACATCATCGTGAGCGCGTAAGAAGAGAGATATCCTGTGCTGCCGCTCAAAATCCCATTCTTGTCCGCCAAAGTGCGAAGGCCGAACCACATTCCCAGAAACCGAGGGTCGATCCGTTGATAGGCGTTGATGAGCTGAGAATTGAAGACGCCCATGGGTTGGTTGATGCTCATGTCACATCGGATCCCGTGGCCGGTGAATGAGACGATGGGGACTCGGGCGTTGGCGATCGTCTTGATGGGACCCCAGCCCGAGTCTTCGAGGTTGCTGGCCAGCTCGCGGATGGGTTCTCTGCCCAAGTCCCTGAAGTTGAGCACTGTAAAGTCCGCATCGCTAGTGAGCGTGCTCAATCCTGACTCGAACGATCCGAACAGACAGACCTCGGCTTGCGGTTGATGGTGGTGATGGCGTAAAAGTGTCTCAAGGGCTTGACGGAGCATCTCCACGTTGCGCCGAGTCCCTGCAGTCGCCGCCTGAAGCCGGAGTTGGTCCAGATACCGATTGATGCTCCTGTACCGGGCCTCGTTAGCGCGTTCCTCAATCCGTTGCATCTCGGCTAATCGAATGTCCAGGAGACTCGTCCTTCCCATCCCCACCTGCAAACTTTCAATCTCTTGTTCCCGTTTCTCCGTCTCCTGTCTCGCCTTCTTCTCTTCTTCCTCCTCCTCCTCCTGACGTTGTCGAACCAAGGCCATTTGTTGTTCCAACTCGCGTGCTTGAGCCCGTGCCGTTCTCTGTCGCTTTTTGTCGTTGTGATCCTTCGAATACTTGGTCACACCCATGGTCCCATCAGGCAGAAAAGACGCGTATCCTCCGGTACCTCGTCGATTCGTCCAGCAATTAATTCGTAAGTAATAGATCACCGCCGCAATCTCGTCCTGGTACTCGCTCGGGACATCGTCGGCATACTTCTGCAAGAACTCGTTGATTTGACGACTGCCCAAGGGCGGTAGATAGATATAATCATTGACGCCAAGAGGCTCGCCGGGCCGGGACTTGACTGGAGTCTTGTAAGGGAAGAAGGAGTCTTGGCAGAGGGCGGGCAGGCTGAGTTTTAGAGCAGCAGTGTTGTGCAAACCATGTGTTTGAATGTAGGTGGCCATGTCGGAAAACTGGGAGTTGGGTTTGCTGAGGAACATTTGGCGGACGTGGGCGAATGTTGTTGCGAGGTCATGGAGAAGGTAGTTGTAGTCTTGGGTGCCGCTCTTGCCTGCGACTTCGAATAAGATCGCGTCGAGCAAACAGTATGGAAAGGTCGATTTGTCGTCCATGGTTGGTGTTCTGCTGAATGAGATGAAGGAGGGAAGGAAGAGGATGTGGATTCGAAGGTAGGGATTCTTTATGGGTTGGATGCAGTTCTGGTTGAATGGGTAGCGAAGAGCAGCAGTGCGGGGGGGTGGGTAAAAGTGAACGTGAGGGAAACAAGAAACACGAAAAAATAGAGAACAAGAAAAGCAGGGGAAAAGTATCATCGGTCATATCTGATTAACATGATACTTTATTTTGTTCCTGAATTTGATCACACGCAAAACGCTTTGTTGATGTCGTTCTCCTGAAGGGCGTGATACGCGGACTGGAAACAAGTCTGGATCCTCGCCACGTTCTCCTTGCCGCAATTACCCGCCACGTTTCTGTCCGTAATAAAGGGATCCAGAATACAAATAGGCCAATCCTTGGGTCGTCTGTCCATCCGACTGCGTGCTGGTGGGGTAATGCTGCGATTCTGGATCATGCCAAGCGACGGGTGCACCTCCTGACTGGCATAGTCAAAGATGTATCCGTAAAAATAAAAAAAGTCGATCAACAGCTGTCCTACAGAACGTGTGTTGTCGGCGCCATAGTTGGTGTAGATGGTTTGGGAGTCGAATGAGCAGTCGTAGCCATCGATGATGTGTAGAGTCGCAAGTGGGCTTTGTTGAAGTCGAGGAAGGATTGTTGGGCTAGTGACGTCCTGAAGAAAGACGATCAACAACATTGTGAGGGCGTAAGACGACAAGAATCCTGTACTTGCTGAGATAATGCCGTGTTGCTTGCCGATCTGCTTGATGGAGAACCAGAGAGTCATGAACCGGTCGTCGATTTTGGAGTATGTCGAGATGAGTTTGGAGTTGTGAACACCCATGGGTTGGTTCAGGTTCGCATCGCATTGGATCCCGTGCAGCTTCCAGGAGGCGATGGGAACTCGGGCATTGGGGATGGAGGTTACGCGCTGGTAGCTAAAGCGCTGGTAGCTAATGCGCTGAAGAACGGCGGCCAGTTCGACAATCGGCGGGCAGTGGGGTGAAGCCATACGGATATTGTACACCGTCATGTCGGCATCACTGCTCATGCTGCAGAGTCCCGAGGCAAAGGAGCCGAAAAGATGTACCTCGATACCGTAGTCGCGGTAATGTTCCCGTAGCCTCCTCTCCACAGCATGTCGAATAGCTTGCACCTCGTTCTTCCTGCGAGGAGTCGCGGCCTGGGTCGCCCGTAGTTTGTCCATGTACTCTGTGATGGCGATATTCCTTTGGGCGAGGTTTTCTGTGTCCTGCGCTTGTCTCTGATGCTGCCGATACATGTCCGCTTCTTCGTCCGTGATAGCATTGAAATATCTCAGATTGTTAATCAGGCCATTCCACAGGGCAGTATTCACGCCATCCCCCCAGTCATCTCCCCGCTTCCAGGTTTCCGCTTCTTCGTTCGTGATAATGTTGAAATCTCTCAGATTGCTAACGAAGCCATTCCACATGGCAGTTTCCAGCTCATCCCCCAAGTAATCTCCCAACTTATTCTTCAAGGCTTTCAATTGCTGATCCATGGGTGAGAGTTGATTAGGTTCGTCCTCAAGCCTCCGCCCAGCTGCAACCCGCTTGCAGTCATTATATTCCTTCGTGAACATCTTCACCGCCTCCATCCCATTCGGCAAACAACACACATCCTTAGGCCGTATCATCCGGTACCAAACATCCAGCCTCAGCTCCTGTGTCAGCACCGCCAGATCGTTATGGAAGCTCATCGGGATCGATTTGGCATAGAACCGCAAGAACATCTTCCTCTCGGCGGCTGTAAACTGTCGCACATGGATGTGGTGCTCTTCCGTGTCGCCGAGGTACCCCAATCCACCGCAGGTATTGTCGTCGGCCAGGTGGAGGTCAATGCTGTACGGGAAGTAGTACTTTCGCTGGCGGCCGGTTGGTGGGGGGTTGGTTGATGTATGAGGAGAATGGTAAATGAGGTAGTTCATCATGCCCTCGGGAGTGTCGAGACGGTGTTGGCGGATAAATGCGACGGAGTGGCCATTGTCGAATTCTCCTGGGTCGCTATATTCGAATATCTGGCGGACGTGGGCAAAGGCTTCTGCGATCTCGACACAGCTGAGTTGGTCGTCGAGGTGGTCGTAGTGTCCTGAACAGTCGAAGAGGATCAAGAGGAAGAGGGCATCTATGAAGAGGACCTGGTTGGTGTTATTGTTGGTGTGTGCCGTGGCTTTGGGGCGGGGTATAGGAGCTCGATGGGAGTCCATGTGTTGGTGTTGAGTAAATGAGGCCAAAAAGACGGAATAAGAGACAGTGAATGTGAATGAGTTGAAAGAAGGAGAGCGTATAGAGTGAAAGAGGGAATGAGAGAATGAAAGCAGGATGAAGAAAGGACGTTGATGATGTCAAAACAAGAGAAGCAATGAAGAGATAGAACATCAGCACACCCCACCCGAGACACAGAAAACAAAATCAAAAACAAAGGAGCGGCTGTTGAAAAAAAAAAAGTTGGCGGCGTCAGAAAGGAGCAATAGTTGCACAACAGATTGATAATATTGGTTTTTGTTTATGAAGATCAAGGTCTGAGTGCCCCCTTGATGTCGATGTTCTTGAGGGCATCATAGACGTTTCGGAAGCTATCCCGAATCTTGACCACATTGTCCCTGCCACAGTTTCCCGCCACGTTCCTGTCCGTAATAAAGGGATCCAGAATACAAATAGGCCAATCCTTGGGTCGACTGTCCGTTGAACTGCGTGCTGGTGGGATAATGCTGCGTTTCTGGATCTTGCCCAGCGACGGGTACACCTCCTGACTGGCATAGTCAAAGATGTATCCGTAAAAGTTAAAAAAGTCGATCAACAGCTGTCCTACAGAACGTGTGTTGTCGGCGCCATAGTTGGTGTAGATGGTTTGGGAGTCGAATGAGCAGTCGTAGCCATCGATGATGTGTAGAGTCGCAAGTGGGTTTTGTTGAAGTCGAGGAAGGATTGTTGGGCTAGTGACGTCCTGAAGAAAGATGATCAGCAACATTGTGAGGATGCTTCATGGTAATATGTTTAATGGAGAACCTAGCATGTCCTGAATCTGTTGTCGATCGCGACGTAGACCGAAATGAGCTCCGAGTTCTGGACACTCATAGGCTGCTCGACGCTGACATCGAAGCTGTTTACCCCGCAGCACATAGGATGCAATGGGAACCCGGGGCGTGAGGAATCGAGATCACAAGCTGGTAACCTAAATCCTTGAGTGTATCAGCCAGTTCGTCGATGGATGGCGTGAAACAATCGAAGTACGCCGTGAAGTCCGCATCACTAGTCATGCTGCAGAGTCCCGAGGCGTAAGATCCATAGGTGTGAACTTCGACGTCGTCGCGAAAGTAACGGAAGAGATCTCTTTTCGAGTTCCTGACCCGTGTTGGACACTCGAACAGCGTGGTATCATAGAGTAATCCGATAAACAGGTCCAGGTCGAAAGTCATTGTGTGGTTGTCGCGTTAAATATTCATTTTTGTATTTCGTTCAAAAGACGTTAATTAAAAATGAAACGGTGATGGACAGGGTGTGTGTGTGTGTTTTCAACGCTTGAAGGCCGTATCGATGTCTCCGAGGAAGAGAGCGCTGTAGGACCACTGGAAGCACACCTTGATGTCCTGGAGTTGGCTGGGGCGACAGTTTCCTGCAAGGTTCTTGTTGGCGATAAAGGGATCCCGGATGACGATCGAATAGGCATTGCGGGTACGGTCTGAAGTAGGCGGCGAAAAGGAGACGATAGAGCGCAAGACAACGGCCCCAGATCTCGGGTTGACTTCCTGGGTGTCATAGTTGAAGGTGTGGCCAAAGTACTTGAGAAAGTTTATCAACAGCTCACCGGCAGACTTGAGCATTCGAAAAGAATCGAGTCGTAGAGATACCCGATGAATTGGGATCGGGACCGCGATATCCTGAAGGTATGCTTGCTGCTAGAATGGTTCCTGAGGTGGTGAAACAAACGCCACCAAATATATGCCAGTATGACGCAAGTGGAGACAAATTCGATCGCAGGCGTTGCACATGACGCGTATCGTGCGCTTTGCGTGGACCTTTTCCCCCTTTGCACACACACGTCTGGATTTCTCGATACACGAGTGGACTACTCTTCTCTCACACACACACATTTGATAGTCCTTGTTCTCCCTCTTTTTTCTTCTTCACTTACTTTTCACGACCAGACAACGACCCTCCCTTTCGCCGACCACCCAAGGACTTTTGACCCGCACCATCACCACCACTAACCAACACCAACCACACGACACAGTAACAACACTACAACCAACAACAATCCTAGCATGAGTTCCATCGGTACAGGGGTAAAGCCAACCAGCCAAACCGAACTTCGTCGCATGGAGCAGCTAATGCAGTGCAGTATCCCACAAAGGAGGACGAGCTTACAAGGAATGGAGCATAGCGTTAATCGACTCTCTCTTCTTTTCTCGGTTTGGCCACTTTGGTTTTGTATAGTACGACGTTTCCGTATCAACATACTCGCCTGACGGCCGAGTCTTCCAGGTCGAATACGCCGGCAAGGCTGTCGAGAACAGTGGGTACGTTCTTAACCCCCCCCTTACCAGGCGCGATATTTCCTCGGGACGCGATGATACAGGAGCCTTCACTGGATAACGCACCTTATAAAGACAAAAGACACGTCAATTGACACGATTCTTTGTTTTGTTTGTTGGATTAATTAGAACTGCCATTGGTATTCGCGTCAAGGATGGTGTCGTCTTGGCTGTCGAGAAGTTGGTCCAGTCCAAGCTCCTCGTCCCCGGCGCTAACCGCCGTATCCAGAATGTCGACCGTCACGTCGGAATCGTACGTCCTGTTTTCGCTTCTTTTTATGATCTGCAGGAAGCAAGAGGATTTTATATGTTGCAACAGGAAGGAGAGAGAGGTCAATGAAGAAGCTAACACTGCAAAAACAATTTGTTATATGAAAACAATGCGATAGGCCACCGCCGGATTGTTGGCAGATGGTCGTCATATTGTGAAGCGCGCCCGCGAGGAAGCACAGAGCTGGAGAGACGTCTATAGACTGCCCATTGATGGCAAGGTACAACACCCAGCATCACGTACTACTGAGCGCAACATGATTTTACGTTTTTTGCAGGTTTTTTTCCTGTAACTCACACTCACTTCCTTATTACTCTCATGACAGAACATTGCGTCGCGTGTCGGTGATTATGTTGCGGCTTATACCTTATACTCGAGCGTGCGTCCTTTCGGAAGCAGCACGATCATCGCTGCCATGGACACCACCGGCCCCAAACTCTATATGGTCGAGCCCTCTGGCTTGTACTGGGTACGTCTTTCAACCACGACTGCATATTATTTGAGGCTACACTTTCTACAAGCGCTCGATCGTTTACCTAACGTCACCGCTACTTTTGATGTATATGTTGATTAGGGTTACCACGGAACTGCGATTGGAAAGGGTCGCCAGGTGGCCAAGACTGAGATTGAGAAGTTGAACCTCGAGGAGATGACATGTCGCGAGGCAGTGAAGCACGCCGCCCGCATGTAAGTTTTTTTTTTTCTTTCGGGTTCTTTTATTCTTTATATACAACATGGCCTAGCATGCGAATGCTAAAAAGATTTCTCTTATTAACTCTCAATGTTCTTTTTTTCCCATTGGAACCAAAAAATAATAATAATTAGTATCTACAATGTGCATGATGATGCCAAGGACAAGGAGTTCGAGCTGGAGTTGAGCTGGGTCTGCGAGGAGTCAAAGGGACTCCACCAGATTGTCCCCAAGGAGATTGCAGATGAGGCAGAGACCCTCGCAAAGGCTGCCTTGAACGACGACGATATGGACGATGATTAAACAACTCGCCCGGGCCAAGCACTTGTCACTACTCACCCCCCCCTTACGGACGTAGGAAAAGAGAAAGGAACAGGCGCACGTAAACGCACAAAGACAGGAACATTTCTCCGAATATCATTTTGTCAAATAAAAATAGGATGAAGTGAAAACATCATTGCAACGGGGATCTGGCTTTTGGAGGGGTTTTTTTTGGTTCTTTAATTATTTTTTTTTTTGGCTGCAAGCAAAAGAAAAAAAAGAGATCTGAGGTGTGTGTGTGTGTATTGTTTTTTGTTTTTTTCTCGGATTTTTGTATGTTTTTTTTTCGGGGGGGAGGTTTGTTTTGTGTTGGTACAAGCAAAAAGCAAAAGAAAAAAAAGAAAAAAAGGGGAAACGAAAGGAACAGTATGGTACAAGGTATGTGGCTAGAGAGAAGAGAGAGAGAATCTGTATGTGTATGTGTATGTTTTTGAGAGGCGAGGGGGAGGGGGGGAAGAAGCTGTATGGATCAGCGACGAGACCAGAGGCCAGAGAGACGGTTCATGACGCCGTTGCGCGATCTGCGACCAGAGGCAGGGAAATCCTTTTCAGTGAAATAGTGTCCATCGCCCATATCGCTCATCGTCCAGGGAGCAGCCTCGTTGCTGTTGTTACTGGCGACAGACTCCAGAGTCCCCACAGAGTTGTCCTTGGAATGGATGGCAGACGGTTCAGGAGATTCGCGTCCAGAGGCGTACGACCAAAATCGAGAGAATCGACCCGACACAGTCGCACTTCCGGAAAAGGACGCGCGATGCTTCGTATAGCCGGAGTTGTTGCTGCTGTTGTCCATCCTGTTTTGGAAAGACGAATCAGAGGCCAGAGGAGGCGAGAAAAAGGAAGCATCCAGAGGCTCTTGCATGCTGCGACGGTGACGGGCTTTCATGTCGACCTCGTGATGGTGTGGAGAGGTCATCGATCTCAGGTCAAGGGATGAACGAATGCCTGGCTCGGATGCTGAGGATCCTCTACGCAAAGCAGCAAGGGATGAAACAGAGATGATGTTCGCAGTAGGACCATTGGTCTCGGATGCCTCGGCAAGGGTAACATTGGATGCGGGAGAAGAGGAAGGCGATTGGATCTTGTCCAGCTGAGTTCGACTGTCGTTGCCTGACATAGCCATCATCGGGTTCACCAAGGTTGAGCAGGACGATTGATCGGGGGAGACAATCGTTTCAGAAGTTGACGCACCTGAATCCCGTCGCGTCTTACTATCCGCGGTCCATCCTTCTGGAATGACCGCGTCAAGTACAGGAGGTACAGCGCGCAACTGATCTAGCGATTTCCTCCTGTTGACAGCGAGCGCAATCCTAGGAGACAAGAATCCTGTCCCCAACAAGTCAACCGAGCGGCGTCTTCCGCCAGGGGCTACAGGAGCCGATTCTGCGGGCCTGGGTGCCGCTGGAGTGTTATCGGTAGAGGAAGGCAAGGCAGTCTGGACAGTAACTGGCTGTTGGGTCTTGGTGAGGGAAAAGATGTTGCTCAATCTGGATGGAGCTCCCGAAAAGTGAGAATCCGTCGACTTTTTCCGTGAGTGCAAAAGTTCCGTCGACAGGGGTGGTCTTCCCAAGTCGCACGATTGTCTGGGCAAGTTCGAGGTCACAGGCGATGAGGGAGATTCGATGATACAAGGCAGGCTGACACGGCGTTGGTAGATGTTGTGAGGCACTTTTCCTAGAGCTGCTGATGGTGGAGAGGAAACGTCGGTGCTGATGCGCGAAGGAGGTGGCCGTGAAGAAGATTCGAGTCCTGAACGGGTGGGTGCCATGACTGCCGAGATCCTACGACTAAAGTCGCCGCTGCTCCTGGGACTTGTGAACGGATCACCGTTCCTCGAGCCACAAATATCAAGGTCGGGTGTGGTGACCTGCAGGCCGCGTTGCATAGACAGGTGCATGTGGAGCAGAGCAGCAACGTCTGGATGATTCCTTGCTGTTGCAACAGTGTATGGAGTGGATCCGTACTGTTGTAGTTATCGTAATCAAACGTCATAAGAGGGAGCATGAGTTAGTTTGATTATGAAATGTACATTCCAAATGAACGCCAAGATTGTCATCCGATATCGCACTTTTTATTCTCTTCATCTTTTACCTTGTCAGCCAAATCAGGCGTCGCGCCGTGACGCAGCAGGATCTCAACAATGGCGAGACAGCCGTTCGCCGCCGCAAAGTGTAAAGGGGTTGATCCGGTGGTCCCTACCGTTTGGCTAAAGACAAAAGAAAAGAAGGAAAAGAAGGAAAGGAAGGAAAGGAAGGAAAGGAAGGAAAGGAAGGATTAGAAATCGATTCAGTCTCAGGTCCGGAACTTCCATGTCTCTTGTTATCTTTTCTTTTGGAGAGACAGGGGGTGCCCGCAGTGTGTCATGCGCATGAGACTGTTTTGGGTCCATATCATGTTGTGCGCATGCTGACCCTATTCCCCGCGGGGGATACGCTGGGAAGAAATAAACATACACAAACAAACAAACACGAATGGGGTGGCTGGATCTGATCCCGCATGGGCCAAGTCGCGCTTAGCCAAAAGAGGTTCAAGGGAGAAGGGACGGGCGTCGGAGGGTGTTAAGATTCGATCGATCTTAGAATACGCTTTGACAAAACAACTTACGCGCCGACGACTCTATCGCCACTGTACTTGCGAGGGAACCGCCGAGAGTTAACATCAGCCCCGCGTTCGATCAGAAAGAGGACCACGGCCACATTCCCGTTGCTGCAGCAGGCAGCATGAATTGGCAAGACGCCGTTGATCACAGAGTCGATTGGTTGTCCATTATCCAGCGCGAATTTGACCAAGCCTAGGCGCAATGAAAAAAAAAGGGAGCGATGTCAGTCAGTCAGGTTAGGGGTGCAATCTCGACTCGAGAGATTATAGGGGTTTAGCTTGACTTTTATTCTTCATTTCCAGGGGGGAGGAAATGAACATTGTAGATATGATGGGCAATGAAAAGGATATGAAAAGAGGAAAAAGGAATAAAAAAAGGGGGTTCAAGTATAATGGATAGACTGGATGGGAAGACGAAAAAGAAGGGTCGGAGAGGGAGAACGAACGGAGCCAAGGGAAGATGGAAGCAGAGAAGGGAGGATCGAGAATCAACGATGCTAAGTTTGGGATGGAAAGGGTTCATCTCATCGTCCGATAGGAGCAAACTAGGATCCGCACATAGGAACCCGTATCGATCGCCCTTGCGCACCTGCTGTCATTGTCGCCAAAATTGTCCGTCGCCACATCTAAAACGCCAATAGGCTATCCAGCGTCATCGTCCTCGTGTTTTGAGTTGCGGAGTAGAAGTGGAGCAACAAAGAGAGTCTGTTGCAGTCATCATCCACTGTGTTTTTCCGATCTGGATTGCCTCAATGGGCGTTCGTTTTGGAATGATGTAAGGCCATGGATTGGGGACCCAGGACAGACGGGAATGATCTGCAAGGAACAGACTGCACGACTCAACAGAACGCTCATTTCTGCCTTTGAGAACTTGTGGGTGCATGGATTGTGCCTGTTCCTGGAAAGGGTCAAGGAAAAAGGTTTCTTTTCCTTTTTTTGTGCAACAAGCGAGTGGGAAGCAGGGCGTGGGAGGGCGAAAAATGGGGCACGGGAAGGATGGAAAGAAGTGGGAAAAAAAGAGGGGGTGGCACGGGTAACAAGGGGGAACTACAGTCTACTCCAGAAGCAACCACAATGTTGTGGGGAGTACACCAACTGAGTGAAAGAATAATGTCTGCGAAAGGAGGGGTGGAAAGAAAGCATTACGATCCAAGGTAAAGATAAAGAGAGTTGAAGGTACGAACAAGCGTCAAAATAGAGGGGGGAGAGGGGTGGATTGGTGTTGATGAAAAAGGGAGAGCATGCTATGCGTAGTAGCAGCAAGGCAGGAAGGAGGGATGGTGTGGAAGGAAAAGAGATGGCAGGAGGATAAGGGATGAGTGGAAAAGAACGAGTGCTCTGGATGCAGGATTTTCTTTCCTTCTTTTCCTGTGGGCGCATAATTGGGCATAGCTGGGAAGACTGGGAGAAAAGCATGCACACGCACGAGTTTTTTTCCTCTTTCTTTGTCACAAATGGAGTAGAAGCAAAGCATGTGGGAATAAGGGAGAGAGAGAAAAAAGGACAGGGGGTGTAAACAGACCCCTGGATGAAAAGAGAGAGAGAGAGAGAGAGAGAAAAAGAAAAAGACGATGAATACGATACTTACCGAGGTTGCCGGAGGCTGCACCAGAGTGCAGCCCTAGGTTGAGGGGTTGCTTTTTGGAGGAGTGGGACGAGGTTGAGGTTGTGGAGAGGGAGGAGGTGGTCGGTGCAGTCGCCGTGGGTCGGGGTAAAGTTGCGCAGTGCATTCCTGGTGGAAGAGGATCAGAGCGTAGTTGTGAATGAGAATGTGAATGTGAATCAGAGTTGCTGTTGTTGTGTTGTTGTTGTGAAGAAGAAGAAGGGGGAGGAAAAGAAGCAGAAGTTGACGAAGGAGTAAAGAAGGAGGAAGCAGAGGCGCCTGGTCGGAGCTGAAGCATGGCTCTCAAAGTGGCCATGGCTGAATAAGTTGAGGTTGAAGAAGGTGTGTCAGCCAGTGGGTGTCAGAAGAAGGAGAAGAAGGGAAGAGGGAGCAGGGAAAAAAGGATAAGAAAAAGAGTAGTGGTTGCTGTTGTTGTTGTGGAAGGGAGAGGAGAAGGAAGGAAGAGGGGATCAATGATCTCGCGAGACAGAGAGGAGAAGGAAGGTGAATGAGAAAACAGAGGAAAGACTTAAGTCAATGCGAAGAAGAAAAGAAAATAAAAAAAAAAAACAAACAGCACAGGTGCCAAGAAGTAGTCGATTTTTATCCTTTATTTAGACTCCTCGGGCGTAACACAATGTACACACGAACACACACACACACACACACACACACACAGGAACACATACACGAACACGTCGGTCGACAATACAAAAATCACACAGCCCTCTTCCTCCCCTTGGTAATAATAACAAGTGAGTGAGAGAGAGAGAGAGAGAGAGAGAGAGTGAGAGTGAGAGAGAGCATTAGTGAACGTGCTGTGGCGACGATGACAGAGATAACGGAGATGGCTGTGGACCCTTCCCCCTTCCCCCTAGGCTGATGTCACTCCCTGACTTGGCGCAGTGAGCGATAAAATATAGATCAATGTCGAATGGTCATCATCAGGGGGCTGAGAAGAGAGCCTGCCAGTCCATCTCCATGTATCCATAGATAGATGGATGGATGTGGCTCATATCCTGACAAAAGAATGTGGTCGCTCCCTCTTTCATACCCTCGTAGATATCATTGCCCCTGTCGCAACCAACCTACAGCTTTTCTATGAGAATACTCACACCCTTTCTTCCGATACCTATAATGATTCATGTCACCACATCCACCACATTCATATTTATATCCACCCCCATTCATATTATCCATCCCTTCAGACACCAACTTGCCTGCCCCCTATCTCAAATGTTAACATGTCCGACATGCATACTCTGAACCCAATAGTTGTTGCAACTTGCAATGCTCCATGTCTCTTCTTGTAATCCCTCAAGATGAGACTCTACTATTACCAATAGGTGTCACTTGTCCATTAGCAAATAAAACCAATGGTGTATGCCCCACATCTAGTTTTTGTATGCAAAACGCATCCATCCGACGCATACATACTCTCTACTACTTCTTCCTCTTCTTACTTGTGAATGTAGATATCTCGACTTTTTTAACGCCTCATTTGACCCCAGTTGGAATTCGCCACGAGGTTGTCAAGGGTCCAATCCAGTTCGAGTTCAGGGTGATTCTCATCTATTTAATTCGCTCAGTCCCTCTCCTCTCCTTTCGCGCTCTCTTGGCTGCACCTCGTGCTCCTCATCCTTCTACTTTTCCTTTCCCGTCCATCTTGTCTTGCGTTTCCGGGAAGGAATAAAAAAGGGAACAATAAGCAAGGAACGTGATCAAGCAAAGCGCCTCCAAAGATATTTTTTCCCTTCTTTCACGCTTGCCGCAAAAGCGGAGGGGTGGTCATGGAGACCAAGGATGGGACAAAGACGGTAAAAAAAGGTGTCGACTTTTGATCGCTGCTTTGCAATTGCGGGCCGCTCTGTATGCATTGAATCTGTGCTACTCTATGCGTGTTGACTCGAGCCTCATCCACTTTGGACACGTGCCATTTCATAGAAGTGTAGGTTACTCGTAACAGGAACAGGGTTGACATCTCTAGATGCATTCGCTGCATAGCAGGACGAGACAGTTGACGTCGTAATGGTCCCCCTTCCTTCGGAGCATGGTGTCACCCATGTGAACCGTTTCTTTTTTTTTTTTTTTTTTTTTTTTTGGGGGGGGGAAGTCTCTCAAGTCTCAATTGAGCGCGAGTACAGTCGTAGTCCCATAGGATGAGAAATAACGCGTCGCTCTATCTTGCCAGTGATATGAGTTGTAGATCTAGGGTACGGATAGAACCTATGTCATTAAAAAGAAAGTCGAGAGTGGCTGCCAAGCTGAGCCTTTTTGTTCATGACTGGCTAGTTCATTTTGATACGCCTCGTGGAAAGAAGGCATAATTGCTTGTGCGCAATACTAATGTGGAGTTATGGCACCCCCACCGCGGAGGAGCCCATTGTCGTCGACTTTTTTGTTATGACTTCAATTCCACTTATTGCTTGCGTTGCCAATGTGCTCCGATCGCCCTTTTCTTGATTTTCATGAGTGAAAGGAGAGAGAGTCTTGTTCTTGTGTCCTTGGGGCAAATGCAGAATCAAATGCTAGCCCAAGCCCTACCCCTGTGCCCTTCCTATCTTCATCTTATTCGGGCAAGAGTCTGTCCCTGTGGCCTCTTCGTCTAAGGCACAACACAGACGTTAAGATAATAAAAGTAGGTTGGCGTCGGCTCATCTGACCGAATCTCTTCCTTCACTTTTCTTCACTTCTTCGCATTCCTTTATTCTCTCATTCATTCGTTCTCCCAGTCAGTCATTGCAACACACTCCCCACTCTCCACTCTCTACTCAACTCTCAACTCTCTACTCATACCCCTACCACCTTCTCTTAATACATACACATATCTTACATGCCCAAAATGGCCGCTACCACTACTCTTGCTGCTGCTGCTGCTGCCTCGGTCTTGACTCTCGTTGGGGTCAAAAAGGTCCACTCGGCCATCACTGCCGAGCGTGGCTTGACACTGCCCAGTCTCCGTGATGTTAATCTCCTCAAGTGCGCCTACCCCGAGGACTACTATCCTGGTACACCCACCCATTCCTCTCACCCCCTCACCCACTCGCCTTCTCCTCCTCCCTCCTCATTCTCGACCATGTTCCCCCCCAACCGCCGGCTCAATTGATGCACACACCATATTCTAACAACGATGGTTTACTATTATTTGTGATGGATGGGATCTCATGTAGGTGGAAAGTATGCCGAATTGTCGTATGGAGAGACCCATTATTTCATGTTTGGACCTGAGGATGGCAAGAAGGTCAGTAATTCACCCGCCTCTTTCCTTTTGCTCTCTTTTTTATTCGATCGATCGATCGTCCTATGGGTTGGGTGCCGTTAACACTCGTCTTGTGTCGAAAAATACCTAACAACATCTTATGGAATGTTCACATACACAACCTATTCTAGATCGTTTTCGTCCATGGACTATCGACCCCAGCTTCTGTCTACAGCAATGTCGCCCGCCACATGGCCGCCAATGGCTGCCGTGTCCTTCTCTATGGTACACATAGCCAATGATTGCTTTGAATGTTTGAGTCTCTTCTCCAGTACCATTCAAGTCCAGCTAAAACCAGATTCTTATTGTTGCTACTTAGATCTGTACTCTCGAGGATACTCAGTTGGTCCTGGAGTGGATCATGACCCTGTGTTCTATGTGACCCAGTTGCACGAGCTGTTGAAGCATGTTGGATGGACGCAATGCAACTTTGTCGGCCTGTCACTCGGAGGTGGGATCGTTGCAGCCTATGCCCACAGGTTCCCCGAGACTGTCCTGTCCTTGAACTTTATCACACCTGGCGGCCTCTTGTCCGTGAGTTCTTTATGTCAGCATGATCGGTCAATGCCAATGAACCAAAACAAACAGAAAACTTATTTCCCAACGTACTAAGACAACCAATCCTGATGCGCCTCCTTGCTTCAATTAGCCAAAGGATATCCCCTGGGTCGGCAAAATCTTTTCGCTGCCGTACAGTGAAGAGGTATTTTCCCACAAGTCCATGAAGGGCTACTTCTCCGGCAAGAATGTCGCGTCTATGCGCGCAGAATTCAAGGACCCCAAGGAGATCCCGGCTTGCGTCGACGAGGCGTGCGAGATCTTGAAGCTGCAGTTCCGTCACCATGCTGGATATGCGCGTGGATTGATGTCAACCTTGAAGATGTTCCCCTTGACCGCCTTGAGGGCCGAGTTTGCGACCGCCCAGGCCCACTCCTTCCCCGTTCAAATCGTCTGGGTGAGTTAAAGACAGACTTTTTGCGTGCATGCTCCTTAAAGATTTGCATTGGTTCTAATATGCAACACGCCCTTCTTTTATTCAATAGGGCACAAGGGATACTGTCATCCCGGGCACTACGGTCGAGACCATTCAGGAGCTGATTCCCAGGATCCGTGTCACCAAGGTCGAGGGGGCAACCCACAGCATTGCCATGACCCACCCCGAGGCGATCATCCGCAGCCTGGAGGATTATATTGTGTAATAAAATGAGACCCAGGCTGTTGTTATATGAAGTATGGGCCGGAGCATGAGGTGCCATTCGAGAAAATAAAACGTGCGCAATAGAAAGAAAGATGAAAGAAAGAAAGAAAGAAAGAAAGAGATGGGCTTATTCACTCCAAGCAATGTCCAAACGAAGCTCTTTCATTTTCTTATGACAGTCCAAATGTCGTTCGATGTGGAGGTGTGTGTCGTGTCTCAAAATTAGAAGAGAAAATCGTTTCATTCCCTTTCCCCCGTTTATCTTTCTGCCTGTTCATTATCCGCTTTTTTTCTTTTTCTTTTTCTTTTCTTTCTTCTCACACTCTCCCATCGGTTTTCAACTCCACCCGCCTAATTCTTCATCCACACAGGCCGACACGCACTATGCCCGCCACTCCCTCAACTCTCAGCACGCGTCTGCAGACCCTCATCAAGGTATACCTTCTCATCCTCTCTTCTTGTTCATCCTCACACTCTTCTACTCTTCTTTTTTTTTTTTTCTCTTTTCCATGTCCAAAGTAGCTTCAACACGAGAAAAAAAAGGCGAGAGACACCGGCAGAAACAGCGGACTGAGTGGGAACATCGAAACGGCACAAAAACGACCACCGGAAGGAAAGAGGAACAGCCACAGGAAGAAATAGAAAAAAAAAAAAAAACGCCAAGGCAGGACCACTACACCCTTCAACCTTCGAACGACAATGAGTGAACGCCAGATGGATGACCAAGTTGGCTGATCAGGAGTCCCACCACCCCCCACAGCCAGAAACCAGATTAGAAGACGAACGAAAAAAAAAGAAAAAGAAAAGAGAACGCCGGATCAACTCTTCGCCGAGAAAGAGAGAAAGAAAAGACCCATTGCTAACGGACTGAATCCCTTTCTGTCATCTTGCAAACCTCATCCATGGATCAATAGGGCCCCCAATTCGTTTGGTGGTTGGGCCATCTCACGATGCTCATCAGCACAGCTTTCTTCATCCCTTACTGGGCTACTTTCAACTCCAAGGCTGGTGCCCACTGGTACTCGCGCGCCTTCCTCGGTGCTTTGGTCTCCTACGGTGTTGTCGTCTACAAGTCCTTCCCTGTAAGTTGTTTTTTTCCTGTCCTTTATCCACAGGAAGAAGAGGAAAGGAACAAATGGTGAAAGAGCAAGCAGAGAGTGTTGCATAGTGGATCATGCTGATTTTGGGGACGATGATGATGGGGATATTTTGTTGTGTGTGTGACCCAAGCCCAAAGGTTATGACAAACACAAAAAAATAGTTATGGATTGCATTGGTTCTGATCAATGCATGTATCTTTTATTGTTCTCTCCTTTGTTGTTACAAATAGCAAATCAAATTCGAGGCCCAGTTTTTGCAGAGCATGCTCGTTGAGGAAAACGTCCAGTACTTCTTGATGGCTGTCTTCTGGTGGAGATCGACCCCCATGATCGGTAACGGCGCCAAGGCCTGCTACTTGTAGCAATAATGTTCTTACAGGAAAGAACTTGACGACTAACGTTCTTTATAATCTCATGCTGCATTTAGCTCCTCTGGTCCCCTACGCCGTGTTCGCCTTCTTCAACGCCATCAACTATACCAGGACTAGCATCCTCCCCGCCATCTTCCCTGCTGGCAGCACCGACCCCAAGGCCTCCCACGCCGCCGGTCTCTCGCGCAAGATCCAGACCTGGAGCGAAAAGAACCATGGACCTGCCATGGCCCTCGTTGCCTATGTTGAGGTTATTGGTGTCATGGGCTCGTTGATCCTTGGAGCCATTACGTAAGTTTTGTGCATATTTTTTTTTGTCCTTTGGCAGTTGGGTGAGGCAGTCATTATTAGAAGGTTTCATTTTAGAGCCGTGGGATGACAACATTCGACGCGACAGGCTGACAGGATTGGATTGGACTGGGCTGGACTGGATGACTGGACCGACTGGGATTGGGCTGGAGAATTAAACCTCCATTCGGATTTTTTTTTTACGTTCGCGATATTGGATCTGGACCATTGGAGTTCATGGAGGAGAACTTTGCAACGAATCTACACGCGCTTTCAACCACATGGCAATATCTCACCACTCCCAAATTGCCATTTCTTCGCAACGCGCGCTTTCACCCAATAGTTTCCAGTCGTCGTTCTTGTCGCCTATTGTGTATGCCAACTTCTTGCGTTTCCGTTACTTCTTCTCGATCCACACCCGCAACGCCTTTGCTGTGATCCGCGCCCGTCTGGATGCCAAGGTTGTCGGTAACCCCAAGGTTCCCCCCCAGGCCCTCAAGGCCTACGAGATTGCCCGTGGAGCCATCACCCGCTTCGGAATGGCTGCCGTCCAGCAACCCGCTACCCCTGCTCAGTAAAATCAATCGATCGGAATCGATATGAGTTCTGGTCTAGTAGACGTATCTAGCCTAGGATGTGATCCAACACTGAATTACCGTTTTTGTTTTTCTTCTATCTTTTACACTTCACCATCCACCTAACAAAACAACAAAACAAGAATACAAGTTTTTTTTTGCCTTTTCTACTTCTCCACTCTTACTTCTTCCGCGTTGCCAATGTTGGATGGGGGGAAAAATACATATTTTTGTATTATGCTTGACAATGAAGGGGAGGGGGGAATGATGGGATATGATGAATGAGAATGAGAAAATAAATAAATAATGGAATGGAAGAGACGGACTATGGATGAATAGAGGGTGGCACTTTTTAAGCCTTGGCAGCCTCAGCGGCGGCCTCGGCAGCAGCAGCAGCAGCCTTGACGACGTTAGCATCAGCAGTCTGGATCAAGTTCATGATAAACTCTTGCTGCTTGGGCGTAGTCGCCTTGGTCAACTCGTTGTAAGAAGCTGGGTTATGCTGCTGAAGTCCCGTAAACACATCCCGGAAGATGACATAAGGGTCCAAGTCATCGAGGGGCGACTCGAAATAGATCTCCTCCTCCAAATCGTCATACTCGGACTCTTCATCGTCTTCCCGGTCATCGGGCCGGGTCTTGGAGGCCTGCTGGGCCAGGTACTCGAGGTACTCGTGGCCCTCGTCAAAGACATCCTCCTCGTCGTCGACCCACTCCTCCTCCACACCGTCCTCGTCACCGGCCAATGCCGATTCCAAGGCAGTCTGGCCCTCATCGTCCTCATCATCCTCGTCATCCTCATCGTCCGATCCGATGTTGTACATCTTCTCCATCTCCTTGCGCTCTATTGGAGCGAAGAAAGGAAAATAATAATGTTGATAAAATGCAATGGTGAGTACAAGGGTTCAAAGTTCGAAAATACACAACAATGAAAAATGAACAAGACTTACTGGCCTGGGCAATGGGGAGTCCCTCAAAGTTGGACAAGATACCGTCCAAGACTTGGGGCCAGTTGCTCTGGAGAGCAGGGGGCAACTGCTCGACAGGCACGCTCAAGATCGAGCACAGGGCAATGATAGAAAGCTTCTTGTCGTGGACACGCGAGAACTTGTCCAAGCTGGTGAACCAGGCAGTCAAGAAACGCTGGGTCCATCCGTTCTCCTCCAAAAGACGCAATGTCACGGCGGCGTTGTAGTAAAGAGCGTTCATCACAACCTCGATAGCCTGGACACGGAACTCAGCAGTCTGGATGCGGTCAGCAGGGGCCAAGTGTTCAAAGACAAGACCCAAGATAGGAGCGACGTACTTGTCGACGTGACCGCGGCAGTTCAACAACAACGACTCGGCCAACTTGCAGGCAGAAACGCGGTCGTTCTCACCCAAGCGATCGCTCTTCATCACGGTCTCGATGATATCGTAGATCATGTGCTGAACGTTCTCGTTGGTCGAGACGACCTCCTTTCCGTAGGCGACATAGTTATCGAGCGAGGGGAGCATTTCCTCCATGAAATCCAGAGCAGACTCCTTGAAGGTCTTGTAGATGAGCTCAAAGACGCTCCACATGTTGGGCGAGATGGTTTTGCCCGAAAAGGTGCAGCTGTCAATGATCTCAAAGACACCGTCAAAGAGGTCAATGATGGCGTTCTGCAGGGTGAAGGTGATGACGGGCAAGAGGGCAATCTCGAGCTGGTTCAAAACCTCGGGGGTGCTCTCCAAGCTGAGAATCAAGGTACCCATGGTCTTCAAGACACCCATGGCAGCCATGGTCTTGTCCGAAGCCTCATCGATAGCACTGTCAGAAACATCGTCCAATCCTTCGGTGCCCTTGGCCATATCCTCGCAGATGCGCAAGAAAGTGTCGCGCAACTGCTCGCAAAGCTGAACAGCAAAAGGAGCCAAATCCTGAGCAAAGACCTCGACAAACTCGTCCATGACATCGGCTAAAGTGTCGACGTCGATCTGGTTGGTCATTGCCAAGAGCTCGTGCATGATGAACTGGAGGTGAGGCTTCATGGCCTCGCAAATAGCCTCGTGACGGATCATAGGACGAAGAGCCAAGGCAGCGGTGACCTTGACGGGAAGCTCGGTGTCGCGAAGGCTCTCCATCAAGCTGGTGAAAGCGATGGCAATGTTGTTGGGATCCTCAAAGTCCAAGTCGCTGAACTGGTTGATCATCTCGCAAGCCTAGGTGATCCAAGCAAAAATGTGTATATAACCATTAGATTGAAGATACAGTGCATCAGGGCGTCGAATTTCTTGCAGACAGGAACGCGTGTTGATACTTACGCGTGCGCGAAGGAAGGGGAACTGGCTCTTGAACTCGGTGAAGACGTGGTTGACAAAAAAGGGCTCCATCATGCTCGACAAGGATTTCTGCAATCACAAAAAACAAAAATATCGTTCGAAAGATTAGATTAATTTGCTCCGCATCAACCATTTCTCTCAAAGTCGCATTCCAAAGCAAACATGAATGTCCTGTTACCTTGCGGAGAATCAAGGGAGCCAAGCTGCCGACCATGACCAAAGCACCGTCCTTCTCTCTGGGGTCCTTGGCCTCGGCAGGGGCGTCGTTGTACTTCTGAAGAACAGTGTTGGCCAAAGCGAGGATCTGCATGAAGGCGTTCTGACGGTAGCGAGCCATGACGGTCATAAAGTTGACAGCGGCAGTCGAGGGGCTGGTGAAGTCCTCCAACATATCAATCCTGGCGTGAACATACTCGACAGGGTCGTCCAACCAAAGGTTCTCATCCTCGGGAGTGAAGCAGAGCTGAGGGAAGACAAAGTGAGTAATCAAAGTCTCAGAGTGGGGCTTCATGATCGACCAAATGCTCTTATCCTTGACACTATTTCATGGGAATGAGATGCTTCGAGTCAGTCTCTGAGATCGCCATTATCACGTCGAATCTGCATCCCATGCATCCTAATGTATGTCAAAAAGTTGCTTACCACTCCTCGAAGAAGTTGCCGATGAGGCAAAGTACACGGGGGCTCAACCAAGCCTGCTTGGCAACCCAGAGCTCGATCTGCTTCAAGTAGGCAGACAAGATGTTGGGCGCAAAGTTGGCGACAAAGCCCTTGGCAAAGGCCTTAAACTTGGACTCGGAGGTCAAAGCAGTGGGGTTTCCGTATCTGGTGTAGAGACGGTTCAAGCACTGGTAAGCCCAACGCTTGGCCTTCCACCAGGGGTGCTTCGCCAACTCTTCCAAATCAGTGGGGAGACCCTCAGCGGGGACGGGCTTCTCGATCATCTGGAGGAACAAGGTGCCCCAGGGAACCAAGGAAGCGTTGTCTCTCTGGCGCTCCGAAAGGTCGATCTGGATGGTGTAGTGGTAGCACTTGAAGATGATCTTGAGCATCTCCGCAGCCTCGACGTTGTTGGCGTTGATCAATCCAGCGCCGATCTGTTGAATAGCAGGGAAAAAGTTGGCGATGATCTCATCCACGGGCTCACGGTCCTCAATCTTGAACCTATGTTAGGAATGAACGTGCGGTCAGTTCCTGTACGAAGATCTCCTGTCAAACTTATTCTGCTGAGCGCCAGTCGTCCTTACTTGTAGACACGAAGAACCTCCTTCAAGGCAATAAGTCCAACAAAGACAATCTTGGGATCCTGAGACTGGAGCAAAGTCTGGACAGTGTTGAGGTATCCGGGGTACTTTGCAGGGAAGTCGTTCGACAAAATTGTTCCAAGGACGGTGATCAATTGAGTGCTACGAAACAAAAGAGATCAAGATACTTGGTTAGCGAAAAGATCTCTCAATTCAGTTCATGCTAGGGGGAATGAATAAAGCCGGTTGTCCTGTATCGCATACCGAATGACAGCTGGGGCAGAAGCCAAGAGCTGGAGAATGTTGCTCTTGATGGCATCCTTGTCAGCCTCAGAGATCTTGAGATGGGCAGGGGTCGACTCGGTCTCGAACCAGTAGCGTCTGACGGCGTTCTTGAAGTAGATGGACGCTAGTTATGAGGCGATTCCATGCAACATTGTAGATGAACATTATATCAGTCATCCTGCTGCTCTCTCTGCTGACCGCTTGTTTGCTTTGTTTGTTCGTTGTTTGTTTGTTGTCTGTTTGCTGTTGCCGAGTCTTTTTTTGTCCAATGTGTATGTCTGCCCCTGTGTCTGTTTGTGTTGCGCCAGTCGCCAGTTGAAGTTTTGGGTCGGGTTGAAAAGTATGTCGTATTCAGCCTTAGTCGACAGTCCCAGTCCTTACCAGCCTGACGGACATGAAGCTCGGACTCTTCAGCGCCAATGATCTGCATGGACTGGAGAAGGGTTCCCTGAGTGCCCTCCAGCTAATGAAAGTCCATGGGAGAGAGGATCCGTAGAAAGCCGATTAGTATAGTATTTTATTTGGTGGCAAAAGCAGAAAAATAAAGGACTCCCAGACCACAACGAAAAAAGAGAAGAAGAGAAAAAGAAAAGGCTTTTTATACCTGCTTCAGCTTCAACTCGGCCTGGATGCGGACGTTGGGGTCAGGCTGGAAGGTGGCCTGGAAGAGCTGGTAGAGGCCTTGGATGTCCATGGTGAGTTTGTGAATTAAGTCTCCTAAGGGATGAGGAGGGGAAGAAGAGGAAAGATCAATTCGACTGCCGTAAAAATTTTTTATACTTTGTCTCCTTGGGTGTGTGTGGCAAAGCCAAGTTACCTGTGTGTGCTCACCCTTTTGGACTTGCTCGTGTTCGCTCAGTGCCCTCCTTTTCCCTTCTCCGCTTTCTCCTCTTCTCTCTTCCCTCTTCCCTCTTCTTGACACGTTCACCCACCCACTCACACTTCACACAAACAAACACTCACGATATGCTAAGAAGAGACCCGACGAGGATAGAACTGAGGGCAGAGGACCTCCTCGACTTTGACCGCGCAAGGGAAGAGTACCTCGACGCAACTGGAGCCAACAACACCTCAAACAAGAACAAACACAAGGCAACCACCGCAGGACCACCGCCAACTCCCGCCAACCAAACAACAACCACTGTAGGCCGCAAACCCGACCCTTTCGAACTCGCAGAACGAGAGCGCAAAGGAAAGTCCGCCAGGGAGAGAATCTTTGGCAACAACTAGACATCACCCACCCTCTCTCGTTCTTGCTACTGCAGCCATGACCTCCATTCGGTCATTCGCCGGGACAGCACCATGGAGACACGCCGTGTCTCGAGCTTGGTTTCTGAAGTACCATTTCTCTTCCAGTCTTCGTTCAGACCCTTAAGGGCCCAGTAACTCGTCCCCTCCACTTTGCTCCCACCCTCCCCAACCTCAGAAGCTGTTACTCTTTCCTCCGCTCTTCATCCCTCGCATACTTTTCTTCATACCTCTTGCATTCACTCAAATAAAACCTCATTGACTATCATTGCACCAACAACACTCCATGGCAACTCGTCTCCAGTCCTCACTCAGGCTTGTCGCCCGACAGACCGGCGCCACTCTTGCGAGAACCCCTGTCTGGAACAGGCCTGTCGCCTGGGCCACCCGAGCCGCGTTCTCCACCAACGCCCCTCACCTTTTCGCTGCACCTCACGGCAAAGTTCCTTTCACGGCCGACAAGTACCCACACATGAAACGCGACAGTACCTTCAAAAAGGTAAAAGGACTTCTTACTTTTGTTCAAATACAGCATCAAGACATGGACCATGGTACCTGTGTCTGACTTAAGTTGTTCAATTGCTATTCCAAAAGCTTTCCGAGGAGGACGTTGCCTATTTCAAATCGATCCTCGGGCCTTCAAGCATCACCCAGGACAGTGAGGATCTGGAGACGTTCAACATTGACTGGTTGAACAAGTACCGCGGTCAGTCCAAGCTGGTCCTGAAGCCAACTTCTACAGAACAAGTTTCCAAGATCCTGAAATATTGCAACGACCACAAGTACGTCTTCCTCCCGGTGGTTTTGATACTCGAATCTCGGATCCGATGAATGGACCATTGACCCTTTGAACTGTTTCTTGTCGACATGCATAGATTGGCTGTCGTCCCTCAAGGAGGCAACACAGGCCTGGTTGGTACGTCCTGAAGGCAGGATCGGAGTAATTGAAGCCTTTTCGGAGGAACGAAAATCGACCAACTAATTAACCATTCCATACAATCAACATTGTAGGCGGAGGTGTGGCAGTCTTTGACGAAATTGTCGTGTCAATGTCGAACATGAACACTGTCCGCACCTTTGACAACGTCTCTGGTAGGCACCATTCACCACCCTTTTATTTTTCCCACGAATCGGAGGTTATGCAGCTCAAAGTCGTACAAGGAGCTGACTCGATTGCCGTTTTGCTCGGAAATGTGTGATAGGTGCACTTGTTTGTGACGCGGGATGTATCTTGGAGGTACTGGACAAGTACCTCGAGGAGCGTGGATATCTTATGCCGCTTGACTTGGGCGCCAAGGGAAGGTAATGATGCACAAGGGGGTTGCTCGTTTTCGCGTTCACCTTTTTGTACTTGTCAACAAACAGGTCCGACTGACATTGTTTGTTTGTGCAACGAACCATAGCTGTCACATCGGAGGAAACGTGTCGACAAATGCCGGTGGTTTGCGCTTGCTTCGATATGGATCTCTCCACGGAACGGTCCTTGGTCTGGAAGTGGTAAAGTTTTATAACGTGGAAGATTTTGGTTTGCATCTCGTTCACGTCAATTGACGCGAACTGACCGTTTATCGCTTTTCGTTTTACATAGGTCCTGCCTGATGGAACTATCCTGGATAACCTTTCGACGCTGCGAAAGGACAATACTGGATACGATCTGAAGCAGCTCTTTATCGGCGCGGAAGGCACTCTAGGCATGGTCACCGGTGTCTCGATCTTGGCACCCAAGCGACCCAAGGCCATCAACGTGGCCTTGCTGGGCATGGACACGTTCGATCAGGTCCAGGCAGCGTTCAAGCGATCCAAGAACGAACTTTCAGAGATCCTGTCAGCTTTTGAGTTCTGGGATCGGGCTGCCATCAAGTTGGTCAAGGAGCACCTTGTCGCGGGCGCGAACGATCCTCTCGAGTCGCTGCACAACTTTTACGTCCTGATCGAGACCAGCGGTAGCAACAAAGACCATGATGACGAAAAGCTCAACGCCTACTTGGAAGGGCTGATGGGCGATGAGATTGTCCAGGACGGAGTGGTGGCTCAGGATACAACGCAGATTCAAAACTTATGGGCTATTCGTGAGGGTATTCCTGAGGCATGCTCCAAGGCTGGCGCGGTCTACAAGTACGACATCTCGATGCCTGTCCCCGTCCTCTATCAGGCCGTTGAGGATATGAGGGCCCGTCTTGTTCAAAGCGATGCGTACGGAGACGGCAAGTTGTTTACGTCAGTCATAGGCTATGGACATGTTGGTGACGGCAACTTGCACCTGAACGTTGCGGCTGAAGAGTTTTCCAACGAGGCCACGGCTCTCATTGAGCCATTTATCTTTGAATGGACCGGTACGTACTTTATACATTTTAGTTATTGTTAACGACATATACTGCAACCAATACCTAACAATTTCCATTTCCTTACCCTGGATAGCTGGACATTCGGGATCGATCTCGGCTGAGCATGGTCTTGGTATCTCCAAGAACAACTTTTTGCACTATTCAAAGTCAGCGTCAATGATTGAGCTCATGAAGCGATTCAAGGAGATGCTCGATCCCAACGGCATCATGAACCCCTACAAGTATCTGCCTGACAAGTAGTTTATCCAAGCAAGAAGTATTAAAAACTTGATATTCTTTCTGTGCAGCTGCAATGATATTTAGTCAAACATCGTATCGGTGGCTGGCTCAAAAGTGCTATCTCCAACCGTCCGCACAAGGATCCCATTGCTGAAGAATCCTTGCCCATTCCACGATTTCATATCTGTTCCTGAGAAGGGTCCAAAGACTTGATCCGCATCCTGACCTTCCTGGGGGTTGGCCCACTTGTACTCCCATTGGGCGGGAGTCGGTGCCAGCAGCGGGTCGTTCTCTAGATCCAGCAGCGCCGCGAGTCGCTCTCCAGGCTTCAGAACGGGCGTACCAACCTCCCAGTCGTCCTCAATGACGTCGGCCCTCCGGAGTTTACGGACCATTTGTTCGTATGTTTCCTCGTAGATCTCAAAGTGTCCCAAAGCCATCATCTTGTCGCAAAGATCGGTCAGCTTCTCGATGGCCTGCCTCCGCTTGACGTCGTCTTCGGTTTCTGCTGCGCCGGCGTGGGCGTCTGTCTCCATGTCGGTGCTGGTCGTGGCCTTGCTCTTTTGCCAGCTCCTCTTCTTGACCTGCTTAGCCCCTCCCTTCTTTCCTCCGCCCAGACGTTGAAGTGCTCCGACGACACTCTCGGAAGGTCGAATAATGTTGACGATTTCCACGTAGATGTCCGTCTCGGTCATGGCACTCGCTGCAGCCTCCTTCTCCTCCATCAGTACTTTCCTCTCCTTGCGCTCATGGGCTTGCCGGGCAGACTCGATCTCTTTGCGTGAAAGGCCCTCGAGCCAAGAGTCGTGGAACCGCTCAGGGTCCAGCTTGCGCACAAAGTCTCCATTCTCGTCAATCTCGTTTCCTTCCTCCAGCTCCTCGTCCATGTTGAAGGCCTCGATCTTCAGGTTGCCCTCCTCGTCATAGTCGTCCTCGTCTAGATCTTCCTCGACCAGCTTCTCGCCCTCAATTTCTGACCGGTCAAAGCCCTTGCCAGTTGCCTTTCCTTTCTTCCTCTTCAAGAGCTGCTTCTTCTTCTCCAGCAACTCCTTCTCCTTTGCGATCCTCGCTTGTTTCTCTGGATCTACATCGGCAAACATGTCGTCTTCATCATCCCCTTCCTCGACCGCAGGCAAGAAGCTGGTCTCGTCATCCTCGTCCTCCTCGTCGTTGACAATGACCTTCTTCTTTTTCTCGTCCATTTCATCGTCACTGCTCACTTCGCCGTCCTGGTACTCGACGACCGTGACAGCTCTGCGTCGTCCTTTGCGCTGCTCCAGCATGTCGGCATCGTTGACCTCGAGATCTTCTGTGTTGGGCCGTCCTCCTCCAAACCGAACGCGTTTAGACTTTGAAGCACCGCCGCTACCGGTGGCCCATTCCTCGCTAGTTGATCTTTTGTTGTTGGTTGCCATTGTGGGTGTGTCGTGTGTCGTGTGGTGAGGGGGAGGGGGATCAACCTGTGGGAAAAATGGTTGAGAAACAAGAAGAGGGAAGCTGGGAGGCGAACAGCGCGCGTGAAATTTAAACGTGCCAAGCCACACCCTCCAGGTTTAGCGCCCACAGACCTTGTGAAAAGGTACTTAGCTCTACATTTAGTTCTGCTCTTTTTCATCATCACCTAACCAATCACCCCTTCTCCAACTACTCGCATTCCCATCCCCCCACGGACTCAATCTCAACGATACTTCCGCAGGGTGTCACACCAAAACGGGAGACTGACAAAATAAACATTCCCCTCCCTCCCTCCTTCCTGCAGCAATAAAAAATGTACTGGGCTACAGGAAGCGCACGCGTTCTAGCGGTCGAGCCGTCACTGCTCAAGCCCAGCTCTGATGGCGAGGATGAAGAGCTGGAGCTGGTTCTTCCCGTCATCACCTCAGGACAGGACCACGGCACCGATATCGAAGCTAATTCCCAGATGGGTATCATGTCCCGCGTTGTCAAGGGCGCTGGCAGTGGCATTGTCGACATGGCACGGAACGAGCAGGGATCACTTTGGGCGACCATCACGCGCGAGTCCATTCAACTCTGGGTTCATAGGGTAAATATGAAATTGCATAACGCAGATCTCAAGCGCGGGGCCAATTGGTAGTGATCATGTATATTAACCATATATGTTTACGTTGCGGATCGGATGCTACATAGCCTGCGGGTGTAATTGCCAAGGTTGTGAGGACACCAAAGTCGCTTCTGGACCATGGTGCCAACCTGAAGGTCATGTGGAAACCAGACTCGACCATGCTGGTTGTCGTCGTAAGTCAAACCTTGCTTGTTTTCAGTGGTTTGGTCGATCCTGCTGTGCAAATTGATAAAGTGCCACGTTCATTTCGGAAAGACTGACGTGATTTTGTGGAACGAGGATAGACCGAACAAAGCTTTTTGCATCTGTACAAGATCGCGCCACAGGGAAACGACGGAGCGAGTTATCAACTCACCAACAGCAAAAGCTATGCATTGGGACCAGGAGAAGGCGTTGGCTTTCCCGACCTCACCATCAAGTTCAAGATGACCATCAAAATGGATGCTGGTGTGTCCAGGTAATAATTAATCCAGTTGTTATCAGGATGATAGCCAAAGAATATGCTCAATCCTAGGATACTGACACAATGTTGTTCTCTGTATTCCCTCCATTAGCATGGTCGGACTGGATTCGGATATTGTAGTGGCGACAGTCAACCCACCAGCAGTACAGCTCATCCCCTGGATGGGCAAGGTCGATGTCAAGACATGCTTAATTCGTCATATGAGCTTTTTGCTGGACAAGTCTGTCATGATTGTCGCCATGAGCCGGTTCCCAAAGTCAACCACCCAGACATGGTGCATGTCCGACGGAAAAGCCTACATCGTATACTATACCCCCAACTCATCCGATGCAGCCTCTCCTAGTTCGGTATGTCTTTGCGCTTTGATTTGAACGTCGTTACATCAGGCACGTTTACATCTAACTAATTCAACTTTTGGCCTCGAATTAATGATAGGTATCATCGAATGGTGAGAGCTGGTATGGATTTTGCTTCCATGGAAACCCCGAAGGATTCGACAGGCAAGACGCAGGCGTTGTTGCAGCGAGTAACCCGGAATACAGCCTCTTGGCCATTGGAACTCGAGGGTATGTCAAATTGAGAAGATCTGTACTATGAACTGAAATCAGAGGAGAATGTAGCGCTTACATTGACTTCTTTTTCATCTGTTTACAGAGGAGATGTTCGTATCTTCAAGTCAGGAGAGCATGCAGGACAATGGGTGTTTTCCCACAAACTGGCGTTGAAGGAATCGCAGAGCTATGTCAGTGGTCCCCCGGACAGGATTGTCTCCCTGGCATGGAACTCTGATGGAAGCGCACTTGCCGTTGGCCAGGAATCTCGTTGTCCGTCCATTTGGAGTGTCTATGGGCGGCGCCTCTTCCCCTCCGGCTCACACGATATACCCAGCCTGTAAGAATATGCTTTGTTGCTTTACTTACTGAAGGATTCTCGCTACCAGTTCGTCGAAACTAATCGTTATGATCATTATGGTCAAATAGGAAAAAAGCTACCGAGGATCCATATCTGCAAGGATCTAGAGCATTGGTAAGAACATCGACCATTGGACTGATTCGTCATCTTTTAGTTTCTTGCAGGATCAGGCGGACTAACGTGTTCTCTTTTCTCCTTCTTGCGTGTTTAGTTCTGGAGTGCTGGAAACATGGATCTGATTGTTTTGAGCTCTGACGACTCGAGCTGTAAGTGACAGGATCTTATTCTTAATGGCAGCGTGGAAAGCAGGCACCACGTTCTTGATCCCTCAAGCTCATCGTTACTTCCTTCACTCTTTCTAGTGAACTTCTATGCGATCCCTTGCGCAAAGGCCCTGCCTTCTGTGCAGAACCAGTTGGTAAGTTATATGTTTTTAGCATGATCTTGAAAGGATTCATGCTTTGTGTGATGTTCTGGCTATTAACTCATATCCATCATCTTCACCAACCTATAGAGCTCTGCTCCTCAGTGCTTGCTACACTTGAACGACCGCCTTTTGGTGTATAGTGAAGGGCATCGTCAGGATGTGACGTCGACCATCAACCCCGATACCTTTGTCTGGAACAACGTCATGGTGAGGACTCATAAGAATCACCCTCCATCACGAAGTTTGTAAACGTCTTCGTAAAGGCCATGATTAACGACCATTACCCGCTTTGTCTAGGTTCCACCGGTGTACCTGAGTGACAACTGGCCAATTCGGTACTCTTGCTTGAGCCAGGACGGACACTATCTCGCTATCGCTGGACGACGTGGATTGACACATTACAACTTGCACTCTTGCCGCTGGAGATTGTTTGGAAACTGGGCTCAGGAGCAATCTTTTAAAGTGCAGGGCGGTCTGGCATGGTTCAAAAACATCCTCATCGCCGGCTGTGAGACGATACAGGAACAAAAATTTGAGGTAAGCGCAGAATGGCTGAGGCAAAAACATGTCTGAGGTACTTTGCGCGGAACTGACATTTTTTTTGTATTCCCTGCACGTATAGCTGCGATTGTATCAACGCGAGAATAATCTGGACAACAATGACATTTTGTTCACGGAACAGTTTGAGTCGCGAATCGCCCATATATCTGTTTGGCGATCATCTCTCTTGGTCTACACAGCCAACAATACACTCTACTGCTATTCCCTTGGAACTGGTACGGACCCTGCCCTGCCTCTAGTACTGTTTGACTCTTTCGATCTACACACCTCACTAATGTCCGCACCATCCATATTTTCATTAGCCAAGCGGATCGACCTGCAGTTGGTATGGAAGACTTCATTACAGGACATCGTAGAGTCGCCAACATTGCTCAAGTCTGTGTCCATTTTAACCACAGAAGGCGCAGAAGGCGATGTCGCAACACATATCACGCTCCTCGTTGACGGCAAGATTTATTTTTTGCGACCCGAGTTCTTGGTAAGAACCGCTCGACAATCGATACCGTGTTGATCTCGACGAGGATATTCGGAGCTTTTCTTAACGGTAGTGTGTTTCTTTGCTATTAGCCCGACGGAAATGTGAGGCTGTCGTTTAGACAGATCACAGATAAAGTTGAATACTACTGGATCACGCGGTCAGCCCATGACGCCAATGACTTTTCTCTCTGGGCATTCAACGGCAATACGCTCAAGGTAACAATCACAGGCTGCTATATCATGTCTTTCGGCTAGGGAGCTCTGTCACCATCACGCTTCTAACCAGTTCCCTCCCTTGTTTTGGTTTGAAATTAGATGTGGTGGCATGTGTTTGGACCTGGAGGCAGTGAACGGAGTCTGGCTGCATTTGCCAAACACAACTTTTTGGAGATGGACATTGAGTTTTATCCACTAGGTAATGATGCATTTCTGTTTGCCTAATGCTCCTGCACTGTGTTTTGATTATCTCTATGGCACCAGAGTCTAATTCTTTCATTGTCCTCTCGTAGCCATTTTGCCGGAGCGTGGTATTGTTCTCGGTCTGGAACCGGAGATCGCGATCCACAAACCCAAGTCCCTTGCCATGTTCAAAATGGCCACCAAGGTACACAAACCTGCTATTGATCCTCGTCTATCTACTTTCACGTCCTGGAACCAACAGCCTGACCTCTGTCCATGTTCTTACCTTGACTTTTAGACACACCTTTTCCTTCAAACGATTCTCCGTCATATACTGACGCATAACGCCGAAGGCGAGTGGGAAGCATACGAGTTTGCAAAGCATTATCAGGAGCTGGGATACTTTGGACATGCGCTAGAGATCCTGCTTCACAATGTCCTTGAGGACGAGGCTGAATCTGATATCGGGTTTGAAGAAGGTATTTCCTTTTACTTCTGTTTGTTCTATGCGGTGTGAACATTGAGTTTTGAAATGTGGGCGCGACGTCTAAACATCTGATTTACTTCATTTCCAACGTAATAGGCGCGGTCCTGCCAAGAGTCGTCAGCTTCTTGCAGCAGTTTCCTCACTACCTGGACGTTATTGTGTCATGCGCACGCAAGACTGAGGTTGCTCTTTGGGAGTACTTGTTCACGATTGTGGGAGCACCCAAGGATCTCTTTGAGGTATGTACCAGTGTGGATCCCAACTGCCTTTTGTAAGTAATGTCTGCTGAAGTTGCAGCTTAACTGACCTCCAAATCGTATCTTACGTCAACACCATTAGCAATGCCTGGCTGCGGATCAGCTGAAAACGGCAACCTCATATTTGCTCATCCTGCATACATTGGAACCCTTGCAAACGACAAGTCAGGACACTGTGCGCCTGTTGGAGATGACTCTTCAAGCTGAAGATTTCGAGGTAACTTTCACGCAAGCCATTTCAATGCCGACTGGTTACCTTCAGGCGTCTTGCGCTGCTAACCCTCAACACACTTTCATTGTGCAAATATAGCTCTGCAAGGAACTCGTCCGGTTTTTGAACTCCATTGATTGTAAGTTGCTGTCTTTTCAATCCCTTGAATGTTATGCGAAATGGTGGCAAATGTTTTCAATTTGACTGACGCATTTTCGCCTGCCTTTCGCACAATTTAGCCACTGGAGCAACACTTCAGCAAGCATTATCGATGGTCACCATATCAGACGCCTAGACAGGCCATCTTCCGTCGTTTTTCGCAGGTGAGTTTCGAAACATACAAGCATATCCAAGAAGCATTGGCATTAGGGATGGGTTGGGTGATTATCCTTATGATGAGTTATCGTGTAAAAGGTTTGAGGAGTCTTTGAAGCTACTGGTTTCTTTCTGCCATGAAGATCTTTTTTTGGTTCTTTGAGCTGTTTGTGTCTTTGTGCTGTGTGGTGGATCTCTTCCCGTATCTCCCATTCTCAGTGTACTCTTTAGCTTGTCTGTCTATTTTCCCTTCGCCCCATTATATCTCTCATGTTTTTGTCTTTCTGGACTATCAAACTGTGCGTTGCTTCTCTTCCATTTGGGTACCTCGTTTCTAACATTGACAATGGGCCCTGGTTATCAAGAGCATACATTGTACCTCAACAAGCGATCTTTTCAAGAGTCCTGGCTTCTATCATCGAGCTGTCGTATTTTCTATGCGTTTGGATCAAAGGCAGATCGCTACAATAACCTGTTCACTATAGCGTGGGGTTCTGGAAGATGAGATATGTGGAGATGGAGTTGAAAATGGTTCTGGAGATTCGGGTTTTAGAGTGAGGAAGGCGGAGAACAGGCTGTGTGGGTCTGCTGTAGGGTGTGAGGGTATAGATGGCAACAGAGGTGACTAGGAGAGGTCATTGATTCTTGACGGGGAGGATCGTAGCTTTGGGGACCTCGCAGGAGAACACTTTTGATTAGCACTGAAGGATCCACATTATTTCCCTGATGGTCGCTCATTGCCTGCGCTTTTCGTGTGAATTTGATGACTAACCAACGCGCCGCTCTTTCTTTTCTCCCTTTATTTGGTCCTTTCCTTCTGTTGCATATCTCGCCGTCTTACTCTTATGTTCCCTGCTCACTATGGATTGCTCCAATCGCGTTTACCCCCTGGATACCTCGCCGATTGCTAGATTACCTTGCACAGAAAAATAGAAACTGAGAATGCATTTTTTTTCCCCTGTTGCCAACTCGAACTAAAAGTGGGATATGCACAAGGGCGTGCCCCTGTCATTGAAAGAGAAAATAGCGTCCACCAGGATGAACGATTCAGTGTAGCAGGGTTAGCGTTTCTTTGTTGGCTCGATACAAGAAAAGGGTCCGAGAGGTCCAAGACGAAGGTCGTAAGTTGGAGTCATGTCGCCATTGGAACACTTCAGCTTAGGGGGTTGGCGTAGACGCGAAGGGTGCTAAAATGATGGCAGAAAGAGGGCCGAGGAACTATTGGGCCAAACTATTCCGCAATGTCCATGCGTCCCTGTTTTGTAGCATGGCACGGCAATTATTGTTTCTTTGTTTTGATTTGTATTTGGTGCTGCGTATTTCCGATTTTGGTTAGACGTGTTATTTGGCAAAGAGGAGTGGATCGATTGGCTAGTCCCTCCCCTCCTCGCCTTTTTTTTTTGCTGAGCGTGAACAAAAGCCGTGTGGTGAGAATTTTTTCTTGAACGTGTTGACGATCACCGCCACCGATTTTTGTGTTTCACCCGTAAGGTATCAGTGCACACACAGAGTGACCGCAAGAAAATAATAAGGTTAGACAGTGGTACTAGAAAAACTCAATTGAAGAAACAACTTGGGTACCTCTGTCCGAGAAGGGCTGTCATCGAAAAAAGGGATGCCTTCGACACTTGTGAGGAGGATATGTTGAGAAGAAAGTAAAAGGCGCTTGGTAGGAGATCTGGGCGCTAAAAGAGAGAGAGAGAGTGATAATGTTATGAATTCATGTTGCAAAAAGGCAACCCGCAGTTTTACCTTCATACTGCGGATTTCTTTTCTTTTAAGGCGGTCAAGCTAATGTATAACTTGACGTCCATCGGACATTCATGATTGCAACATGAGCAAGGTTCTAACAGCGGTTGTGAGATCGAGCATTGCACCTTCGGCCCTGGAGTTCATTACGGTCAGAAGCGACATCAATTGTTCTATCAGAAGCGACTCAAAAGCTGCAACTCAAACGCAGCAACTGACTTTTGTTCAGAAGCCCAAAAAAAAGTCATTATTTCGCCGATGCGCTTCCTCACACTCAGGGGGAAGACAACAAGATAAAGGTGGTCAAGCGAAAGCGGATGTACTGCGGGATGATGTGATTGGCAGGGGAAGGACGGGAGGAAGGATGGCATTTGAGCCCGAGCTGTTGACTTTTTTCATTTTATTTTGACAGACCTAAGGTTTGCTTGTTGATTGGCAGGGGCCGAATGACAAAGTGAAGAAGGGAATAAAATGGTGGCTAATAACATCAACTGACGAGGAAACTGCTGAGGCATGCATGCATGTTCGGATGTCATCCGCGTTTTCTTTTTCTCTTGAAGAGTTGCGTTTTGGCTTACATGGGCGCCAAAACTGAAAGACGCACGCGCAATAATGAACTGTGCGCCTTTGAACCTGTCCTCCTGTGTGCCTTTGTTCTGCCTTTTGAAGAGATTCATACCAGATCACACAGAAAGATTTTTTCTTTTGGTCACTTTTTTTCCCTTTCAAACAGGTGCTTGATGTCGACATGGCAGTTGTGTTGCTGTTAGGTATTGTAGTACGTACATGCTCACGCCTTGCGCATGCGTATGTGTATGTGCGTACACATTATTCACAGGAAGAAGATTGGATATGCTCAAAAATACAAACAAACAACAGGTAAGAAAAAGGACTGGACCTTCATTGTTTCCATTCGTCCGGTCCCTTTCAATCGAAGTAAGTCCTCTTCGTGGCCTTGCCTTTTCATTTAAAAGGAGGTCTTATCTTCTCGTCTTTTATTCTCTTCTCCTCTCCTCTCTCCCTCTGCAGTCATCTCTCCTCGTCTTCCCCTGCAGTCCTATCTCCTCCTCTCCTTTCTTTCCCTTCCCTCTCTTCCCTCTCTTCCCCCCTTCCACCTTTAACCTGACAGGCTGTGTCGCTTTTCGCTCCTCTCTTCCCCTTCCATCCTTCTTTCTTACTTTCGTTGGGTGACCATTTCGCACCTTCTTTCATCAACGTTTGAGTGTCGCTGTTCTTTTCGAACCCCTCCTTCCATCCTTGCCTTCTCACCAAAAAGAAGAAGCACCTTCGCCCAGCAATGATCGCTCCTCTCGAGTAAGATACACAACTTCACTTTGAGAAGCGGACACATGAAAAAAGGGGTGCTACGTTTCAATTGACACCTAACAATTGAACTTTCTCCTCGTTATACTTTTTTTCCTTTCATTTCTTTGTAAGCAGCGTCAGTACCGTCCAGGCAACTCTGCCGTTGGTGTACTCGATCGCCTCTGCTCTCACACTCGTCTACCTGTCAAGAAAGCGAGTTCACCTCAGTCAATATGAAGCATTGAGGGATAGCGAACAACAAGACGATGACGACAATGAGGTCGAAGAAGAAGTGCTCGACCAAGCCGACCCTTCTGCTACCTCAACCACTACTCCCCCTTCCATCGATGTTCTTCAGGCACAATACCAGGCTCAACAGAACGCCGGCATCAGCATCAGTATTGCCCGCCTCGGCCTCACCTTCACACAACTCGGCCTAGTCGTCTTCACAACCGCCTTCACGACGAGTCTTTTCCACAACAAGAGGAACAGCAAAATCGATACCCATGACAGATACATTACACTATCCATTGCTAGCTTCGGCTTGGAAGAGATTGTCCAGATCCTGAGCTGGACATACATCCTTGCCTTGACGTTGATCCATTTGATCCGGCCCAAGGTGTCGTACCAGTACTGGATCCGTCCCCAGATGGATATCTTCTACCTCCTTCAATGGATCCTCTCGACGGTCGGTCTTGTCCTGACCAAGGAAGTCCAAGAGGTTCCTGTGAGTGAATGGTCCCTCGGCTTGCGACTCGGTGTGGTCGCCTGGTTGGTCAACCTGGTCTTGCTTTGGACTACTGTCGTGACACGTCCCTACCAGCCATTGCCTACATCCCATGAGTTTGCTGTAAAAAAGTTGAAGGCTGGTGAGGTTGCTCGTCTGCCCTCGTCTGAATACAACTCGTCGCTGTATGCTCGCTTGACATACACCTGGGTGAATTCTCTGGTCTACTTGGGGTTCAAGCGTACGCTCCAGGACAATGACCTGCCGAGCCTGGAGGACTCTGACCGTGCCGACCAGTCGATTCGCATCTATGATGTTCAGACGTAAGTGTTTCTGTCGTCCATTGTTCCTATCTATCCCGTCGTTCTTCCTCTCTTTGTCTATCTATCCCTCTCTTTCTCTCTCTCCCTCTCTTTCTCTCTCTCCCTCTCTCTCTCCTCACTTGTCTGTTTGTGTTCCATTCCATAACATTTTATTCGCCCAAAATACTTTTTTGTTCTCATCATCCTCCTCTCCCTGTCACTCTTTCTCCTCCCTCTCTACGATGCTAATCCGAGCTCGCTCCTCTCTTTTTTCTTCTGACTACTGCTCGTACTTTTCTTTGTTTTTGTTTCCCATCCCTCCTTTAATAACATTGGCGATGTATCACTAGTGGAAAGACGTTTACCCGTCGTCTCTTGCTCTCGCTCCGCTGGGAATTCTTCTGGCAGTTCACCTGGACCGTGCCCTGGGCCATTATGACCACAGCCTCGCCCTACTGTCTCAACAAGATCATCCAGTACATCGAGTGCAAGGACTGTGGACCTCCAACAGCCTCTCAATACATCTGGGTTTTTGCCCTCCTGGGTGCCTCCATCGTCGAATCCCTCTGCTTCCAGACCGCTCTCCACTATGGTCGTCGCATCTATGTCCACACGACCTCGATCTGTAACGCTGCCGTCTTTGCCAAGGCCCTGAAGCGCAAGGATATGGCCTCGCCTGTTGGGAAGTCTGATGAGGAGAAGGAGGATGGTGGGAAGAAGAAGGATGACGAGGACAAGAAGAAGGATAGCGGCGCCAACATCTCCAGTAAGCCTCTGTCGAACCTTTATTTACTCCCTTTATTTCATTGTCCATGCCTCCAGTTTCTAACCTCCTTTCTCTTCTCGATCGAAAATAGACCTGGTGGCGGTGGACATCAAGAAGATGGAGCTACCATTCAGTTACTTCTTCCAGATGTACGCGACACCCATCCAATTTCTGGTGGCCGGAGTGCAGCTCTACAACTTACTCGGAAAAGCCGCCCTGGTCGGAGTCGCCTTTATGATCGCCTCGTACCCTATCCCCGCCAAACTCTACGCCATGATCATGAAGCTCTTCAAGGATATCATGAACACCAAAGACGAGCGCATGGATGCCCTGAATGAGATGCTGAGCGCGATCCGGATCGTCAAGTTCTTTGGATGGGAGGCTCAGTTTGTCAAAAAGATCACCGCAGCGAGAGAGAAGGAGTTGAAGCGGACCAAGGAGTCGTATGTCCAGATCGTCTTTGCCGATATTGTCTGGATGTTGACTCCTCTTTTGAACACTGTTGTCATTCTGCTGGCGTACACCAAGCTGTTCGGGCATGAGATCACGGCGTCCAAGATCTTTACGACGCTGGCATTGTTCAACATTATGCGACAGGCGCTCAACTCGCTTCCCTGGAACATCAAGTCGACCATGCAGGCCCTTGTCAGTTTGAATCGTATCAACAGGTTCTTGAGCGATGAAGAGATTGTTCTCGACACTACTGTCACCAAACTCGACCCCAAGGCGCGCCTCTCAACTGCTACCGTCTCGTCCCACCTCCTCGCTGCTGGATTGTCAGGATCGGAACTCCATCACCCGACTATCGGATTTGTCAACGCCTCGTTCATCTGGCCTAACAAGGAACACGACGTCGAGGCCCAGGATAATGTCAAGAACAAGCCTTCCTGGATTCAACGCATCAAGTCCAAGCTCTCGAGAAAGTCTGCCACCATTGAGGAACCTGCTGTCGCCGAGGCCCCCGCTGTCAAGGAGCGGTTCAAGCTCAAGAACGTCACTGTGGATTTCCCTGTTGGCCAGTTGTCGTTGGTCGTTGGTCCTACTGGTTCTGGAAAGTCTGCTTTGTTGTTGGCGCTCTTGGGCGAACTCGAGAAGCTGGAGGGACACATGTACCTCCCTCGTCTGGATTATTCCTCTGATCATCCCGTGGCCCAGTCACGTCGTCATCATCGCACTGTTGGATCTGGAATCGCCTATGTCTCCCAGACCGCCTGGCTGCAGAACACGACCATCCGTGCCAACATTCTTTTCGGCAAGGAGTTTGATCAAGACCGGTATGATGCTGTTATCGAGGGATGTGCGTTGGTGACCGACTTTGAGATCCTGGAGTCTGGTGACAAAACCGAGATTGGTGAACAGGGTATTACATTGTCGGGAGGTCAGAAGCAGCGTGTCTCGTTGGCACGCGCGATCTACTCGGATGCTGAGGTCTTGCTCCTGGACGACTGCCTCTCGGCTGTGGACTCTCATACTGGCAAACACCTCTTCCAGACCCTGACTGGACCCCTGCTGGAGGGCCGCACTATCGTCATGGCGACGCACCAGGTTCAATTGACTCTTGGCGCCGCAAGCACTGTTTTGGTCCTCAACAAAGGCGAGGTACTGGGAGTCGGCACCCCCGAGGAGGCCGTCCTTAAGGAGTGGGTCGAAAATGTTACTCTGACGTCTTCGGCTCAGGTGTCGGATGCCAGCAGCGAGATTAGCACCCTCAACGAAGGCGAGTCCAAGACTGACAAGAAGGGCAATGACGCGGACGGCAAGAAGAAGAAGGAGAAGATCAGTGTCAAGTTGACCGAGGAGGAGAAGAAACAGGAGGGCGCTGTCGCTTGGAGGGTCTACAAGACGTACCTGAACGCATCGGGCGGTTGGGTTTTCTGGTTGGGTCTCATTGGCATCTTCTTCCTTCGTGAGATTGTCGATGTGGGTCAGAACGCTTGGTTGGCTGTCTGGGCTAACAAAATGGCGGAGAACACTGGCGCGCTTGCGATCAAGGTCTTTAACACCGTCACCCCGGCACCCTTGACCCAGTCCTTCTATACTGCGTTTGCACCCCGCGACGGATCCGAGTATGGCATCATGACGATGAACGTCTTTGGCAAAGGCACTCCCGAGACCGTCAGTGTTGACTATTATCTTGGTATCTATGTCCTCCTCAGCATCTGCGCCATGATCCTCGGTTCTCTCAACATGTACTACGTCGTCATGGGCGGTCTGGCCGCCTCTCGTGTCCTGCACGAGCGTCTCCTCAAGAGTATCACCCGCGCCAAGGTCCGCTTCTTTGACACGACCCCCATGGGCCGCATTATCAACCGGTTCAGTTCCGACATCTCGACTATCGATGACGAAGTCAGTAACGGTATCCAGGGTCTCTTCGGTTGTGTCACCACCTTGACGGGCATCGTTGTCATCATCTCGATCAACATGCCGATCTTCCTGGTCGCCGCATTCTTTATTGTCATCATCTATGTAGCTATTGGCGCCCTGTACGTCCCCATCTCGCGTGACCTCAAGCGTCTCAACTCCAACTCCAAGTCACCCATTCTCAACCACTTCAACGAATCCCTCAACGGTCTGGCTACCATCCGAGCCTACGGGTTCCAGAAGCGGTTCTTGTCCAAGAACTTGAGCAACCTGGACGACAACAACCGGACGTTCTTCTTGCTCTGGTCGACCAACCGGTGGTTGCACTGGCGTGTCGATGTTGTCGGTGCCTCCGTTGCTTTTATTACTGGTGTCCTCGTCCTCCAGAATTGGGGACTGATCGAGCCTGGTTGGGCGGCGCTCAGTTTGACGTACTCGTTGATGTTCACGGGTAATGTTGTCTGGTTCATTCGCATGTATGCGATGAACGAGATGAACTTGAACTCTGTCGAGCGTGTTGTCGAGTACATGGACATCGAGTCCGAGTCTGCAGCTATTATCGAGGGATCCCGCCCTCCAGCCTCGTGGCCCCATGCCGGAGAGATCAAGATTGACCATCTCACCATGCGCTATGCGCCCGATACCCCCGAGGTCATCAAGGACATTTCGTTGACCATCCACCCTGGTGAGAAGGTCGGTGTTGTCGGCCGTACTGGATCAGGAAAGTCGACTCTGGCGATCTCGTTGTTCCGGTTTATGGACCCTGCTGCCGGTACGATCACCATCGATGGAATCGATATCTGTAAGATTGGACTTCAGGATCTCCGGTCCAACTTGACCATCATCCCTCAGGATCCGATCTTGTTCAAGGGTACACTCCGGTCGAATCTGGATCCCTTTGGAGAGCGTGAGGATCGGGAGTTGTGGGAGGCCTTGAGGAGGAGTCATTTGATCCCAGCCGAGAGCAAGTCTGTCCTGGACTCTGCTGCCGCCAGCAAACGCAACAGTATCGAGGTTACGTCTACTCAAGCTGACGAACTCTTGTCCGTTCCTTCTGAGGCTGGTCCTTCGACTGGATCCAAATCCCCCGCCTCATCGATCAAGCCCGTCTCTGACAACAACAACCCTAACGAAATCGTCGACTCGTCAAAGATCACACTTGACACCCCCGTCAAAGAAAACGGCTCAAACTTCTCCCAAGGCCAACGCCAACTCATCGCCCTCGCTCGCGCCCTGGTTCGCCAATCCAAGATCATCGTCATGGATGAAGCAACTGCCAGTGTCGATTTCGAGACCGACCTCAAGGTTCAGCTCACCATCCGCGAAGAAATGGCCGACGCGACAATCTTGACAATCGCCCATCGTATCCGGACGATCGCAGATTTCGATAGAGTCCTGGTTATGAATGCTGGAGAGGTGGTTGAGTTTGATCGGCCATATGTTTTGATGCGGCAGGAGGATTCGTTGTTCCGGTCCATGTGTGAACGGTCGAGCGAGTTTGAGGCCTTGTTGGCGATTGCTGAGGAGAAGGAGAAGCGTGATCGCGCCGCTAGACTTCTCGTCGACGTTTAGACGAAAGCGAGACAGGGACGAGAAAGGAGTTTTTTTTTGCTTACCTACATTTTGTATCTATTTTTTGTTCATACCTCAAAATTAAAATGACTTTCTGCATGCCTTCATTTTTTATACGTATTTTCTAATTGATTATACTTGTTGGGGATTCTATGAAAGGGTTTTGCTAACTTTCGTCTTTGGGTAACTTCCACATCTTCGGATTCAACGCTAATCGGTTTTCAACAGAAAAAAAAAAAAAAAAAGAAGAGTCGGATCAGCATCGAAAAAAAAACGCGCGAAGTTGATCCCCCTTCCCCCCCCCAGGCACGCGAAAGAAAGATACTTTGCAGCTATAAAAACTTACATTCAAGGTATCGGATAGTCGGCGCAATGTACGTGAAGAGCAGCACGGTACCAATGGTGACACATAACGTGTTGATATAATAGTACCCATCCTGTTGCATCAGACACTCTCCATTCACCTCTTGACACAACGACTTGCCTGGTTCTGACGCGCACGAGAATTCTATGAATGTGTCATTTTTGAGCCAATAGAAGAAGTTTTTGTAAAAGCAGATCGTTTAGTGATGAGGTTTTTATGATAGGATGCGCTTTCCAATTGGGGGGGTTTTTTTTGTACCTTCGTTGTCCATGTTAGGAACGGAACACATGGAGACGGTGTAATAGTCGACAGCCTTGAGGACAAAGATCCGTGGCCAGGTGCCTCCAAAGTTGCTCAATGTATTCAACAACTACAGTATCCGTGAACACGTAACGAACATTGCGGGGTTAGGGTTAGATAAAAGCAATACAATGTCAAAAAAAACCCCCCCTCCCCCTTCCTTCTTGAGAAAGGGTGCTTGCAACGAAAACTTACAGTCATGTAGGTGCCTCCGATGACGGGATCCGCAATGACCGTCATGAACGCGCCCATGCTCACAAACGCCACGGTACTAGTTTTGGCGCAGGCAAAGAAAAGAGAAAGAAAAAAACGAGTTGTCACATTAAAACGTGAACCCGTCAATGTGGCAAGGAAAAGAAAATATAAAAATAAAGAGGCGGAGCAAATTATCCTGTAAAGGAGTTTTACCTTGTGAAAGAGGTTGTAACAGTGGTTGCGAGGACCATGTAAAAATAAGTTGGGGTCACAACGCCATCTTCAGGGAATCCTGACACGATCAGCATTGCGACAACGCAGCACACAAGGTGGGCACAGAACGCCCATAGCCACTAATTGAAAAATGAAAACAATCAAGCTAATTAACACATGTTCCAGCCAACAGTTTGCTGCAAAAGTGTTCAAACAACAACATAAAAAAAAGACGACTTACAGGCTTGAGAGGCCGAGCGCCAGAACTCCAGCGGACGGCATAGTACCCAAAGATGATCTGGAGCGGGAAATCGATCAAC
Source organism: Linnemannia hyalina (assembly GCA_019671135.1). Classification (NCBI taxonomy): domain Eukaryota; kingdom Fungi; phylum Mortierellomycota; class Mortierellomycetes; order Mortierellales; family Mortierellaceae; genus Linnemannia; species Linnemannia hyalina. The sequence goes on from JAHRHY010000010.1 coordinate 285,462, forward strand.
ACTGCCAGCGCCAAATCCTCCTTACTGAATCCTTTCTCCAGTAACTTGAGCGCCGTCACCGCACTGTTGGCAACGAATCCAACCTTGGCCATCAACAGCACAAGCATGTAGGATTTCATATGCGGCAGACGGATGATCTTGAGGATGATCTTGTAGACCGACTTGATATCGATGTCGTTATCGTCCAAATGTGACCGCTCCTCCTTCTTCAGAAAGACCAACCACAATGTGATCGCGAAATACATCATCGACCAGAACTTGAGGTATCCTCCTAGGGGAACCAGACCATATTCCTGAGGCTCCGATCGAAAGTACTTGTTGCTGAACGCTGGAGAGTTGAACGCCAGAAAGACCGTGAAAGATAAAAAGTAGCCCGAGTTGAGTCCAATCGTCTGAGCCGTCGACGCGTAGGAGAGATTATCCTTCGACAACAGTGTCAGCGCCCACCCATCGACTGCAATGTCCTGTGTGGCCGAAAAGAAGATCAGCACAAAGAACACCACCGTCAGGGTCCCGACCGCGATCTGGTCCTGACTCATCCAGTCGTCAATGTTGATCCCAAGCCAGAGGAACATGAATCCTGTCAGGAGCTGAATGGGGACGATCCATGACTTGCGCCGTCCGATTTCCTTGCTGTAGACTGCATCGACGATGGGTGACCAGAGAAACTTCATGCTGTAGGGGTAGTGAGCCAACGAGAAGATTCCGATTTGTGTGTAGCTCATCTTGGCCTTGAGCAGGAACGGGATACTGCCAAACGCCAACCCAACAGGAACTCCTTGCAGAAGATCTGTCTCATCAGAAAGCAAAGCCAAAGAAAAGAGTCAAAGTCCAGACTTGTCAATTGCGAACTGGGAGGCAGCAAGGCGAGACATACAAATACATATGTGACAGCATCGTCCTTACATAATACAACCAGGAGTGCAAAGTTCCAAGTATCCTTGGCCGACATGGGTGTCGCCGGTGTGGCTGCGGACTCCTTTTCTTCCATAGCCAGTGAAGTGTGCAGTTCTGACCTTTCCTCGGGCGAAGGTGAAGGGGATCCCCGTCTCGTTAACATCAGCTCCTCGCGCTCGTCATCAGCCAGCAGTGTATCTCCTCTTGTCTTCCGTGCCAACATCCTGAATTGGTTGTTTGTAAAATATGTGTTTGTTGATTGTTGACCAGACAAAGTGATCCTGCAACCAAAAGTGAACCCTCGCCTTGCTGGATTGGTTGGTGGTCTGGCAGTCTAGTTTATCTTGTTGCTGTCGTTGTTGTTCCTGCAGGTCCCTGTACCAATGCAGTCTGCCGAGTACTCAGTGTGTTGATGGCGTACGGTCTGTCGGTCCCTTGGTTCGAACAAGAACAACTATCTGACATTTAAAAAAAAAAAGTAATTGAACAATCGACGGTTAGCGCGGAACGAAGGGAGGACAAGAGGGTAACGTATCAATTGACTCCAAGTTGTGATGGTGAGATATCAAGTTGTGTTAAGTGTTGTCTAGACAGACGGGGTTGTCCTGTGCTTCGTGCACCCTCTCTTTATTGTCCAGTTTCTTCGCTCTCTTTGAGACATCTACTTTGTCACTTCAAGGGTTCCCATGATGAGCAGCTTTTGCCTTTGAATGCGAGATGTCTCGAGACGAACAAAGATGAAAAAGTCAGGAATGGTCGACGTACAAGAACAGGAGGTGCGAATGAGAACTCGAGGATGAGGTGTGAAGAAGAGTGTCGATCGATCGGATCAGGTAACGTGAAGAAGTCCTCGACGTTTGTGTGTGTTGGTGTGTGCGAGTGGAGCGGGTAGAGGTTGATAGGTGTCCCTTTGTTATCGCTGGGGAGTGTCGAGTGAGGGCGATGGCGATGGTTGAACAAAAGCAGAGTAAGGGAAGGAGAAGCAAAAAAATGCAAAAAGGGGTTAGAAAAAAGGGACGAACGATATGATGGATTGATGGCTTGATACATGAGAGATGAAGAATAAATCAATCAAAGGGGTCCAAGAGTGTGTTCAATGATCCTATTCCAATCAAAGCGTCCAACGTCCATCATCCATCTACATATCTAATCGATACTATCATCGACACAACTTTCCATCCCGCTTTGTTGACTCGTGAAAAAGCAAAAAGGAATTGGTGAGGCTATGGCTTACAATCAGCCCGAACATGCTACTCCCTTCCGCCCTACCTTCGATTGGTCTGGATGCTCCTTCCCCTCTCGCTCTCAACTCACCCCACCTCACTCAACCCCTGCTGATGTTACACGTTGCTTCCCCTACTCACCTCCTTTGGTCCATTTTGTTCTCCTGTCCTCATGCCCACCTTCAATCCACTGGACTCATTACGAGCCCATTTTTTTTTCTTTCTGTTTGGTTCAATGCTCTGAAGGTTAAACTTGTTAATTTTCGCAAGTGCAACAAAAGACCAAACGGTGCAGCTGAAGGTTTTTTTCTTTGCTCTGAGCAACTGAGCAGCAGCTGAAAAGAAAAAGAAGAACCTGTAACACGCGCAAAAGAGACAGACGCCGTGTCCAAAAAAATCGTGCATGCTGAGAACGAGAATGTCTGAGTATGTGAAATGCGATATGTTGGAAGAACGTTGTTAAAAAAACAAAAAAATATGAACAGAATAATGAAGAACTATGTTGAATAAACAAAAGAGAGAAACCACTCTAGAAACCGGCACTTTTCATGAGAGCAGCACCACTGGCTTTGGGCTTGGGAGGCTTAAGCTTAGCAAGGACGCCCTTCTTCTTTTCGTCCTGGTCACTCTTGGAACTCTTGATGCTGGCCTTGCTGCTGTTGCTCGACTTGTGCGACGAAGTTGTCTCGGCAATCGACTCAGCCGCTGAAGTTATCTGGCTCGCTGCATATCCTCCGCCACCACCGACCTTGGACGACAATGAAGCGTTGCTGGCTGCGCCGTGGAGGTATCGGTGTTGTTGCTGCTGTTGTTGCTGTAGCTGTTGCTGTTGCTGCTGTTGGAGAATCAACTCGGCATCGCGGAGCTGCTGCTGTTCAACCAGGTGCTGCTGCTGTTGAGGATGTTGGGCAGCGTATTCCAGACGCATACGATATTGTTGCTGCTGCTCCATGTCGTACTGCATCTGCATTTGCAGACGGCGCTTGGCCTGCTGCGCTCTCAGATCACCCTGGCCCTGGTAGCCCGAGAACGCCGATGAACCATCGTCATTCTCCTCTTGGCCATAGACACTGGGAGACCCGTCACTTCCAGATCCACCACGCATCGAAGGGGCGTATCCTCCTTGTGGACTGAAAGTCGAGAACGAGGGCTGTGCCTGAATATTGGGTGACAGGGGTGAGGGATACGCCTGTTGGTGGTATTGTTGCTGGTACTGTTGCTGCTGCTGTTGAAGTTGGGGATTCCGGGGCAATCCAGGTGAGGCGAGAGCGCTATCGTACATGGATCCACCCGAGCTGTTGCTCATGTAGGACAATGGGTGGTTCGAAGGGGTGTGCTGCATGTTGGGTGGCATAGGAGGCGACCGCATCTTGCGCACTCTGGCACCGGGCTCGGGCGAGGACAGGTACAAGGCAGGCTCGCCGCTCTCTGGAATTGATGGAGCCATCCGGCCACCTGAAGGAGGGGCGTTGGTGTTGTATTGTTGCATGAGACCATCGCCTCCGAGGCCACCATCCGTGCTGACACTGTCTCTCGAGTGGTTAGACGCTGCACGCCGACGCTCTGGTGGGAAGGGAAGACGGCTTGAGGGTGGAGGCACGCGGTTGCTGTAATTTCTGCTCAAAGTACTGTCTAGCAATGGGGGCTGGGCCGATATCCTCCTGCGAGAGCCAGCCAATGGAGAGGGAGACGATGCTCCGTCCCGTCCTGCTGGTGGAGCAGCAGCCTTGTTGGCAGACGCGTTCATGGCCAACTCGACGGCTCTGGCCTGCAGTCCAAGTTCACCAGCCATGAGAGCAGAGCTGTACACGCGAATAGGGTTGACGGTGACAGTTTGGTGCAGGATATCGACGGCCAAGGCATGAAGGCCGTTTAGCTGGTACCGCCTTGCAAGGATCAACAGGTAGTCGGCCACGCCGGGAGTGACAATCGAGTTCAAGGGCAGCGCTCCAGTGTAGAGGTAGTACAGGAACATGGGCACAACCTCATCTGGGACAGGCAGCTCCAGAATCAAAGGAGTAACATACGGTGGCGAGAGGAGCATGGTTGCAAACTCCGGCCAGCGTGCCGCAAGGATGGTCGAGTTGGCGCCAAAGAGGGTTCCGTTGATTGAGGAAATCTCCATGTCGTTCAGACCTGGCTCTCTGAGCAAATCGTGTCCCAGATCCTGAGCGGTTGGGAGGAAAGAAGGGATGGGGCGTTCATAGAGTCCATAGGCCTGTAAGTTGACCATCATGAGGTGGTTGTGGTGCTGGATCCGGTTAGAATAGTCCGAATCTGCGTTCGACTCGTAGTGACCAAAGATAAGCAAAGTGCCCGTCGCAGGGTGAAGGAGCGACCGGTTCCATGATCCCTTGTCGAGTGTCGTGTCGGTGTCGAGCCGATCCCACATGTGTGTAATCAGGTTGAAGGAGTAGATGGCCAGAGTCGGTGCCTTGCCCGAGACGATCAATGTGCCGGTCAGAATGAGCTGGTTCTGGTATACGTGGCCCTGAGGGAAGCGCAAACCTGGGGGGAGAGGGTGGTCTTGTCCAAGCCTCTCGAATGCCTCAGTTTTTTCAACTATCGAAAACGTGGGCACGGAGGCGGAAGGGTGGGTATACTGGGGCGTGATGATCTTGAGCTCGCGGCGCAGGTTTTGGAAGTTGTAGTTGGAGTAGAGGTAGATTGAGGGCAATTCGCTGCCGGCCTTGAAGGCAGGGGTCAGGTCTCCACTCATCAGTCGCGCGGTTGCCTTCTTGTTGCCCTGAGTGTTGATAGGTTGAGAGTCGAAGTTTTTGGATGAATGCAGAGATGAGGACGTTGAGCTGGGTGCCGAGATACGTCCGCTGAGGACCTGTGAGATGCTGGCCATTGCGTCAATGGCGCCATCCTCGGTTGTTGGCCACGAAAGGTTGGAGGAGATCTGAGGAGAAAAGGCGTCGGCAGAGGGGAAGGAAGGCGTTGAAGGGGTGATTTCAGCAGTTGTCTGGAGGCTGGGTCCTGTTGCGGCGATTGTCCTGTAGGATCCGCACTGGCCAATGTTTTGGATCGATGCAACCCACTCCCAGGTATGCAGATCAAGTACACAGGCGTCCTCGACATAGTTTTTGTTGGTATCTGTACCTCCGATGACGACCAAAAAGTGGTCCAGGACTGCTGCCAAATGCGCCCAGCGAGCCCTGGGTGTGTGTTGGTTGACTGTGGGTGTCTTCTGTTGCCACCGTTGTGTGATAATGTCGTAGACGTGCAGATCGGCAAGGGCGGCCAACTGACTCTGCTGGTTGTCGCCTTCATTGTCGCTGTCCTCGCCGTCCCTGTTGATGGGGATGGCGCCCATGCCGCCAAAGAGGATGAGGGAGGTTCCGTAGGCATTGACAGTGTGGAAGTAGCGAGGTTGGGGTGGGATCGAGAGGGTGTCGGATAAAGAACCGGAGTTGGTATTGACGGGATCGGTTGTCAAAGACAGCGAGAAGAGAGCCCTTGGGTCATTCACGTTTCTATCGGCGTTGTTGTTGTTCATGGAGTCGGTTGTGGGTGCGGGGAGGATGGTCTGCCAGTAGCCCGTCTCGACATCGAGGACATAGTGACAGTTGGTGAGCTCGCGATTGTCGAGGCGGCCGCCAAAGCAGTGCAGAGCCGAGTCGTTGACGAGGACAATGGCCGAGCCCATGAGTGGGGGAGGAGGTGAGCCCCGGGTGGCTCTAGATGTGATGGCCAAGGCTTTTTTCGATGGTTGCTGGCTCTGGGGCGATGTTTCAGTTGAGCCTTGTTGTTGCTGTTGTTGTTGTTGTTGTTGTTGTTGTTGGAGGCTGAGGCCAGTATATTGAGGGTTGGCGGCGGCGGTGTTGTTGTTGTTGTAGCGAGAATAGGGGTCGTTGTAGGCGCCCTGGGGATTCCTTGGTACTGCGGCCATGTTTATGATATGGGGGTGTTGTACTACTGTATTAAGTTGTTGTATTGTTGTCCGTGCTATGAAGTCAGGAATGAAAGAGCGAGAGTGTGAGAGAGGGATGAGGAGAGAGATGAGGAGAAGAGGGATGACGACGACGAGGGAAAGGGATGATGAACAGTGAAGAGGAGGAAGAAGGTTGTAAGGTGAGGATAGGTAAAGTGGAGAAGGGAGTGTGTCAAAGTTGTTGAGTGGAGTGGAGAACGGAGGTCCAGCAGGCATATAGTGCGAAAAGAGAGTAAGTAAAAAGAGGTGATCCAGGAACCAAACTGTCAAAGGAGAGCCAATCGATCGGTCTTCCTTCCTGACTGAGCTGAATGACTTGTAGATAATTTAATTTAACAAAAGGTGGGGAGAGACGAGAGAGAGTGGGACTGGGATTGGGAGAGTGCCGGTAGAGAGATGAAGGAGAGAGATACGATCTGGCGGATGTGGAGCGGGAGTTAGAAAACAGGGTTACGTTGGGGATAAACATCTTGCCATGTATAAAAAAAATATATATCATCGACAGCATCCACCTGGCTGTGGATGTTGTTGGCGCTAATGGGTGCAAGAGGGAAAGGAGGGGCGCAACATTGCTGGTGTTTGTTCACTCACTGCCACAAAGTCATTGAAGGTATGGCTGTTGGAGTGGCATGTAATCAGTGCACTTACCAACTGACTGGCTGATGAAAAAAAGGAACACTCGGTACACGCGTCGAGAGGGAGAAAGGAAGGAGAGGAATGGATGGATTTAGGGCTGGCGGGAAAGAATGGAGGAAGGAAGGATGGAGGTGAGTAAAAGAGGGTGTTTGCTGTTCCGGAGTGGAGAGTGAAATACAGGGGAAGAGGAGGAAGTAACGGAGCGAAGGCGTGAGTGAAGGAGTGAGCGAAGGCGTGAGTGAAGGAGTGAGCGAAAGAAGGTGAGTGATAATCGAGAAGGAGGAAGAGAGGAGGAGAAGGGGAAAGAAAGATGAGACGAGTGAGTGAGTGAATGAGTGAGTGAGTAAGGGGAAGATGAAAGAGAAGAGGAGGAGAAGAGGGAGGAAGGGATGGGGGATAGGGAAGAGAAGAGAAGAAGGAGAAAAGAGAAGAGAAGGAAAGAAAAGTAAGAGAAGGAATGAAAAGTAAGAGAAGAGAATAAAGGGATGGAAATGAAGAGTAGTAAAAAGGGTCAGGCAAACAAACACAAAACAAACACAAAACAAACAAACAAACAAACAAACAAATAAAACAAACGTTCGCCAACAACAAAGCGATCGCCCATTCGAACAACATAAACAGGGACTAACAGCATCATTGTTCTCATTGTCAACCAAGGAAAAAGTGTATGCATGCCAAGTTCAGCAACAACAGATATGTCCTTTTTATCGGCCCATGCCAATGCCCAATGTCATTGACACTGACAGCGACACTCATGAGAACAAAAAGTACAAGACAATTGTTACATCTCGAACAGGTATCCTCAGAGATGGTACCTGAATCATCGTCCTCCTCCTCAACCACACTCCCACATGAATAATCTGTTGAACTCTCTTTCTCCTTCCTTCCACATCCTCTCCTCTCCATTTTTTTTCTCCTTCCTTCTCCCTCTTCTGAACTTTGAATCGATGAAATGAACCTTGGTTTTCTTTTTTCCACAGCAGTACATTCAATACTCCGGTTTCTATTCAATTCATACAATTTCTGCACTGACAAGGTTCATTTATATGGATGTGGTTGTCCGGACAAACAACCAGTCGGCCACCTTGCCAGCCAGACAGCTCTTACTCCCGCTTTATGGTTTTTTATTTCCATTGCCTGTTCTCTCCTTCCATTTTTTCTTTTTTGTGTTTTGTGCAATCGTATGGTGCGCCCTCTTTCTCCCTTCCTTTCGCTCTCTGGTGGGCGGTTGCCATCAAGGCAGCCCGACTCCGCGGTCATTATTTTCTTGTATATTCCCACACAACACAACATAACAGAACAGACGCATGTTCTCGATCGAGCTCTCTATTTTATGTTGTTGTTGTTGTTGTTGTTGTTGTTGTGAACCATGCATTTGCCTCCACATGCATATAGTCATGCACCCTCCTCCCCTACGCCATACACGCACACCGTTTCTCCAAACCCATCAGAGACAGGACTGGCTCAGCCGTCAACTCAGGAAAATACAAAATGCATGAACGACATACGACAACCACAACACACCCGCAGGTTCCAACCATCCACCCATTGCCCTTTGCCCCCTCTTTTTCATTCCACAAAGCAGGTACGGTGAACATCAATTCGTTCATCCGCTCGTATATCCCTCACCTTTCATTCATTTCACTCACTCTCCGCTCGTCATTTCGCTAATCTAACATATATGAAAGCGATAATACTGCTCAACACTATCTGTCAACCAAACGATCTCTCCCGCAACGGCCAGCCAACCCAACCCAGTGTGCCTGCAGGGCCTCCAGTTTTTTTTCCTGCTGCTCACGTCCCGCAATTAAGCCAGCTGCTGAGATGATGTTGTTATTTTCCTTTAGTCTCCTCTTTTCAATTCACGTCCGACATGAACAGGTTAACAATCCATACTGCTAGACTAAGCCTGGATCTGGTCCCCTTTGTTGGGTGCCCTCGTTTTTTTACGAAAAGAGCGTTTTTGGGACCATTGGACATCCCTGAGCTTCTTTATTGGTAACTGCTAACTTTTAACTGTTAGGCTAACTGCCAATCCCTTTCCTTCCGGTTCATTTCAGCGGCGGTGGTCGGATGCAAAGAATGTAGTAAGAATGACCTAGGTTGAGGTAGGTTAACAGAAGATGAGCAAGAAAGAGGTAATGGTTTGTTTTTCTTTGTTTGGTTAGTTGCCAACGACAATCTCCATCTCTTCATAAACGAGGCAGACAGCGAGGATTTTGTCCCCACAAATCACAGGTGCGTGAAGAAAACAAAAAAACCGGTCGACGCACAATCCTTTTCTCCTCCACTGTGCTTTTCAATCACCATCGACCCCGAGGGTAAAGGCTTCTGACAAAGCTTTGGCCTGCCTTGGCTTGTTGTGGCCCCAGCTCCCTTCTATTTATTCCTCCTTATCTTTCGCCTCACTCCCTCTCTCTCTCTACATTCACCTCGTACCTTCATGGTGACAGGTAATGCTCGTGTCAGAGCAACAGTATGCAAGGCCAATGTACCACCAAGGGTATAACACTCTACCTTTTTCTTGTTTTGTCTGTGCGACCATCCTGGCGCAACAACAGCACACTCACAGACTGTAATTTTCTTTGTTTGCTCTGGTGACTTCCAACAAAACGAGAGCCTTCTTCGCCGCCCCTCTTCCGTTCAACACACTCTCGATCTCTTATTTTCACTCCGAGCCAGACAGGCACATGTTACATCTCTTTTCTGATACTTTGTGGTGTATGGGCCAGGCGAGGCTAGACTTTTCATGAACGGACATATGAAATATGCCTTAAGAAATACAAGCATACGTACAGGCTATATCGGACAAGCATGCGCACACACACACACAAACACAGACACAGACACAGACATGCACACAAGTCGGCGCCATGCATGTAATGGAAGGGGCTGCCGTATACTTTGTATTTTACATGCCGCATAGAAAATGTAAGGAAGAAGGAAACGAAGGAACGTAGACCGTTGCTCTGTCTCCATCGGAGTCCATGGACCCCCTTCTTGTATTAACCATAAATCGACTGTCCTTCCTCTTCCCCTCAGCCCTCAGCCCAATTGCATGTTAGCAAGAAATACAATCCATGCAGGACATCGCAAACAATAACAAAAAGAAAAGAAGAGTCTGGACTGTCCGATTTTCAGGCATGGTCCTTGCTCCGTTATGAGTTATGACTCTTTAGAAGTTTGGATACGGTTATCTTATTGTGTCCATGCACGAAAACGTCTTGGGTAGCATGGCTTTTATCTTTCGCATTCCAATAAAATAACCAACGAGGTGGTTGTTCTCCTCATCATTTTGCTTGTCTTCTCTAATCACGCTTACTTTTTTTTTCTTCTTTTGTGGGGTTGAAACGGCTGCTCAACTTTCTTCATCCTCTTGGCTCAATACAAGAGCCAAGAAGCTCCTTCCCTCTCTTCCTTCTCCCTCTCCACTCTTCCTCGATCTCTTCTCACTTACCTATCCTCTTTCTTTCTCCAACACACCTCCACATCTCTTATAGGTCGCCTGATCATTTTTGCATACGCCTTCGTATTGATATTCTTCCCCCCTCAATGGACGTAATTCTGACAAGCGGAGATAAAATAGCAGCCTGGGAAAGCACAGGCATAAACGAACCAACCAAAGATGTCGTTAGTGCCACTTTGTTCGCAAGTGGGGAAGTGGGGCCCAGAACCTTCTTTACCGTGCATGTTTTTGAATGGCATCAAGAGTGATCTTTAAGATGAGAAACAGAATCCAGGAACGGAATACATACAATAGAAATTGATCAGCGAGGCGTACGAGTGGGGCGATATATGTTTCATCAGGTTGGTTCCAAACTGCCAGCTAGCCAATAAGCTGTTGATGTTCTCTCCGATACCTCTATTAAGAGCTTGTCGATCTCTCCGTCGACAAAACATGACCCACTTTCACTCATATTCTTGACATACGTAAATAGTACGTAGCTTGCGCGAAAACGTGCTCCTTCGTCTACATGTAGCATTCACACGCGCCACGCGTGAAGAGATGAACTTGCAGCATCTCTCCCTGCCAGGCCAGAAAAAGTAATACGCGCGTATGTGCAATATGCAATGTTTCTGAAGTGTAGCGATGACTCCTTCTTTTGAGCGAGCCGGTAACAAGAAAAAGTATTTCGCCATAGATTATCGCTTGATTACTCTCTTAGTCCCACACACGGACCCTTCCTTCTTCTCTGCCCTGTCTGTCATCCCGGATGTCGTTTTCCTCTTTAGTCGTCTTTTCTTTCCTTGTCACACCTTCTTTCTTTTATCTCTCTTTTCCTCCTTTCTTCGGTCCACAAAGAAATAAAACACCCTTCGAAAACCACAATTACATGTAAAAAGCAAACGACCAACAAAAAATGACAATGGCAATGAACTCATTACCCGCCATTCCAGAAGAGATTCGTCAACTCATCGGCTCATACCTCGACAGACAGACCCTCGGCACCATCATACAGGTCTCTCGTGCCCTCCACTCGTCATTCATCCCACTCCTATGGAAACAAGCCGAGCTCCGAGGTGGATTTTGGAACGATTATATGGAGAGCGGAGCAGGAGCGACCTACAACAGTACCGACAACGAGGGCTTCGCCGAAAAATGTAGGAGCCAACTGCCATCGCCACCACCGTCGCCAGGACTCCACGCATCGTCACCGTCGCCATTGATGATGGATCTGTCACTTCTGCAGGCGCGATCTCGACATATCGAACACCTCACGATCAGTGCTCCCATCCCCTCGGACTATTACATGGTCGCCTTCCCAAGGCTCCGGACCCTCATCCTCACCGACGACTACACCTCCACTGGGTCTCTGCAGGATGTAGTCCAATTGGCGCGTCTTAACCCAACCATCGAACGGCTCGTCATCAACGACATCCAATCCTCGCTCCCGGCACAGTTTTGGGAGACCATCTTTTCAGAGTGGAAGAACCCTAAGAAACTGTGCATTCGGTACAGTCCCATCTCCAAGGATAGCACCGCAGTTGCCGCGCTCTGGAGGGCTTGTACCCGGTTTGAAGATCTCGAGCTCCAGGGCGTCGATCTTCCACATTACGCCACTGCATCTTCTCCAGCCATCATCATCAACAACAACAGCATCAGCAGCAACAGCGACAGCGTTAACGAAGACGGTCCGTCTTCACCATTGGTCATCACGACGTTCCCAAAGGCGAAGCGAGTCCACCTATCAATCACCATCAACGCACGCCAAACCCACTTATTCTTTAACCCTTCCCAACAACTCGCCATGATGCAATCCTGCCCAAACCTTCGCGAGTTCGTCTGGGACGGATCCCATTTCCACATCGACCCACAACTCTCCTCCCAATTCACCACCGCACTCCTCCCCAACAACAACTCCAGCAGCCCCAATGACAGGACAACATGCTGGCCACATCTCGAAAGTCTCGTCCTGCTACACATCTCCTTCCGCAGAAACGACCGCCTCCGCCGCCTGCGCCTCGCAGAAATCTTGCGTGCCGTACCCGTCCTGAAATCATTCCAGATCCGTGGTGGGGTATGGGAACCCTTTGCGATGAATGCTTTGAGGGCACCCCGGAGACATTTCGAGACATTGGAGAAGGTTTCTGTACAGGGGTGCAAGGGGTTTTCGAGTAGTATGGTTCATGAGGTGTTGAGCCAGTGTGCGGGATTGAGAGAGTTTTGTGCGGATTTCATATATGTTCAGGATGTTGTTCTCAATGTCGCATCCTCATCGACTCTAGCCTCAGGAACAGGAGCATCAGGAGAAGGAGGAGGAGGAGGAGGAGGAGGAGGAGGAGGAGTGCAGCCATGGGCATGTCAGGGCCGTCTGAAACGCCTCAAAATTTGTATCTATGCCACACCCATCGACTCCACCTCCACCACCTCCGCAAACTCCAACTGCACCGCACGCCAAGCCCTCCTCCAACTCGCAACACTCACACAACTCGAACACCTCGACCTCCGTCGGAACCTCATCGATGAACGTCCTCTCCTGAACCTCACCCTCGCCTCTGGACTTGATGCCCTTGTCGCTTTGACTCGTTTGCGGAGTTTTCAGTTTGATGATTGCTGTGGCAGTACAGAAGGAAGAGAAGGATGGGCGATGGGTGAGGAGGAGATGGGCTGGATGTTGAGCCGATGGAGGGTTTTGGAGGAGGTAACGGGTCTGTTTAGGAGCCCGTCGATGGCGGATGAGGATGAGGTTCGAGCTGTTTTCAACCAGCGCCATATCGCTTATTCTTCTGTTGGAGTAGTAGAATGGCATTGAGTTGATCTACCAACAATATAAAAAAAAGAACTGTTTGCTATGTCTACCTTTATCTGATTTCTCACACCCTCCTCCGTTGAGACATGTAAAGTGCCCCATGTCTGGAAAGTAAGGTACTTTCTATGTTCCAGGCTAGACTCGCATGGGAGAGGGGGCAAGGAAAAATATAATCATTCCTGCATGCAACAACGCTTTTTTTTTTTTTTTTTGCGTGGTTGCTCAACGGTTCACTCCACCCTTCCCATCCCCTTATCCTGGACCTGCATCGATAGGAGCGCACAGCAGATAAACTGTATGATATCGATCCCCGATCAAGCTCTAAAATGCAAAACCACCGCCTTGTCTCCTTTAACACATCTCGTACACTCAAAAACACAAAGAGGCGTACTTTGAGAATGTGAGCATAGAAGAGTAACAAAAGGTGCGATGGGGGGGGGAAAGGGATGAACTCACTTGTGTGAGGTATCTGTGGAAAAGGAAGGTCTCTTGTCTTAGGGAGCACATCCGTTCCATCTCGTTGTACCAGCGAGCAGGCGAACACCCTGGAGGTGGGGACGGTGAAAGATAGGAATGGAAGGGCCAAGACCAAAGAAAAGCCACCTTCAAGCCACACTGTTGGAAATCAGGAGAAGGATCACGGAGCGGGGCGGGTTCGGGCCGAGTAAAAAATGGATCATGAGCTTCTTTCAAGCTAAAAGCTTATCTCTTATGTTGCCACCAATTTCGCCACTGCTATCACCTCCTATTGCTGCTCGCCTCACTGCCTTGTCAGCAAAAAAAAAAGTCCTGCCATGTGTAGTTGGATGGTACTGGCTGCCATCAAGGCAGCGTTTATTATCTCAAAATGACATGGTGACTAAAAAGACAGTTAATAAATACAATGAGGAGTGGGTACATGATGCATGGGGTAAAGCGGAATAAACAAATTAAAAGAGAGAGTAGAATGAAAAGATGCAGTCTAGGAGAGAGAAGTCAGAAGAGTCAAAAAAAGGTATACAGGGCTGACCTGCTTCATCCTCCTCTCTCCTCCATCACCGCCGTTTATCGTCTTCGCCCTCCTTTTCCCGTTGATCTCTCTCATGCCATGGAGGTAGGGATAGAGATCATGTGTCGCATACGCTCAACTTTGACCTTCAAGTACTTGTCGAGCTCCTTGCCCTTGACAATCTTGTCCTGAACAGCACCCTCGCGGACAACAAAGTCGGCCTCGGTGCCCTGGACAATCGCCTCCCATGACTTTGGCATCATGGGCACACGCTCGACGACCTTGATCTCGCTGTCCTTCTCGACCTGCTCGATCTTGTCGGGATTGTTGGTCAAGAGACGGATCTGGTTCAGTCCCAGATCCTCCAGAATCGCCTGTGCAACTTCGTAGGTGCGCTCGTCTGCTCCATGGTTCAACATCAGGTTGGCCATCACCGTATCGTATCCAAGATCCTGCAAGTTGTACGCCCTGGGGAAGATAGAAAGAAAAAGGAGGTGTAAGTAGATGGGTCAACGACAAAAAATTGCACGTGAAAAGGATTGGTTGATATTCTCTGGATCTCCTCAGAAAGCAACACCCAGGAAAGAAAACTTACTTGATCTTCTCGCCCAAACCAATACCACGACCCTCTTGACGAAGATAAACAACAACTCCCGATCCGGCCTCCTTCATCAAACGGATCGCCTCATCGAGCTGCTCACCGCAATCGCAACGAGCCGAGTGTCCAATCTCTCCAGTAAAACACTCCGAGTGGATTCGTACAAGAGGGGACGAAGGCAACACTGGCTGCTCGTCCGATCCTGTGGAGTAGGCCGAAGGGGTGTTGGCTTCATGAGCGGCCTGCTCGTTCTCCGAGACAGTGTTGCGCAGACGTCCAGTGTAGGCTCCTCGCTTGACTCTGTCCAACTCTGTCTCGTCCCACTGGACCCTGTCGAGGCTCTGACTCCGGATCGCATCTCCAAAGACAAACGCCAGGTGCTCCTTCTTGTCCTTGATGTTCTCATAGATGTGCAAAAAGTATTCGGATCCGTCTGGCGTGGGGATACGGGCTCGGGCTGTGCACCAGGCTATGGCATCGGCAATCGACTTTGTAGGTGTCTGAGCAAGTGGTGGGGTTGCGGGTGGGGTTGTGTAAGAGACAACGGTCGATGCTGTCGAGAGGGTTGAGTCGGCTGGTGAAGGGGCCGAGGGACGTACGGAGGCGTCGATCTGGACCGAGGGCCGACGGGGGACGGGTGTCTGGAGGAACTCTTTGTGTGCGTGAGAGTGAGTGTGACAGTGACTGTGGGACTTGTGGAAGAAGGGGTTCATGTGGTCGATTGCGTTCCTGGGGATATAAGCGTCCTGTGCGGGGGAAGCCTGAGTCATACTGATATCGTAGGTCATTTTTGGTGTGTGTTTGTAAGTGTGTGTGAAAAGAGTGTGGGGTAGATGGGGATAGATGATTGCGAAGGAAGTTGTATGAAGTTGTTGTTGTTGTGTGTGTGTGTTGATGTCAACAGGTGAGCGTAATGAGGCACTTTGGTATATTAGCCGTTGGGGTGAGGGCAAGAATTGGGTTGTTGGTTGGTTGAGTGTTGGGTGAATGAGAAGAGATAAAGAACAAATAAAAAGAGAGGGAAGTGTGTTCCTGAACCAGTTCTTTTTATAATCGGGTTGAATAATGAGATGAAGAGTACGGTTGGAGTTGATCCGACTCAAGTAAGTAGTAGTACCAGGCAAATAAACAAAGTGAACAGGAAGCAAAGTGAAGAGTGATATTTGTCAGTGGCAGAGGACGATGTTTGACGGAGAGATAGCAATTGGGTGGCTGGATTGGATGATGCTTGTTTGAACCTGTATTGTGTTCCATTACTCAGCGGGTTTGTGCTCACTCCGCACTCCTTCCCATTGGCCCATTTATTTGTTGTACTCTTTCACTCTTTCGCAACACACACGATTGTTCGAATGTACAATACATTCTGCTCTTTTTTGTTGGCAGACTGACCGAGTGCCATCGACAAAGGGACAAAGACAGCGGCGCAAAAGCGATCGTGATTTGAGTTTGCGCTTCGCTATTCTTTTGTCGCTCTTTCTTTCTTTGTGTCCATCGTTCGCAGAAATTGTCTTATGAGCTATGGCAGCGCGAAGGAGGTGATCGTGCCTGAATTTTCATTTGATCAAACAAAATACGCTCTTGAGAGATTGCGCGACACTGCTGTTGACATTCTGCCATCCTGCGCAGAGCTGCACACCAAATCGCATCATTTTTGCTACACTTTTCCTTGGGTTGTACCCGATGGAAAAACTACAACCTCATGAACATATCGCCGCCCTTCCTCTCTTCGTTATTGATAGACTCCACTATTTTCTTCAGCCACTTCGCGTCAATCAGCCTTCGTTTGAAGTTTTGAACAGGAGTACATTTTCTTTTACGACTTCGCAATTTTGCTCGAGAGCGCCTCAACCTTTTCTTGAATTTATCCTTCAAATAATTGTTCCTGTGCCGTCAGTTAGCCAACTCCACGTCCTTCTTTCTTCTCGCGGTTTATGTTTACCTTCGCGTCGTTGCGTTTTCTTTCTTTGTGGTTCCTTCGAGTTCCATTACCGCAGGTAGTGTTCAATTGCGAAGAGACTGCCGTAGTCAACGCAGAAATAAAGTGCGTAGTCAAACCTCGTCATCGAGCAATGTGCAAAGGTACAAAGGCTATTAAGGCATCAATTGAGCACGCTTCGCAACGAATCCGTTTGGGTTATTATTCCGCTACATCCGCCTGCCATAAAGGCAGAAAATGGGATAAAGCCTGTTCATAATTTTGCTGATGAAGAGCAAGCAGGTGGACAAAACATTGAAAGAAAGGTATACGCACCCAGAGCGCGAAATGGTGTCATTGACAGCTCAATTGTTAAGCAATAACCGTGGCTTTGATGCTTACTCTTTATCTTCACCATTTCCAGCTGTCAGCAACAAGCCTCTTTTCTTATATGTACCTCTTTCTCCACCTTGCCAACTTCTCGTCGTCGTCTCGCCTCTTCGTTCCTTTGATGAAGGTCACCACCACTTCTATCATAGTTCGCTTCCAGCAGGTTAAACTAATTTTTCCTTCGGTCGTCACAGCGCTTGCGATCACATAAATTACCTCTACCTCATTATCGCACACTCCCGGAGTGTGCCTAGAGTATTCTTAAAAAACATGCACTTGAAATCGTAATCATCAACGCCAACCCACCTCACTCCACTCCATCGCCATGAACCGCCTCACCGCCTTCTCCCGCCCTCTCGCCGCCACCGCTCGCGTCCAGATCGCTCGCTCGGCTGTTGCCACCCGCTCTGCCATCCAGAGTATGTCTTTTTTTCTGACCCAATCTTCGTATTTTTCCGACCTTGCAGCTCCTCAGATCTATTTTTTTCGGATCCGAAGGTTTGGCGTGCCGCATGGAGGGGATGGACGGCCGACACATAGTTCGGAAA
Organism: Linnemannia hyalina; assembly: GCA_019671135.1. Classification (NCBI taxonomy): domain Eukaryota; kingdom Fungi; phylum Mortierellomycota; class Mortierellomycetes; order Mortierellales; family Mortierellaceae; genus Linnemannia; species Linnemannia hyalina. The sequence continues at coordinate 302,845 of JAHRHY010000010.1, forward strand.
CCGGCACTTGCAAGGAGGAATTAGGATGGCAGCTCGGGATCAAGACTTCGTTCGATTCATCACGCTGGACGACACGTTCCGGAGACACCATCGGGTTCGCACCTTTTGTGCAGCGTCCGGTTACACGGAACTCATACACGGAATCATCGTTGAGCCAAAGAACGGACGTACAGTCGGGATCTGTGCATGGACATCGGGATCACCAAACCAAGGACAGGAGGAGGAAAGCTTTGATCACAGATATCTATTTTACGCGCACTTGAGCCGACCTTTGAGCGATTGCTGGACAATCCGCGACCGTTCAATTGATACCCGCCATCAGTATCCGCATACGACTGTGGCCAACCAGAGAGAGTTAGCACACAGCACAAAGACCATCGCTCAATTGATATCCCCAATGTCAATTGCTTCAACTTCTTCTCTGGAAGAGGACACCCACACACAAATCAAAAGAATACACTAATTGACCTCACCCTAACCTTTTCATTGTCTTGTACTTTCTACCAAATCTAGTCCGCAACTACTCTTCGGAGCACGGTGAGGAGTCTTTCGAGCACTTCACTGAGCGTTTCATCAAGTTCTTTGATAACGTCGATGATGTCTTTGAGCTCCAGCGTGGATTGAACAACGCCTTCGGTTACGATCTCGTCCCCTCGCCCTCCGTCATTGCCGCTGCCCTCAAGGCTTCCAGACGTGTTGACGACTATGCCACCGCTGTCCGTGTTTTCGAGGGATTGAAGGTCAAGGCTGGTTCGGATGCTCTTTACAAGCAGTACTTGGATGAGCTCGCTCCCCTCAAGAACGAGTTGGGTGTCCAGACCAAGGAGGAGCTCGGATTGTAAAGACTCTCGACGAATTTTTACAAAGAAAGAACGACAGCAATTACAGAACTACCAATACACAAACCTCCCCTCTTACCTATTTCACATCAATCAAAGACCCAGTGCGGCTTTTTTTTTATGGAAGCATCTCATCTCACTCCCCTCTCTCTCCTCCGTCCGAATTACCATAACGATTAAACATTATACACAAAGCCCACTGAAGGATTAGGAGAGCGATGGTAAAAGTATCAAGCTAATGTACAATGGATCAAGAGAATAGCACAACGAATAGGCATCTTGTAGCAATCGTTACATACAGCATATTGTAGCCAGTATCTATTTATTCTCGAGCAACAAATGTTAAAGCCAAAGTGGTCGCTCATTGTACTTGAACAATGAGAGAGCGTTTTGCTCGCGTTTGCGTTCAATTGGACGGCGATAAAAAGAAATTGATCAGAAGAGAAAGGTGATTAAACCTGATGCAATGATTGACGGTTACGGATTTTTGGTGGCGCGTTTGAAGGCGAACTAGTCAGCTTAGCCAGTGAGGTGGTCTAAAACGAGAATCCAGTCCTCGAAGTGCGTCTTGACCCTTCAGTCCCTTTTGACAGGCCCACCCAACATTCTTCGTCCCTCTCTTTCTTCATCAAGAGGAACTCCTGAGAGAAAGAAGTCCCATGATGGCGCACTCGGAAAGGATCAACGAAGATCGTGTACCTGATTGGACATGGTCAGATCTTTATTTTTCTTACGTGACATGATAACCATATCGAAAAAGAATAACAATTCGTTAGGGCTGCATGGCATTATTCGGAAATGAGACGCTTCTTTTTTTTTTTTTTTTGGGTAGTGGTGGTCACTGCGCAGATTGCTCTCTTTCAGGTAAGCAAGCCCAAAAAACAAAACCCACGATGCATGAAAAAAGGAAGAAGCAAACTTTTTGAGTCCATCTCTTGTTACTCGGGTTCGGCTAAGCCTGGTTAAGGAACCACGAGCAACATGACAGTGAAATGGAGAGGTTCGGACAGACCTCACTCTCTTACCACTTTTCTTTTTCTGGCTCATGGCAGGCACCAGGTGAAGTAAGAGTGAAGAAAGAAAGAAAAAAAGATCGCAGATCGGGGGAGAGAGAATGGCGTGTGAGCTGCAGAAGGGATGGAAGGATTGTTCTATTCTTTCTTAATCTACCTCCACTACCCAGTCCCCTAGACTCGGTGGCTCGGATCTGAATTCCCCTTCTAGGTCAAGGCTGCTTATTTTTCTATGTGTCTATATTCCATGCGAAATAAGTCCGAGAGGTATATAGGTGGTGTTCAAGTATTGTAACATGAGGGGTTAATAGTACGTGTATTGCTGAAGTATTTGTAGAAGGATCGTGGCAAAGGCAAAAAAAAGGGGGAAGGGGAAGGTGTAGCTGAAAGGGTCCAGATTGGTTTGTCAAGGGCTCTAAGCAAAAGGAAACAAGGAGATAACAAACGATTGAGCGACGTTACAAGATTAAAGCAAGAAAAACGACAATAACGTGAAACTAGAGAATGAGGGGGGTAGCCTCCGCCTCCCCTCCGGAGATCCGTAGCAGGGGCGAGGAGATGATACGATCTGACGATGGCTTGTAGGTCGACTGTCCACATAGTGCTAGGCGGTGGGGTAGGTGGGGGTGTTTGCCAGTCCTCCTAAAGCCAGTCATTGCCCGCCCGAGAGAACCCTTTGTTCGTTTACTAATTGTTTGAACGATCTCCATCTCTTCATAGGTAGAGTGGAAAGAGAATCCTACAAGGAGAGCGTGGAGGATAACCAGAGACCAATCAGATTGAACAGATGCGATCCCTCGATGGTGCAATTTTCCTGACAATTCGTGCTTTTTGCCAATTGCCGTGACTTGCTTTTTAGTTTCTCATACTCATCCAGGCGAAGTAACTCCGTGTCGTTGACGACAGCTGGTTAGACTTCAAGGATCTCGCCATAGCGGAGGTGAACCCCTTTGGAGCAAGGGCATTGGCTGGGAGCAGAAAGACAGACATACACTCACTTCGGATTGTTACAGGGCTGCAACGCGACTTTTTTTCTTTTTGGATCTATCTCTTGTCAATCTTGTGGGTGCCTGGCTGGAAAGAAAGAAGTACTTCGGATTTTTTTTTTGATTTAATCAGTTCGAGTGATTTGATTGCTTCGTCAGTCAGAGCAAGTGCGTGCTTGCCTTCTTGTTCTCGGAGGAAACAAAAATATAAAGCTCGGTGCATTGCCCCCATCTTCTGCTTTCCTTTTTGTTCCCACTCTCTCTCACTCTTCACTCTTCTTCATTCTTTCATCCCTTCATCCTCCTTCATAGACGTATTCCTCCCTGTCTTCATCCTTCTCTTCTTCTTCTTCTTTTTCATTCCCTTTCCCCGTCGCATTATATCCTGTATCATAAATCCCTCTTTGTTTGACGTCGTTGTATCTACCTCCTCCACATCATCTCCCCTCGAATTGTAATCTTTCTCCTCCTCCTCCCTTCATAAAAAAGAAATGGTTTCTAGCTTTGACAACCTGGCCCAGGCCGCTTTTGCGTCGTCCGAGGCCATCTTCTCCATCAACTCGCCTTCGTCACATCCTTCGCGGGCGATCGACCGTCTCTCGGACAAGTACACCATCTCCAACACATCCCCAGCCGTCACGACCCTCCAGGCCAACGCCGACCCCTTCCAAAAGATCCAAGAGTCTGCCGCGACCAAGAAAGAGTTGACCTCCGTCCTCGCCACCTCGGATTCCCTCCTGGCTGCCATCCCCCATCTCTTCAAGACCGCCTCCCAGCGCTCGGCTGTTGTTGTTCATGTGGAGACCAAGGAGCGGGATTCTGACAGCTCTACTACCCAACATATCAATGGAACAGCAGCACCAACGAAATCTACAGGAGGACATAACGGAGTCCCCTCGTACGCCGATTTGATGGCTGTTCGTCAGACGGGATTTGCAGTCCTGACCTCGGACAATGCACAGGCTGCATTTGATTTGGCCTTGGTCGCCCAGGCCGCTGCTGTCCAGACCAGCACCCCCTTCTTGAACGCCGTCAACTCGGCTGCTGCCGGTGCCTCAGACAAGAAGATTGTCTTGGACCACCAGCGTGTTGCCCCTGCCCTGATCTCAGAGCAAGATCTGATTGCACATCGTGAGCGTCAGTCTGCCGTGAGCGAGATCTCGCTCTCGTCCTTGTACCTCAAGCCCCAGGAGGGTCAGCCTGCTGCTGATTCGGCTGCTCCTGCGGCTGCCTCGGCCGAGGAGGTTTACAACAAGGTTGAGGAGTTGCTTGATGTTCTGCAGAAGCAGACTGGCCGTTCGTACCGCCCGATCGAGTACCAGGGTAAGTTTTCATATCGGACAAATAAGATTGAGCGAGATGATGGCGAATTCGTCATTTCTTCTTTTGATTTCGCGTCGTTATTACTTTTAAGCGTTACTTTTCATTTTTGACAGTCAAAGAATCAAACTGATCACTGGCTGATCGACTCTGACTGATCCGTGCTTTGAACATTGAATGCTAACATAATCTCTCTTATTCCCTTCAATCGGAACAATAGGCCCCGCAAACGCAAAGACCGTCTTTGTCTCCTTGGCCATCGGCTCTTCCTCCCTTGATCACGCCCTCAAGGCCCACCACGCCAAGGACGTCGGCCTCGTCAAGATCCACCTCTACCGCCCCTGGTCCGAGCGCCACTTCCTCCAGGCCCTCCCCACCTCCGTCGAGCGTGTCATCGTCTTTGAACAGTCCCCCGCTGCCCACACCGCCTGGACTCCCCTCTTCCTCGACGTCTCCGCCTCCTTCCACGCCTCTGCCGACGACAAGGCTGCCTGGGCTGGCAAGGTCCCCAAGATCCTCAGCGCTCGCTTCCGTGGTTCCGGAGCTGAGGTCACTGATGCCGATGTCAAGGCTGCCCTCACCTCCGAGCACGCCAAACCTACCTTCGTCATCAACCCTCACTTTGTTGCCCAGTCGGTTTCGTCTGCTTCTTCTCTCCAGGAATCCGATGTTGATACTCCTTACATCCAGATGTTGAACCAGGTCTTCCAGGATCGCCTCAACATCGAGAACGGGCTCAAGACCGACTCTGTCTGGGGCTCTGCCCAGCAGTCGCCCGAGTTTGGTTACGGTTCCCTTGTGACCAAGGTTTCTGCCCGTGCTCGTTTCGCCGAGTTGGTCTCCAAGACTGTCCAGGATTCCAACCTCAAGATCGCCGAGCCCCTCCGCAAGGCCTTGACTCAGTGGCACCTCAACCGTTCCGACTCTAAGCTTGCCAAGCGCCACGGTGACGAGGTCATTGCTCTCCTCCAGGAAGCCAAGGACAGCCTTGTCGGTTCTCTTGCCGAGATCTCTGCCCAGTCCTCGCAGTTCGCCAAGCCCTCGCACTGGTTGATTGGAGCTGACGCCTGGGCGTTCGATATCGCCAACTCGGGTGTCCACCATGTCATCTCGTCCAACGCCGACATCAACCTCTTGATCCTCGACACTGAGCCCTATACCGCTCGCACCCAGAACCCCGAGAACCGCAAGAAGGATATCGGTCTCTATGCCATGAACTATGGCTCGGTCTTTGTTGCCTCCGTCGCAGTCTACTCGTCCTACTCCCAGGTTCTCCATGCCTTGATCGAAGCCGACCAGTACCAGGGCCCCTCCGTTGTTTTGGCCTACCTCCCTCGCCCCGACGAGGAGAACGTCTCGCCCATCACTGTCCTCAAGGAGACCAAGTTGGCCGTCGATACTGGCTACTGGCCCCTCTACCGCTGGAACCCTGCCCTGGAGGAGAAGGGCGAGGAGGCCTTCCGCCTTGACTCTGAGCGCATCAAGCTCGACCTCCAGCAGTTCCTTGAGCGCGAGAACCACCTCTCGTTGATCATCCAGCAGAACCCCGACGTTGCCCGTACTCTCACCCATTCGATCGAGTCCGAGGCCAAGGCCCGCGATGTCGCCCTCAAGAAGAAGGCCAAGGATGACTTTGCCAAGTTGATGGGCGGTCTTGGTGGCCCCCCACTCTTGATCCTCTTCGGTTCTGATGGCTCCAACGCCGAGGGTCTTGCCAAGCGTTTGGTCAAGGGCGCCAAGCTCCGTAACCTCTCTGCTCGCTACTCTGCTATGGACGATGTCTCGATCGAGGACCTTACGCTCGAGAAGCATGTCATCTTTGTTGTCTCGACTGCCGGCCAGGGAGAGTTCCCCGTCAACGCCCGCGAGTTCTGGAAGGCCCTCAGTGCCGCTACCGAGCTCGGTGTCTCCGAGACCAAGTTTTCCGTCTTTGGTTTGGGTGACTCCCATTACTGGCCCCGTGAGGAGGATGCGATCTTCTACAACCGTCCCTCGAAGGAGCTCAACGCCAAGTTGATTGAGTTGGGTGCTCAGCCCTTGACCGACCTCGGACTCGGTAACGACCAGGACGCTGATGCCTTTGAGACTGCCTGGGCTGTCTGGGAGCCCCTCCTCTGGACCTCCCTTGGTTGTAAGCCTCTTGAGGGTGTTGTCGAGGAACCCAAGAAGTCTGCCGATGATGCCATGAAGATCGACTCGAACTACCTCCGTGGTACCATTGCCGAGGGTCTCTTGGACGACACCACTGGCCAGCTCCGCGCCGAGGCCGACACCAAGTTGACCAAGTTCCACGGTATCTACCAGCAGGACGATCGCGATCTTCGTGAGGAGCGCAAGAAACAGGGACTCGAGAAGGCCTTCTCATTCATGGTCCGTGTCCGTGTCCCCGGTGGTGTTGCAACCCCTGCCCAGTGGTTGGCCATGGATTCGATCTCGGATGTCACCGCCAACGGTACCTTGAAGTTGACCACCCGCCAGGCGTTCCAATTCCATGGAATCCTGAAGCGCAACCTGAAGAAGAACATCCAATTGATCAACAAGTCCTTGCTCGACACCATCGCTGCCTGTGGAGACGTCAACCGTAACATCATGTGCAACCCCAACCCTCACCAGTCGGACTTGCACAAGCAGGTTAACGACTTTGCCACCGACTTGTCGGCCCACTTGTTGCCCAAGACTTCGGCCTACCGCGAGATCTGGCTTGACCAGAAGCTCGTCAAGGGCGAGGCTGTCGTCGACCACGAGCCCCTCTACGGTCCCACCTACCTTCCTCGCAAGTTCAAGATCGGTAAGTTTTTTTTTGTCACTCTTCTTACTACAACGTCTTATTGTTTCTTTTTGAATTATTTAACTGACATTTCTTTCTTCTATTTTTTGGTTACCTCATTCTAGTCGTTGCGGTCCCACCTAGCAACGATGTCGATGTCTACGCTCACGACCTGGGTTACATCGCTATCACCAACAAGGACGGCTCCCTCGCCGGTTTCAACGTGACCGTCGGAGGAGGCATGGGCATGACCCACGGTAACAAGAAGACCTACCCCCGTGTCGCCGACCTCATCGGCTTCGTCACCACCGAGCAAGCCATCGAAACCGGTGAGAAGGTCATGCTCGTCCAGCGCGATTTCGGTGACCGTATGAACCGCAAGCACGCCCGTATGAAGTACACCATCGACGACCGTGGCATCGAGTGGTTCAAGACCGAACTCCAGTCCCGTCTCCCCTTCCAAATCCAGGAAGCTCGTCCCTTCAAGTTCTTGGATAACGCTGATCGGTACGGTTGGACTCAGGGTCAGGACAAGATGTGGCATTACTGCTGTTACATCGAGAACGGACGTGTCAAGGATACCCCTGCCGAGCCCCACAAGACTGGTCTTCGTGAGATTGCCAAGATCCACAACGGCGAGTTCCGTCTGACCCCCAACCAGCACTTGATCATCGCCAACGTCAAGGCTTCGGAAAAGGCCCACATCCAGTCTCTGTTGGAGCAATACAAACTCGACAAGCTCAACTACACCGGTGCCATGCTCAACTCCATGGCCTGTGTTGCCTTCCCAACCTGCTCTTTGGCAATGGCAGAATCCGAGCGTTACCTCCCCTCGCTCGTCCAGCTCCTCGAGTCGACCATCGAAGAAGTCGGCCTCCGGGACGATGCTATCACCATCCGTATGACAGGATGTCCCAACGGTTGTGCCCGCCCCTACGTTGCCGAGATTGCCTTTGTCGGCAAGGCCTTTGGCGCTTACAATGTCTACCTTGGTGGAGGACACCATGGCCAGAGATTGAACAAGTTGTACAAGGAGTCCTTGACGGAACCCGAGATCGTTGCAGAGTTGAAGCCCATGATTAGACGGTACGCTGCTGAGCGGTTGGACGGAGAGCATTTCGGCGACTTTGTTATTCGTGTGGGCATCATTAAGGCTACCCTCTCAGGCAAGACCTTCCATGATCTTTCATAACTTCTTTTTTCTTCTTTGCTTTCAGTTTTCCACCCCTTTTTTTTCCCTTTCCTTTCCTTCTCTTTCATCTGTTCGCATCTTAATATTTCTTTCAGCATCTGCAAAATAAACAGCAACATAAATAATCTTCTTTGTGCTGGAAATACAATGCAATGTGCTAAAAATGGAGCGAAATTGGGTCGTGAAGAGAATGAAAATAAAGTGGAAAGGATGGCAACGATAGGCAAACTTGCAACCAGCTCTGACGAAGGTCTTTCAATAAGAAAGGAGGGAAAAGAAAAAAACATAAAAGAGTATATATTTATTTCATTGTTGGGAAACTACAAAGGTGCAACATCATCTCATCATGAGAAAGGAAGGCAAAAGGGAAGAAAGAAAGGATTGGATAAATGTACAAGGAAAAAGGAGAAAAACACAAAAAAAAGAAGACAGAGCTCATTCCACTGATTTAAGAGTAGAGGTCGTCGTCAAGAGCGTTGCCCTGGTTGAAAGCAGCGTTGGACTCTCCGGCAGCGGTGGGTGCAACCGATCCTCCAACGCCTCCCTCGGGGAACTTGAATGTGTTGAATCCACGAGAGTTCTGAAGGTTCTGGGCAAACATCTCGTAGCGACGGATATCGCTGTCCTGGACTGACCGACGAGCAAACTTCATGGCCTCCTCAAAGTGGGCACGGGTGAGCTCAGGGACGGCATCCTCGTCATCCTCATCCATGGCCTCCTCATCACCACGCTCCTTGCGCTCACGCTCCTTGCGGATATCGGCCTCAATGTTCTCGCGAATGGCGAGCTTGCAGGCACGCTGACAGATCTCGGTCAAATCAGCTCCAGAGAATCCGTGGGTAGCCTTGGCGATGTGGTCAAGGTTGATCTCGACCGAGATGGGGGACTTGCGAAGAGTTGACTTCAAGACAGCAAGACGTGAAGCCTCATCGGGAAGAGGAATGTAGATCAATTGGTCAAGACGACCGGGACGCAACAAGGCGTTATCGATCTGGTCGGGTCTGTTGGTGGCTCCAATGACAAAGACGTTCTTCTTGGCGTTCATTCCATCCATCTCGGTCAAAATTTGGTTGAGGACACGGTCACCGGCTCCTCCACCATCTCCAGAGGAACCACCACGGGCCTTGGCGATCGAATCCAACTCGTCAAAGAACATGACACAGGGAGCAGCGGCACGAGCCTTGTCAAAGACATCACGGACGTTGGCCTCAGACTCTCCGAACCACATGGTCAACAGCTCAGGACCCTTGATCGAGATGAAGTTGGCCTGGCACTCGTTGGCAATGGCCTTGGCCAACAAAGTCTTTCCGCATCCAGGGGGTCCGTAGAAGAGAACACCGCGGGAAGGAGACATACCGAACTTCAAGAATTTTTCGGGGTGCTCGACGGGGTACTGGACAGTCTCCTGGAGCTCCTGCTTGACCTTCTCCAAACCACCAACGTCGTTCCAGGTAGTGGTGGGGACCTCGACAACAGTCTCGCGAAGGGCCGAAGGGTTGGAGATACCCAAAGCATAGCGGAAGTTCTCCATAGTGACGGCGAGCGAGTTGAGGACCTCAGCATCGATGGTTTCATCGTCGAGATCAAAGAGCTCCATCTTCTCACGAATCTGCTGCATGGCAGCCTCAGAGCACAAACTGGCAACATCCGATCCGACGTAACCGTGGGTCTCGGAAGCAATCTGCTCCAGATCGACATCATCGTCCAACTTCATGTTCTTGGTGTGGATGCGGAGAATCTCGAGACGTCCAGTGGGGTCGGGAATACCAATGTCGAGCTCACGATCGAAGCGTCCGAAACGACGAAGGGCGGGGTCGATAGAATTGGGGCGGTTGGTGGCGGCCATGACGACAATGTTGGAGCGAGCCTTCAATCCATCCATGAGGGTCAAGAGCTGGGAAACAACACGTCTCTCGACCTCTCCGTTGGTCTTGTCACGCTTGGGAGCAATCGAATCGATCTCGTCGATGAAGATAATGGCGGGGCTGTTCTTCTCGGCCTCCTCAAAGGCCTTGCGCAAGTTGCTCTCGGACTCTCCGGCCATCTTGGACATGATCTCGGGTCCGTTGATCAAGAAGAAAAAGGCACCGGTCTCGTTGGCGACTGCACGAGCCATGAGGGTCTTTCCTGTTCCTGGAGGTCCAAACATAAGAATACCGCGGGGAGGCTTGATACCGATGGACTTGAAGAGCTGAGGGTGACGGAGAGGGAGCTCGACCAACTCACGGATCTGAGCCATCTGCTTGCGGCATCCTCCAATGTCATCGTATCCGACGTCAGCAAGGTTGGATTCCTCATCCTCACGCTTGATAGGCTCGCCTTCGCAATGGATCACGGTATCTTGGGCAACCTGGGAGTCAAAAGAGATGGAAAAGGTAATAGTTAGTCACAATGAAATCGGATCCCATGAGTGTCATCGTCCTTGGCGAACAAAATAATAGAGATAGCACTTACGATACAGTAGTCGGCAGGGTCGGTTTCAATGACCTTGAACTCGACGGCTCTCATACCACCACGGACGAGGAAGAGATCGCCCTTGCGGACGGGTCTGTAGGCCTCGAGGAAGTAAGGCTTGAGGTAGACCTCAAAGAGGTTTCCGGTGACGCCCTCGACAGTGTCGTCAACAGGGAGGACGTGGATGCGTTTTCCGTACTTGATATCAGTGCAGGTGTGAAGCGAGACGACATCTCCGAGACGGACACGCAAGTTCTGGCGGACGACTGCGGCACGAGATCACATCGTAAAGATTGGCGGAAGAAAAGAAAGAAAAGATGTGTCGTTTTAGTATGTGCATATCGAACAATTGTTTTCTGTCTACTTGCACTCAACCATCTCACCTCCTATTTCTGACTTTGGTCATCATTCTTTGTAACCACAACTTGTGGTCGTCTCTCTCTCTCTTTTTGGGGATTCAAAAATTGCATTCTGTGTCCTGCCATTTTTAAACAAAAGTTATCCACTCTTCGTACACCATTCTTTCTTTCTCTCTGATCTAGAGCTGCGGCCATTGCAATCAAGTGTCGATGTAATAACTTGTTATGCGCATGTTTCCTTTATCGCCTTTCCTTTTATCGTACGCAAGCCTATCCAAAACACCCCTTTTCCATTTTCTCATCCTTTCCCTTTCCTTACTCGTCCTGCAGATCTAGGAAGAATAACAAGCCGAATCATGTAGCTTACCCTTGTTGATGCGGACCTTGGAGTCCTCAATAGAATCGTCAGCAAGGACGATAAGAACAGTGTCACGACGCTTCTTGCCCTTGACGAGAACCATATCACCACGGAAGAACTGGAGCTTCTCCATGGTGGCAGTGGAGAGGGCGAGGACAGAGTTGTCGTCGTTGGTAGCATCGTCGACAACCAATTTGTTGGGAGCCGACTTTTTGCGCAGGATAGCGGTGGCGGGGTCGTGCTCGGGGTCGACATCGGGAGCTGTAATAGAGGCATTCTCACTATTGTTGGAAAGAATGAATGAGTTAGCCGGGTCTGTACTTATTGTTTCGAATGCGTACCGTTTTTTTACGATGCCAAGGGAAAGAACGATGCGATGAGAGTGGACTTACACAAGCTTTCCCTTGGATTTTCCACTGTCGGCCATTGTGTATGTATGTGTGTATGTAGGTGAGTGAAGTTAGAGGGAGTGGAGTGTGAGGGAGTAAGAGAAGGGTGCGTAAGTGATGGGAATGAGAGAGAGGGGTGTACAAGGGCGAGGGAGGAGAAGGAGTGAGTGAAGAAGAAGTAAGAAGGAAAGAAACAAAAGAAGAGGTGTTGCGTAGGTATGTTAAATTGTGCAGTCAAAAGAAGGGGCAGCAATCTGTCTTTGTGGCAACGCGTCAGTGCCTTTTTTTTCTGAAGAATTGACGTGGCTAGCTGATTTGACACCAAGGAAGGGCAAAGAAGGTTGGGGGCGCTCATCAAAATGAAAATGGGTCACGCGCAATGGGAATTGGACCCACTGGATATCTGTTCTATGCTTGATAGCTTGATACCGCAGTCTTCCTTTGGTGGGGGGGCAACGGGGCAGTGGAGTGGTCGCCGTGTGTGTTGCTGTGTGATTGGGATTGATGGCTTGGCAGCAAGCAAGAACCCTTTGTCGCCTTTTTGTTTCAACAAGGAAGGACCCCTTGTCTTTTCGTCATGCAACCAGTGTGTTGCAAATACGATGTTTCCTTTATTCGTTATTTATAAGATCACATGATCCCTGTAATAGACTGGAATGTCGATTGCCACCAAATCACTTGTTGCTCCAAAGGAATGCCCCAACAGGCACACTACACACACGCGCAAGTACTGGTCCCTGATGACCCCCCTCGAACTGATCGATCGACACGAGTATGGAGATACAATCAATCCACTGTCAAAAAGAGCCAGGGCGGACCTTTCTTTGCTCTTGCAAACAGCCCTCTGCTTATGTATTCGCCTCCTTTCATCTCCCCGCAACTATGTCCTATTGAACCTTCTTCTTCCTCTTCCTCTTGTTGTTGTTTTCCTTTCTTCTTGCTGTTGTTTTCCTTCGTCCTGTCCCTCTTTCCTTACTTGACCTCCATCCTCTCTCGTCCGTTGTTTGTCCATCCTCCTCTCTTTTTCTTTCCCTTTACACCCGCCCCTTCCTCTCTTATTCACATTGGTCATCGCCAAGGACCCTTCTGAAAACTAGAACAGTATTAAAAAAACGTTCTCATTCAGCCTTACTCTTTTACACTCTCCACATCACCCTCCACACTCGGCTTCTTCCTTTCCTTTTCCTCCTCATCTCATGACCCGATCCACTCTCTAATCCTCCACCTCCTCCACACTCCTCCCTCCCTCTCACCCCCTCACCCTATCCCTATCCGACAGTATCACGCACACATCCTCGCAAATGGACTCACACGGAAATCCATGGTCCTTCCAGCAACAGCAACAGCAGCAGCAGACTCAGTTCTTGGAGGATGAAGACGACGATACTACTGCTGCCAACAGCCCCTTCCACTCACAACGCTCCCATGACCGCAAACACTACTCCTTCGCCAGCTCTATCACCCTTGCATCCGACTCCTTCCACGACGACTTTTTCTCCCTCCGCAAGTCAACACCCTCAACAACCACGGGCGCCTATGACTCGAGCGATCGCGACCTGCAACAGCAACAGCAGCAACAGCAGTCGTCGCATGTCAGAACGTGGTCTCAAGAAGACACCATCACCTCTGCATCTGATTACGGAGAAGACGACAAGCACCATCGCCACCGCCACCACCACCACAACAACACGGGCAACTTTCAACGCCATAGTGATAACGATGACGTTTTAGAGGCGTTATCGCTGGCCGACAATACCCTCGAATCAAGCCTATTACCTTCATCGACCGGCCACTCGCTATCCTTCACCGCATCCTCAAGTTTCGAAGTAATCCCTCACACTCACACGGACCTGGCTGTGGAAAGGAACATGTCAGACTCTGGGATTGGTGTTGAGGTATGTCTGTAATCGCTATGCACCATGACAAACACAAGGCACACTTGCTCTCCTTCACATGTTTCTCCTGCTCCTTCCTTCTATCCCATCAAGTCGATACCATACTTAATTCATTACATTCGCCACGCTCACTATCTACACCAACCGCACGCTGGCTTGGCAAAAAGGGAAAGAGGAGAGAGACTCGACTCAATTGAACCAGCAATATAACAACGACTGTATCAATAGCACACTGTTAAGAGATGATATGAATGCATTGTTTTAGAAGACCCTTTATCTTTTCTCCACAACCCTTGAGTGCAAAGAAATGAGAAACCTTGCTCTAGCTTTGCCGTCTTTCCCTCGCTCTTCCCTCTTTTCCCACTCCACTTTTGCCAGCGAAAGAATTAAAACAGGGCGCTCGGGACAAGGGCGGAGTGCGTGGTCATTGGCTCAATGCTCCTCCTGCAGAATGCAGCAACAGAAGTGCACACAATTCTTCCCCTGATTCAGCAACGACAACCCACGCTCTTTTTGACCCTTTGGGTTAATGGCCGGAAAACAGGAGCAAGTGATAGAAAAGAGAGCTGAACCATAAAACAAACAACAACGGCGCTCTTTCTCATAATACACGACACGCAGTTTGTTATCAAATACCCCACCTGCCCAGCCCTTTTTTGCGCTTTCTCACTCTAATCCCTCCTCTCCCCACACTCTCGCTCTTCCCTGGAAAGATCATGTCCGACAACTCCCTCCCCGCAATTTTTACTGACTATGTTTGTTTGTACTATGCGATAGGGGGATGTGCTTGGGCACCTGGTCCAGAAGCTGCAATCAGAAGTAGCTGATACGCGGGCAGTGGTTTCTGACCTGGAAACAAGACTAAACGCGTAAGTGTCTGTCTGTTTGTCGGTCGGTCGGCCGGTCTGTGCATTGCTCGCATGCTTGGAGGACGGGGAATTATAATTGTTACCCAAGGAGGCCTATTGTCTTTTTCCTCGCATCCTCACATAAGTTGTAATCCGATCATTTTTTCTTTGTAGGGCCGAGCACTCAAACAAGCATATCGTCGAAGAGCTCAAGATGCTGCTGGCCGAGTAAGTGTTTTTTCTCGCTATCTTTGCTTATTATCCTCTTTTTACTCCTTCCTCCTTTTCAATGCCATGGCAGTCAATGTGATTGCCAATGGCTTGCCCACACACACACCACCGCATACATGCAACATTCTGCGGTCCACGACCACATCGTTTCATGGAATTTTCGGCTGGGGAAGACAGAAGTAACGTGTAACGTGGTAGTCTAATCATGCGCACCCCACTGACTTCGTTTTATGTGACAAAGCGTAAATCTACACCAAAGTGGACAAAAAATGTGTTTTGGCGTGGTGTGATCTTTGGGCTAAATTATGACAGCACATTTTTAGCTTGTGCAATCGCAGAGCACTGTGTAGGTTGTCGTCTGTCCTACACTATGCTAGTCCGTCCTATACTGTGCTAGTCCAGCCCTAGCCGATAACCTTTTGATTTGGCAGCGGCGACAACAGAGAGCGAGCATGGACAAGGACAAGCAAAGCATTCTAATGTTTTCCGTTTTTTTCATTTCTTTAGTGCGGAAGGAACGTTAGTTGGTTCAGACGACTCGGACAGCGGTGGCGAGTCCGAAGTGGTCAGCTCTAAGCATGGTTCGGGAAGTGAAGACGAAACCAACATTGTCTACAACCGGATATGTCACGCGCTCCAGTCCTTGATCTCTGAGGCCCAGACGGCGCTCGTTCTCAATACCAGCGCAGCACTCTTTGCACCACCACCAACAGGACGCGGTCCTTGTCGCCACCAACAACAGCAACGGTTAAAACCGATCACTCAGAACCAAGGACCACAGGGGCAGTCGATACCGGGATTGTTCATTGACGACAGCGAGTTGCTCAACAACGGCGGTAGTAGTAACCAAGGCGATACTTGCAGTCATTCGTCGTGTCGTACCTCCCGCAGGGGCTCTATCAACCTTTCCCGATCACCCTTTCATCTTCGTGTTGCGTCAGGATCCTCGGCGGCATCTGTCACATCGTCGTCCTCACGACTTTCACGGTCCTCCTCCATAAATAGTGCATACTCGCGGATGATCTGGAAAGAAAAGCAGTTGGAGCAGTATGAGCGGTATCGGCGGTCTTGTGACAGAGTCTCACTGGAACTGGAGATGCTCCTCAACGACACTAGGATGGATGCAGACTATGACGACGATTACAGTAATCCTCTGGGGTCGCTGTTCCCGCTCCTCACAGAGTCGCCTTTTGCGCATCTCCATCCTGGCATTTCGGAAACAAGCAAAGGGACGACACCTATGAAACCGCCGCCATTATCGACGGCGACGCTGGAGGAGGAAGCCAAGGCTCAGCCGGGACGAGGAGGACGAGCAGAGGCTCTCAGAGCTGGTTCCAGAGCGGAAAGGATTCAGCGCAACTTTCAGGCACAGTTCTTGAGCCCACAGGTCCACACCGGCCGATCTCATTCTCATCTATACGGTTACCAAGGATACCAACATCAACAGCACCCACCTAGCCCATACCTGCGTTTCCGTTCAAGCGGAAAGAGCTCCATGCATTCTATGCCCCGGCAACAACAACTACGGAACTTTCGGAACCAGGGCGTTGGAAGCAGTCGATCACAGAGTTTGTTATTGCAGTTGTATGGACTCTGGAAACAGACTTGGTTACGTCGGCGGATCATGCATATCCTGACGGGATCGCTGGAAGTTGGGCTCATCCTCTGGGTGATTTTCAAACTTGGAGAGGTGTCGCTTTCCTTGATGGGTGTCCCATTGTTGAAGGGCGGGCCTCAGACATGGCTTTTGTACGTCTATGGCGATCGTCAGGGACCGGGTTCGACAGTCGCTAAGGAGTTATATGAAAAGATACGGAGGGATGGATTGAAGTTGCGACAGGTCCATTTGAGACGCGCCCGGGAGAGCGAGCAGATATTGCAGGACTTTGCTGCCTCTGAAGTTGCGTCTGGTCTTGTCGCTGGATTCGGACCTGCAGGAAACCAAGGGGCCAAGGTACCATTCTCGGCGGCGGGGATGGTCTGGGGTCCTGTGCAACGGATGGTCACCCATGCTGCTACTGGATTTGTGCTCGCATACTTGGCTGATCATGGCAAACGTCTCTCCAAGAAGCTCTAATTCACGTCCTTTTTCTTTTTTTGCAATTTATATTTTTACACCTCTTAATGGCATTTTTCTCCTTTCCTTTCCTTCCTTTCCTTTCCGACCCTCACCTCACCTCATCTCGCCAATTCATATCACTCCCACTACTGTCCTTGTCCATTTATTTGCGACCCATATCAACCACAAACACACACAACTATACCCGCCTTTCGCACCCACACAGACACACACACCTCAATAAAATCACAATTGAGCTTTCTTGATCATAATAGCAAACTAATGATGCATACTTGTAGGATTGGAGATACGCCTTCTGTCATCACAGGCAACAACGTACCCGGGCAATTTTAACTGGACTAACAACGCATACACCTGCTCCTACAACACCCCCACAGTCCTGCAGAGCTACCACCCAACTACCTCCACCGTTGCCAGATCTCGAATAATTTTTACGACGTGATTGCAGCCTCAGAATTCAGCAACGTTGAGTGTGGTTGATGGGGCATGCGCTGGCCGAGTATGAGGTAATTTTCTATCAGTCGGCTACAAGATTCTGGAACAAGGAAATCTCTTACTGGCCGTTAGGTTGTGCATATAGGGTTGAGGATGGGTACTTGACTTTTTTTGTACTTCTAGCGAGGGAACCTTGAACGAGTCTGCGTCCTTGCATGTCGGTCATATATGCTGCATGCAAAGAGAGAGAGAGAGAGAGAGAGAGAGAGAGAGAGAGCGCGCGCGGTGTGGATGGCATGTATGAGTTGAATGAAATGCGTGAGGGCGAATTAAAAACCGACGGTGAGATAGCCGTTGCGAGTGGGGTTATATAAAACACGCGATCTTGCCCACCAAAGCTATTGTTTTTTTCTTTTTCTTTTTCTTTTCTTTTCTTTTCTTTTCTTCTCTTTCTTCTTCATTCCTCATCGGTCTTTCTCCTCGGTACCCGCCTCCACCTGTTAGGGCCCTATTTCGTTGCTTCAGCGATATATGGTAAGATAAGCCCTTCCCTTCCTCCTCCTTCAAGCAAACGGGGGGAAAAGGAAGAGGGAGTGCCTGTTGCATAACGTTGTTCTCTTTTCCCCTGTCCCCGTTCCGTCCTGCTTCCTTTCCTTGCGTTTCTTTTGTTTGGGGGGTGTGCGCGGTGTATTTTTTTTTGTTCTTTCTTGGCGTTTTTCTTTGAAGTACGCGTTTTTTATTTTTTTATTTTTTTATTTGTGTGTGCCTTTTTCCCCCCACATTCTCTCGCCTCCCTTCACACGCGACAAAAAAAAAAAAAAAAAGATCCACATACAAACTTGGTGGCGCAAAATTCTTGCAAACCAGAAAATCTACTTTTTCTTCATCGTGTCAACTTTAGTGTCAAGAGGAGTGCCGAGTGGAGACCAAGAAGGGGCCAAGACACCACCTACCTCTCTCTCCCTCATACCCAAGTGTCCGCAAGCCTGTCTTGACATGGGTGCGCCGGTATGGTGGTCGACTTGAGAGGAGGGGGAGGGGATCTGGCCTTCCCAGCATTGGCATATGCTGTTGGAGGAAGACGTAATAGGGGTGGTAATCTCTGGTCTCGTCGCATGTCCTCTTTTTTATTTAGAATGAGGTCGCGGGATACTAAGGAATTCTGAGAGCTAAGATGGGATCGCGGGCATATAATGGCATTATGAGGGTTAACATGGTATTCTGAGGGCTGATCAAAACACAACACCAGTTAATCAACACGGCGAAGCCAAACGAAATGAACAAGAAAAAAAAGCCCCCCGAACCGTGTAAACAACGTATAACACAAAAAAGACCAAGTCATCTGTGGTTGGTTGTTGATGTTGATTGTGCCTGAACTTTTTTTTAATTTTTTCTATGATACAGGGGGGATGTCGAGGCGTTTTTATGCGTCGCCTTGAGTGAATGAGTTCGTTGGATTGGAGTGGAGGGGGTTCGTTAACTAAAGTTTAGGGGTGAAAAGTTTTCGAGTAATGAGGAATGTGAATGGGAAGAGGAAGGGAAAGAAGAATAAAGAAGTGGGTGGCGAAGAGGAGCAAAAAATTAAGAGAAAAAAAAGTGGTGCACGCTGCAACACCTTTGTGTCTTCTCTGTTTCGAGCTCGACAGTTCGTTATATATATTTAAAGAGCACCCTGGGAGACCCAGAACCGCCGGGTGATGGCCTCATACCGATCAATGACCTCTCCACCCTCAGGGAACTCCCACCCTTCCATCGCAGTACTACCCTTTGTCATCGGTGCGGTCGTGGAGGGCACATTGTTATTGGCAAGGGCAGAGAAATCGGCCCGTACCTGGACAACAACCATCTGGACACGAAGACGATAGAACGCAGGAGCGAGACGGTCCTGGATGCTCAGGTATTGGAACATGGTTTCGGCGGGAACGTCTTTGGCCAGGACCGAGACAGACTCCGTGGTCTGGTCCTTGATGATCTCGACCAGGACCTTGGCCATGAATGTCGATTTCGGGAACAACGCCGATGCAGACGCCTGTGAATAGGCATTGCTCTTGGAGATGGAGTTGAACAAAGCTTGGGCTTGACGGGTGTACTCGAGCAACTCGGCGACACGTTCAGGAATCTTCCATTCGAGGGTGTAAGGCGTGTGGGTATAGACCTTTTGGTGGAGACCAAACGTATGTTCGAGCGTCAGGGGTTGGATCGTGTTGGGGTACTCTTGTCGAAGCTCGTCTGGGAGGAACTCCATTGACCGTTCCTGACTGGCGCCTGTATAAAAGTCATCGTGGTTGATGTCGTGGTGCGAACCAGTCGAAGCCTTGTTGCTGCCGGGAGAATTTGAGCGACCGTTAGCGTCGTTGTTGATGTTGTCGTTGGAGTTGGAGAAGGAGGAGCCGGGAGGGTAGCGGGGGATATCTCGTTTGGAGGCAGCGGGGGCGATGTTGATATCCGACCTCCGCACAATCCTCGCGAGAACATCTGCCGTTGTTGTTGCTGCTGGTTGCTGAGAGGATACAGGTCCTCCGCCATTACTGCTCCCTGGAAGGGCGTTTGAAGGCTTGTCTTCCTGATCCTGATGGTACCGATATGGCGATCTTGCTTCCGCTCCTGCTGCGGCTGGTGGTGGTGGAGCGGAAGAAACAGAAGGCGACGTGCTAGTGATGGGTTCCTTGCTCCGACCACGGTAAAGCTCCAGGACCAGAACAAACGAAGTTCCCTCAAGAATAGTCGTCGGCACCCAGACCTGAGATCCGCCCTTCTTGAAGGGCACAAACCGCTTCAACGAGGCGACCTTTTGGTTGGTTTTGGAGTCGATCAACACAATGTCGACTGTTGTGTCCGCGGGCAAGCTCTTAGTATACTTGCGGTTCCACCGCACCATCTGGTAGGATCCTGTATGCCAGACTGAGCGGGAGTCGGGGAGGAGTAAGAAGGGAGCGTTCTTTTTGGGTGTTGAAGAAGAGGGAAAAGGTTCGGCGGAAGCAGCAGCGGCTCGCTTTCGAAGACCAGGAGGAGCTGGGGGTGTAGCTGAGGGAAGAAGAAGAGCCCTCCTTTTTTTCATCGTCGACTTTCTCTTATCATTGTTGTTGAGCTCTGTCGTTGCTGCTGCCGCAGAGGCCCTATTTTGGTCATCGCTATTCTTGTGGTTCTTGCGTCGACGGAGTTCCTGTTGGCGTTGTTGAGAATGTGTTGTTGTCTTTGCTTTTGACAAGATAGTCCGCCGCCGGTGGTCTATTTTTGCTGCAGAAACCGCACCTCTATCGTTGCGTCGTTTTACAGAAGAACCGTTCTTGTTGTTATTGCTGGAGGTAGAGGTCGTAGCGGTGGGGGGGCGAGCAGGGGCGACAAGAGCCTTGAAAGCAGGATGGCCTGAGAGCCCTCCACGTTGCTGCAGTTGACGACGTTGTTGCTGTTGGTTTTCCCGTGTAGAAATAGAAGCTGCAGCGAGGCGGGCACCTTCTTGTGCAGGTGTGGGAGGGGAGAGTTTGTTGAGGGAAGAGGAGGAGGAAGGGGCAGCGTCGGCGAAGAGGGTGAGTGCCGAGGCGATGCTCAGGGTGACGAGGAAGATGGGTTGTGTGAACTTCATGAGATGTACAAGAGGAGAAGGGTGGAATGAGGAAGATGCGAGGGGAATGGGAAGTGAGTGAGGAGAAGGAGGAGAGTGGAAAAAGGAAGAAAAGGAGTGAGAGGGGAGTGCGGAAAATAAGGAGGAAAGGTGATGGCAATTGAATGTCAGAGGGGAGAAGGTTGGTACTTCTGTGAGGGAAGGAGGAAGGGCGTAAAGTTCGTTCTATGATTAGGAGGGAGGAGGTAGGGGTGCGCCGGAGGCTGGGGAGGGATCGGACAAACGGAGAAGGAGGAAAGAGATAAGGACGGAGGGTTGACGAGCAGGAGCAAGAACAAGAGTAAGAAGAAAGAAGAAGGGAGGAGAGGAGAGGGGAAGGACGACAGAGAGAAGTGGAGAAAGGAAGTAGACGGAAAGAGGGCCCTGTATTTGTATGAAACGGAAACAAAGATTCAGAAGCACACCCCAACCCCTTTTCTACTGCATCTCATTGTCTGTGATTGTTCTTGGTTCCGTCAGGCACACACCCCCTAGTGAAGGGAAACGAGGAAACGAGACCTTCACCTTCTCCCAGGGCACACTATCTCAACAAACATTTACGCCCACCGCACGCACTCAAAGGTAAAAATAGGGGCTGTTTCTGTTTGTTGTCACTGCTGCTTGTACGCTGCCTTGTTGTCCGTTAAAGTTCCTTCTTTTGCTTTGTTTTCAAATAGAAACAAAAAAAATAAAATAACCTTGTCTTTAAGGTGTCAGTCACCCTTTTCCTTTCTTCCTTTCTTTTTCTCACAACTACCCGGACTTCAACTGTACTTTCACCTGGACAGTCTCATTGTCGATAGCTCTATTTCACCCGCACCCCATCTTTATCTTGAACAACCTTTTCTCATTTACACGCACGCCATTCCAATGAACGGAAAAATATCCTCTCTGGCATCACACGGTCCAGGCCCAGGCACAAACAAATCAACACACGCCAAAATCCGGGGCTCTTGGTTGGCCCGTTTAATTTTTTTACTGTGTGTAATTGTGAGAAGGTGGTCGATGACGGCGGCAGATTCAGGAAGTTCACCAGGGGAAGGGGGAGTGAAGAAAAAAATAAATCGAGAGCAGCGGCAGCAACGGCGGCGGCCGAAGTGGAGAGTAGAGTGCAGGGCTAAAATGGAAAAAAAAAAGTGACCAGGGGACCAGGGGTCCATCCATTTGAAGAGAAGACAGCGAAGAGGATAAAAAGCAAAATGTTGAGAGCATTTTGTTCTTTTCTCTTATTTGTTGCATCTCTGTTCTTTCTTTTCATTGCGAAAAGGAAAAGAGAAAAGAGAAAAGAGATGATGAGGGTGGCGAGTGACAATTAAACGGGGTTGAATTGGGTGCGAAGAAAAAAAAGTACAACTGGACAAGGATGTACCGAGATTATTCATGACCCCGATCAGTTTTTAGTTGTTTTGTCATCTTAAGGAGGTATACGACTTATTAGATTGTCTTTGATTGCATTCTTTATTGTCTCTCATCCCTCTTCCCGCACCACCCCCTAGCCCTCGAAATTGCCTTTACCGTTAGTCATTGTTGCTTGTTTGCCTCCTTCGTTGCACGCACCTTGCAAATCAATCGAAGTAATAAAAAAAAAGGATGGCGCTTCATTTGGTTTAGCTTCCTTTTCATCCTCCCCTTCCCTCACACAACGCAACGCAACGGCGAGCAAGAGAGAGAGCGTTTGAAGAGTGCTCTCTTCGACTCTTGATGGACTCTCAACTCCAGTGGCAAAAACATAATATCATCTCCCTCTGTTCTGGAGTCGTGTCTTCCCACTGCCGCTATTCTTATTTTCACACACAGACACACACACAGTGCCAATGCGCACACGTTTTGTTTCCCCTGCTCGATTGACTCTTTGGATTCTGTTGGCTTTGATGGATTGGGTTTCGACTCAACGACTACGCCTCACATGTACCTCCCTGGTGTGTCCACCACGGATAAACACACATACTCTCTCTCTCTCTCTCTCTCTCTCTCTCTCTCTCTCTCTCTCTCTCTCTCTCTCTCTCTCCATCTCTCTCCCCCTCTCTCTGTATTCTCCTTTTTTATTTTTACTGTCTATGCAATGTCAGCAGACCCTTTATCCATGCGGTCTTATAGTTTTATGCCAACGGTCGAGTTTTCCCCGGAGGCATCTGTAATTCTCTTTTCCTAGAGAGTGGCTGGGTGGCAGTGGGACCTGACGTAAATTAATCCTGACGACACACGGTCTCACGTATATCTAATTTTGTTTATAAGATAACCAAAGAAGGGGGAGGAGGAGGGGAGCAAGTGGTTTTTTTTTTATCTGCCTCCAATTCACTCATACACAACCACGTTCCCTTGAAACGGAGGCTTGGAGAACCCCAAATTTAGCCCACCATTCACCCCTTTTACAGATTACACAATTGTGGAGTCTGTTACTCGGGAATGAATGAAAAAAACGTGCTGTCCTATCCGATTAAGGAACGAAAGATTTGAACTAGACAAAACCACTACATATTAGGGTAGCAGGGCTTACAAGTTACAACCGCAAGCCCCTTGGGACTCGCTTTTACTTTCGTTCCTCATTACCTGATCGACGGCTATTTCCTCACGGATAAAGACTACACCTTCGCTTTGTGGTTAATGTCGTAACCGCTGTGGAGTAGTGCCAATGCAGGTAATTAGCTGACCCTCGAAGAAGACTGAAGAGGAGCATTTTTTTTTTTTGTTGGGCGGTGCAATCTTGTTATGAATTTTATTATGCGTGTGTGTGTGTTTGTGTATGTAGTGTTTTGTGTGTAATAAAGGGTAAGTGGTAGTAATTGTTTGCCGTTTAGAATATTGAGGCCTTAACCGTTACCAAAAGATCGTCAAGTTCCTACAAAACACAAAACATGGAGTTTTTAGTCAATCGTATCACCACAACCAAACCAAAAAAAAAAAAAAAAAAACAATCAACATAAAAAAAAATTGGAACTTACCCGCTCGACACGATCAAGGTCGGCATCAACATCCTTCCAGCAGTCATACACATCCGGATGACATTCCTGTTGGACATCCTTCAACGTCAATTCGTTCAACATCAAAAGCATCATCCTCGTCTGCTCCACACTCTTCTCACCTCCTCCTCCACTTGATTTGTCGTTATTGTCATTACTTGTTGTGTTCCTGTTGTTGTTGTTGTTCCTGGTATTGTTGAGGCTGCTGGAACTGTTCTTGCCGCGCAACATTGAATCCCCCCCATTCTCGGACGAAGGGGATGAAGGTGATTGAGACCTGCTGTTACTGTTGCTCAGCAAGGATGCCTTGATCGTGGAAGGCAACGCGATCAGTTTGCCATCCTTTCCGATCCAAGGTCCTGCTCCACCTGCTCCAACGCCTCCAACACCTCTCAAAAGATGCATCGACGAATTACTGGGGGAGCTGACAGAGCTGGATCGTCCCGCACGGACCAACGTCAACAGATCCTGCATGCCCGTGTTATAATCCGACGACAGCAGCCACTCCTTGTTACCTCCGGGGGAGGAAGGAGTTCCAACTCGTTCAGAGTGGTTGCTGCTGTTGCTGTTGCTGTGGGCCAGACCTTTGGAGTCGGCAACAACACTAGCGCTTGCGGATCGGTTCCGTGAAGAGGTGACAGAAGAGTTCGAAGCCCCCGAATTGGAGCGGCCGTTCGCTGCTGTTGATGCTGCTGGACTGACACGACCGCCGTTAGGAGAGGACGAGGGGGAGCTGGGACGGAGGTTGGGTGATCCAGAAGTAAGCGAAGGCGTTGAGCCAGCCTGTCTCAAAGCAGGTGAAGGTGATTGCAACCGCCGTGGGATGGGCGAGAACGACCGCGCAGAAGGATCCTGAGCCTGGACGTCATTACCACCATCCATCAACGGGGAATGGGCCGCCACACCTCCAGCTCTGACGGCGTTGGCATTCGAGATCAGCGTAGGTTTGGCCATACCATAAGGAGAGCCTGACCGAAGCGACCGTGGAGAATCCGAACCTCGAGAAGAAGGAGGCTGTTCTGTCAGCATGGGGGATGCAGATCGAGTGCTCAAGGAGGCAACAGAAGCCACTTGGATCTCGACATCGCTCTCCCGCTTCTTGCTCCGCATCGTCGGTGAGGGCGAAGATAGAAGCAGTGGTGAAGCCAGGGTCTGGTTTTGGTTCTGAGCCATCATTGCGGCTGCTTGGCGTGACTGAGTTGGCGAGGGCGATCCTTCTCTGGAATATTGCTGTTGCTCGTCCATGGTTGATCTCATCGCGACAGGGGAAGCGACACGACTCCGGGTGGCAGAAGAAATCACCTCGTCCCGGTTATTGGCAGCTGCACGCTCCTTCCGGGAGGCAGCAGCGTTGGCAGCACGCGCAACAGCAGCAGCAGTTCGATCGCGTCTCGAGACCGACTCGACATCACTGCTATTCGCCGCAACAGCAAGGTGTTGAAGGACATCCTCCTTGGCCGCGATAACAGCAGGCTCGTTATCCGCATACGCCTCCTCACCCAGGATATCTTCAATAATGTCGGAAATATCCACCTCCTCGCCCGTCTCGGTAGGGATGAACGAGTACCGGTACTGCTTCGAGTTCATCAACCGCGATGACCGGACGACGCCCTTGTCCAGGTAGAAGTCCATTCCTTGTGCCTCGTTCTTCTTGATGTTCAGCGGCGCTGCAACCATCGACCCTCCTCTTCCTGAATCCATGTGGTTGCCCTGCTCATTGGCCTGGAGCATGACAGCCGTCAACGAGAGCGGTGATGGTCCATGAGTCAAAGGCTGAGCAATAGCGCGCTGTGGACGATCGGGTCTCTCAGGACGAGCAGGTCTCTCAGGTGTAGAAGCCCGAGAGCTGTCTTTCTCCACGACTCCACCGTTGGAAACAGGTGAAGGAGCTTGGCCAGGACGCATACCCTGGCTGACACTAGGCGAGCGGTTCCTGCCCATCACTCCGCTATGATCGGGTGTGGGTGTTCGAGACCCAGCTCCTCCTTCAGGGTGAGTGGAACGAATAGGACTGGTGGGCGTCAGGATGACAGAATCTGTACGACGAGGGATGCGGATGTTGCCATCAGGGCCCTGAGAAGGTGAAGCGGTGCGAGCGCTGCCAGGAGGCCGGCCAGGTGACAGTGGACCATTGTTGATAAGGGCCGCTCCTTGGCCACCAGCCGAACCATCATCAAAGCTACGAAGCGAGCGAAGTGACCGAGGGCTGGTGACGCTGGTCGTAGGACTGGGCTGGGCCGGGCTCCGAGGCGACTCGTTGACAGAGGATGAAGCACCAAAAAGCGACTGAGCCTGCAATGGTGCTGGGACTTTCCTGGGTTGTTGCTGTTGTTGCTGTTGTTGCTGTTGTTGTGGTTGTTGCTGAGCAAATTTGGTCTCTTCCTGAACACTCTTGGGCGACTTCTTGAGGTAAAAGAAATACTCTGGGTTGGTGGGCATCGACGCAACATCAGCCTTGGGGGAGCGACGGACCGGTGCGAGCTGATGATCGTCAAAGCAGCGAATGAGAGGTGTCTGGGGGACCAAAGTCAGCTCATCCCCTTGTCTTGCTCTTGGCGACACAGGGGTGTCCAACTTTAGAATGAGCTGGTACTCAATCACAATGCCATTGGGAGCAGAGTTGCGCTTGGAGACAATGACATGATTGGGCACACCCTCAACCACACCCGAGCGAATGCCGATGGTCTCCAGGGTCTTGAAGATAACATCGCCAGCTTTGGAAGCAGAGTGCATGGGGATCCAGTGCTCGACCTTGTTGGCAAAAACCTGACCCTGGGCACGAGGATCACTCCTGTTCATAGCAGTCCTCATCCCATCAATCACGACCATCGACTGGGGCAACTCCTGGGCCTTGCAAACAACCTTAACCCAGAAAAAGTCTTCTTGCGACGGCGCTGTGGGTGTAGTTGGTGTTGTGGGAGTACCGGGTGTTGAAGAAACGGATCCACGCTTGATCTTTTTGTTGAGAAGGAAGCGAATGGATCGCTGGTGTGGATCAGATTTTCCTGATCCGATGCGACGGACAGAACTGGGGCTGGTGGGTGTCGAGGGTGGGTTGGAGTTGTAGGAGCTGACAGAGTTGACAGACATCATAGAGGAGACAGAGGAGATTGAAAGGCGATGGTTTGCAGGCAACGGGGTCGTCAAGTGAGCTGTGAGAGATTGGTAGATCGCCATCGGCTTGTCCGTCGGCAACAGCACCGTCTCGTCTAAAATAATCGAACCGCGTAAAGGGTAATAAATAATTAGTATCTTCGCCCTCCACATTTCATGAACCAAGCGCCGAATATTTTTGCATAACAAAATAAAAGTTACCTCCGTCGACGCCACGAACGGTGATGAAGAAATCACTGCTTGAAGCAACACCATCGGGTGCTAGACGGAACTTGACAACGGCCTGGTTAGCAACCTCGGATGCCATAGTAGAAGCGTTGACAACGACAGTCTTGTACATCGACGCGCCAAAATCAACGTTGCCCGGGTACACGCGCAGAGTAATGATCTCTGGTGAATCGCCATCCTCAGAGACGCTCGTAGGCGACATTGGTCCGTTGGCGTTGTGGGGACCAGATCCTGGACCACCTGGTGATCCAATCGATCCGCTCGAATTGGTACGTGCCCTCTGTCCATCAGCACTGTTGGAAAAGCTGTTACCGCCTGGCGACGACGCCACAGGTGTGGACTTATTACCGAGTCCAGCAAGACGTTCTCTCTCGAGTCTTTCCTTCTCCTTCTTCTCCTTGTCCTTGGATCCCTTGCCGACTCCAAAGAGACTCTTGAACTTTCCAGGCTTCCTGGTCGACTCTGAAGAGTCACTAGTAGTGGTACTTCCTCCCTTGCTGGGGGCTGACTCCTTGTCGCCAAGAAGAGCAGCCAACTTGGCCTCTGTGCGTTCCTGCATCCGCTTCTGCGCCGCCGCTCGATCCTCTTCTTCAGACTCAAGGCTTCCTGACCGGCGGTCACTGTTCGAAGAAGCATCATCTCCAGTTCCATTCGCCTGCTGGCGAGGCGTCAGGGGCGATGCAGAGACCTCGCCATTGCTTCCACGCTGCCCAGGAGAACCGATAGATCTAGGGCTTCCGTTCAACGAATCCTCATCGCCCAGACGCAATTTCTTACCCCTGCCTGTTGGAGTAAGGGCTCTGCTCACATCATCCTGTGCAATCGAGGGTGTCAACGAAATCTTGCGGGGCTCATCGTTAAACATCAGATCGTCATCGTCCAACAGCGGCCGGCGGTACTTGTTTGTAACCTCTACCTCCTCGTCCTCGTCATTACCCACCATCTCCTGGTCAGAATTATCCATCGCGAAGCTGCTCTTCCTTGGCTTCTGACCGCCCTGCTGCTGCTGTTGTTGTTGTTGCTGCTGCTGCTGCTGCAGTCTCTGATTCTCCTCCTCCAGAATCTCCTGCTGAACACGCTCAGCCTCCAACTGAATATCCGATTTCCCACCCTCTCCATCTTCAGCATCACCTTCCTCGCCCTCCTCACGGCTCTCATAGTACTCGCCCATCTCATCATCCTCGTCGCCCTCGCCATCCTCATCATCCCATTCATTGTCGCTGGCTCCAAAGTACTCGTTCTGGCCTGTGAAGATGACGGACCGGCGATGGCTGGCCTTGTGTGCTACAGCTTCGGCGTTCAGGGGTTGAATGGGTTCGTCAAAGGTTCCCCATTCGGGTGAAGGGGCTGAGAGTCCAACGTTGCGGTACTTGTTCAGCCTCGCCAAACGTTCAAACGGAGTCTAGTAAAAATAAACGAAATGTCGTTTTAAAAATAAATAAATAAGGGGGGTTAATAATCCAACTGGAGTGTGCATTCTTATCCTAGGCGACAGATTGCCAAAAAAAAAAAAAAAAAAAAAAAAAAAATCTTGATAGTTTCCTACCTCAATGTTCTCGGCAGGGATATATCCGATAACGCCCGTCTTCAAAACCCGAACCAACCACCAGTAGACGTTGGCGTCCTCGAGCAGCATCAACGAGTCATTACGAACAACCGAGGCCTGACCTTCCTGGGTGGCTACAAAGGTATGGAAGGCATAGACGAGATTGAAATCGATATCGTCCTCCGTCAACGAGTTGGTGTCGGATGCATCATCATCATCCTCGTCGTCCATGTCATCCTCGTCCTCTTCAAAGCTCTCCTCATCGTCTTCAAGGATCTGGTTCTGACGTGCTTGGACCTCCTGGCGGTTAGCAGCATCGGCGGCGGCGGCGGCGGCGGCGGCGCTATCCCGCTGGTCATCTTGGTGATGGCGGTCGTCATCCTGATCCTGGTCGTCGTCATGGAGCATATGCCGCATGTTGTGGACCTTGTTACCGCCACCGTTACTGTTATTGTTGTGAGCTGCGGCCTCCTGGTCCTGGATATAGGAAGTATACTCTTCATCCTCTTCGGTACTGTCGTCAGAATCGGGCACCCTCGCGTCTCTATCATTGTGACGGTATTGGTTTCCTCCCCATTGACTGTTGTTGTTGTTGTTGTTGTTGTTGTTGTTGTTATTATTGTCGTTGTAGTATCCTTGATTATTATTAGAGTTATTGTTATTGGTTGTTGCCCCTTGGGATGCAGGTCCCGATCCAGCAGCCGGGTCTGAACGTCCTGCGGCCGATCGTAATGACGAAGCTAGCCCACTCACTCCGCCAGGGCCAGCTCTGGAGGGCGATGATGTGTTTGAGGCCATGTATGCAGGAGGTGTTTAGGTATTTGTATTATGTGGTTGTTGTAGTGGCGTGTGTCCTTTTGGTATTATCCCCCTGAATTCGGAGAGATGGGGTGGGGATGTGATGCTTGCCTAATAGATATTTTAAATTGGATATTGCATCGCATTGGTCAGCACCAACAAACGGAGGTATTCACACAACGAGACGAGATGTATATTTGAAAGAAAAGGGAAAAGGAAGGGACAGCAAAGAGCATCCTAACACCCCCTCACAGACTTAACCCCCCCCCCCCCACCTGTTCCTCGTTCCTCTTTCCTCTCATTTTTTTCTGTTCACCATTGAGCATGCTACTAGGGAACACTCAAGGCGAGATCGAGAGCATAAAAAAAACAGACTTTCGTTCCATTGCCAGTTTTGTTTTTTATGTCTGCTCTCAAAATATAGAAAAAGAGACGAACAAACGCACTAAACACAACAAACACTTGCAACAATAATGGTTTCTAGTTCACTCAGTAACGAGGACAAGAAGGGGTTTACTGTCGAGTTGAAGACTTACCAGCCAACAGAATAGAAGCTAACAATGGAGACGAGTAAAGTAAGCTGTGGCACAGACAGACGGAAGGAGTTGGCAGGGCAAGATGTGGTTGAAGGTGGTGGTGTTGTTGGTTGTTGTGTTAAGGTGTCTCCGGGCTTGTTCTAAAACATCGAATGGTGGATGATAGGGGCAAGAAGAAGAAACAACAATGGTTGTTATTAGTAAGTGATTAAAATCAGTGCGACATCAATCAATCAACCGATCAGCGGGTTCAAGTCAGGCACGGAACTCAATTTTGTATGATGAATATAGAAACAAGACGGGTGAAGGGGGAGGAAGGGAGCTAAGCACCAAAAGAAGAAGCAACCACACGTTGGTGTTCTACGGTTCCTTTCAAACACGACACCCCCTTGTAGAGAGAGCGACTTCCTCATCAACAAGGTAAAAGCAAGCAGAAGGAAAAACAGCACGCGACACGACGAGGGTACAGTGTTGCGGCAGTTCATCATCTCTTTTCAGTGATGCTCCCTCCACAGTAACGCATTCTGGATTCAAAATGAAAGTGAATGTGGGAAGAGGAAGTGAAGGAACGGTCGAGATGACAGCAAAGAGAGACGAAGACGACGAGACATGGAGGAAGAGGGTGTAGACAAAAATGGGGCAGAGAAGGTGGCGTGAGTGTGATGGGGATGTGAATAGTACCATTGACAAGGCCGTTGTGAGGTGACAAGTGTGTCGGGGTAGGACTGTATGCGGGGTGATGGTGGTCTGGAGGAGTGAAAAGAGGATGTGAAACGAGAGAGCGAGGTTCACAACGTGCGGGGGCTCATTAATACAAGGGATGAGAGTGTGAGTGTGATGAAAGAGTTGGTGGGAGTGAGAGTGAAAAGAAAGATGATGGAATGGACGTGATCCAAGGACGGGTGGGGTGTGGGTGTGATGAAAAGAGAAGGAATGGGGAAAGTGGAGGGAAGGTGGGAAGGGGTGAAAGAGAGTAAAAGGTAAAAAAAAAGGGGAGAAGAACAAGGGACATTGCAAAGAAACGAAAAGGGTGATATGTCTTTGATTAAACACACCCAGGAACGGCGACAGAGACAGGCAATAGGGCGAGGCACTCGATATCCAGGGGTACAGCATTGTGCCTGCACCACATCATAACCAAAAGGCCATTTGCTCCTCATCCACTCTGTACGCTGCAACATCAATTTTACTTTCATTTTCGCACCAATTGCCTCAGACCCTCGCCCTTTGTTTTATTAACAGCAGTCGAATAAGGTTGTCGGTGTGCCTTCCTCTCTCTCTCTCTCTCTCTCCCTCCAATTGAGGGTTCATCTCCACCCCCACCTCCGACAGCAAATGAACAAACGAGCAAACGAGCAGTGGGAGGTGAAAGAACTACTACTCACAACCCAAAGGCTCACCCTCCTTCCTCAAACACTCAATCAATCATTGTCTCTTTCTATGCGTTTGCTCTCGTTCTTCCTCTCACTCTTACATTGTCCAATGTTAACATAGGAGCACCAAAAAAAAAGGGTACATAGAAGGTAAAGAAAGCAATCGCAAAGAGAGTAAAATGTGTAAGATGAGGCTCTCAATCGACCATTCATAATTCATGAAACCATCCCGCACCCTCTCCATGCCCCTGCTCCTTCCTCGCAAAAACAAAGTCGACAGACAATCCATTGATCGTCTGTCTCCGTCATCACCAACATTGACTAGGGCCATGGTCTTCAAAGTGCATATACATTCGCAAAGTGCATCTCTTTTTATCGGGTAGTAGTAATGAGAAAGAAGAATGGACGGAAGAATGGACTAAAAGTACATGCTACAAAAAGGTCTATAAAGGAGTAATGAATGGATCGTGGTGTGGCAAACTGGAAGAATGAATGAATGAAGTGAAATAAAAAAGACAAAAAAACAAAGCAGGGAATGGTGGTACAAAATAAAGAAAAAAATCTGTCGACACGCGCACGGTTTATGCCTTCTCCGTGCGAGGTTGGCTCCTGCTTCTCCTTGGCCCAGGCTTGACCCTAAACTCTTCACGGCCACCTTCGAGACTGCCGTCCGCCATCTCCTTCGTCGATCTTGACAGCTCCTTCGCAATCGCAGAAGCATCTCGGCCTGTCAGTTCTCGAACTCGTCGCACAACCACATCCCATTTCCACTGAGGCCCAAGTTCAATCCCGCACGACTCGACCAGTCGGACTAGCCGAATCGCGTGTTGACATCTTTCCAAGATATCCTCCTTGGTCTCGGGACGCTGTGGCAAAGACGACGGTAATGAAAACGGGGCACTTGAAGAGCCGCTCTCCACCACCGCTGGTTGCAAATAGTGATCCAAGAGGCGCCTCAAAAGACTGTTCTTGCCCTTAACATCGGCGCTCAAGACCCTCGAGCTGTCGTCGTCCCTCTCTCTCACTTCACCCTTGCGAGGTGATGAGATCCAGGCCGAAGTGAGAATGCCCGACAGGTACTGCTTCCTTGCGTCGTCGGATCCTGACATGTCTGGCGAGCGAATTGGACTGTATCGAGTCCGCTCCATTTCATCCATGACGGTGGCCAATTCTTGGATCACCAGAGAGACGTGACCATCTCGTGGTCGACGATACTGAAGATCCTTGGAGTTGTCATCATCTAGTACTTGAAACCCTCCATCGAAAGCACTAGGACGGGAGATCAGCTGATGATCAGGCTGCAAAGGCTTCTCAAGCTCCATGGCACATCGCAACAGACCCTTCCATGCTTTGGCATCAGGATAGAGGCCAGACTGGGTTCGCATCGCGCGGAGGGTTTCCAAGCCTGCACGAATGTCTCCCTTTCGGATCGATCCTGACAAGAGAAGAACATAGGCACGGCTATCTGGGACCATCCCTGCTTCGACCATGGCTTGGACGACATGCTGAGCCGAGCGAAGATCGTTTTGACGGATATGGTACTTGATCAACGTAGTAAGGGTCACGCTGTCCAGCCCCGACTCGAGTGGTGCTCCTCCAAACGACTGCTTGGATGGCGATCCTGGTAAACGGGCAAGTCGATCTCGGGCCGCAATTTGGCGGCTCTGACGTTGTGAGCGGTCAAGGCGGCGCACAGGAATCTCGGCATCTAGTCCTGAGGACAAGGACTCGGTCTCGGCAGCAACAGTAACCATACCACTCAGTGTCTCCCGAATCTTGGACGCCGATGCACTCGCCTCAACCAAGCTATCAAGCACCGCGTTGGTGAGATACAGTCCTGGCTCCATGTTGCGGTTTCTCGCTTCCTGAAGAACTCGATCGACCGACTTGAGATCGCCTCTCTTCGCAAAGGCATTCGCGAGGATGTTGCAAATGACCACATCAGGTTCGAGTCCGAGCTGCTTCATCTCGACAAAGAGCTCCGAGATCGACTCAATCTCGCCTCGCTTGGCAAACGCTCCTAGGAGAATTGAGAAGGTGTGCCCATCCGGCCGAAATAGGCTCCCATCCGACTGACGGGAGGACGAGCTTGACTGCGTAATGAGGCTCTTCAACATCAGGGGCGAGTCCATTCCTTGACCAGACAACGAGACCCTTCCTGCAGAGTCGCCCGAAACAGCGCTCATAAACACATTCCAGCCCTTGTCGAGATCGGTTCGCAGATTCTCTCCGCTCTGACGCCCACGGCCATACTGCCTCGACTTGAGCAACTGTCGAACCATGATTTCTCGTCCCAGCTCACGCATGCCTGACTGTTCCCCACTGCCCATGGTCCTCCTCCCCGGTCTCGAAAGCGGTGCCAAGTCGACCAGCGACTTGAGAAGCGTGTTGTAAAATATCATGTTGTGTGAAATGCCGTGTTCTTTCATGATATCGACCACTTGGTGGACTCGGTCAAACTCTGCGTGGCGAGACCAGGCTCCAGCAAGCTCCGTCAGGATGTCGACGTCGACAGACGATGGCTGGTTGGCTGCATCGTCCGATATAAGCTGTGCCGTATTAAGGTGCTGCTCGACTATCCAATGCGCCTTGTCTAGATGCTTCGGTTCGTCCGACATGACGAGGGCGTGGACAAGTTTCCTGACTTCCTCAATCGATGGAGG
This sequence comes from Linnemannia hyalina, assembly GCA_019671135.1. NCBI lineage: Eukaryota > Fungi > Mortierellomycota > Mortierellomycetes > Mortierellales > Mortierellaceae > Linnemannia > Linnemannia hyalina. The sequence goes on from JAHRHY010000010.1 coordinate 336,830, forward strand.
ACGCGCAATCCGTTCGGAGACATTCTTGGCACCGTCCTGCAAGTAGACATGGCTATGGAGCGCGACCGCGACGTCATACTCCTGATGTTGAAGAAGCACCCACATCGCCTTGTTGTACGCCTCAGATCCAGGCAACAGCTGACCCTGGCACTGGAGGCTCCTGGCAAGAGGTCCTGTATGTCCCGATGACTCGGCCACTGCCATGAACCAGTCTGAGAGTTGTCCCGTCCACTTATTCGAAGCGGATCCTGCTGCCGACATGGTGGAGACGGCGCACATCATGGCCAGATCGGATCGCAAAAATCCATCAGCAAAGCCGCGGACATCCGCAATCGCTGAAAGGCCATATCCTTGTGGTGGTGGTGGGAATGGGCTCTGTTTCTGTCTCACACCTGCATGCAATCGACCAGCAGCGAGCTTCGTCTGCTTCCAAAGGTCGTTTCCTTTCAGTGAGCGAAATTCGATCTCAATCACCTGCGACATGAGACCCAGGTGCCTTGATCGGAGCGCGAAATGGTGAGCAACGTTGTGGAGAAGACTGCGATACGCTCCGAGAGTATCCTGCACAGATGCAGTCGACATGGTCTCCTGGATAGCCCGCTGGAGTGCAATAAACGCTTTGACCGATTCTTTGCTTGAAGCGTTGCCGGGCTGAGAGTGGGCTGCACTTGACGCTTTGGCTATCATCTCTTCGAGGTGAGCGGTCAACGCATCATGGTATCCTCCGGGGGTTGAGTTCGCCTGGTGAAAATCCTTGGGGCCCTCCCGAAGGGGCGAATGCGAGGGTTGAATCACAGCCAAGACGTCCGGATGGACAGATCGCACGACATCTTCCATGCAGAGATCCTCGGACAAAACTCCCACCATGGCCATCTCGCGCCATAGCTCCTCCTCAACCGTCCGATTGTTGTGAGGGCTAATAACTGCAGCTCCCTGAATCCCAGCGAGCCAAGACTCTGTTTGGTCAAGGCGCTTCCAGAAATCCATCTGGTAGTACTGCTTCTTGCTAGCAGAGGCGCCAAGGTCTATGCTGGCCTGACGCAAAACAAGTCTCAAGGTGTCTCCTGCGGCTGCACGGGTCGATGAGAGACGGCAGGGGATAGTGTCGAGTAGGTCCTGAACCCAAAGCTCGGGCGTTCCTGTGGCCTTATTCGAGAGCCGGAAGAGATCTAAGATCCAGTCCGGGCGATCAGATTGCTGAAAATGATCCGCCAGCCCCTGCTTGAACTCAAGTTGACTCCATTGACAGAGCCAATCCTGACGATCCAGTCGCTCCCACAGCCAAATCCACTGCATGGCACCCTTGTGATCTCCCAAAGCAACAAAGACGTCCAGAGCGACCCTCCTTGAGCTGGAAACCGATGTTGGTGCTACCGTTACATCCTGAAAGATGGTGGTCGTAGAAGGGAACAGGCGCCGACTGGAAATACCCTGCAGGAAGGGATATACTGCGGATGCTAGTGCTTGCTGATCTGGAGAAGCCATTTGGGAGGTCGGCGCGGGTGGTGATCCGAGTAACTCGCTCCAGTTCTTGGCGATAATGGCAAGGGTATAGTCCAGTAAGGGATCCTGGTGCAGCTGAAAGGTCGACTTGAACGAGATTCTAGAGCGCGTCTTAAACTTTCCCACGGGCTCCAAAATAGACGCATTGAGGCGTTGCAGCGTGTCGACAATGTCAATGTTCCCGATCTGAGCCTCGTGTGCGCACAGCAGCCGGCAGCAGTACTCGACCAGGCAGAGATCCTGATAGTGCCATCGAGCCACTAGTGTCGAAGCAGTACTCTGAGGAAACGTCGAGAGACCGCGGATATAGTCGTGCTCCTTGGCCTTTTCGACAACAACGAGTGCCTGCATGTAGTTTTGCTTCTGAAACAAGTCGCGGGCGTGGGAGATCTGCGAAAGCATCCAGTCTTTGACGATGAGCGGTGTGGGCGGTTGTAATGGAGAGCGTTGGATTGAGTCGAGTGGGAGAAACTCTTCTGGTATCCGGAGATCTGGTATGTCCTCAAGAGTCTTTGCGCTGTGTTGCTGGAAGATGGAGCGGCTGGGTATAGTAGCGATGGCGTTCCTAATATAGCGCGTCGATCCGAATCCAGAGTGTGATGATGAATGAAGAGTCCTGGACCCTGTTGATGCCGACGATGAAGAGGAGTGTTGAGATGTTGGTGCGGCTTGACCATTGGAGGAGAGTGAGTTGAGGCAGGTTGGCTCGGCTCGCGATGTTGAGTAGAAACGTCTGGGCGCAGAGTGGTTCCCACTTCTCCTCCATGATCCCGAGTAAAAGTGGACAGCTGTCGGATCGCTGGTGGTTGCGTAGATGCCTGGCTGGTTTGAACAGTATGTGGCCGATGTCGACGTTGAGGTAGATTGTATCCGGCCTTGGTTAGATTGTTGAGGACAGTGGTGTCGAGTGGTGTTCCGTGACTCGAGAATAAAGCGGAAGACAGGGTAGAGATCCGAAATTGTTGTGGGCGATTGGTGAGAGTGCGAGGAGAGTGATGAAGAAGAAGAGGTGGATCCATGTGTATCCGAATGGCGTTGGTTCGAAGTGCGCGTAGATCCTGATCGCCTTGATCGCCCTGTCAAAGGCTCAACAGTCGGATGGATCGCTGGTCTCGCTTTTGCTATTGTTGCTGTGGTGGTTGATATTGAGAGACATTGCGACTGTGAGGTAGATCCTTGTCTTCGGATCGGCGGTTTGCGTTTGCTGGCCGGGTGGAGAACCCGACTGAGAAAAGGCATCCAGAACAAACGGGTGGAGCTGTCGTCCCAATGATCGTCGGTTTAATTATGAGTTATGGAAGACTCCAGTAGGCCTATTAGTTTCGAGGCGACCGGAAAAAAGGTTAGGATCACTGGAAAAATACACGATCCGGAGAATTAGGAGCTCCTCTGCAATACATCTAGTGTGGCGCGCGTTGTAAATACCTCTTGATGATCCAGGCTTGATTTTGTTATGATAACGACGTGGACACTACTAGTGGTATGCTCAAAGTTCCATCGCTCATTCAAGAACTAGGACTATGGTCTTGTTGTTGTTATCTGTCAGGCGAGAGAGCGGTGAACCTGATGTATTACACGAATGGAAAGGAGAAGAGGAAAAAGTGTCGACAAAGGAGACAAGGAGATGAATGGGAGGTTGGATGTACTCGCGACGTGGTGTGGTGGTATGTTTCCTTTAGTGCGTTTGGATGATGCCGAGAGGTTGAGGCGTACCGGTGTTATTGTTGAAGGAATGTGTGCGGGTGGAGAGGATGATGAGGCGCCCGAACTACCGGAAAGAAGGCTGGTCGCTGGAAGGAAGAGAGGAAAAATGAGTGTGGGATGTTCGTCGGTTCCTGGAGCAAAGACCTCGCTCAATCTCCGAAGCTACTTGTTCTGGCCACCAAAGAGGGCAATAGTGGCTTGGCATATTTTGATCTACTAATATTTTGCTTCATTACCCCTTAACATCCTCATCAACGACTCGTACATCCCCTGAACCCATAACGACAAAACCTCCGAAGCCATCGAGAGAGCGTTTGGTCAGACAACAGAGATCAGCATAAAATATCCAAGATACGTATATGTAAGAGGAGGAGAAGGAGCGCAACAATTATTATTATTATGATTAGGGTGTGATTAATACTATTGTAATACTCTAAAAGTAACGAAGGGATGCTGTACAGGTGTGGGTGGAGGAGGGCAGAGGACCTAAAAGTCCAACAGAGGCTTGGGCCGGCGAGGCGACCGTGAAGAATGAGCACGCGAACCAGAGGGGGCAGCATTGTGGGTGGTGTAGTTGTTGCTGCCATTGGTAAGCAAGCCAGGGCCAATCACATCTGCGCCCGTGTGAATGTTGCCCAAGTCGATCAAGGGCTTCACGCGACCACGACTCTGACTCTGACTCTGACTCTGACTCTGTCCGGGACCAGGGCGTCTAGAACCAGCTGATGGCTGTTGACGCTGGCTGCTGGAAGAACTGCTCATCATATGGTTCGAGTACGATGGCTGCTTGGTCGAACGGGCTCGGTCGAGCAGCAATCCAGGCTGGATCATGGCATCGGCATGGGCGAACTGGAGGAGAGGTCCCTGTGGCACGGGTGGAGCAAAGTCTGGTGATCGAGGGGAGCTTGGGGAGATGGGTCTACCATAGGCGACTCGATCTTCTCCTGGGCCACGGCTTCTTGACCTTGAGCGGGGACTGCTGCTACTGCTGCTCGTGCCAGAGTTGTTGCTACCACCGTTGGTTGGACGAAGCAATCCGGTACCTGCGCTCTTGGATCGACTGAGCTGAGCTGCTCGGACTTCACCCTGCTCGATCAAAGTACCGGGACCGCCAAACTTGGGAGAGAAATGGGACTGCATCGATTGCTGCTGTTGTTGCTGCTGCTGGTATGCGTAAGGCGATGTTGCTGAGGAAATCGAGGTAGCTGAACTGGTAGAAGAAAGACCACGACCATGACCACCTTGCTGATAATGTGACGTGAGAAGACCAGGAGAGAGGAGGGAGAGCGACGAGTCACCGGTGTTGTTGATGTTTCTTGAACCGAGGACACCTGCCTGTTCGCGCATCTTGAGCTGCATCTTCATGTTTTCGATTTCTTGCTTCTCGGCCTCGACACGCTGTTGGAGGAGACTTCCGGTCATGAAGGGAGTCTTGAGGTTGTAGCCTCCACCGTTACTTGCGTGCAACATGTTTTGTGAGTTGGATGTGTTGGATGGATCTTCTGGTTGTTGTGGGGTTGTTGGAGTGGTGGTTGTAGTGGTGGTCTGTGCGTTATTGTTATCGTCGGTTGTTGTTGAAGGAAGAAGAAAGGACGAGGAAGAGAGCGATTGAGTCAGAGATATAAGAGACTGTTGAGGTCCAAGGAGCTGGAAAGTGTCTTTGAGTAAGGGTGAAGAAGAGGGTGTGTCGTTTTGGTATTGTTGTTGTTGTTGCTGTTGTTGTTGCTGTTGTTGTTGCTGTTGTTGCTGTTGTTGTTGTTGTTGTTGTTGTTGTTGAGAGTGCAAATCCTGCTGCTGTGGTTGTGGGGCGGCGTTTGAGTGAGAGGAAGAGGCAGCGGGGAGTAGTGGGTCAAGAGAAGAAGAAGGAAGTAGAGAGACTCCTTGTGCAGATTTGGAATCAGGTGTCGTTGCTCCGTCAATGAGCTGAATGAGAGGAAGAAAAAGAGGGGAGAGAAAATGAATGTCAGAACGAAGGCTTCAGGTCAAGTGGGAGAGAGTAGCAGAAGAAAGAGTGGTCAAAGAAAAGAAAGAAGGGGTTCGAGGAAAACCAATAGGAAGTAAGAAATAAGAAGAAGGTTGAGTGGAAATAATGCGCCGATAATGAAGTAAGAAGAGGAATGAAGAAGAGCACGGACAAGTAACGAGAGCAAACAAGGAGGATGATTGAGCACGACAAAGGTAAGGATGTCTTTGTGTGTTTGAAGAGAAAGAGAAAGAGAGCAGCGGAGAGGAGGCAATGAGGAAAGAAGAAAGAAGAAGGTCGAGAGTGTGCTTTTAAGAGAAAATGGAGCTGCAAAAAAAACCACCAAGGGTCAAGAGTAGACATTGAAAAGATTAGAGAGCATCTTGCAGCGAACGGTGGCTACTCTCCTTCTTTGTTCCCCACCAAAGAGACACGCACACATACACCGTCGAAGAGGATCGAGAACCGGAAACAAAAGACACACACACAGGAGAAAAGTGGGAGAGAAGGGAAAGGGAAATGAGCAATAACACCACACAACCAACCAACTAAACAAACCAAACCAGAGCAACCATCCAAACAAGTATCCTTGGTGTGAAATGGGTGTTGCATTGCATGGCCAACACACGCTCCACTAAGACACACAACATCAGTCGACTGAATGACCAGAAGAAGGTTGAACCCCGAAAGCACACAAAAGGGGGGGTTCACGGAGGAGGAGGAAGAAGAAATGGAAAGACAAGGAGAGTAGATGGGGATCTGAACCCCATTGTGTCCTGCAGAGTACAGTGTGTGTGGTTTCCCTTGTCGTTTGCTTTGTGTTTCTGAAGACTGTCTGAGAAGTAAAGGAGAGGAAGAGGCATATTGCTGAAGGGATAGGGAAAAGGCAAGGGTCACCACCACCTCCTTCACTCAATTGACAAAGACAACAAGAAAAGAAAGACAGACCGGTGATAAAAAAAAGGGAGGCTGTGGTGGTTGATGTGGCTAAACCCAACCGCATCTGGTCTGTCAACAGCCAAAAAACAAAAAAGCCAGGACCCAATCCTGTCCAAATCCACTGTTTTTGAAGTAGTTCTTGCCGCGTTCGAGTAAGAGTGCCGTACCATCCCTTGCTTTCGCGTGTAACGCGTTGTGTCCGTGTCCGTGTGTGCACGTTATGAACGTGGTTGTAATTTGGATGTCTTCTTTCTTGTAATAAGAAAAAGGGCGAGAAAAGTGGATACCAGGATGACGATGGGAGATGCAGCCAAGATGGATGCGATGTGATGTGATGTGATGTGATGTGATGGAAAAAGGAAGAAGGGAAGGATGGAAAACAAGGGAGGAAGGATCGATTTGCTCTAGGTTGCAATGGGCTGGTAGCTGAAGCCATTTGGTCCTATTACCACATATCGCATACAAGAATGCAAGGTTGGCCAAATAATAAAAACAAGGAGCTCCTTCCCCTTCCCACTCTTCCCGCATCTCCTATCCTGTCGAAACCATCCATGACAGCAACGGACATTATCAATGGCTGTGGAGAAAAAAGAAGGGATGAAAGAATGACCAAAGTATGAAGTGATGTCTGAAAGAACAAGGAACTGCCTGGGTACTCCACCTTGTCTTGGCTCCCTCACAACACAACCAAACCAACTGAACGGAAAAAGACCGAACTAATCAACTCGAAATCGAGATGGGCGCTTTTTGAAAGTGATCAATTCCAGCCAAACGCATCTTTTCCACCCTTCTTTCTATCATCCCATTTTTTGGGTGGTCCTCCACTGTCCTTAATTTACAGTGTCGCGTGTGCATCGTCCGTGTCTGTCAGCATTTGTCGTTGTCGTTGCTTTTGTTTGTTTGTTTGTTTGTTTGTTTGTGTCCGTTTGATGCTTAGTTGATATTGGTCCTGATGGGTCACGAGAATGTTGCGTTTGTGGAACAAAATATGTGTTTGGAATGGGTGGAGGAAGGAGGCGTGTGCGTATGCGTGTGCGTGTGCGTGTGTGAATCAAAAAGGTGCGCGAAAAAAAAGAAAAAAAAAAAAAGAAAAGGAGGTGCCACCGAGGAGATGGAATGTCCTCCTGGGCTGTCGCGCAAAAGTCGCCATTATGCAGCTGCGAGAGTCTGTGCGTATCTCCTCAACATCTTGGTTTTTTGGTGTTAACCCGCTAGATCGTCCTCCTCTTTTATCCGTTCCCCCTCTCTTTCTGACTATCCCTCCTGGATGTGTCCTTTTCTGTCTCCCCAATTATTTTCTGGTTCTGTCCTCCTTCCTCTCCTCCTTGTCCTGTCCTTGTCCCTTGTCCTTCTCTCTCCCATTCGCTATCGCCTAGACTCGATCTTGCCTCGTAATCCTGGCATGCTGCATCCGCTTGTAAGAGCAAAAGAAAATACAGGAATGTCCTTCCCTTTGAAAAAGAAAAAGACGCCTCCTTTCTCTCTTTCTCCTTATCTGTGTCTTACAATCTTGAAAGTATGTTCCTTATATGCCTGCTTTGCCTGACTGAATTGTCTTCAAGGGCGTGGTCCAAAAGCACATTACATTGTCCATTGCGCTCGTCGTGTGGAGGGAGGTGGGCTATACTCGTTGTTATTGATGTCTTGCAGACAAAAACACTCAAAAAGAAGAAAAGAAGAAAAGAAGGAATGCAAAAAAGAAAGGATATCGGCGAGTGATAGCACGAGGAATCACCAAGAAGACAAAAAGGAAAAGAAAAAAAACGCCGCGAAGGCAAGATGCAGGGGAGAAAGAACGCTCAAGAAACAAAGCAAAGACAAAGAGAGTGGAGAGAAAGGTGGTATGGGAATGTGGAAAGGAAATAAATAAAAAGAAAAGGAGAAACTAGCGTTTTCTATTCCCCGGCCCGTTCATGCTGCTATTCAACATGCCCCAATCGGCCAGTTTTGCTTCCGCAATGCTCACCTGCTCTTCTGTCAGATTTCCTCTTGTCAGTCCATCCTGACTTCCTGACGATGCCAGCTCGGTCGCATGCTTCACTCCTTCGCGAATCACTTCGGGGTTGCTATGGTACATGAACATGCCCTAAGAACGTTCGCCGAAAGGGAAAAAGAACAACACCATCCATAGACAAATCGATGTTAGATATTAATGCATAACATTAACAATAAAACGTAGTTTCCATGACTATTCAGAATGCCTTCAATCTAAATGCTCGACATGTTCGTGGACGCCAGCAAATTGTATCTTACCTTGGCAGCGCGAAGACCAGCAAGCCATTCACGAAGAGAATCCCCAGAGTCGGTGCAGATGTAATGGATATAGTCGTCCTCTGGTGTCTCGAAAAGATGAATCTTGTCGGATGACTTCAGCGCGAATCCAAACTTGGTGGGCGCTTTCTTCCGTGGGACTTGGACAGTGTAAACGTCAAAGTTGCGAAGCAAGCATAGCATGCTCTCTCCATTAAACTAAAAACCAAGCACAACACAAGTATCATTAGTACACCAGTTTTGCAGCAAAATGGCTCCATCGTGCAGATGCCTGTTCGCGAAAATGTACCTTGGCATCCTTGGAGTGGTAGACAGCTGTATCGGTGATATGAAGGTATCTCTTCACCCACTTGCTCTTCTTCATCTCGATATGCACCCATCCATGAGGTCGCACAAAGCTCTCCTGTCCAGCAGGTCCGACCAAACGAACAACCTCCTGGGCGGCGAGCTCGTTGCGTGCGGGGAAGGGCTTGCAGATCATCTTGTTGTCTTTGTCAGCCTCCCAGGTCTTCATCACATCCAAGATCACCTCAAAGTCACGCAGAGGACGCTCGATGAGGAACTCCTTGGAGTATTCGAAAATGGTCCATCGATCGTGGTAGCGACCATCGCCTGGTTGACCAAAGACTCCACGCTCCTGCAGCATATGCAACGCATCCAGGGCGGTTGAGTTGGGAGCCAAGTTGACAGACTTGAAATCGATCTCGGTCTGAATGTAAATGCGAGTGGCTACAAGGCGTTGAGTTGCTGCTTGGTTGGCTGCTCCTGGGGTAACGCCTGTAGGCGACATGGGTGTCTGCTGGGCGTTTGATGACTGGTTGGTGGCTGAAGGCGAGTCTGGAGGAGATCCGTTGGCCGCTACAGCGGCTGCTAGGCGTTGTTGCTGTTGCTGAAGGTGTTGCATTTGTTGAGCTTGTTGGAGCTGGAGCTGGCGCTGTTGCATCTGCTGCTCGCTCGAGCTAGGAGAGTTATCGTCCCTCATCATGGCCAGGGCCATACCTCTCATTCCTCCGCCAGACAAAGGCGACTGAGTTGTTGGGAAAGAAGGCTGGGGGGTGAGGAGGACTGCAGGCGCGATCGGGGTGCTTCCCATACCCATTCCGCGAATCATGTTATCGTGGTGCATAGTGCTCTTGTTGGTGCTGACATTTAAGGACAGGGAAGGAAGACCTGAAGACGTGTCGTTGGGAACGGCGGTCGGGTTGGCGAATGGTGGAGGGTTACGAGCGAACTTGGAGGTTGATTTGCTTCTGTGGTGGAGAGAAGTTGTCGAGTCGCCATTTGAACCTGGTTGAGGAACTGGTGGCCATCCGTTGCTGTCTGCCTGGAAGTTTTGGTTGGAAGCCTTTCTTGGCAACGACTTTGAGCGTTGACTTCCCAATGCTCCTGTGCTGCGACTAGGAATCAAAGCAGGGTTGTACTCGGGGTATGTGGACTCAGGCACTGGATGGGACTAAAACAACATCGAATAAATTTAAGAATGTCAGTTTAAATGAACCCAAAAATAACAACGATTGTCCACATCATATTTTGAAAATCCACCAATAGTCTGTTTTTTTTACCGTCTCGTAGTTGGGCTTGGCATTGGAGGCATCCCTGGACTTGCTGCGCGATCTCACCCATGCAAACATGCCACCCTTGGACGTGCCCTCCTCTGGCTTTTGTTTCCTGCCACGTTCAGTTTCATTCTGGGTTTCTCCTGCTCCCGATGGCTCTCGTGAGCGACCACCTTCATTGGAGTCAGCAAAACCGGTGTTAGATAGATTGCGGTCACGGTTGGGGCGTCTCTCTGAAGCATGGCGACTAGGAAGGCGGTCGCGCATGGGAGGTTCCTGTTGATGCTGACGGTACATAGCTGCGGGATCTACCGATTGTTGTTTGCGGAGAATGGGGCGTCCATCGTGACCTTCGTTTTCTTCCTGAGCAGAGGCCTGGCGTGGAGGAATAGAATGTGCTGGAAGAAGAGATGGTGCCAACGAATGCACAGCCTGTTGTCCATTGTCCTCGAAGCTTTGACCCAGGCTGTTGTTGGAGCTCTTTTTCTGAATGTGCCCAGCGCTATCGGGTGAATCGGCAACGCTCCGCTGCAAAGCCTCGTCTGAAGCAGCAATGGTCTGTTGCTGCTGCTCTGGCTCTTCCTCCTTCTGTTGAGGTTGTTGAGGTTGGAGTTGGACAGGCTGAGGTTGGACGGGTTGTTGCTGTTCAGGCTGGGGTTGGATTGGTGGCAGATCCTTTTCCTCCTGGGGTTGCTGAGGTTGTTGAGACTGCTGAGGCTGTTGAGGTTGTGCAGGGACAGTTGAGAGGACATGTGGTTCCTGAAGCGACAAGGGTGTTTCGCGATCTTCGGCGATCGACGGTGTAGACATAAAAGGAAAATCGTCGAGTTTGTTATCAGTCTTGGTGATGGTATTGGATCGACTCAGGGATCGTGATGCTGATCGTGATCTGGGTGGAACCACCGGACTCTGGGGTCCCTGCTGATGGTGGTATTGGTATTGGTGCTGTTGTTGCTGTTGCTGCTGTTGCTGTTGCTGCTGTTGCTGCTGTTGCTGCTGTTGCTGCTGGTCATAAGGGGAACCCAGGGTGGAATGTTCAGAGATTGAGGGCGATCCAGGGACAGGTCTCGGTGACTTGGCATAATTGCGACTGTTGGAACGAGCAGGTACCCGGGGTGATGCCGACATCATCTGCCCATTCTGGGCCAAGGTCGACAGTGAGGGGGAGGATGGATAGGGTCGAAGAAACTGGCGAGGCGCTGGGCCGTCAAAGACGGCTGTCGAGGTCTCCTGAGGCGTTGATGGTGAACTCTCTAATCCATTGACTACCCGCTCACTATTTTCGTCCAAAGTCATCTGAGGACGGCCCGAACCATGCGAGATTGACCTTGACCGTTGAGCAGATTTGGGTGGCAAAGGAACAGGAACAGCCCGCTTGCTCTCTCTGCGGGCCAGGCCACCAGGAAGAGGACCGACCGTTTCCACCGCTGCGCCGTTGATGCTGGGTACTGGATCGCCAGCGTCTAGTCGCGAAGGGGTGGTTGGTGTTTCAGGGATGGTGGCATCAATCCTCATCCTTGGCTGTTCATTCCTATCGTTGTCCGTAGTTCTGTCCTGAGTTGGGCGGTTGAGACGAGCGTTCAGACGACTCTCGGGGTCTCGCAGACTAACGGCGGCGGTGATGGCTCGCTTGGAGAGAGGAGAGACAGGTGACAAGACTGCGGAAGAGTTGGGCGAACCAGTCTGATCCAGAGCGGCGGTCTCTACTGTGAGGGAGGTGTCGGTTCTGGTCTCTGTCCTGGCTCGAGTCAATCTTGTGCGTCGGGGCTCCTGTTCGGCATCTCGCGGAGTCGTTGGGCGAGAACCGAAGCGGTTTGCTTGCTATTGATATTGCACAGCAGCAAGGGAGGGAGAACAAGGGGGGAAAGGAGCTAAGAGTCAATTGATGGGTCCCCAAGGTGAAAATACAACAGAGTTGACCCGGCTGCCAACACTAATGGAGCGGAAAGCCCAATTAATGCGAGCGGCTGCTTTGTTGTTGTTTGTTGTGGGTTTGGGTGTTGCTTGACTTTTTGGCGCTAGACTCCACTGTGTTTAAAACATAATAAAACACAGTTCAATTGAACAGCCATCCTTGGTCCTTGGCCCTGCTACAACCGAAAGGAATAAGCATTGCTTGTTTCCTTCCTCTGACAACAACGATTAACGCCATTGGAAGCGAAAAGGGGGGAGAAAGATAAATGGCCTCTTTACTTTTGTCCATGTCTGGGCCTTGAAAGTCGATTATATCTTTTGTATATCCTCGAGCCCATGAGGAAATGAGATCCCGCCCTGTTCGGCTTCCTTGTTCCTGTCCGTGTGCGTGAGTGCCTGTCTATTCATCCAGTTGCTGCCCTCCATTTTTCTATATTTAACATATGTCATGAAATAAGAATATTTACTCTGTTGGCAAGGTCCGTCTTCATGGCGGCAAGTTCTCCCATCATCTGTTCAAAGTCCATGTCGTTGTCTGCATTCTGGGCCATGGTGTCGATGCTCTTTTTTTTTGTTGACAGATTGAAGGGTATAGAAGGGTGAGCAGGAGATAGACAGAGGGTGGCGTAAAGCAGTGGCGGGAACGGGAAGAAAGAGGGTGGAACAAGAAAATATGTAGAGGGGGGAAAAAATGAAGAGAAAAGACAAGACAAGGAGGTTCTTGGATGAACGAGGAGGGATAGAAAACGAAAGGGGGGAATGAAAGGAGGAAGAGAACGGAGAAGAACGAAAGAGAAGAAGAAGGTTATGTGAGGAAAGAAGAATAAAGAATGAAGAAAGAAGAAGAACTCTCAAGTCTGAACAGTGAGAAAAAAGAGAGCCAGAAACCATTCTTTCTCTCCCTCATTCTTGTCCTTCTCTTTGGAACACAACCGTGCAACACACAACGGCCTTCCTTTTTTTTTTGTGAGTACCTCACTCCCATGTATCCAATACAGCCTCCATGGTACTCTTGTTCATTTTCCTGCATTCATCCCCACTTTTCTTCCTCCTCCACTCATTCACTTTGTCATGTATCTATTTCAATGTGGAGACATATACCTTCGTCCCTTTGCCCGCTCACTCTCTCAAAGAATGAAAATAACCATTCGTTGCCACCGTCTTCTCCTCTTTTTCTATTTTCTATCTTCAATCCTCTCTCTCCCTCTTTTTCGACTCCTCCGTTTCCTCCTCGTGCTCTTCCCAGAACTCTTCGCTCATTGTCACACCTCAAGTAATATAACTCTTGGTCCAAAGCGCATAGAGGGCGTTAGGCCGCAGTGAGCGAGTGAGGCAGGGCATTGCTTCTTTCTTTCACAGACTTCAATTGCTCACAAGGGCAAAAGGAAAAAGGGATCCAGGACACTTGTCTCCGCCCATCTGTCTATTCGTCTGTTCTGTTCATTTACCGTCCGGCGTCCGTCCGTCTGTCGTCTGAACTGAACAGTACACACAGACGTATACACGCACCCACATGCTGAGCCCCCAATCTCATTTGTTTGTCAACTGCTTGGAAAGAGAGAGAAAATGGGTGAAAATGAAAAAAAGTGAACCGGGAGCGTGTGAAGCGCGGAAGAAGATGAGAAAGGCCGAGAATAATGAAAAATAGATGGAGAGGGAGTGAAGAAGGCGATGTTCAAGTGGGGAAGCTATTTATTTGTCTAGGTCTCGGTCAAACACATGTGCCTGCAAGGGACACCCACTGAGGATTCCTTTTGTTCGCGAAGCTGACTGGCTGGGAGTATCCAATTGACCACCCTGGGATACTTTCTCACCCATCGCGACCCCCCTGGTCACTCTATTACTTGTTCATGTCACTGCGTTACTGAGAAGAAAAGATGACCTGTGGTTAGATAACAGTGACGCTGATCAACGCAGAGGAATAAATATCAACGCGGTCATGCTTCCCTTTGGGCCTCTCTTTACTTCACACTCCACCTCTCTGCACAAACCCATTCGCTCATTCCACAACCCTTCTCTCCAATCACCCACACTCACTTCTACCAAACAATTCACAATGCGTGTCCTCGTCACCGGTGCCTCGGGTCTCCTCGGTCGCGCAGTCGTCACCGAGTTCAAGAATGCCGGCCATGAAGGTATGCAAATGAAAAGTCATGCAAGTCTAAACGATCAACTTTTATTTTCTTCTTCATCCACGAATTAACATACTGACTTTTTCCATTGCCGAAATAGTTGTTGGTGTCGCGTTCTCTCGCGCCAAGGGTGACCTCAAGAAGGTACACATATCGTTATCGATCTGGTTTCGAACAGACCGATAAGCCAGCGCTTCTTTTTGTCCTTAGTGCTCAATCGATCCTTCTTCCTCTCTGTCGTCTCTCACTGTTGATCATGGATCAACGGTAGCGGCAAAATTGGCTCACACTGTCTGTGTTCTCTCTCTGTTCTCTCCAATACGCTTGTGCCTGGTCTCTTTTAGTTGGACCTGGAGGACTCGAACGCCGTCCAGACGTTTGTCGATGCTGAAAACCCCGATGGTAATGAACGGTGAACAATGATGACAAACGCCAATTGCCCTCCACTCTGACATCTGCGATATCCTCGACTAGTGTTAATTCTTGTAACTCAACTGGAATGGATGGATGGTGGCGCGAGCTCTCTTGCTTCGACTAATGCTCTCTGTCTCCCTCTCTCTCTCCCTTTCTCTCTCTCTTTGCTCTTTTGTCAATGCCGCTCGTGCTTCCTTTGGGATTGATGCTCTGATAGTGATTGTGCACTGTGCCGCTGAGCGCCGCCCAGATGTTGTCGAGAAGAATCCTGACGGCGCCAAAAACGTAAGTTCTATTCTTCATCCATTTTTTCTATATCAGTCGTCTTCCATTGCCACGTAACTTATCCATAGCTTCTTTCATTCTCGTTGTTGTTAGTTGAATGTCCAGGTGCCGGGGTTGTTGGCCGATCTCACAAATGACCGTGGGATTTTGTTAATCTACATTTCGACTGATTACGTCTTTGACGGCACCAGCCCTCCCTACGATGTCCGCGATAAGGCCAACCCTCTGAACCTCTATGGTAAACAACTTATTTTAAGTGCAAACCTTTGGTCCTCTTGTGGGGGCGACTCTGTTATCTTAGATACTAACTACGGAAATACACTTTCTCATTATGAATCATACGTGTATTTGTACCATCAGGTCAGACAAAGTACGACGGAGAGAAGGAGATCAAAAAGTTCAACTCTTCTGCGATCATCCTCAGAGTGCCTATCCTCTATGGAGCCACAGAGTACAATGGCGAGTCAGCTGTCAACTCGTTGATTGACAGCGTTAAGGATGTAAGTTCCTAACTGCGTTTCTTTTCCCTCTTGCCGTCATCGTACAGATCCAAAGTTCTTTTTTTTAACATGATCCATGTGGTATTCTAGGGCAAGGCTGTCTCCATGGATCACTATGGGGTCCGCTACCCCACCAACGGTATGTACTTGTCTCTTTGATCACCGACAAAGTTCTATCGCCAGACTTTGAACCACTCTAGGGACAACGACAGGTCTCATTCTCATTTCCACTCTCTTTCCTCTCAACCAATAGTCGCGGATGTCGCTCGCGTCGTCAAGGATCTGTCGAGTAAGTCACACATTTTTTTCGTTGTCTCCGTTACATCAATACAGCTGTCTCGATATGCATGTGTACTTCAACCTAACCATTACACGCTCACACATCATTCTCGTTAATAGCCAAGGTCCGTCATGAAAAGGTCTTCATCTCGGGAATCCTTCACTTCTCCGGCGAAGAAAAGTACACTAAATACGAGATCTGCCGTAAGTCCAGCGTCAATGTTTCACGTTATATACCCTCTGCATGTTTATCGGGGCTTCGATGTGCAAGGAATGTTGGCTCATCATAACGCGTACCATACGATACAATAGAGGTGATTGCCAAGGTCCTGGGTACCTCCACCGACCATTTGACCCCCAACGCCGAAGCTCCCAAGGACGGAAGTAAGTCTGCATTTACTGCTTTGCTTGAGTCTATGTTGTTACTTGTAGCGATTGGCTATCAGTGCCTTATCCCGTTTGCTTCCTTGTTTGTTCCCTTTGGATATAGCCACGAGACCTTACGACTGCCACCTGTCGAACAGGTGCCTTGCTGGCGTGGGTATCAACACCCACTGCGTCAAGTTCTCGGATTGGATGCAGGGATGGCTCAACAAGAGCCAGTAAAAAGTAGTTGTCGTTGCGCTGAACTACAACGTTCCTTATTACTGTACGTCAAATACATACTTTTGTCTTATCAAGGAGAATTGGCCGTTGGGGTGGGATATAGAATGCGAAGAGGTTCATTACTGAAGGGTGCCGGACAAAGTTAACCCGAAGTAGGTGTGGTGTTTGTTTGTTGTGAGACGAGAGCCTGGTCGGGACTCTGTGGCCTGGGGCACTACGGATCTAAAAATAATGAAAGTGGGGATCGAGGTACCATGGCACGAGGAGGCTGAAGAAAAAAAGCGCGTCATTTATTTATATACATATTCCTTTGGTGAAGATAACTTGAGACCGAAAGGGTCTAGAACTCGACACCACTCTCGGCGGCGATGTAGGTCCAGATGGCCATGACGGCGGCCGACTGCTTCGCCTGGTCGGGGGTAAATGCGCCCATGGTATCAGCCTCCGTGTGGTGGTAGTAGAAGTATCCGCTGTCGACTGGGCGTCGAGGTGCCTCTTCAGGGTGGGAGTGGTGGCGGTGGCGGCGGTGGAGGTGTTTGCGGTCATGCTTTCCATGGTGCCGTTGGTGTTCCTGAGATTCGTCGTCTTCTTGTTCCAGAGGTGGCTTTGTCAATGCATATGGTGAAGTGGAGTAGGGCAAGGGGAAGGGGTCGGCAGGCATGAAATGAGCACAGGCAACACCCTTTTCGCACAAAGGCTCGATATCAGCTCCACCTCCGTTGGGTAGAACATGGCGTCCAGCTCCTGAGTATCCCAAATCCTCGCGTGAACCCAGAAAGTACTCTCCAGCTGCTGCGAGATAATCCATGGGTGTGATGCTCTTGGGGTCTCTCAACAGATTCCTCTGGGTCTGACTGGGTGTGAATCCGATGCCGTAGGGGTCAAAGACACCAATGTCGGACTCGAATGCAAAGACGTGGCGGCTGTCCGTAGACTCGGGGTGGTTCTTGGCATAAACGACGCCTCCAACCGAGGTGTTCTCTTCTGAGGTCCAGAAAACGACTCTGATAGTCCTGCGAGGAGGTCGGTCCAGTCGGCTAAGTTGACGGATAGTCTCCCAAGCAATAAAGCAGCCAATACCATCATCCACAGCTCCACTACCGACATCCCAACTGTCGATATGTCCTCCAAGAACAACCACCTCCTCGGGTTTCTCCCTGCCCTTCAATTCCACGATGATGTTCCTCGAAACTCTAGCGTCCAGATCGGTTGTTGCTCCCATTACCAGCTTCACCTTGGGCCAGTCAGGGTATTGTTCAGGGTCTTGCTGATGGCGCTTCAGAGACCGCTCCAGCAGGTCAGCATCCTCGGCCGAGATGGAGGCTGTGGGGATCTTGGCAGCAATGGAGCCGCCGGTGTGAGGCGTCTGCAGCGAAAAGGGCCCAAGAGCTCGAACCAAGGCAGCGATGGCTCCATGTTTCTCTGCCCAGACGGCGCCCTCGAGTCGGTACATGTAACTGGTATCATACGAATCAAATCGTCGGTTCCACACCACGACCTTCCCCTTGACCTCGCCTGCTTCGCCCAATTGGTCCAACTCCTCCTTGGACTGGACCACAAGAACCTCACCAGTCAATCCGTTAACGGGGTCAGGTGTGGCAACACTGTATCCGAGTCCGAGGATATGCAACTTGACGGGCCCTCTGGTCGGGGAGAGGAAGTGAAGGGACTCCTGGTTCCGTTGCCAATAGTCGACCACCACATCTTCGGTTGTTACGGACAGGTTGTCGGCCTTGACCTTTCCCACGATCCAGTCAATAGACTTTTTTGGTTGGTTTTTTTTTTGTTTTGCATGATATTTCAAAAGAAAAAAAAAAAGGGAGGTCCTTGCGGTTAGCGCGCATATTTTTCTTGTTTTTTTTGTACTTCGGGGTCATGACCAACTTTGGATTGTTTGTAAAAAGAGTCGGATACCTTTTCCAATGCATCTGAACCGACGATACGAGGTCCATATGTATCTGTCATCTCTGCCAAACGATCCCATACGATACTACGTTTGTTCGAAGGAGAAGAGATGACAGTGCAGCAATGTCAACAAGCGTGGGATATCTTGGAAACAAACTCAGACTTTTTCTCGTTCGCCAACCCCCCCCCCCCCTCATTAGCGTCAGTCAACTATTCATCTCACTTACTTTGATTCGAGAGTTCCCTCGACGATCTGTTCAACAGCCGCATCCATATACTTCTCAAAGCCATACTTTTCCGCAAGACGGCGGTTATGATGTTCATTTTGAGCCCTGTGATGCGCCTTGTGGGCAGCATAGTGGCGGGAAGGACTCCGTTCGTTGAGGATATTGTCGTTATCATTCGAATCATCGTCCAAGGGCATCCAGAAGAGGGTGTAGAAGGCGGCGGCGACGAGACAGAGCTTGAAGAAGCCGATTCGAAGTCGTCGCCTGTAAATTGTTGCATCAATAGCTGTTGTGTCCTTTGAGGAGGAGGCACTGATGGTGTTGGTAGTGGTGTTGGGTGTTGCTGCCGGGTTGGCGGCTGTTGGTAAGAGGGAGTAGTGTTGTTTCTCGCTCATGTCTTGTTTGTTTTCTCTGATGAGAAAGTGAGGAAGAGTTGAGAGATGAGTAGAAGGTTGATCTCTACACTCCCACAATAATATCCACGTGGTTCAACGTACTTTTTTTTTTCTCACTTCCAACGATTCGCAGTCCCATTTCGTCGTCGCTAGACTCCCAGACTCTGACAGAATAAAAGAATCACACCAGGCATGATCGGAGGAGTGATAGTCCATATGCACAGATCATGGCTCTTGCTTCCTCGATGGCTCCAGGAACCACAGTTACCGTTTGTTATGTGTCATGGCGCAACGAAAGCCTTGTTATTTCCTGCCTGGCTATTGTCCTGCCCTTGTTTTGCGCTCCTCAGAATCATGCAAACATGAGTAAGCATGTGCATCCCTAACAATTGCCACCCCTCCTTCGCCAAGGCTTGCATTGCAACTGCTGTGTTAGTATTTGCGTTTGTGTTGTATTTGTGTAAATGCCCCTCTTTATTTTTGGTCCCGCCCATTGCCCACCTTTCTACTTTTCTTCTTCCTCTTCTTTTTTTTTTTTTGCTCTTCGCCACCCCCACCATCCCTCACTCACTCACTCACTCACCCATCCACCCACTTCCCACTTCTTTCATTCAAACAACCATGACCTTCGATCCTAAAGGGTTCACAGAAGTTCTTCTGGACGTGATTCTGTTTGAGTGTGCAAGCCAACCCAAAAACAAATACACCTTCCGCGAACTTGCCTGCGCCTTTTACAACTCCCTTCTATTGCTCCGCTTCGACAGCAACCTCAACTCCTCCTCCAGCCACGTTTACATCCAAAAACACAAACTCTACACCACTCAGGGGCTCATACAATACATCCATTCTCTCCATCGTGGCGGCAACAACGACTACTCTCCCTATCCGAACCACGCCATCCGCAAGGTCCTGTGGAACTCGTTCGACAACGATGCCTGCTACGACGAAGAGTTTGTATATCTCCGAGCCTGCTCCAGTACCGAAGTGGACAACTTTTTCAGCAACTACGCCGAGAAGGTCCCGAGTGCCTTTCATGACTACATTGCCGCTGTGGTCGAACACTTGCGAGACTGCTGTTGGGATGAGCATCGGGGTTCAGGCGGTGTGGGTGTAGTGCTCTCTTCTTTGGCCGGAACGTTGGGCGTGGCAAAGTATTCGATGGAGCATAACGCACACGAACGACTCAGGAGGAGACAATATCTGCCCGACAAGATTGCGCGACAGACAAGCTTCTCTCAACGATTTCAGGTGGCCCAGATGGGGAGGGAGTACCGAGAACGAGTGCGTTTGGAGAGGGAGTACCGGGAACGAGAGCGTTTAGAGAGAGATGTGAGGTTGATGCAGAAGAAGAAGGAGGAAGCGAGACGGATGCAGATGGAGGAAGTGAGACGGATGCAGAAGGAGAAGGAGGACCAAGAACGAGAGCGCATATTGAAGGATATGAGACGGATGCAGAAGGAGAAGGAGGACCAGGAACAAGAGCGTATATTGAGAGATATGAGACGGATGCGTATCATAGAAGGGTATAAGGCCAATCAACAGCGACTTCTTCAACAGCAACTTCAACACATTGATGCGCCCCACCTCGCGGACATCAATCTGTACCTGAACGAGCTCAAGTTGCAGGCGGCAACAGCTGACACCCGACGCAACGTGGAGACGCTTCGTCAAACTCTCGAGACAACCTTGCGCACCCATCCTCGTTTTCGAAACGCCGAAGTCAGTCTCTTCGGGTCATTCGAGTCAGGGCTAAGCACCCTCACCAGTGACGCCGACTTTACGGTGTCCAACCTTATGGGGTTGACCATTGAACCCATACACGACCTGGCCCGGGCTCTTCAGCTATCGGGCTACGGTCCCATCAAGACGGTCGCCGATGCTCGAGTCCCCATTGTCACCTTCACCGGCCAAGGGATCCGATGTGACATGAACATCAATCAGCCCATGGGAGTCTTCAACTCGCAGCTCATCCATGCCTATCAAAAGATCGACACGCGTTTTCTGGGAATCTGGTTCGGTCTCCGCTCTTTGGCGGACAGGCACGGGATTCTCAACGGAAAAAATCGATACCTAACGTCCTATGCGCTCACAATGATGCTGATCGTTTTCCTCCAAGATGTCACTTCCCCACCGATCCTCCCCAGGCTGCAGCAACAAAGCACATACAAGATGACTACCCGCATCATTGACGGGTACCTCTGCGCCTACGACAAGGACGCACGGAACTACTCAGAATTGGCGGCCAAGAACACCAAAACGCATGGAGAGCTGTTGAAAGAGTTTTGTCAGTACTTTGGACACACGTTCAACTACGCGACTCAGGAAGTCAACCCACGCCTGGGTGTGATCAGGAACAGGAGTGTCAAGCCACCTCCTCGGACCCTAACTGACAGTCGACTCAAGGATTGGTCGATCTGTGTGCTGGACCCGTTCATTGCTGACAGGAACGTGACCGGTAACTGCCGCGGCATTAATGTCGCGGTCATTCAAAGGTGCTTTCGGACTGTGCACGACGCTCTTGTGAAAGACGATATCAAGAAGGCGTTTAAAGTATGAATGAATTCAGGAACTCAATAAAAGAGTTGCAAGAGAAAAAGGCATATATCTTTCATTGAATGCGTCTCCGGGTTGGCGGCTGTTGGTATGAAGCAGTAGTGTTGTTTCTCGCTCATTGTTGTTTCTCTGAAGGAGACGTCTGAGAGTAGAGTAAAACTGTTGAAGGTGCCTCTCACTTCCTCTTTCTTCGATCAATTCGCAGTCCCATTCAAAAGTGACTCCCGTCTCTTCCTCAGTCCATTTCATTCATCCACCCTCCCTCATCAACCTTTCCCTCCCTCCATTCTTCCAACCTCCAAACAACGACAGCAACAACAATGGCATACAAGTACACGGCACAGGAACTCGATTCGTACCTCGAATTCGGTGTCCGTCTGGCCCAGTTGGCAGGACCCGTCATCCTCGAAGGCTTCAACTCCCGCTTTTCGCCCGAACGCAGCGCGCTCCTCGTCAAAAAGGGCAACACCGCCGACCTCGTCACCGAGTGGGACCAAAAGGTCGAAAAGATGGTCCGCGCCGAGATTGCCGACAATATGAAGGATCACTCGTACGGCAACCTCTTTTTTCTCACGTTCCCGTTCCTTTGTGAAGGAAACGCTGATCTGCAAAGTTTTAAGGACGCGATACAAAGAAGGAAAGCTAGGGCTAACACACGTTTTTGTTACTTCTCACTTTCTATGTCACGTATGGTAGCTTCATTGGAGAGGAGACTGTTGCTGGAGGAGAGGAGTGTAGACTGACAGATGCCCCTACCTGGATCGTTGACCCCATTGATGGCACTACTAACTTTGTCCACGGGTAAGTTGTTTTTTGTCCTCCTCAACCCAACAAAACACAAGCGTCCTTCCGTTTCTTGCTGCATGGAGGAAGGAGGAAGAAGGGAAAATAGTGGATGATCCGATCCACGTTGTATCGGCATTGGCTGCGACGGAGTAAGCAGTTGTTCAGACCAAAACTAATTCGCCCTCCTTGTTCATGTTATCACGATTACAGGTTCCCCTTTGTTGCTATTTCGATTGGCTTGACGATCAACCAGGAACCAGTCGTGGGAGTTATTTACAACCCCATTTTGAACCAAGTAAAGTTTTATTTATTTTTATCGCGATTAGAACATTGTTTTGTATTCTTCGCACACACTCCCTTTTCTTATCAACCGGGCTAGTTAACAAACTAACGAATTGTACCAACTCACTTACATAGCTGTTCACGGCGGTCAAGGGACAGGGGGCGTACTTGTCCAAGATTGACGAGAACCCCAGGACACAGGGCAAACGCCTGCCGCTCTCTCACCCTCACCCTGCTCCCCCACTGCCCTCGCTGTCGATGGCTCTCGTTGCTGGTGAATACGGATCAGACCGCAAGACAGAGGTGATTGATCCCAAGGTCAAGTCGATGCGCAACCTCTCTGCCAGAGATCCCTCTTCCCTCGCCCCAGGTCGTCCTGTTGGTCACGCCCATGGTATCCGTTGTCTTGGAAGTGCTGCCATGAACATGATGGCTGTTGCCCAGGGTCAGATCGACGTTTACTGGGAGGTCGGCTGCTGGGAATGGTAAGCATCCTTACGCTGTCGTCGTGATCTCTTCGCTTTTCTTTGTTTTCGTATCAATGGATCATCCCTAATTTATCTTTTCTTTTACAATAGGGACGTGTGCGCGGGAGTCATTATTGTGCGTGAGGCTGGCGGAGTGGTGGTGGATGGATGCGGTCGTCAGGTCACGGATGGACAGCTCTTGACTGGACGTCGCTTCTTGACGATCCGCGGATGCTGTGGCGAGGATGGCAGCACCACCCCCGAGGCCTCAGCTGCTGCCCAAAAGAACATCATTGATGAGGTCTGGTCTATTGTCGAGGATATGGAGGCGCCACGCAAGTAGGAGATTAGTTGATTCAATTTCGATTTCTTGCACATAAAAAAGCCACTTTGATTAGTTTGACACCATGCAGTATATGCATGCCCGGCTGAATCTCGAAGGATTTCCAAGTTGTTTGTGGAGGGGTTTCAATTGACACAAAAAAATCGCGTGGATACGTGAGGGCTATGGTTTCTATTTACGACTCTTCTCACACCACTCCACTCCACGGTACTATTTCGTCAAAGTTGCTTCGACAATGTCGCCATTCAAACGACGTACGTTTTCTATAGAGCAAAAAGGCAGCGCCATGGTTACCGTAAATGCCAGACTACATGTTGACTCTCTCTACGCTTTGTGACCACAGTTCTAGTCAATTGAAATACTAGTCGTGCCAGCGCAGCACCCAGGACAAGGCACCAATAAAAAAAAACGAAACCAAAACGACGACTACTAAACGCGCAGCCGACCTTATCGGTAGCCAGCTACAATTTCAACAAACACGCAAAAAAAACTGGATCCTAAAGCTGCTCAATTGACCGTTGACACTTCGATTGCCCTCACCACCAACTATTTCGGACCAGCGAGAACGTCTTTGGATATCGGCGGTGGGGGACTTGACCAAGGAAAGTCGTCAATTGCAGGTTTGCCAAGAAAAGAGTAGATCGGGCTGCTCGATGGATAGCGACAAAATATATATATGGTGAGTCAATTGGGTTTGTTTCCTTCTTTTGAACAATGAAACCAACATGGGAGATATCTTATACGAAACCCCAGTGACATAAAGAATCCCGATCGGAGCGAGAAGGCGACACCGGACTGTATATCGGCACTTTTGGCATCTACAAGAATTTGAGATGAGACCCAATAGATGAAATGAAACGCGAAATGGACGACCTGGACGCAACTAAGATCCTCCGGACTCTTTGGTAGATGTTGTCGAAACCAAATGGTAACTATCATCCGCGACTCTCGGTTGTTTGCATTGCCCAAAGTATGCTATCGTTGGACATTGCTCTGACCTTATATATCTAAACTACATCTCCAAATAGAAACCCTCAAGGTCAATATTCGAAGAGGTCAGAAGCGCCTATTTCATGTCAACATATCCCATGCCCGACGCCCCTGCACCAAGTCGTATCGTCAAAGATGATTGGAAATGCAGGAACGGGATCCGGGTTCCGAATCAGGGGCAACGTACGGCGCGGGGGAAAAAAAATACCTGCGACAGGGGCATATCCGAGGTACACGGCTATCACAAAACGGCAATGACAACTTGACTTCAAAACTCTGTGATCGCCATCACGTCTTTCGTTTTTGTCCGTTTTCAACGATTCGAGCGTTGCATATTTTCTACTATCCTCGAATCGGGCCGGAGAAAGCAAGGAGGTATGTGAAACTCAAGAATAATAATCATCGGTGCCCACCGCCTGCGGGTCCAGCACGTTGCACTCATCAACGTTGCTATTTTTTACGAAAGAAAGTTTGTTGTCGATGATTGAACGCATGCGCTTGCATCCCCAACAACGGTACACGATACCGTAATGTGAGATATTGTTTTTCTCATTGCATCAACAAACTTGACTTGACGCTTCACTAAAAAAGAGCGACATGGCGATTGATCGCGCATCCAACGTCCAATTTACCAACCACTTTTCGATGACTCTCGTACGTTTTATTGCTTGTTCGCATAAATACCATCGACTGAATGCTTTTTCCCACTTCCTTTCTTTTATTCTCTGTGCCAACTAAGGAAATGCGACGAAGACAATAACGAAGCCCTTTTCATTATCCAAGCGCGTTATGACGGATTTGGACAACGAGACCATGGTTTGAATGTCCCCGTTAAACTAGTCACAGGATCCATCGGGTGTCCTTAAAGCACGGCCAGATTTTGGGGCTCCCACGTCCATGGAAGCCAATTTTTTTCTTTAAACCAATAACCCTAAACAAAAACCCATAAGAATCGCACTAACTGTGTATGAAGACCTGGTCGGGACATAAGGGATTTCGGATCCATCAAGGCCTCTTTCAATCCACACATCCCTAATTCCCAACAGATTCACAATGACACGACAATAAAAAAGCAATCGACTGCCAGATTGGTACCTCGGCTGCATGAAAATTCCTGGCCATCCATTCAATCCAAATACACAAAAACAAACATGGATAACCATTCGTTTAGAGGCAATTACAGAAAAGTTTTTTTGTTCAATTGTTTTTTATTTACATTTTTTGATCAGCACAACAGCACCCCGCCCTCTTTTCACCCAGCCAAAATAAAGCAAATTCTCGGCGAAAACAAAACCTCATTGACAACGAATATGAAGAAGGGTGTCCAATCAGCTAGTCAAGGTTGTGACCATCACGACCAGCGCGGAAGAGGGTTTTTACGCCTCGACGGGGCTGACGTTAAAATAAGAGGTGCCAGAAGAGCATAAGAATAACATCATCTTGGGACTTCGTTCTCTTCATTGTCTTTGTCATAGGGTTGTTTCGCTGTCGTCGTCGTCGCTTTGTTTTGGCTGAATTACACCTCTTTATACCCTCTTAACACCAAACGCCCGCCGTTGATTCTCCATTGGTATATAATAAATGCATTTGCATGCCGGGATTCATCCTCGCTCGTCAGTCCTAGTCAACAAGACACCTCAGTAACAGAAGTCGTCGAGATCAACCTGAAAGAGATAGAAAAATGAGACAACAAAAGGATGTTAGAAACTTTTTCTTACACATGCCCCAACGACAGGGCGATGATTACCAATACAAAGGAATGGGGGATGGGTATCTCTCATTGAAATGTTTGTTTATGTTTGTATGTAGGTCAGGGTTAAAAAGCTCTTGAAGAATACTCAACATGGTCTTTCAGTTGAAGAAATTCGTTGTTATAAAACATCATCCGAACAAACGAAACAAACAAAGTGGAGAGATAGAGGGTGCGGGTCTGTCGATTGAGGATTGGATGTGGATGTAGATTGCTTACCATTCGTGAAAAGTAGGGTAGATCGATGTTGTGTATGTGTGGGAAGGGAAAGGGTTAAGGGAAGAGGAAAATAAAAAAGAAAAATTTTCTCAGGTTTACGGATTAAATAGACTCGCGAGATGTGGCTTGGCTGATAAACACACAAAATCAAAACGCGTCCCAAGAACGCGACTGCTGATATAAAAAAAAAGTCAAAATGAAGCTTCATGGGGGACCTCAACGGTCCGAACAGCTTTCGTGCTTTTATTTCGGACCTAGAAAAAAAGCGAAAAAGAAAAGAAAAGAAAAAAAAAGAAGAAAAAAGAAAGAAAAAGAAGGTGCTCGACAGTCTCAAAACTCTTTCAAGGCTGACTGAGACAACGACGGCGCCGATGAAGGAACTAGGACGGTTGTAATCGTAACATGACCACTCAGTTGACTCGCGCTTGTAGACTTGTCACCAAACTCTGAGGAACGACTAGGCTGCTGTCGAGAGTCACTTTGAAGACTCGAAACGCTACTGTGACTCTCCACCCTCTCTTGGTCCAACTTAGCCTCCATCTGAACATTCCGCATCTCAAGTTCTTGTCGCTGCTGGAGACGCTGATGTTCAAGGATAAACTGCTGGTGCTTGTACTCCTCAAATGCTTTGGCGTCCTTGAAACACGGGACGGTCGACGTTGACTCAGGTGCAAATGACTGAACTGGTGACCCACTAAGCGATTCTGGGGCCAGGGGTGGTGGTGGTGGCAATGTTAACGGCGGGTGCTCTTGTAACGGTTGCGGTTGTTGATGCTTGTGTTGTTGCAATGGTTGTGCTTGACCTTGTGGGAGTGGCTGGGGTATTTGCTGCTGGAGTTGCTGTTGTTCTTGTTGTTGTAATTGATTCTGCTGATGTTGTTGATGTAACTGTAACTGCTGCTGTTGCTGTTGAAGGTCTTGAAGGCGCATCTGTTGTTGTGTCGATTGCGATTGTGAATGATGCGACTGTTGACTCTCTTGCTGTTGTTGCTGCTGTTGCCGCTGTTGTTGTTGTTGACGGGCAAGGGGTAACTTTTGTTGCAATATCGCAAAGTGATTCATTGCTGCAAGGCTCTGATCCCAGTTGATGTTTTGCTCAAACCCTTCGTGAGGCATCACAATTGTGGGAGATCCTTGATTTAGCATATCACTCTGCTGGCGCTGAACAACGTGAGGGGATACTGGCTGTGACAATTGTGACGTGGTGGGGAGCGCCGCATTCCAAGGTTGGCCCGGCTGCAAGGAGTGCTGTTGCTGCTGTTGCTGCTGCTGTCGCTGTTGTTGTTGGTGTTGTTGGTGTTGTTGGCCATGCTGGTCAAGCGGGTGCACGTCAAGTGAATTGTTAAAAGTAATTGGCGATAAAGGTGAAAGGGGAGGAGGAAAAACCGGTGACGGAAAGTAGGACGGTTGCGTTTGCAAAAGATCCTGTCGAACGAATTGCGGGTAAGGCGAAGAATGTGTCTGAGGTCCTTGTTCAGCTGATACAGACGACGATGGACCTTGAGAGTGTCTTCGAGGGGAGGCAAGTAACGCGTTTGGGTTTACCAGCGTAGACGGGCTCTCGCGTATGGTGCTTGGTTGCAACATCAACGAGTCCAAACTGTGGGCACGCATCAATAACGGCGCCTCGATGGACGGACTAAGCGTAACGGCCATTGCCACAGAGGACGGTGTCCCCCATACAGGAGGACTCGGGCCACTATACGTTGCTGGCCCATCTACGCTCATAGGAGAAGACGACGCGTCCTTCCCGATAGGAAACTCTCTGATGTCTCTCCTTGTGACAGGTGAGGAGGAAGGAGAAGGAGACGATGATGCCGAGGACGCGGGAGAGGCCGTCATGGGAGTTGGGAAAGAGTCGACAGGCATGTGTTGGTCAAGGGCTGGTGTGGCCGTCATATGGGAGGAGGATGCATATGCTAAGGGCGATTGGTCAATGTCGGAAGCATCGCTCGCGGAGGCATCGAGTGGATGGAGCGAGGTTGAGAGGGGTGTCTCCTCAATCTTGGGCGGCATATTTGAGTCGAATGCGAAGGTAGTTCCCAAAGTTGCATCTTGGCCAGGTTGCCAATGGTATAGGGTGGTATTTTGAGAGGACGGGGACAGATCATCTCCATCAAGCACTGGGACAGTACCCTGTTGTGTTAACGATCTGGAGATATCCTTGGAAATATTTGCAGGCTCAGAGAAGCGTCTTCCAAAGGTCTAGTGAGCAAAAGAACAATGGCTGGGCTATTAATCATCGGTGTCTTCGCTCACTGTATACAGCCGAGCTCGCAATGATGGTTATATACGTACATCTTGCAACGTCACAGGAAGAGACAGACGCGACCGCGCTGGTCGAACACTGTAAGCTGCCCATGTGCGCGACCACGGCGGTTGCTCAACTTGGTGCTGCTGCTGAGCCAAGAGCCTGGGAGTCTGCAGCTGAGGGAGGTGGTAAGGGTCAGCGAGAGAATGGCGATGTTCCGATGCCGATAGATGCGCCCTTCTCAGGTCCTGAACATCCAAGTCTGGTCCATTTGTCTCGTGGTCAAGGGCAACAAGAGAGTCCGTGGGCATCGTCGAGCCACAGCTTTGCTCTCGCCGTTCTGCAACGTGACCTTCCGGAAAGACAATCCCCAACGGCTGCTCTTGCCAAGTGAAGGGACCCACATCTGTCTTGGGGGTGGATGACGTGGATGATTCTGTGGTAGAGGCTTGAATCTCCTGAACAGGAAAGAAAAATTGTTGTTGATACTGCTGATGCTGAAGCTGTTGCTGTAGTTGTTGCTGACGCTGGTATTGGAGTTGGAGCTGAAGTTGCTGTTGCTGAAACTGTTGCTGTTGCTGTTGTAGTTGTAAGCGGTGCTCAAGTTCCTGCTGGTGATGAAAAACGGCAATGCCGCTTTGGTTGACGAGAGTTTGGCTGCTCAAAGATGACGGATCGGGAATGATCTGGAGTCCTTTGTTGAAACACTCAATGAATCCAGGAGGGCAAGAGTTGCGCCGGGCCTGCTGGGCATCCTGAAGGAGCGTCGAATCTAATGCAGGAGAGTCTGGGCTCGAGTACCCCACTTGACTCATGCCCGTCGCCGTCGGCCAGTAAATAACCCCGCCTTGATTTGAAGATCCCGGTGTGGCTGACAAAGGTAAGGACGATGTTGGAAGGGCAATCGTGTTTCCTGATCGACCAGGGGCATCGGGAGGATGAGGAGACGACGATTGCTTCTGAACTTCACGGTCGAGCAAAACCATCGACGAGCCATCAGAAAGTTTCGCCATTGAACTGTCGTCTGTAGGTGGCCGCTGTTGCATCGTCATGTTTATCCAACTGTCCTGATAGACATTTTCTGTGACCGTGTAGTTTCCTTGTTGCATTGGTGACGCAAATGAATCCTGGCTACCAGAGGCTGAAATGTTTGGTCCTGTCGGCGAATGTTGTATGTCGAACTGGACACGTACTCCTGGCTGACCCTTGTTCCTGGGGGTAGTTTTCAAGGACGATCGTCTCCGGCCTTTCCTCGGATCCAAGGACCCAAAATGGCTCGCTTCGCCTGTTGTAACCATGGTGCTCTGCGCCAGCGTCGTACCCTGGCCCGCCATGATATGAGATTGTTGAGTCGAAGAAAGACCTCCCGCAGAACTCACAGTTGGGCTTGATTTTTGTTGTGTCGGCGATGCAGCACTGGCGCAACAGTCGCCACTATTGTCCGTTGCCATAAAGGGGCCCGCTGCGTTGGTTGTGTCGCGTTTCAGTGGTAACTGTCGGGTCACACCAATACCTCCCATCCACACAACTCTGGGTCCAGAATCCTGTCCTCCTTGGTTCTCAATCAAGGTGTGAGGGTTCGTCGCAGACGTCGTTCGTCCGAATACTTGATTGTCTGCAATCCTCGGCTGTTGCTCTGGTGGCGAAAACGTGAACGAAGGGGCATTGACAGATGTCGGCGACCCTGAAAACGACGATGGCGTGTCTCCGTGAACGATGCCTCCCGAGGTGTCAAAAACATGGATGCCGGCCATGGGTGATCCTCCTAAAAGACGGAAGTGCTTGCTCACGCTCTTTCTCCTCTTGCTCTGGACCTCTATTGGCGACACAATGGACTCTGTCTGACTAATTCCATCCAACGTCGAGCTCGAGCTTAGGCCATCCAAGGAGTGCACAGCCTTGTGCCTCGAGCAATGGTGGGACGAAGATAAGCCTGTCTCGTGAATTGAAACCCTACGCGAGAGTGGGTAGGTGCGTGCATGTCCTCGAGTGTCTCCCGCTAACCCCACGTGCCCAAACACTGTTCGCGACAGTTGGGTCCCGCCCATAGCTGCTGTTACCGCTGCCGTTGTCGCCATTGTTGTGGCTGTCGAGGTATCAATGGATGTTGTTGTCCTGGAAAGTGGGGGCTGAGGAGGAAGAGATGGATGAAAGGGTGGTGGTTGTGCGTTATTGTTGATAGTGTTGGTGTTGTTGACTGAGTATGGATGTGGCCGTTGATGGGATATTGATTGCTGAAGGTCGTTCGTGGATGGGCTCGGGTGCTGATCGCTCCAAATGTTTCCTTCTTGGTCGCCGCTCCCTAGGATAGTGGCCGGCATAGACATTCGTCGCAAAAGACTCAGAGTGGAAGGTCGCCGGTGGACAATCGGTATCGTCGAAACGGCTGGAGGCAACCCTTGAAAGTTTATTGTCTTTGAGTTTCGCCTTCTTGGGGAATCTACCGTTGTGAGGCATTGAAAGAAAAAGAACGGCAATCATCAGACCCAGACCATGAATAATAATAGGGTGTCGTAGAAACAAAATACACCCAAAAAAAAAAAAGGTAAGTCGCCGATTTGAACCTTGACAAAACGGCGTGAGAAAAGTATGACTGTACCTTGACTTTTCTGGAGTGTGCCAGGCCGCCAGGCGTCTCGAGTCACGACCGGAGTGTCCACGAATCGGGGTTGGTAAATGGGCTGTCGAGCAGCTGGTCCGAGGGCGGAGAGCGATGGTGAGCTGAAAGGGTCAACGGATGGAGCATGGCACGACTGGAAATTGGTTGATAGGTTATGCGCGCCTGCACTACTCCACATCTGTGAACGACCCCACGTATCTGCGTCGAGCGTGGATTCGTTGTCGTTGGAATTGCCTTGAAGGTGGGTCGTATCCGCTTTAACAGCCAGCGATTCGATGGATAGGACGGATGAAGAAGAAAAGTCGGACGCCATACTGTTCGATCGTGTTGCCTGGGCCTTACTTGTTGTTGGTGGCTCACCAAGAGCGTTGGAACTCTCGAACGTTCGAGTGGGAGCATAACTAGCGGAATCTCCTTCGATGGGCCCAGACTCGTCTGGGGCAAGAAGTGGGTCACCCTCTAGTCCGATATCGTCCTCCACTTGTGTGTCATCCGTGCTGGGGTTAGGGTTGGCTTGGTGGACGGCTGTGTTGGCCTGCTTGTTCTTGGCGCGCCTATTCTGGAACCATACTTGAATTCCGCGAGGGGTCATCGAGAGCCGTTGGGCAAGCTGTTGGCGTGTGCTGGCATTAGGCTTGGGGTTTTCAATGAATGCCTTTTCCAGGGTCTTGAACTGACTGCGGGATGTTCGCCGACGGCGCTTGATATCATAGGGATTGTAAAAGGCTGTCCGTAGTTCGCCGTGTGGGGATTGATGTTCCAGGTTGGATGACTCTGTCATTGTGAGACAGGAAGGAAGTAAAAAAGATAAAAAGACTCGCTCCTCTCCTATTCTCACCACTAAATAATTATGTGAATGGGAAATGAAAAGGAATAAAAATAAATGTCGATGAGACGGCGAGGATTTGATAACAGCCACCGTTTTTTTTTTTTTCGTGGGCGCAATCCGAACCAGCAAAAAGGTGGAGTGGTGGCGAGGAACAAGAGGCGGTGGATTAGCTTGTAGTCAGGCTGTAGAATAGAGGAAAGTCAGGCCGAGGAAGAGGGCAGACATGGGTGGAGGGAGGTAAAGAAACAGGAGGGAGGTAAGGATGCAATGGTGCAAGACTGGTGAGGTTAATGGTCTATGAAGTAATCGAGGACAAACAAAGAGGATGAGTGGTATGTGGTGTAGAGTGATTAAACAAGGTTTGCAAGGGGTTCATTGAGGAAAAAGAAGAAGGAAAAAAAATTGACTATTGTCTACTTGTGAAGGTGTGCAAAGACGAAGAAGGCACGGAAGGGCAGGAAGGTGAGAGGGGCAGAGGAAGAGCCGCAGGGATAGAGGAGGAGGGATAGTGGGATGGGATGAGATGAGGGCGAATAGAGTCAACAACAACCACAACAACAACAAACAATACACTCTCTCGATAACCGAAGTGTAATCATCTTGCAGACTTACTCACACTCCTTCTCTCACCCCCAATCCTTATCCGAACACAGGCATGCACACGCACATTGAGATGGCGAGAGTGAGAGTAAGAGAAGAAGAGAAAAGAGAGAACGAGGGGAAGGAGATGGACAGTTACAACCAGGTGTCTCAATATCGTTCCATTCTCACTTGCCCACTCCTTGGAAATCACCAATCTCGCCTTCCCCTCTGTTGTTGAGTGCATTGGAGAACATTAAAACCAACTGAAGGAGAAAAGAAAGAGAAAGGGAGAGGAGGGATAAAGTAGAAAATAACTAATCCGCGGCAGATGCCAAACCAAACATATCTTCTCTTTTCTTTCGATTTAGGAGTATGGTCGGGTTGCTCGTGAGAAATAAAGTACTGTTCAGGTCGACCAATTCTCTTGTTCTCTGCCTTCTCACTTTGTTTTTCACTCAATTAAAGGCCCTTTGATTCTCCGACTCTCTTCTGTTTTCTTCAGGTTCGAACAACACAGAAGGACTAAAGATGAATGTTCAACAACCAAGAATAAACAACAACCACACAGGCAACAACGACAACAGAGATTATTTTTGTTTTGGCGACACAAAATTTATGTGGACGAGGTGAGAAAAAAAGGAGGAAAACGAATGTGCCCTGAGAGAGCGCATGCAAGGAGGGATACAAATGTGGGTTGTGCTGGGGCGTGAGCAATAAATAATAAGCGCGAGAGCGAGAGTCGGTCGTTTTCTGGAAGAGGGAAAAAAACGAAGGAAAGACACGGAAGATGGGGTCACTTTGTCAATCCAATTTCAAGTACGAGAGCGAGGGTGGGCAACAAAAGGTTATGGTGTAAAGCCTTATAAACGGGCAAACCAGCCACGGGATTGACCGAGTAAGCGAATGCATGCAACGTTGCTTGGAAAGGTGTAAATAGCTCTTCTGACAAGGGAAGGTGAAGGCGGAGGAATGAAAACAGTAAGGGATAGGAGAAGAGGGGAGGGGAAAGATCGTGTGGTCGATGAGCGGACGTTTAACGCAAAATGTCGAAGTATGGCTTGAGTCCGGTGGATCGTGATTTTGGTTGAATGGGCGATGGCCGATATGGAAGGTGAGATACATGAAAGAGGATGAGTAGAAGATAAATTACCTATGGTGTGTTTGGCGATGGATCGTAGCGAAGGGTATCCAGGGGTTGAATGGGTGTTACTTATTGTCGGATGGTTGTAAGGGGTAACAGAGGAGAGGGAGCGAGGGGCGTTGCTTGTGCTGGTAGGAGGCGAAGAGTGGTGAGGGTAAAGGTGGTGGTGGTGACGGCTCGAAAGGAGGGAGGAGTGGGAGAAAAGTCTAGGAATTGGTGGATTGGTGTGGTGGTATGGTTGTCAATTGTCAGTTGGCCAGAGAAGAGGAAGAGACGAAGACGAAGAGGAGGAAAGAAAGAAAGGGAATATCAGATCTCGCTGTTTGATAGCAATTGAAGAAGACAACAAGCAGTAATTGTCGATGCCGATGTCGATGTCGATGATCAATGTTCACGTCCATGGGTTTGAGAGCATGGTGCGATAAGACAACAGTTTCTCGATTTACCAGAATGAGCCGAGAGGGAGAGGGAGAGAGATGAACCCTTGTGTCCGAGGATTAGGTATGGCCAATGTTGTTGCTGCTGTGTTTTAAAACATGAACCAATTGCTGCAAGTGCACGAAGGAGGGAAAACGGAAGGGAAGGGAATACGAAAAGGGAAACAAGAAAAAGAAGCAAAGATAAAGAAAAAAGAAAGAAAAAAGCGCAAAAATCAAATGACAAAGAGCGTTACCCATTCAACCAAAGGGCGAAAAGTGAAAAGGAGAGACGAGACGGAGAAAACAAAGAGTGCAAGAGAGGAATACCGAAATATTAACAATCGCGCGGACACCAACACTCAGGCAAGAAAGAAGAAAAAAAGAAGCCACTGAATAAGCTGAGGGGACACAAGGTCTGACAAATGGGCCAAGTGAGAATTGACCAGTACGATTGTTTGTATCCGTTACGTGAGCAAAGTGCATTGACAAAAGGGAGAAGGAAGGAAGGCTGTCGTTTGCTGCCGTTGATGTCGTTGTTGCTGGTATTGTTGTTGTCAGAATTGAAGGAGAAAGAAAGGACAAGGGGACGATAGGGAATTCGACTGGCGTACCTTACAGTTGCAAAGGACAAAAAACTCCCTTTTTCATTTCGTTTCGTTTCTTAACCCGCCATACTTCGTCCTTCTATCGCGACGGTTCACCGTTCTTCTCAATCATGGTTTTTCGTTACTTTTAATGTTTTTTTTTTTTTTTTTTTTCATTTCTTTCATTCTTCGATAGCTGATAGCAGGACCACTGACAATGGACGGTTGTCATTGACGCGACGAATGAACGAGACGCATTGTTCAAAAGGAACGACCATAACAGAAAACAAAAAAAATGAGCGTGCGCGTGATTAGGCCTTGATTGGACGACGGAGGAATCGCGAACGGCATATTTTTATTTCCTTTGAAGCGAAAAAGGGAAAGGTTATGCACAAGGACAACGAAGGAAGAGGAGAGGGAGGTGAAAGAGAAAAGACGAGAAGAAAGGAAGAAATGAAGAGTGGGGTGGATGGACACAACAAAGGCATCAACAATGACTTTGACAGCAACACGAGGCATGGAATGATATCGCACAAAGATAAAATAAAACGAAGGGAATAATGCCCATCCGTTGATGAATTGGTTGGGAGGGAGAGGTGAATGTGGTCTGAGGGTCTGGTCCTCGCTTTTTTAATTTGTTTTGCTTTTCTCAATATTGTTGTGTTAATGACAAACAAAGGCTCCTTTTCTTCCATTACTTTCTTTTCTTACTCTTTCTTGACGCGGTCCGAAAGCGACTTCATTGACCAACAATGGAAAAGTACAACAGCAGCGGAACCCTTGAATAAAATCGAATTGACACTAACGATCTTCCCTGCTTTGTTCTATGTGTTTTTTTCTCCTATTCCGCCGCACACCAACCAACCAAAAACCTATCAAGTTTGTCCAACTGTACTCTAGCAAACTGTACAAAATATCGCCGGGCATGTCACTTCTTGTCACCATGGAACTCCACACGCTTTTTCTTTCTTTGACTCCGTCCTTCGCTCTTCCATCCGAGAGGTGAATGAGAACAGAAAGGAGGAAAGCGGGGAGAGAAATCATGACAGCAACATTGAATCTTTGTCATTGATGCATCTATTTCTTCTCATCTACTTCACATGCTACAGACGCATGCCGGGTAAGTCGTGCGATGGAGAAATGACATTTGCAAGAATGGCAAAGGAGTTTTCTTGTGTTCTCCTTGACTAACGCGAAGAGGAAAAACTTAAAACTGCAATCGGGCAGCTTGGCCACTCTCATTTTCGGGAGTGATTTCCTCAGATGAGAACAGGGGTGACTCGAGAGCAAATACTGATGGATTAGGGGTGGAAAGCAATAAGAAAACATACCTTCTCGTAATGGTGTGAAGGCACTCCACCTTCGAGAGTGTGGACCTGGATGGACCAAGGACAGGCTGGATCAGAGTGGAGCGATCGAGACGCGAAACCCTATTCATATCTTGCCGGTAAAAGGAATCGTTTTTCTTTGTTGTTGCTTTTGTTTTCTTGTGCTTTTTTTTTGTTTTCACCCTATTGGTGTGTTTTGTTTGTTTGGTCCCATTTACCTTCTGGCCGATGTTGGTCTGTCCTGGGTCTGTTCTTACTTGCCGATGAACGACGGTCGCTTAGATGGATGTGAATGTTTACGAGCTTGATCTCTTCGTTTTCTCAAT
The DNA here is from genome assembly GCA_019671135.1 of Linnemannia hyalina. NCBI lineage: Eukaryota > Fungi > Mortierellomycota > Mortierellomycetes > Mortierellales > Mortierellaceae > Linnemannia > Linnemannia hyalina. Next base: position 372,893 of record JAHRHY010000010.1, read on the forward strand.
TGGCGTCCCTGCAACCTCTCCTCTTTTTTCAATTCATTAGGCGATGGATGTTGGTGCAACAACACCGGATAGGTTTACGTTCCTGAATTGTCACGCCATGGCACGGATGAAAAGACGCTAAAGAGGGAGCTTTTTTACTCACACCCTGCTTTCCCGAAGAGACACAATCGCGTTATCCATCGCCGTCCAAAAGAGCAATGGGCACCAACAAAACAACAACAAAGAAAAAGAAGGGAAAGAGGAGAGAGAAAAGGAAACAGGGAGGGGACTCTCCTTCCTCCTCACCCTTTGCTTCATCCCCATTCCCTGTACTTTCCCTTGACGTTCCCATCATACCCCTCGCCGCTTGTTCTCGGACTTGAACACAAAGGCAAAACGACAAAAAAAAAATAAAAATAAAAATACAAACAGGTAACCTACGCGTGAGTATGTGCGCCCTCCTCACGACTATGGGGAAAAAACGCACAAACACACAACTGACCCTCTCCACCCACTAAACTAATTGTGAGAGCATGAGAGCGTCCGGTCCGTCTTGACCCTTTTTTGTCTGTCGCGCGCTTCGAGTAAGTAGTCGGAGACACAACAATAAAAAACTTGACAAAGAGTACATGCCTTTTCATTGATGTACCCTTGCATGTTCGTTTTACTCATCATCGGCTGCCCGATTCTCCTCTCCACACATGTAAACACGCAATTTTGTCGGTGGAAGGAATTAGGAGAGAGGAGGAAAGCCAAGGGAAGACTGACAATCCTAACCTGCCCAAGCGCTGGTCCTTTTTTTGTCGACAGCCAGCATGTGATGGCATAGTGCTGCAGGTTTTGATGGAAGGAAACACGCGATTAAAAAAGACAGCAGGGTTAGGTGTAAAAATGGGTGGGAAGTTATTGTGGGGTGGGAAAATTTCTAACTAGTCAAATTTCTTTGTTCTCCTCCCTTCGCCCCATGTTTGATTTTTCATTCAGGTTCGATTTGGGCGGATCATTTTTTTGTTTGGTTTGCCAAAGCAAGGAGATGGTTCATTCATTCATTTGCACATGGGAAGGAGGAAAGGGAAGATAGAAGGAGATAGAGAGGATTGAAGATAGGTATGCCAAAAGAAAAAAAACAAAGTTGAGGGATGGATCTTTTGAAAATGCTTCCCGCCCACTTTCCCTATTTTGGCACGTCAGTTTTCACCGTTTGGTGTTTTTTCTTGTCGGACCCATTAACTGGCCTGGACTGGGACGGCGATTATTTTTATTAGTTCGTCCTAAAAGTCTGGGAACAGATCGCGGAAGTCTGTGGCCATGTCTTCATCGTGGTCCTTGTCGGACAAGGATGGACTGGATGCTGCAGAGTCCGAGTTGACCTTGCTGTTGCCCTTTGGCCCCTTGATTTCGTCGTCATCGTCGTCCTCTTCGGGATAGAAACCAAAACCTAGAAAAATGAAACAAATAAGCGTTGTTGTTTGGTGTTAGTCGTCAGTGGTCTGATCAGCAGAACAAAATAATAATGGTGGCAAACACGATGAATAGAAGCAACAAGCCAGTTGACTTACAGCTGGCATCGCCGTCCCATTTGACATCAGGGACAAAGGGCGCAGCGATCTCTCTCCTCAAGACCATCGACCAGTCAACACCCTCGAACCATGGATGATTCCTGATATCATGACATCCATCTCTCAAGTTTCCATACCGCTTGGTCAAGTCTGACACTAACAGTCGTTTCAACAGATCCTTGGCGAGTGCGTCAAAGTACTTGGGATACCGCATCTCCCCATCAACAATCTTTTGACACATCTTGAACAGATCGTCGTCGTAGAAGGGCGGGTAACCCGCCAGCATCTCAAAGATAAAGATCCCAAACGACCACCAGTCGGCCGCCTTGCCGTAGCCCTTAGACTTGATCACCTCTGGAGCGAGGTAATCGGGCGTTCCACAGAATGTCCATGCAGTGTCGTTGTCGGCCAGGTGCTTGGCAAACCCGAAGTCGGTGATCTTGACGTTGCCCTGCGCATCGATCAAAATGTTTTCGGGCTTGAGATCGCGGTAGATGATGTTGTTGCCGTGGAGATATTCCAGCGCCAACAGTACCTGGCACGCATAGAACTTGGCCACAGAGTTCGAGAATCGCTATTTCGTCACAAAAAAAATGAGGAAAACAGGCAATATGATGTCGATGTTAGTCAGGCCCCCTTCACCATGCTTATTGCTTTATAGCACCATATATCTTTCTTGCATTTGCTTTCATTTCTTGTCTCTTACCTGCATGCGACGTAACACGCTAAACAACTCTCCTCCGACGACATAGTCCATGACAATGTACAAACTGGCATGATCCTGGAAGGTACCCCAAGTCTTGACTAAGAACGGATGTCGAATCTGTTCCAGAATGCGCTTCTCCTCGTTGACGTGCTCGATTTGGTTCGACTGGACAATCTGTTTCTTCTTGAGGACTTTGAGGGCGTAGAAGCGAGAGTTGTAGATCGACTGGACAAGATGCACCCTTCCACAGGATCCTGTTCCGATGGTTCTGTTTATCGTAAAGTCCACCAGCTGGAAAGGCCTTGGTTTGACAGCAATCAGCTCCTGGGTTTGGAAATTAAAGTGCTTTTGTTCAAACTGGAAGGGCTGGGGCGAGACCGTCCTGGAGGAGTAGGACGACTGTCGGCTGGTGTTACTGTTTGAATAGCCAATTTGCTGTTGCTGTTGTGGGTAGTGATGTGATGATTGGTACTGTTGAGGTGGTGGTGGATGGTTTTGGTAGATATTATGTTGTTGTTGGTGCTGCTGATGCTGATAAGGGTGCGACTTTTGCATGTATGGTTCCTGCTCATACATTCCATAGGGCTGGTGTCCCATTGGTCCGTAAGGCACATTATTAGATTGTTGGTATGGTGCATGGTTCTGGAACATGTGATCCTCCTGACGGTGACCCTGACCCTGGGGAGTGTAAAATGTCGGCTGGTGCTTCTGCTGCTGGTGTTCGATGGTGTTATTGTTGCTGTTGTTGTTCTCAGGTCGGTTGGAAGGGGATTGCTGGTGTTGACGCTTGTCCCAACGATTCGTGTCGACTGGGGGTTCGTGCCCAAATCCAACCTGCTGGAATGTCGGATTTCCGATTGGGGAAGGAAGGGGCGAAGTCCCGGACTTTTTTCTGTCAGTATCCGTCATGGGTTTCCCTCCCTGGCCCTGATAGCCGTGGAACGATTGCTGCTGCTGCTGGCTGTCGTATTGATTGGTTTCTGCAGAGGCTGGAGTGAGAGAGTTATTCCTGTTGGCTCCTTGGAAATAGGATGGTTCCTGCCCAGAGACGTCCATCAGGTGCTCGCCAGCTGTGCTGTAATTGACGGGGAAAGGTGTTGCTGGCGACTCTCGTGGGAGAGGGCTGGGCTGAGAATGGCTCGGTCTGTTGAGAGCCTGGTTCTGTCCAGACGCACGGTGGGAGAGTTTAGCCTCAGAGGCGGACGTTCGGAGCATGGGAGGCTTTGTGGCACCACCACCTGAGGTAGCAAAGGTTGGAGAAGGGAAGGAGTGGGTCGTGCGCCCACTGCCCTCGTTATGATTGAGCTGACGACCGTCTTCGGAACGAACACGAGCCCTTGGTGGGTTCATGCCATTACCTAAAAGAGCTGCCTTCATCTTTGCACCCTCGCTCATATGATCCGCCGAGAGTGGTCCTTGCATGTACTTTTCTTGGAGATACATTTGCTGTTGTTGCTGGAAAGTGAGTGTTCCCGTGGAAGAGACAGACGATGCCGAGTTTGGGCCTGGGTCGCGGATATAGAGTGAGGGAGTCGGGAAGGAGGAGAGCATGTTTTGAAAGTTGTTCTCCTTGCGAGGGTAGGGTGATGTTGGTCGTGATGTGGATAGTTTTCTGGAAGATGCTGTTTTTGGCCAAGGTGCTTGTTGGTGTTTGAGATTGGTGGGCGAGGTGCCACTTTGATTAGAGCTGGGCTTGGAATGCCCTTGGGTATCTTGGATCGGAATGGTGTTCATGAAGGGCTTGTCAAAGTGGTGGATGAGATGGTCAAAAAAAAAGAGACAGAGCAAAAATGAGGAGAATCAGGAAAGGAGGGTGGTTCGTCGTGCGATTGAAGGAGAAGGAAGGAGACTTAAAAAATATGAAAGGGAAAGGATCTTTGTGTCAGGAGAAAGGGGGCTTGCCACAGTCGTAATACCAAAGTGTCCAATGGTTAAGCTGTGTGTTGAAGGGTCTGAATTGTTGAAGTAGTTGTCGATTGCCGTCTTTACTTGGCGAGGTTCGACACTTTCGTTGTGTCTATTGCCTCTGGAGAGTTTTTTTTCTAAGTAGGACCAAGAGGGAGGGAAGAAGCAGAGAGCGAGGAAAGTATGAGCAAAAGTGAGATCGAAGCGTTTTGAGTCAAGGCAACAAGAGCAAATTGCGACTAAGAATGCGCAAGAACGAGAGGTGAGGATACGAAAGAGCGAGACAAAATGGGAAAACAAAAAAACACGGATGCTCAATTGCCTCCACATTCTTCGAGAGAGAAAGAGGAGAGAGAGAGGGGACAGGGGAGAGCCCACAAGATGCAGAAAAAAAAGAACGAGTGGTTGCCCAACTTGCAGTCGGGAGTGATTCAATCGTCTTTATATACTGTGAAGCCTAATTCGTGCTTTGCAAGTTTGCAACGCAGGGTCGCCCCATCCATGCCTTTCAAAGAAAGGACACTGGATAAAAGATATTGAGTGAGAAGCATAGCACGAAAAGTCGAATTGGGGCGAGGGAGGGGGATTGAGGTGCAGCTCCTTTGACAAAAGGATCCGAGGGTCGCGTGCAGGTGAGATATGTGGGCGAAGGGGATAAAATACGACGAGAGGGCGAATGAAGAGTGAATAACGACTGAGGCATACTTTGTATGAGTGGATAAAAGTGATGAATGCTAGGGATTCAAGGGAGGATCGGGATGTGTATCGATGATATAGCCAGGGCACTGAGACGATGACGATGGGGTACAGAGGGGAGCAGAAGAGAGTTGGAGGTGGAAGAAGAAGGATTTATGAAAAAAGATGGCGTGAGGAATGAAGAAGAGAGAAAAGAAGAGAAAGGAGAGGAAAGGAGACGAAAGAAAAAGAAGGGAGAAAGGAATGGATGGTCTGTGGACAGTAAATCGTGGTTGAGCTTCGTATGGCTTCGACAGAGGAAGATGATTGGATTGGTGGAGGAGGAAGGGATCCAAACAGAAGAGGAAACATAGGGAGACAGGCCGACAGAGAGAAGGAGGGAGAACCATTCAAACACAGACAGAGCCATACAATAAGCGGGAGAGTACGAATGGGCAAACACAATTTGCGGTATCAATGGTACAGGCGGTACGACTAACGTCTCTTCCCTCTTAAAACTTTACAATGAGCAAGATGAGCAAATCCATATAGAGCCAAGGACGCACTCTTCTGGCTTGACGAGGGAACTGACTGAAGCTCCTCTGGGACGACCTGCCACTGTAGTCGATGCAATGGTAATAATATATGAAAGCGAGATATACATAGCAAGCGAGCGAGAAAGAGGGAGAGAGGGAGAGAGGGAGATAATGAGAGAGAGTGAGAGAAAGAGAGAGAGAGATGAGAGGGAGAAGGACATGGTCCAATGTTCATTCTTAGGCCTGTCGCTTCTCCTTTCCGACAATTTGGTTGCTTTTTTATTCTAATCAGCGGCCTCCTCCCCTTCTCCCGCGTTAAAAAAAAACAAAGCAAGATGTCACCAAAGAACGGTGTCTGTTGTGCCTGTTCAAGAAACATAAGGCACTCCTATCGTTGCATCTCAGCGCAAAGGGATTATCGTTTACACGGGCACAGACAAAATAAAAAGGCAAGAGTTAAAAAAATCAAACTTGGGAGGTGACATGCAGATTTGCGAGCTGGGGCATTGGGACATTCCTGCAGCTGTGTGAGTGTATGGTATGTGTGTGTGTGTTTTGCCTTTGCTCGAAAATCAAGGGGCGGATTGCTTTGTCACTGGGACCATGTCTACCTTTTCCACCTCCGCCCAAAATACGAGGAGCTGAACAAACCACAATAACTTAAGGAGAAGAGGAAAATGAATGAGAGGTATCATAGAAGGATTGAGACAACAAACAAATGAAGAAGACTTTGAAGAAGTGGAGCTAAAGGAGGAAGGAAGAAATGGGAGGATATGATAAGAAGGAAGGAATCTCCACGACCCCAGAAAGGGCTCACAAGGGTCTAGATGAGGCATCAAAGGACCGCCAATGACACCGTCCAAAACTCTGGAATGATGGGCCTGTTTGTTGGTAAGCGAAGTAATAAAACTCTGGAGCTGGAGAAGTAGAAGAGGAGGAAGAGGCAAAATATAGAAGACGAGGGGAAGAAAGTCGCTTTTTTTCTGTTTCTGCAAAAGTGAATATGGGAACAAGATCATTGAAGTGCAGATGGTGAAACGAGTGAGTGAAACGATTGAAGGAAAGAGGGATGGATACAAACAGCATGCACATGAGATAGTACCGTAAGCGAGTAGAGGACAAATCGACAGTAGAGGATGGAAGGTGAAAGCGAAAGAAGAACAGCAACGCCATACACACGAATAACCTACCAACCATTCTCCATGTCTTTGCATTTGCCCATTATGACGACCATGTAGGATTTCTGTGGTCACTGATCAGATCAATGAATGAGACCAAAAAGGTTTTTTTCAAACCACGCGTATTTCATTTTGAGAACCACACAGCATCAATATCTCCATTTCTTTTGTAGGAGAGACAACAACAAACAAACGTAGGGTAACAATCTTGGGTTAGGTACGCATTCTCCCTTTCTCCCGTGATTGGTTCTCTTGATAGATGCCCAGTTCCAACTCAACATGCCGCGGGAAGGGTGTCCCATTGCAATGCCTGCTCGTTCATGTCGCCCAAAAAAACGTGGGCATGTGCAGTCCCTGAACTCAGCTTTGGAGAGGAGGTTTAAAATGCGCTCTCCTACTTTTTTCTCTCCTTTCGCGCCTCGACGCCAATTGACGGTTTGTGCTTGTCTTGTCTCACGCAATGGAAAAATAGTTCCTCGCACACACGTCCCCGCACAAACCGGCTCGGTCGATAAAAAAGCATGCTCTCGTCCACTTTGACCTCACCAAAAACGAGTGTCTCTCCCTTGCCACGACCCTGGCTTTCGACGTTCTTCAACCCCCAAGGCCACACTTTTTTGACATTCAAACCCCATCCAAAAACACATTACTTCCATCTCATCTTTCTTTCACCAGTTCATTCTTCCCCCACTTAACATCTCACCATTACCTCTCTCCTAAACTCCGCATACCTCGTTTTACTTTCCTCAACTATCTTTCACCATGGTTTTCGCAAGCGCCAACATTGGATTCAAACAAGACGTTCCCCAAGAACAAAACGTCTTCCTTGAAGACCCTGTCATGGTCTCGGTTCTGGAGAGATACTTACCAGAGAAGATCCTTAACGAAATCTCTCCGTAAGTACCCAATCCTTCCCTCTACTTTTACTTTTTGTCGCTTTCTTCTTCCAGATGAAGCTGGAATGAAGACGGGAGAGACGGCGGGCTCTTACAGAAAGCCCTCCCCACTTCATATGCACTGCCTCTTTTTTGTTCTCACCTTCCACTAAAGTACGGGTGCCTATTACAAGAGCTGACGGATTGACGACCATTGTTCTTTTTCTTTGCATACCATAGTGATCTTATTCAGATCAGCGACTGGTCTAACACTGGTGAGTGTGGACAGAAACAACGCGCCTTTGCAAACTCGCTCCACATTCATGTTACCTTGCTTTGAACACGTTAAAGTAACACTCTACACGTGATCATTTAATTAGAGGGTGCTGCATTGACCGCCCGCATGGAGGAGGATCAGCCTCGCCTCCGCCAATACGACTCCTGGTGCAGGTAAAGACTTGCTTGTAGTCTCGAAGTTCAGTCTGACGTTCTGTTAATATGTATGTATGTCTGTATGATGCTAAGACACCTTCATTTTTTTTTTGGGAAAATAGACGCGTTGACGAGCTGTTAGTGACTGAAGCCTGGAAGAAGCAAAAGGAGATTGCGGCCCGCGAGGGAGTTGTCGCCATTGCCTATGAGCGCAAGTACGGCGAGTATTCGCGTATGTACCAGATGGCCAAGTTGATGCTCTGGACCTCGGGTGCTGGTCTTTACAGCTGCCCTATCGCCATGACAGGTAATCACATTTATTGTAATCCTCGTTCTTATATGACTTTTTTTTAGCCGATGGGTTGACTAACGTAGGCACCCTTTCATTATATTGAATAGATGGCTGCGCTCGTGTTCTCGAGCTCAATGGTACCCAGGAGATGAAAGAAACTGTCTACGAGCGTCTCATCAGGTATATTGCCGTCACATCCCCCCGATGTTCTCTATCACATCTCTGAATCTCCTCTCACAGTTGCTTTCTTACTTTGCCACTCCGTAGCCGGGACCCTAAAAAGTTCATCACCAGCGGTCAATGGATGACAGAGCGCGCCGGAGGCTCAGATGTCGGCCGCACCGAGACCCAAGCCGTCTGGGACGAGACTCGCAAATGCTGGTTGATTTCTGGGTTCAAATGGTTCTCGAGCGCCACCGACGCCGATGTGACCATGCTTCTCGCTCGCACCCACGACTCCAACCCATCCGCCACCCCCGGCTCCATGCGCGACGGTAGTAAAGGTCTTTCGTTGTACTTGGCCAATGTCCGTGATGGGGACGGCAAGCTGAACGGGGTTAGGATCCATAGGTTGAAGGATAAGGTGGGAACCAAGGCTTTGCCAACTGCCGAGTTGGAGTTGGATGGGATGATTGCTCAGCAGGTGGGGGATAATTATCGAGGTGTGAAGAATATTTCGGCAATTTTGAATATTACGCGTGTTTATTGTGGCATGGGATGTACTGCTGCGATGCAGAGATTCATCCTTGCCGTCAAGGAGTATGCCCGTCGTCGTGAGGTAAAGTAACCGTGCTTAATGTCATACTGGATGAAGACTTTTGTGGGATGCATTGTATTCCATGTACTTACCGCCTTACACCATGCGGATCAAATTGATTTCTACGATAGGTGTTTGGAGCACTGTTGAAGGACCAGCCCTTGCACCTGGCAACCGTTGCAAATATGGAGCTCCAGTACCGTGCCACCAGCCAGTTTACATTCTACTGTATCGCCATGCTGGGCCGCATCGAATCTCTCGACAACAACCTGCCCCGGGTCAAGGACCAGGACATCCCTCTCCTCCGTCTCTTGACCCCCATCTTGAAGGTCTGGTCTGCCAAAAACGCGTTTGCAATGTCGCAGGAGGCCATGGAGTGCTTTGGTGGCCAGGGTTACATGGAGGAAACTGGTCTGGGCCGTGCTATGAGAGATGTCTTGGTCAACACCATCTGGGAGGGTACTACGAACGTCCTGTCGTTGGATGTCCTCCGCGTCATGGCCGAGACTGGCGGTGATGCCTTGGACCTCTTTGCCGAGGTAACGTATCCTTATCATTTCTTATTTTGATGTTTATCTGACTCAAAGCGTCACTCATACCTGACAGGATCCTTTCTTATCTATCGCTCATTCGAACATATAGTCGGTCCGCGGTATTTTGGCGCCATTGAAGGACCAACCCCAATGGAGCAAGTCCGCGAGGAGCCTCGAAGACTGCCTGGCCTTAATCTCACATCACTTCACCACCTACGCAACCCTCGAGACCCGCAACTTCTTGGAAGCCTCAGCCCGCGGCCTCACCTTCGCGATGGCCGATGTGATTTCTGGCGCCCTGCTCTGCCAGCACGCTGCCTGGTCCGCTGTCAAGGCTCAAGCCAACCCATCCAACAGCATCGTCGCTTCCGAGGCTTCTGTCGACCGTATTTCTGCCCAGAGATGGTGCGAGGGTCTGGAAAAGAAGTTGTCTTTCCAGATCGGGGGTTTGGGAAGTGAGACTCGATATGATGAGGACAAGTTGATGCTGTTTGGTCTGGCCGATGCCCGTACCTCTCACACCATCACCGTCCAGGTCCCCATTGCTTCCAAGCTCTAAGTGGTTCCTGAACTGAGAAGTGTCCTCTGAACGTGCACATATTTTCCGTTTCAAGTTGTATTAAAACTGCAGTTATAACATATATCGATATGTATCCTGTTTTATTGGTATCTTCTTCCTGGATCCAGGCTCGTCTACTTTCTCTTTCCTGGTGGTGGAGGAGGAGGAAGTAGTGCAGGAAGCACTATTGAAAAACAATAACAACATAGGTGGGTTAGATGCTGTAAGTTTGTTACCACCTGACAACAAAAAAACAACAACAACAGATAAACAAAGATGATAGTGACCAGCCTACCTCCTTCGTCAGATGCTGCGGGTCGGGGTGGACGATTCCTACGCGTAGAAGCTCCGGTACCGCCGCCTGCAATGGTCAAGTTCAAAGTCTGGCCTTCTTTTAGCGAAAAGTCCAGTTTGGGCTGTTGAACGCCAGACTTCTTTTGTTCTGCCGATCGTTCCTCTGCCGCCAAATGCCTAAAGCAAGTTCACACGAAGCAAAAGGTCAGTCTGACGAAAAATATTATACAAATGAACGATATCACAAGAAGACAGCACCAATTGAACAAAAACACCATAGCCTTCCACCATACTTAAAATGATCCTGAAGGGCGACATTGAAATCGAAAGCATGGCTGCGGTCGAGGAAGCCCAGCCCAATGAAGGCATGTCGTCCTTGGTCTTCAATCCTGACGACAAAGTAGCGACTCGAGTCCGTGACGCTTTCAATACAGCCCTTGTTCTCTTCGTAGGGGCACACGGCAAAGAGTTCTCCTGTTTGACCGTCCTCGAGGCGGATAAAACAATTTTTGCCCTGGGCAATGATCCGAAGACGCCCACGCCAGATGGGCTCGTCGACGTTACCCCAATCGGCGGCTCTGTAGCCGCGACTTGATGACTGCAGCGGTGGCACTTTGTAGACTAATATATGAGTTAAGGAGAACGTTCTATGGATGTGAGTGATGGAGTAAAATGCGTTCTGTAGTGGTAGTGAAAAGAGCCAGTTATTATTATTATCTAATTGTAGGTGTGTACCATAGCACTCTCGAATTACGAGGAGCACGGATTCATAGTCCGAGTCGTCAGACATGGTGATAGTATGTAGTGTAGTGTAGCGTGGGGGTGGGTGAAAGTGAAGGTGGAAATGAAGGTGATGGGTGGATGGAAAGAAGGAGATGAAAAAGATGATGTCTGCCACGTTGAACGAAGGGGCTAAAAAAAGGTTGAGAATGGTTGGGGGCTCTCTAACTTGGATCGAGCAACAGTCACGACTCCCGTTCAACCTAATGCTTCTTGAAAGGACAATCCGTCTTCCCTGAAATACATCCACGTTTGCCGTCGTATTCCAGTCCACCAAAACATCCCGACCTGACAGCGTCGCGGCCCTCATTGCAGAGAAAGTACTCGCTGCAGCTGTCCGGGACGCGAATGATCTGGAGGGCTGTTTTGCAAGTTTCAACAGGTGCGGAAGAAATAGTGTCGAGCCATGGGGCAGTGGACAGCATCACCAACAGCAGTAGGGCAATGAAGGCGGCGGCAGGATTTGTTCTTGTTCGGAATGAAGAGTGCATGGTGGTACGGGCTGATCGTTTCTTGGTGCTTGGGCGAGTGCGAGAGAAGCTGAGAATTGATTAGAAAGGAGAAAAAAAACGAGAAGAGCAAGGTGGTATTTAAAAGCTGTTCCACAAAAGATGTTCGGTAAATGGGAGAGAGCCTTTGATGAATCCCATCCCTTTGTCTTGCTCGCTCGCTCGCACGTTTGTCTACCTCGTTAAGTTAACCGCAAAAAATGCCTGTGCATCGGTGTAGTAGTCAAATCAAAAAAAATGCAAAAAGCAAGCTCCCTCCCGCTTGCATGAAAGAAGGGTCCTTCAAGGGTCGTTCTCTTCTTTTCTCGTTGTTCGTCGTCAATGATGTGGTCTCCTCTCCACGGCTATTTTTGCCTTTTTTTTTTTTTTCCACAGGAGGTTTACTGTCCTTGAGGAGCAGAGACGCGTTTCATGGAAACTTTGGAAAAAGGTGCAGATGGCGCCTTCTAGCGAACAAACGGAGGAAATGATTTCTTTTTTGTTCAAGCAATCACAAAGGGGTGGCGAAAAAAATAGAGGATCAAAAGAAGGGCGGTAGTTAAAGTTGACCCAAATCTATGCCAGAGCGGGGTCCAAAAGGGTTGATGGAAAAGAGGAGGCGGCATCCCTCACTCAGAAGTGCGACAGTATGTTAGAAGTAGAACAGAAAAGAAGCGAACTCGAAAAGAAGGCGTCCAAAGAAGGAGGCAAGAGGGAGCTAATGTCCGATGTCGAGAAAGGACAGAAGCTAGTCGGGGTCAAGGTTGATCCTCAAACCTCGGTAACTCTTTTACTTTTCTCGCATGTCAACTGTCCGCTTTGTTTTGTTTCTCCACAAGAGCATTAACATGCTTATTTTGATGTTTTGTAAGGGTCAATGACTATTTTGGTCGTATCTATGCATGGGTAGATGGCTTTCCTGAATTTCTTGAAGTAGGTCACCTGCCTCCTTTGTGTTTCTGCTGCGGTCTGCTTGACGATGGCAGTTCGGACTCTGCTCAACAAGGACTAGCGCCCGTGTCGTAGAAAGAATACTCACTCACACAAAAACACTACCTGGTGAGGTAAGGCGAATGAATGACTTGACTTTGAGGGATTTTCTTTATTGTTTTATGTTTGCTCACACCAATGAAAAAAAAAAAAAAAAAAAAAAAAAAAAAAAAACCATTCGACAGGTCGTGCCCAATGCCTTTACACATTCATCTCTCCATTATTCGTTATCGATGTAGGCTTTTGGCGGTGGGTTAGCAGGGTTACCCATCTTGTAATTGTTCTTGCTTCCTCCCCTTCCATTTCATCTCGTGAGGGATTTTTCCAGTTCTATCGGTCCGAGCAAACATGCAACCAAAAACGACCTTGCAGAATACTGGTACTGTACATACCCTGGGCATACACCCCGCACATTCCACCTTTTCTTTTTGTCGTCATGGACAGGACAAAGTCCGGTGCTCGCCTCTACCCTTTCTCGCTCTCGTTTTCGTTTCTGCCCACCTTAAATAGGACCGATCCCCCTGCAGTCTTTTCAAGCTTAACTCGCTTTTTCCTCCTCTTCAAAACAAGCACTCTTTCTCCTCTCACCACTCTCTTCTACTCCAATAATCATTCCTCCTCACATAAAAACAACAACGCCAATATGTCGGCCACAACAACCCTACTAGCCTGGCTCATACCCGTCCTCATTCTCGCCATAGCCTTCATTGCCTGGCGCGTCTACGTCTACAAAACCCAAGGTCCCTTCCTACCAGAGTCCCTTCGCCGAAACGTCTTTGCCCGCACCCGGAGTATTATCCCAAGAACCCTCTCCTTCAACTCCTCCAACAAGGATGTCCTCCCAACCACTACACCCGCCGGGGCCGAGGCCACCAAGCCAATGGGTCCAATTGGTGCAGCAGGGGCAATACGCAACGAAACGAAGATCGATATGCCCAGTGCCGATGCGACTTCCCAACAACAGCCACCCATGGCCTCCATATCCTCAGATCACAGCCGTTATGTCGCTGCTCATTCCTTTGCTGCCGAGCCCTGCGACCGCAAGTCGCCTTCGCCTGCCGCAGGTGCTGATGGTTCGATATCCTCGGGACAGGGACATGCTCCCTCTCCTGCTATTTCTCGTCTTATAGCCATGAAGTAGTAATCCCTGTATATCAATCTAGTAAAAAGAATATTCATCCTTTTCCCTAGAAACCATTTGAACACTTTGGCTGATTGAAGGGTCGTTTGAGTGATTTTTGATCATATCCATACTATCCGTAGACGATTTTCGGCTCGTCACTGTTGATACAAAAATCGCATGTACTACAAACTCTCCACCTCCTCCGACCGAATAGGTATTTGATGATTGATTTCCGACGATTTCCCTCTCCTTCACTCACATCAACACCATCCTCATTCAAACACAATGATTGCCCCCGTCCAGAACCAGCTCTCCAAGTCTATGTTGATGCAGATCGGCATCGGCATGACCCTCGGAACGTACGTTTCCCTTCCTCTCCCTCTCTCCTCCTTTTCCTCCGTTCTCTTTTTTTTATCCACTTCGGACTTCTACCACTTTATAGAACCGGATTTTTCTCTTACACGGGAGCAGCATGTCGGAAAACAACAAATATCAATATGCGAGACATCCAATGGATCCGACCCTCTACTGCATGAAATACCCCCCCTTCGGAAACATCCATCACCATAAACAGCTCCATTCACACTATCATCAACACGTTAAAATGATCTCTTTCCAAAGAACAGGACTCTAAATAACCCAGCGCCGTGGAACGCGCGACTTTTTCAACCAACACCATCCAAATCTCTCACAGCCTCTTCTTCCACACCAAATGCTTCTCACTCAATCTCCCCGACCAGCTCCGTATCACAATTCGAAGCGTGACGAGAAAGCAAAAAAAACACCTTGACCCTAACGCGTCGTTCTCCTCCTCTCCTCACTCCCCTTTAGCACCGCTGCCTACGCCTACTGGCACAAGGTCGCCCTCGTCACCCGCAACCAGCGCGCGGCTTACTACGTCAACCTCAAGGCCAACAAGGATTAAATATGGAATATAAACCACCCCTAACTTCCATGTCTTTTACTCTCCTCTCATAACCAACACCACCCTTCCACCCCCAAAACTGTTTTATGTTTGTTTTCTAATACACATTACATCCCTTCAAAACTCGGTAACTCTTTTTCTTTCTCACTCTCCAATGGCCGATATGTTGTTCTTTCTTGTTTATACACGAAATGCGGGCCTTTTTTTTGGTTTTATTACATATTACATGGATATTGTTGGTGTAAAGAAAGTAGAGGAAAACAGAAACCAACTAATGACCTCCGCCACCAAAGAATCCGCCCAGTACCATTGAGGATGCAGACGGCGGGGCCGACTTTTTCCGTAAAGAGGCCACCTCTGCAGGCGACAATTGCAGTACCGTCGTCAGGACAGGAAGTAAGGGCTCCTTGTCCGTCGTTTCGAGGTACTTGAGGACAATGTTCTTGAGATAGTCTACGCTCAGGTTCTGTCGCCTCTCTGCGCGGTCCAAATTGCGGATCTCTTCTTTCAGCACCTATCAGCATCAAGTGGAGTGAGAGAGAAAAGGGAGATAAGAACATAGTCAGGTCATACGGTTCAAGACATGTTACTCTAAATTCCTATGGTGACAGCGGAAGATGAATGGTACCTTTTCTTGATCGAGGAGCCGTTGATGGTTGGCTTCACTCTCGTTCAAGAGCTCAGTCAAGTGCTGAAGCTTGATTTGGTATTCCCGTTCTCTTGCTGACGACAGGGCTGCGGCTGCTGCTGGAGTACCGAAACCACCATGTGCATCGCCAAAGGGTGACCGCTCTACCAGTGGTTTGGCTGCCAAAAGGTCAGACAGTGTGGCTACATTTGTTTTGAAATGTGATGGGCGTAAAAAATTAACGTGAGTGGATCGGCTCTTGCTAATGTCCGCATAAAGGTATCCGAAAAAATGTAACGAGGTGGCACTTACAGTAAACAGGCGGTCTCTCCGCTGGAAGAGACAAGGACGATGAAGTCCTAGAAATGGGTGATTCTTGATCGAGCGGGGAAAACGACGATCGGGGTCCAAGCGCCGTCGAGATATGGAGCTGACTATTGTTCTTTTCTGGTTCAAACATCTGTGAAGCGCCAGCGCTGGTACCTCCAATGGCAGGCGAGCCGCTCTCAGCATTGGCCTCAGAGCTACTCACAAGGTCGCGCAAGTTCTGGATCTCTTGCTTGGCAGCTGCCAGTTCGTCACTCAACCGGTCCAGGATCTTTTGAAGTTCGGCGTTTTCTTCCTCCTTCTTGGCCAAACGCTCCTCGGTGTGCTTGGTGTTGCCACCCAGCTCTTGCATCAGACTCTGTGCTTCCACGGCTCGCAGCTCTTGAAGAGAGGCAAGACGGGATTCGACAGCTTCTCGGTCACGTTGCGCGTCCTTGACGGACCGTTCCATATCTTTGAGCTGTCGTGCATGCTGCCGTTCCTGACGGCGACTGATCTCGTGACTCGACTCCAAGCTCGCTATCTGATCCATGGCCAACTGAAGCTCGCCCTCTAACGTCGTCTTCTTTGATTCTGCTTCTTGTAGCTCAGCTGCTGTAGATCTAAAGCATTGGTATAAACAGGAAGAGATCATATTAAGAAAGTGCCCTTGTTGCGCGTGCGGCGTTAAATGTCGCATCACAATTGTAACGGCTTCTTACTTATTTTCTCTCGCAAGATCCTGTAACTGGCTCTGGAGCTCCTTCAGTTGACTGTCATCATCCGCATGAACCGACTCCCGCTGCTGTTGAAGCAATACACTAGCACGCTGCTTGTACTGCTGGTATTCCACCTTGAGTTTTTCCAACTGTGAGTTCGACTGTTTGTATTTTCCTTCCTACATGAATAAAACCTTGCTGCGGTTAGTGACACGACTCGACGTGTTATACGGCAGTCAACTCCACACAAATAAAAAACGCACCATTTGCTGAAGTTTTGTGGTGGCAGCATCCGACCGGTTCTTGAGTTCAGCCTCAAGGTCCTGTACGATTTCTAAGAAATAAGCACAAGAGGCAGGGAGATAAGTAGGCTTTCTCCTTTTCAGCATCTATACCCCGATTCCTTGCGCTAGAATTGCCAGAGATACGTACGGTTCTGCTCATTGGCCTGCTCCTGGGTAGGCTCAGGGTTCTCCAGTTTAGCCCTCAGCTCTGTGATTTCCTCGTCCTTGGTCGCAATGGATGTTCGGTACTCATTCAAGTTCTTATTGGCGGCTGCAAAGATGGCCTTCATTTTTTTCATCTTCTCGTCGTGATCCGACTTCTGCTTTTTCAACTCCCCGGTTTTCTGAGCAAGAGATTCCTCCAAGGACTGACACTGCTCCGACTTTGCCGAGAGCTGCGACCTCAACTCTTTGATTGTGTTTTCTAATTCGGTCGTATTTGCTGTCGTTGATGCTGATATTGGTGGGGTTAGTATTGGTGCTGGCACTGTTGTTGTGGACTCGTTGATTGCTGCTGAAACTGAAGATGGAGAGTCGTCAGACGTCTCTGCTGTAGGCTGTTTACTGTCTCCAGAAGATACTCCTAATGGGTCCTCCGGTGTTGCTGCAATCCCAGGAACGCGACTGCCGTCCGTCTCTGACGCGCCGTCCTCAGCCGTCAACTTTGGTGAAAGAAACTCGTCCGTCGCCTTGTTCTCCAATGAGGCCCTCATTGCCTGAATCACAGCCCTCGCCTCCTGAAGCTCCTCGTTCAATGCCTCCTTGTCTTCCTTGAGCAGATCGGCATTCTTTGCAATCTAGCAAGAATAGAAGATCGTTTCGTGGTCAGTCTGGATGCAATCGCTAACATAGCAATAACGGTTCCTGGCTTTCGCGTTTTTTCATGACTGACTTACTTCGGACTTTTCCTGAGTCGCCTTCTGAAGTAACTTTTGAAGGGCCTCGACATCGTTGTAGGCCTCGTCGAGTTGCGACGCGAGCTGGGCATTGGTCGAGTGTGGGCTGTAGGCAAACAAAGATAATAATCCCTGTTAATTAATTGATCGTTGGGCGCAAACAATGAGCAAAGCCTGTCACTTTTTCAAAGCGAACGTTACTTGGCGGCCCCTCCAGAGTTGGTGCGAGGATTGGGGTTCCTTGGCTACAGCGACAGAGTCGAAAGAAGAATGATGGAGAGGGCGTGTCTCTAGGTTAGATGGTTGACAGGATGGAGATGTTTTCCAGTTGTCGAATGCATTGAAAAGAGCGATGTCAAAGCTGGCATGCATGCCTTTCTGACTGGACTACCGGCGCCGTTTTGTTGCTGCTGCTGTTGTTGTTGTCCTGCGAGGGGAGAGCCTGGAGGGCGACGGGCAGACGCAGGCGATCCAGGTCGGGAGTCCAGGGCCTCGCTAGCTAAGGCAGCGAATGAGGATTCGGATGCCTTTTTGAGGAGGTTGTTGAACATGGGCGAGTCCAAGTGTAGATGAAGAAACGGGCGTTGATAGATGAGAAAATGAAAAGAAGGATGGCAGACAAGAATAGCAACAGTGTGTAGGGCGAACACGGCTGTTGCATGGGGAAGTAAGAGAACACTCTGTTATTTGAACACCGCCACCGATCTCTTGATGTCAGAGATTTGCAAATAGGCGGGTTTATCTTTGTCTGTGCGCATTGACGGATCAAGGTGCCCCCCTTCTTTTCATACTTCGCTTCGAGTGGAGAACAAGGATAAGCGTCTACTCGACATTCCCCAGTAAAAAGGGGAAGCAAAAGAAGACAGTTGTGTGGTGTGTGGTTATTAGGAAGAGAAGAGCGAGAAGGAACAAAAAGGAATGTCCATATCTTGGCTTGTTTTCAGTCTTCCTCACGATCGTCATTGCTATAATCATAAATATCACTCTCTTTGGAGCATACCTACTCTACAACAAAACCTTAGCTGGACCTACCTCGACTCACGACAAGCTACTCCAGGAACTACAAGAACTCCATTAAAAGATCCTTCACGACGGCAGCTGGAACTCTCAATCGCGCAATTAAAACAGCTACTCGACGTGATCACTTCGAAACGAGTACCAAGTGCGCTATTATCGAGCTCTTTAGAGATTGAGAAAGAGTCAAGGCTTCTTCACTCCTTTCAGGTACGGACCTGGTGTTATGTCCACGCTCCTCTAGAAGACCGCGAGACGAAACACTCATCCTCTTTTATTTCACTCGTGTGAAAACTAGGCTTTAGAGGGACTCCTAAAGACACACGACATTTCTATTCCGCGTGATGTGCCGAAGTGGACAGAAGCTGACACAGCCTACCTCAACACAGTCGCTGGATTCAACATGATGGCAGGAATGTTAAAGCAGGACTACACAAAGACACAAAAAATCGTCACCATGTTGGCTGTGGATTTCGCATGGATCTCTCGAAAAGAGCAGGTCTACAAGTCGCTTTGGAACCATGTCCTCCCAATCTACCAATCTCTGGGTACGACACTACGCCCTCGCGACAAAGAGGCACGACTGCAAGAGCTGGCAAAGACACGACCGGAAGTAGACTTCTTCCTGAGACTGGAGCAGCGATTATTCCCATGGATCCAGGTCCGCCGGAAAACGAGCATGTCTCTTCACGGATCGTTCCATGGCCGAGGTTTCGTCCTTTGTGGTGGTGACAAGCAATTCCAGATGATGGTCACGTCCATCCAATCCCTTCGGCTCAAGCTGCACCCACAACTTTCCGATACAGGTCTCCCATATGGGCGAGAACGATCTGTCTCCCGAACGACAAGAATACATTCGGCAAATGACAAACGATATTGAAGTTCTAGACATCACGTACCATCTGGACAACGGCTACCTAAAGCTCAAAGGCTGGACCATCAAGCCATTTGCAATCCTTGCATCCAAGTTTGAAGAGGCGATTTTCATCGACGCAGATACTTACTTTCTCAGGGTACTTTTGAGGTCAGACTCATCGCCACCATACCTGCATTTACCATGCATCCTTATTAACAAACATTTTTGCGTTTTATTCAACTCTATTTTTATCTCTATACCAAAGTCTCCAGAGGTGCTCTTTGGCGATCCAGGGTACTTGGCAACAGGGGCCCCCTTCTTTTACGATCGAACCATCTTGCCAGGCTGGCGCAAAGGACCGGATTGGATCCGCGCCAACATACCATCCATGTCCAACATACCCCAGACCTCCCGCCCATTCCGAGGAACGACCGCTCACGAACGAGAGTCAGGCGTTGTGGTGATCAACAAGAGGAGGTGGCTGCCGGCGTTGTTCTCTGTATGTAAGATGAACAGCTTTTGGGAGCGCGACCTTTCAGCGTACCAAACCTTTTATGGCGACAAGGAGACGTTCTATATTGAGTTCGAGCTAGTGGAGCCTTACGCTTTTGTCCGCAACTATGGTGGCGTCATTGGAGAGCTTAACCCCGACGACGATCAGTCGATTTGTGGAGCACAGATGCATTTGGACTATCTGGGCAGACCTCTCTGGTGGAACAGTGGACTGGTGAAGAACAAGAACAACGATGACATGAGGGATTTGTCCTTTGGATACTGGATGTCGGGAGGTGGGGAACCAGATGAATCGCGAGTTGTTCATCAGGAACGACGAGATGAAGGAAAATCTGGCTTACGAACTCGAACTGGACTCGGCTGACGAACTACCGCCGCCTGAAGAACCGGTTGATCCGGTCTGGGACTACATGAGAGGTTGTATGAGTGGTTGTGAAGTCGAAGCGTTGCCAGAAGACGAGGCAGAGCTAGCTAACTCGTACGTCGTCATGGACAAGATCTCCAAGAGAGCGGATTCGCTCATTGCCCAACACAAGAATGTGGACCCCAAGGGCGACTGGGACACTATTTAGACAGCCATCCTTTTTTTTATTAAAGCAAACAACAAATTCTTAGCTATTCTCTCAACCCCTTACACCCTGCAAACAGGCAATTGCTCGGAGCATTGTCATCTTCTCTTACCTTTGCGTTCACGATGAGAGAGAGAGGAAGAAGACACCTTCTGTGCAGAGTCGCATTCCAGACCCAATTGGTGACAAATGGCTGATATTCGATTCTGTCCTATAGACATCCCTTTCAGCAGGCAAACAGACAAACAAAGAGATTTCTATGTTTCCCCGTTCCAATCTCGACCAGGAGCAAGAATCGATTCATTTTTATTTTTTTTTGCCACGAAAGTTCATTTTTTTATTGTTGCTTTTCAGGTCAGTGAGGATCGATACCGGTTCCCGTTTTATGCGTTGCACCCGACCGGAATCACGATCTCCACTCTTGGAGGAGCTGGCATGTTGAATCCATCCCACCGGTTTGTAGAGTCTCTCTCATGTCCTTTAGTTCTCATTTTGCCATCGAAGAGCGAACAGTGGTGTTTTCCTCGAGGTTTCATTTGTTTATTATTACAATACGGTGGACAATGCACTTGTAATTTGGGGCGCAAAGGTTATTGTTTTTTTTTTTTCATTTTCAGACCCATTCCATTCCCGACTTGAATGCTGCTGCTGCTGGGCGTTCTTACTCCTTTTCAGCACTTTACATGCCACATCGTACGCCAATTAACTTTTTCGTGATTCTCCAAAGTTTGAACAATAGAGCCATATTTAAAGCATGGGCTGTAACCCATGATCAGCCTTCTTTCTTATTTTCTTCTCTCCTTCTTTCTTCCCCTCTCTCGCCATTCTTCTCTCATTCCACCCCCGCGCCCTCGACGACTTCAAGCAAGCCGGATATCATACCGACGGTTGTCCCTCCTTCGTCCTCGCTATCTCTTCCAATTTTGATTTCAGTCAGCACACTCCCACTTCACTCACTCCACTCACATCCGTCATGCACACTACCATCGCCACAACAACCACAACTGTGAAGGGAATGGGCGTAAAATGCCGACCATTGTTGCTTGAGTACACCAGCGAGACAGCAGAGAGAGCACGACAGGAGGAACTATACAGCCCACCATCACGAACGCTGCAGTGGTGCCTCGCCCCATTGATCTTTGTTGCAACCATGGCAAGTTCTTCAACTACAACCTCTATCAGACTTCATACTGGATAATGTATTACGGACGAAAGAAGAGGTCGCTTTTAGTATAGTTGGATCTGCGAGATATGGAAGCCATTTTCTCGGTATTCCATCAAGTCATCATTGTGAAGGCAGTCAGCGTCAGCGGATAGCCAGGTCAGCAATCAACGGCCCCGCAACAAGGTTGCGAGTCTTTTTTTACTTTTGAGAAGCACGTTGAGTGGGAGCAAGAAGAGGGGCCACCCAATCTATCAGAGAGGCGATGATAGATTAGTTGTTTTTGTCCTTTGCCTCTTTCTTTGTGTGTCCATCCGTGAGCTTGGACCACGACCTGATCTGGACAAAAGGCAAGAGGCCAGAAGTGCCTTGACGAAAGAAGAAGCGAGAGGGGCCAGAATGACAGCGCCTAAAACAACTCAGGGCACCGCCTCTTGTTCCCCTCCTTTGTTCTCTCTCTCTCTCTCTCTCTCTCACTTTTTTTCTCGCAACTCTCTCCCCCTTTTCCTCACACTCACTCTGACACACTTTCGGTTCCACACCACACCACAAACACAACCCCTCTCTCTTGTTCCCCCTCATTCCTCTCATTCCTTCGTTCCTTTGGTTCTCACTTTCCCATTCAAAACTCCCTAAAGAGTGAAAAAAAAGTACATACGCCGGATAAACAGCCAATCCCGCTTCGTAGAAAACACAGAAAGAGCCGACAGTATTATGGTGGAACACATCGTTGTATTAACCTCTCTCTCCATGGTACCTTTTTTTTGCTTCGCCAACGGATCGCTGTCTTTTTTCATTTTTAGATTCCGGCCTCGGCGCTATTGATCCAGGTCCTCAAGACTCAGAACCAACAACCAGACTCGATGCGCCACGGGATTACACTGACGCCAACACTCTCCATCGGCGTCGATATCATGGGCATTGGCGTTGTTCTCGTCACTGTGATGGGCCTTCTCGGCGTTGCCAAGGGTTGCAGGCGGCTTATGAACTTGGTAAAATGAGAACGAAAGGATGATGAGGACGTTTTTTTGAGGCATCCCCTTTTTCTTACCGAGAAATGCATGGCATGACTTACATTCTTTCATTTTTGCCTTTCTTTTTATGATATAGTACTTTGGACTTGTAATGTGTTTCATTGCCATTCAGGTCGGATACGCAGTGGTGGGATTCATGTCAGGAGCAAACTGGGTTCATGAGGCGCTGGAAAAGTCTTGGGACAAGGCATATATGTCTGACAAGTCCCTTATCCATGACCTTCAAATTGAGGTATGCAACAGCGGAAAAAGGGCTAGATCGTTGGTGCAAAGATGCGACTGTCATTACGTTTACAATTGACATGGACACTAATCTCGGGATTATTCTTTCTCCTTTCCAATAGTCCCGTTGTCAAGGATTTTACAGTCGAGGCGACAGAGCGGTAGCAATGCCTCCAAGCATGGAGAACTATCTTGTTCCTTGTGCTGAGATCTTGAACCTGCGGTTTGGAAAGCGGCTTCAGCGGATGGGATACCTCATTCTCTGTATTCGGATGATCCAGGCAAGTGATGTCTGTGAAGTCGCGTGTGTTAGTTGATTGTTGTTCTCGATGTCTTTTTTATGCGCGTGATGAGTCGAGGAGCAAGGAACAAAAACAAAACAAATGAAGAAAAGAAAAGGGGCCTAACCCATTTGGCACTGATCTCATTCCAACTCCAAATGACTGCAATAGTTGACGGGCGTGTTCTTACTGTCGGTTTTGTTCAAGCACCTTGCAGTTCTCGATCAGGAAGATGCGGAGGATGAAGACAACATCAAAATCGACGAAGAATCACCATACTTCAAGAGCGAGAAGCAGCTCGAGTACGAAAACTCATGCGTACCGTTGCTTGCAGACGAAGAGGACGAAGATCTGCCCCACTACTCTGCGCACGACTACAACAACGATAGCGAGGACAGCGAGGACAGCGAGGATGGGGATGGCGGGGACGACGAGGAGCGTCTGCTTGGCAGTCGCCATGGGCGTGAATACCGTCACCTGCCTGAGTATGCAGAGGATGAGCGTGAGCCACAAGTATACGTCGCCTAGACGCCACCAAAACCATTTTCACCTGTAAATAAAAATGAAAAAATCTCCCTCAACGCCCTCTTGTCTCCTTCCCTCACACAATCTGCACACGCCACGACACCGATGAGAATAGAAGCGCCTCGTCATACTCCTCCTCCTCCTACTCCACATTGCTTTTGCTCACTCCCTACACTCCTCAAGCGTGAATGCCAGGGCGCAGTCTACAAGTGCCAAGCAAACCTCATCAACCCACCACAACCACCACTCGACAATTCCCAGCCAGACAGCGACAAGGACAACAGTGGTCGAGTCTTGGCAGGAGGCCATTTCACTTTTGTCC
The DNA here is from genome assembly GCA_019671135.1 of Linnemannia hyalina. Taxonomy (NCBI): domain Eukaryota; kingdom Fungi; phylum Mortierellomycota; class Mortierellomycetes; order Mortierellales; family Mortierellaceae; genus Linnemannia; species Linnemannia hyalina. The sequence goes on from JAHRHY010000010.1 coordinate 396,810, forward strand.
CAAGTTCGCCCCAACGACTCGCCGACATGAGGAAGGAATCAAAACCACCCGACCGTCCTCCAGCGACAAAGGCGGCCATTCAAGACATCACCTCCATCCTGACCTCGTTCGGCAAGACGCTTGGTCCCCGGTCTCCAAGCTTGTCCAAACATGGTCTCAAAGACGGTACCAACGTGAGCAGTAACAGCGAAAACAATAACAACAACAGTAATCACTACAGTATCAACACGCCGCAGCAGCCACATCAAATACAGCAACAATCACTGCCGACAATTCCCATGCCGCCTCCGCCTCCTCGGCTTGTCGGGCCTATTGGCGTCTGTGGGTTCCATGTACACACCAGCACCTGGGAAAACTTCAAGGTTCAACTCTGCCATGCAGAGAGCGTGACAGGAGGTGGAGCAGGGGGAGCAAATCCCTTCAGCCGCAGTCAAGGTCCGGAGCTGGATCAAGCCTTTGCAGAGGGACACCACAAGCTCATTCTCCGACACTCGTATCTTCATGGCGGATTTATTCGACAAGCTCGGAAGGACGGATGCAAGGCCCAGATGACGACAGTGGCTCAGTGGACAGCATGGGAGCAAGGGATCGTCGATCGAGACTCGCCAAGATCAGGAGGAGAGACAGCACCTAATTGTTTCTGCGGGTTTCCGATGAGACTGTCGTACCTGTACAATGGACAAGGACCCCAGATGAACTATGTGTGCGCGATGCGAATTCAGGACGTCCAGCGTGGCTGCAGTCGTGTATTGAGCTCGGCAAAGTGGGCCGTTCGAAGGAGGTCAGTTCCTATCCAGATCATGTCGTTGGAGGTCAGGCTCCCTTCAGCAAAGACCCAACATAGACAGGCCGAGTCTGGCCCTAAGCCACCTACGGATACTGGATTGAAAGTGGCTCGCAGGGTAGACAATGACGGCAGCGACAGTCAGGAAGCATCATTAGCGGCTCCTCTCGCATCCACACTCGACCATAAGCCACTTAAGGACGACACGTCGCGAGACAGTTGTCAAGACTCTGGGATCAAAGTCGACGAGAATGAGGCTAAATGCGAGGACGACGATGAGGGATCAGAGCCCGACTGGAACCGATCAACAGAATGGTGTCTTAACGCCTCTTCGCATCACAAGATGCGGTTGCTGCCTATACCGACTTGCCTCTTGGAGATGAGAGATCGGAACGGGGACCAGCAGGGCTGTCGAAGGAGCATACCCCAGGAGGAAGCGAAGAATGGTTTGTACGATCAATGTGGCGACAGGAGCGATCGCAATCGGTATGAACAGAGGAATACCGACGATGACAGCGCCGACACGGAACTCTCAAATCGACCAGTCCCGACTCGGTCTGTGGTCGGCGTCAAGTCCCTTTCCAAGGCGCAGATGAAGGATTTGTACCTTCCTTTGGAGAAGCCGAGGGAGTACGGCCCGCTGATTCAGCGTCTGCACGGTTCAAAGATGCTGGCGGCGGAGCGGGAGAGGAGCGAGAAAGTCGTGGAGCGGTCGGAGACACGTTTGAGGGACTGGGAAGAGTCGGTTGAGCGATTGGGAGCATACGTGAAGGAACTGTGCCAGGATGGGCTGGACAATAGCACGTTGTTGTGTCGGTCGTGTGGCAAGGGGACGTTTCTGCATGCGAATGTTCCGTGCTACCATTTGGTGATGTGTGACGACTGTATCAAGAAGTACCAGCGGTGTGTTGTGTGTTCGACCAAGATTGAGTCCAGCCAGCGGATCTACTGGTAGTTTGGTGGCTTTGTTCGCAGCATCGCGTCTCTTTCTCCCACTTGTACATTTTGTATCATTAGACAATTAAAAAAACAAAAGAAATATAGCTATTTGCGAGATGGTTGCTTAGGTTGACTTTGTACAGTTTGATTTTCGCGCTGATGTGAGTTGTTGGTGATGATATGTGTGTGATATTTGTCTGTCCAATGATGCTGCTGTCGGATTGGCTGTGCGCTGGACACCGTCAGCTTTCGGGGTTTTTTTAATGAGGCCACGCCTCAGGAAATCAAATCGACGGGTCGAGAGCAATTTCGCTCTCTGATATGTCTGTCAACCCTGTGCTGACCCCAGCAACCTGCAACGCCTCTCTTCTTATGAAGTTTGTTCATCTGGATTTTTGTTATTCTTTCCATCCATCATCTCTTTCCTCTCCTTTTTTTTTTTTTTTTTTTTTCATCTCTCTTTTTATTATTCGCCTCTCCTCCTTCTTGATCAACCTTCCCTCGGTCATCCTCTCTTTCCCTTCCCTCCGTCACTCCCTTTTTCTTTTTTCCTTCCTTCTCATTGCTCCCTCCTCCTGAAAGAAAGGATCGCCTCGATCAAATCGTCATTCGAACACCAAAACAGCATCTATCACTACCTGACGAACTCGACTCTTTTTTTCGACACCATTTTTCATCACTTGTGAGCACTTTCGTTTTTGTCTTGTCTACACCGTTCACAACTCTTGTGTTCTCCTATTACATCGTTCTTTACTCGGAATCAACATTCTCCATCAACAACGCAACGAATAACTCGCCTTTAGAAGGAACAGGTAAGCCATCACGACAACAGCAGCAGCAGTAACAACAACAACAACAACAACAACAGCACAAACCCTTCCTCGATCCAGTGCAGATTCATCTCGATCCTGCGTCGACCGACATCTTGCAACAGGAAAGGAAGAGGGGTGAAAAATAACTACACCAACAGCAACAACAACAAAAAGGTCAAAACAGGGGTTTGGGTCGTCTCTGTATATGCGTGTTGTTGTGTGGTGTGTGTGTGAGTCCTAACTATTATATTCTGTCGTGCACATTTGACTATCAACATCTTACTGCTGCACTCTCTTTGTCCCGTCCTTCTTTCCTCACACGCACGCACACACACACACACAGACGCATCCACAACCCAATCTTACAAAACACAATCCCGCATACTGCTTTCCTTCCTTCGCTTCTCTTCCCATCCCCTCCCTCCCCCTCTCTTCCTTGTCCTCTGTGCCCTTCCCCCATCTTTCCCTCTCTCTCTCTCTTTCCCTTTCCCCGATCGAATGGACGTACAAACAGCAATACTCACAGACCCTTGATACAAATGCACTGCCTCCGCTCAACCTCTTGGATGCCTTTTTCTTCTTTCTTGTTCACCTCCTCTGTCACATCATGGTCATCCCGAGATAAAATTTTGGCCGTGCGTGTGCCTTTGCGCGTCTTAGAACCCACGACCTTCCGCGCCGCCAAACAGCTGTGGACTCGTCGTCGTCCATTGACACGAAGGCAAAAAAAACATTGAAAACTAACAAACTTACTTCTCCATATGGCTGTTCTTCTTTCATAGAACGTACCTCAGGAATCGCCTAAATGTCAGGAATATATAACCATCGCCCGATGGTCCCCGGTCGCACCTCTGGCTTGCCCGAGTGGCTTGATCTTATCAAACAGGAGTTCGAGAGCCTGAGTCATGAAGCAATGGTTGCCAAGGCCCAGCGGGATGAGTGCGAGCACAAGAGTACGTGTCGATCAATTGAAGGTGGACTGCTGATCTGACTGGTTGTACCGACCATCAATCATCACGCATCATAATGATATTAACAATGATTTCATCAACAAAAATAGTTAACAGCCAGATTCAGGAAATGGACGCCTTCAAGAGAACGCTCTACGACCTCGAAAGGAAGCACGAGTCGATGAAGAACCAGTGCCACATGTAAGGCAATCGAGGATTTATGTATCACCAGGATTGCTCAATTCAACTATGGAGACAAGGAGCAAGGTGAAAACTGGAAAATAAGGCGCTAATCAGTCCGTTTCGTTTGTTGCTTCGCATTTGTTAGCTGGGAAGAGGAAGTTGCCAGGCTAAGACAGGAGGTCGAACAGCGTGGAGGAGCGGCGCAGCCCCCTCACCCACACCAGCATGCCCAACCCCCTCCTCCCAACATCGGACAAGGACACTCGAACCTTTTTGGCGGGATTATCAGTGGAGGCCCTGGAGGCCCTGGTTTGATTGCGCCACCTCAGATGGTCGACCCATCGCAGCAGCCTCCCCACGGTCAACAACACCCTCCCCAGCAGCCCCCACAACAGCAAGGTGGTCCACAGCAACAGGGAGGTCCTCAGCACCATATGCAACAGGCTCAACAACAGCAGCAGCATCACCCACAGCATATGCAGCAACAGCATCCTTACGGCGGCCCTGGTGGCCCCAACATGCCTCAGGGTGGCCCAGCTCCTCACTCGCCATACATGAATGGAGGCAATGGAATGCCACCTCAGCAAGGTCAGCCCCAGCCAAAGCGTTTCAAGACTGAGAATGAAGGACCCCGTTTTAAGACTGAGGGAGATATCCCACCTCCTGGCTACAATATGTCACCGACTCCTCACTCAAACGGACAGGGACCACCAGGAATGGGCCCTTCGTACAATGCGCCTGCACCACCCAACGCGAAGCCAACTACCAAGCCTGGCAAGGTAACAATTGATCACATCTTGGCATTTTGTTTACCTTGAAGGGAGAAAAAAGATCATATATACGATGCTTACACGACGCGTTGGAAATCAAATAGGGTGGTCCTTACATTCAGGCCAAAGAAGAATCTCAGTCGTCACCTGTGTCGAACAAGCGCAAGCCTGGCCAAGGACCTTCGACTCCTACAGCAGTGGCTCGCACTGCCAGGACAGGCAACAATCCTTCATCAAACTGGAGCGATGATCCCGACAACGTGCCACCTCAATTGAAGCGGGAGGGTGCAGACTGGTTTGCCATGTAAGTGCCATGAATTTATTTTTGTCGACTCTTAGTCAAGTGCATTTCAATATCACAATCGAAAAACCTAACCTCTTGTTGTGTTCTCTTAATGAATGTGACGAAATAGCTCCAACCCCAAGGTTCCACAGATACTGAAGGTGGATCTTGTGCACACAATGGAGCACTCGAGTGTTGTTTGCTGCGTTCGCTTCGATGCGGAAGGAAAATACCTTGCCACAGGATGCAACAGGAGTGCCCAGATCTACGACATTCATACTGGTCAGACTGTGTGGTAAGAATCGGTAGATCTACGAACAGATGAATGTGGATTTGGTTCATTCTTCTTGACGTTTCAGCCAAATAACACGATTATTACATGTGCCATATCTACCATCTAGTGTTCTTGCCGATGATGCAGCAGGAAAGGATGATCTCTACATCCGATCTGTCTGCTTCAGTCCCGACGGCAAATACCTTGCTACTGGAGCCGAGGACAAGCAGATTAGAGTAAGTGTCGCGTCTGTTGTGCTCAAATTCACATTGTCACCATTGTTCTTTTTTCGTTACTAGACTTGATGCTGATGCGTTGTCGCTTTTTAAATAATAATTATAGATCTGGGAGATTGGTCGCAAGAAGATTCGTATGGTGTTGAAGGGACACGAGCAGGATATCTACTCATTGGACTTTTCAAGGGACGGAAGGATTATTGTGTCTGGATCAGGAGATCAAACAGCTCGTGTTTGGGACACAGCCACTGGCAAGTGCCTGTTCGTTTTGACTGTCGGAGATGTGGATATGAAGGATGCTGGCGTGACTTCAGTGGCCATCTCACCGGATGGTCGTCTTGTCGCAGCAGGATCGCTTGACCGGATGGTTCGCGTTTGGGACACTCAGACGGGTCAACTTCTCGAGAAACTTGAGGGTCACAAGGATTCTGTCTACAGTGTGGCATTTGCGCCTGATGGCAAGACACTTGTCTCTGGCAGTCTGGATCGTACATTGAGGTCATGGGAGCTGGACCTCGGTGGCAGGCATGGATCTCGTGGAACCACCTGCAAAACAGTGTTCAACGGGCACAAGGTAAATTGTTGTTTTGAATGTGAACTGCGGCTAAGCTTTATATTTCGATCTGTGTATTGGAAATGAGTCTCACATGGTTCTGCTTTCAATATTTTTTCCCATGGATATGTTTATAGGACTTTGTTCTCTCGGTTGCAGTGTCCCCTGATGGCAAGTGGGTTGTGTCTGGCTCGAAAGACCGTGGTGTCCAATTCTGGGACCCTGTCACTGCCAACGTCCAGTTCATGCTTCAAGGCCACAAGAACTCTGGTGAGCTTTCCCTTGCTTATTTATTCTTTTCGTGCATGATTGACGGGCTGCAAAATGGAATATTAACCACCTTGTTTTTCCTCTTTTTCATGTGGATAGTTATCTCGGTTGCTATGAGCCCTGCTGGAACATACTTTGCTACTGGATCAGGCGATACTCGTGCGCGTGTGTGGAGCTACGAGCCTACCCACCAGGACTAGTGTGTCCTTCATACCTTATCTCGTTGTCGACTTTCTTCCAGTTTTTTTTCCCTTTTGTCGTTGTTCGTTCTTCATGTCATTTTGTTCCTTTCAAGAAAAATAAAAAAAGCTCATTGAATGTGGCTTAGAAAAAAAAGGTCACCCTCTTTAAAATGTGCCCACTCTGCCATGCGAATTCTTTGTACGTTTTTTTTTTCCTTCCACTCTCAACTTTCCGTACGTCCCTTTTGCCAACTAAACCACCATTGAACAGCGTACCTAGGGCGGCAACTCGACCACGACAGGAGAACAGCACCGCCAGGAACAAAGCGTCCCTCCTCCTCTGATCTACGCAGTACTACCCTTCCAAAAAGGTACACCCTCTTGCATGTGTCACTTTGCATTCTCAAATCCGACACCATGCTACCTTCGGCTCAAGCCGCGCAAAGGACAGACAGTCATGTTACTCGACAAGAAAAACGAGAGGAGAGGAAGAAAGAGAGGGGGGAAGAGAGGCCCTCTATTGCGCTGTCTCGGGCCGAGTGATATTCTGTGGCATTTTCCACCACCAACGCGTTTATCTATATCCATTCTATTTACCGAAGATATTGTCCAGCGACCATGTACTTGTTTGCCATTGTATCCAGCTTCTTTCTTGCGCAGATCCCAACTCCTCATTAATTGTCTCCGTCATTATTTCGTATTTCTGTAGACCCAAAAGGACCTTGACGCCACATCCTGCCCTTGCTTTCTGACAGCCCGATCAAGGCGTTCAATTGATACTCTTATTCACGACTTAATCCTGCACAACCTCTCTCTCTCAGGACACATTTGAACGCACACGGGACCGACAACAATAAGGAGCGATCGGACGCATAAACGACAACCGAGGTATAGCATCTAGCCTCTTGTATCCTATAGCAACAGCCGAGGGAGAATCCGGTCAAGGAAACAACCACAGCCAGCGACACACACAAACATACACCCACACCCACAATGGCTGATCACGACATGAGCGACAGCACACACATCCTGGTGGCTAGTATCAGTCATGCCAATGGTACCCCAGGCGTGCTTGCCTCTGTTGTTAACAACCTCGGTGTTACCGGTGTCAATGGTTCCGAGGCTGGAGCCGGAGGACCTACAACATCGTCGGTTACATCAACAGCAACCAATGCAGCAATAGGAGCAGGAGTAGCAGGAGCAAGAGGAGGAGGAGGAGAAGGATCAGAAGGGTCGATGAAATCACATCCAAATCCCGCCATGACGTCAGATGCCATGCAGGGCTCAATTGGGATTCAACAGCAAACCCACAACCCAGCCGCGGTCATGATGCATACTCTTCCTCCTTCGTCAACATCCACATCTATATCCACACAACCTCCTCTTCCACCACCGACGTCATCAACTACCTCTGCGACCACAAGTGCATCCACTGCCGCGCAACTTATCAAGCAACATCAACAACATCAGCAACAACAACAACAACAACAACAACAACAACAACAACAACAACAGCAACAACAACAACAGCAACAGCAACAGCAACAACAACAACAACAACAGCAACAGCAACACCAGCAGCAACAACACCAGCAGCAACACCAGCAACAGCAACAGCAACAACAACAGCAGCAGCAGCAGCAGTTGTTGGGACAAGGATCAGCTGTGACTGGGGTGCCATCTGTCATGGGAGGAATCGCACCTTCGGGGCACGTCTCGGATGCATCTCCTGTTGTCAATGGAGACGGGATCCAAAAGCTGCCTGTAGCTTCTTCATATGACATCAGTATGGGCCAGTTGACGAGCGGGACGTCGACTAGTCAACTTTTACAGCAGCAGCAACAACAGCATCAGCAACAACTACTGATGCTTCAGCAGCAACAACAACAACAACAACAACAGCAACAGCAGCAGCAGCAACATCAGCAACAAGGAAAGGAGCAGAGGCGTTTACAACAACAAGCGATCAAGCAGCTGCAACAGCAACATCAACCGCAACCTGCACAACAATTACCCCAACCGCAGTCTATTCAACCACAGCAACAAGTCTTACAGCTTCAACCAGCCCAGCAACAGCCTCAAATCCACCAGCAGTCTCAGCCTCAGCCTCAGCTATTGCCAGATGGAGTTCAGTTGCTGCAGGATCATCCTGCGATGGATGAGAGCCTTGTTCCGAACCGGTCAATGGAGTTTGATACCTTGGAAGCGGCCCAACAGTTCGCGGAGAGGTATGCACGAGACGTGAACACTGTCGTGATCGTGAAGCGTACAACGAAGGACAAGCATGGAGCTGTAGTTCAGGTAATATGCCGAGGTCACCGCTGTATACTTGGGCTATGTCTCATTTGAATTGAGACTGACCACAGCTTTGACAAATTGGCATTTATAGAAAGATCTTGCTTGCGAGAGACAGGGAGCATACATGGGAACAGACAAGAAGCCGCCAGATTCCAATGTCCGAACTAAGCGCTGTGGCTGTCCGTGGATGATCTCTGTCGGATTCTCCAAAAAGCGCGGGAACCGGGATGGAAAGCGCGGTCGATTCACCAAGGTACATCTTGTCCATAACCATCCGCTCCTACCCCTCCCTGACGAAGCTGACGGCAGTGCAACAAAGCCCGCCATCAAGGAGTCCAAGTCAGGAGCAGGATCGTCCTCCAAGTCAGGAGGAGCAGCGTCCTCATCCTCTCGGAGTACCAACACACCCAGAACTCGGGCCTCAACGGCCAACGCAGCGGCGGGCTCTTCCAAGGCGGCAGCAGGCGGGCGTCGCGGGAGTGGAGCAGGTGTGGCAAACGACAACAAAAGCGACGCTACTTCAAGGAGTATAATGGATGTCATTGGCCCCCCCGCGCCGTCTGGCCCTCAGGAATCAAATGCGCCTATGGGCCCTTACAGCTTGCCCGATTTTTTGGCCCAAGGAGCCATCATCTCTTCTCGGTCGTCTGTTGTGCCGCCTGTGACAATATCAGGATTCCAGCCCTCCCATCCATCCTTGGGCTCCCTTCCCAGCGAGGTGATGTCGGCTCTTGGTGGTGCTAGCCACGATGTTCACCAAGCGCTGCAAGGCATGTCATCGCGGACGGAGATTACGTGGGATGATTTGAAGGCGCAGATGGATCAGATCCCCTGGGATCTTCAGCAGGATGTTATGAAGGCTTTCATGACCATTCTCCACATCACACAGCAAAACTTTCATGTCCCGATGGTCGGGGGCGACAGGAATACGGATGCTGAGGCCAGTGCGGCGGCAACTGCGGCAGCAATAGCGGATGTTGTCGGAAACTTGCCTGCCAATTATTCGACTAACGCCGGTCAGACTCAACAGTTGCACCAGCAGGTCCAGCAGCCTCAGCCTCAAGCTCAACCCCAAACTCAGGTTCAGCAACCTCAACAAACTCAACAGCCTCATCAGTCTCAACAGCCACAGCAAGCTCAACAGCACGCATCAACTGCCTTTGTACGCCACCACAATCTCTCTGGAGTCAGCGCAGGACCTTCCGCCATGGAGGGGATCTCCCACAGTTTGGGAACGACGTCCACCTCTGATCTGTTGCAGCTCCACCGCGCCGATGCCGAAGCTCTTCGGGAAAAGGGCCACAGTCGACAGAACTCGAGCGCAGGAGGTATGACAACGACTGGAGGCGGCGTTAATGGCGGAGGAGCCGTGGACGGGTCTTCAACGGTCATCAATCCCAGTCAGTCAACCGGTATTCTTTCCGTCGTGTCTTCGCTCTCGGGTACCACGGCTGAGAATATCTCTGTATCAACGCCGACACCGTCCCTTGCCATGTCATCTGCCAATGTCTCGCCACTGGTGACAGCAGTACCGACACTCCGCCATACCGCGGCGACCCACATGCACTCTGCAACGACGTCGGCGGGCGATATAGGTGCCCAACATCATCAAAACAACATTCTTCAGCACAGCCGCCAATCCAGTCAATCAGGAGGTCAACATAGTCGAACTCTCAGTGGATCGGGGCACAACATCAGTAATGTTGCAGGAAGTGCAGCCATGCGGACACTGGAAGCCAACGGCTCGATCCTGGCTCTTAGTCATACCCCCAGTGCAGCCAACAGCAACCACAGTAGCATGGAGTCTTCGCCCTTATTGGCCCAGGCGCAGGCCCAAGCTCAAGCTCATGCACAAGCCCAAGCTCAAGCTCAAGCTCAGGCACAAGCTCAGGTCCAGGCTGCCCACGCCCACGCCCACGCCCAAGTTCAAGCCGCACATGCCCACGCACAGGCACAAGCTCAAGCTCAAGCCCAGGCTCAAGCCCAGGCGCAGGCGCAAGCACAAGCCCAGGTTGCCCATTTACAGGCGCAGGTGGACGCCAACACCGAGGCAGCAGTGACCGCAGCGGTATTGAGTATGAATGGACTCCATGGGCCGAACGCTGGACCGGGCGCGGGATCAATGTCTGGAACAAGCAACGCTTCTGTACCTGCAGGATCAGTATCTAATGCGCACACGTTCTCGATCTACCCTATGGAGGATTCGCAGTTTCTCCAGCAACTCCAAGAACAACACCAACATCAACAACGACTCCAGTTAATGTCGCAGCAGCAGCAGCAGCAGCAGCAACAGCAGCAACGTCAGCAGCAGCCAGGACAGGCTGCAGGCGTAGTAACAGTTCATCAGGATCCGATCCATACCCGGTCTCCCGAAGTCGACCATCACAGCATTGAGCTGGATGGAGAGCCAGCCCGCAAGCGTGTCCGGTCTTGAGAAAAATAACAGCCGTGAATCCCACATTGCCCTTGTCCGGCTACACCCTTTCTCCTTCTTGCCTTTTATTTTTTGTTTGTTTTTTTCTTCTTTCTTTCGAGTTCAACACCTCGTTTCTTAGATGTATCATGTCCTTCACCTTTTTGTTTCTCTTCACTTATTTTCTCCCATCCACTTTCTTCCACGACAACCACAAAAAACTCATCTCATCTACATAAAAATTGTAAAATAGCCCATCTAAACCTACGTCGATATTTATTATCTATCCCATATATTCAAAATATGCAACAATGGGAGTGTGTTTGTGTTCTACCAGTCGAAAAAGTCCATGCTGTGTTCAACCTTCGGGAACAAGGTATTAAGCACCAAACGGGCTCCATCATCCCTGGCCGAGTTCTCACCATACGACCAGATCAACTCCTCCAACGACTGTTTTCCGGTCACCAGCTGCGTGAACGTCAATGGCGCAAAAGTTGCATAATACACTGTCGGCGCCGTTGTTCCATTCTTCTGGTTCTCCTTCTTCCAGGCTTGCCTTTCTGAAAACAAGTCTTCAGGACTTGGCTTGGCCCAATCATGGATCTTAACCAGTTGTCCCTTTTCAATAACGATCTCGAGGCCCTTGGAAGAGTTACCCTCGACCTTGCGGAAGAAATCGAGACGGAGACGGCAGGAGGTGCCGGCTGTGGCGGGGTTCTGGGCAAGACGGAGTTCGAGCTCGGGACGGACGGTGGTGAGGAAGAGGGGGTAACTGTTGATGCGGGTGTAGATGCGGAAGCCTGGGAGGTTGACGCCTGCGGGGAGGCGTTTGGCTTTTGTGCCGAGGAGCTGGATTAGCGGGTGGTCGTTGTGGAGGCAGAGGCTCAGGGAGACTGAGGGTGGTGGCCTGGGGGTGGAGTTGACGATGGCGGAGGCGGCGGCGGCATCCTCGACTGCGGATGTGGGTTCTGCCTTGGTGGCGGCGGCGGCGGCGGCGGCGGAGGGGTTCCTGAAGTCTTCGAGGGCTTTGGCGTTCCGGGCCTGGCGCTCCTTCGCAAACTCAAACAACTGTCTCATTGCCGAATGGACGACATCGACATAATGAACCCCTTCACCTTCATCCAACGCGAACGCCTCAACAGTCGACCCAAAGAACACATGCGACATGCTCACAAACCCCACCGCCTTCCCCTCACCATGGGTAACAATAAAAGTCTGACGATCGGCATCAAACCGCGACTGTTGATCGAGAAAACTATCATGAACAGCATACTGCCAGTACTCGCGGGTGTAGCGGGTTCCGACGGCGGCGGCCCGCGGTTCGAGGTATTGGTGTGGGGTTTGGGAGAGGCGGGTTAGGAAGGGGATATCGGTTTGTGTGGCGGAACGGAGAGGGTAGGGCTCGCCGTGGTTTGAAGGAGAGAGGGGTGGGATGTCGGTGGAGTCGATCTTGCTACCGGGGACGGGGGAGAGGCCATACTCGTAGCCGAATTGGCTATGTTGTAAATGGGAGAAGGGTTTGGGTGAGTCAGTAGGAGTAAGGGTGTGTGGGTGAGGGTCGTCGAGCTGTATGACGAGAAACACTTCAACTCCGATATCTGCGAAAGGTCAATGCGGCGATTCGATTTTTCTCCTTCATTTTCGAGTGAAAAAAAATGCTTGTTCCCGTTTCTATCACTTACCGGTAGAAGTACGGGATGCCAGGAATGAACTGGAGGACATGGCCTTTAGCCTCTGAGGCAGGATGGATCATCTCGTGCATCAGTTTTCGGATGAGTCCCTTGTTACGATACGACTATTACACATTATGTTATGTTATGTTATGTTATTTTATGTTATGGTTGTGTTGTGAGCGATGATAGCCAAAAATAAATATCAAATATCACTGAGCAAAGTGCTATAGATATGCCATGCAATGCACAATTCAACGACAAAATAAGAAAAATAGATTCAAAAAAGCAAAGAGTGAAAAAAGGGATGATTCCGCAGCATTGTTTCGTTTCTCACGCTCTTTTTTCTCTTTGACTCTCTCTTTCTCTCTCTCTCTTTCACATGATCGATAGCCGCAAATTTACAGAAAACAAGCAATTGAACAAAGAGCAACAGAGACGGAGACTTACGGGCTCGGTGGCGATCAATTCAGGTTTGCCAAAGACAAGGTTGACAGAGCCATAGTAGGCCGGGACGCTGTGGATGGAGACACAGGCGACGATCGGGTTGAGGCCCTTGGCCTTGTTGTTCGTGTCTTCGACCAATGCATAGTCGTTCTCGCTCATCGCCGCCGTCTTTCCCGACAACAATCGCCTCTACAAACATATATACACACACACACACACACACACACACAAAGAAAAAACGGTGACATAAAGATTAAGGCATGTCTGTTAGTCAAAGGTTCACTTTGTTTCGCAATTGACAATGTTCAAGAGTCAATTCCATGACATCGTTTTCTAAATGTAGATTATCAGAGAAGGGGGACTTACAGCGCCAGCCTTGAGGAGTTCGTGAGGTCCAGGAATCTCGTCTTCTGGGTGAGGGTCACCTAATGACAACCACTAACATTTCATGAATGAGGAAAAAAGAAAAGAGTCAATTCAATTCACAATGCCAGAAATCAGGGACGGCAAGGAGGGAGGCATAGTGAAGGGATAAAGAAGCTTACTCTGAAACTGTCACCGACGAGCTGGACAACATTGTCGGTGTCGGCCTGGATGGACCAGCGCATGATGAGGCCATCGCCAATGTCGATGACCTTGCTGTAGTCCTGGACGTCGATGTTCGCTTGGGTGTCGCTCAAGATAGTCATCTCAAGTGCCTCGAGTGTGTGATTGAGGGTGATGTGGAGGGGGAGAGGTGGTGTGAAAATAGGGGAAGGTGGGAAGTTTGAAGGAAGACGGCATCGGTTTTTCATTCGTCACTTTTATACCCGTTGCGACTGAGACGCCCCTGTATTTCATCATTGGTCACTTCTCGCACCACCCCCAACTTTTCAATTGACATGCTGAAACTGGACTACACCCTGACAGTTTCGACTCCAGAAAAGGAAAGCACAGTAAACAAAGTTGACGCGCCGAAGACGCGGGCAGAGGAAGAGAAGAAGCTGCAGAATGTAGTCTTAGTTCGTTTCTGTTTCTGGCAAGAATGGATGGGCGTACATACATGCTGTACACCAGCAATGCACTGCTTGGTATAAAGGATCGCGGAGTGGACTCAGAGGAGCTATGTACTTCATGTAGACAATGTTCCAAGAAGAAAATAAATACTGCGGACATTTAGCCCCCTAGTAGAGTCTGAACGCGTTAGCGTCTCTTGAACGCGTTTAGCAGATAGCTGTACTCAGTAAGAGAGTGGGGAGCGTTGTGCGCTGGCTGATGTAGAAGAAGGAGAAGAGAGTAGGAACGGGGGCAAGCAGCAACGAAAAACAACGCTTGGTAAGCCTGAGAACGCGTTATAGCATGAGAAATCGAGCTGCTCGACTAGGAAAGAGAAGGAACTCCTGGGATATTTCGTGATTTTGTAGATGGTCCCTGACTGGACTTTGCCGGGGCCGTTAAGGACGGGGAGAAGATAATCAAGGGTTGGCAATTGTGAACGCATCCAGGACTCAACCGAAGAGCAGGAGGCGGAGGAGAGAGATGGATCCAGGACCTGCTGGTTGGCTGGGATATCCGGGATGGTAGACGTAGTGCACATGCAGTTTATCATCACTCCAAGTGGCGATGGACTGATGGACTGATGGACTGATGGGCTGATGGCTGATGGCCTTTTAATCGTGTTTGCTCTGTATCATTGATGAAGGGATCCATCCCTTCAAAAGGATACGAAGGAGCATGGATATTACGAGATCATACGACGAGCAACAACGAGAACAACGATAGATATACGGTACACTCGCTGACAGATGAGGTGCAGTGCAGTGCATCGATGTAAGGAAGACGTAGCGACAGCGAAGTACAGACTGACACCTGTGAGCCGGAAGCAAAGCAATAGTACACGGGAGATGGCAAGAGTAAGAGTCAATGCAAAAATAACTTTTTGTTATTCTTGTGTTCGCTTGCTCTCTTCTTCTTTTTCCCTTTCTTTTTCTCTTTTTCTCTTTTTCACTCACACCACTCACACACTCTCTTTCTTCCCTCTTCTCCCTTTCCCTTGATCACCTCGACAGGCACTTTTATCATTTCTCCTCTGTCTCTATCGCCACCATTCCCTTCTTATCCATCCCTTCAAATACAAGCTTGCATCCATTCTCATTCCTTCTCTCGCCTCTTTTCTCCTCTAAACATACTCGCAATCTCATCACTCCCTTCTCCCTAATCACTCTCCCATCACACGTTCCTATTCTTCTTCCTCTTTGTACTACGACACTCATTCAATTCTTTTTTTTCTCTCACACTCACTCGTACTCATCAACCTCGGTTCTCCTGTCCCTCCCAGTCAGAGGATTTAAAAACAACAGCACTATCTCTACTTTACCCAACCGCCAACAAGGGGTGGTCTAACCTCACTAAAGCAGGGATCCAGACATGAGCCAGGTAAACAACAAACACACACAACAACCACCCTCTTCAGCAACCTTGGAGTATACCCTGTTCGGGAGCACCTTTTCCAGCACCCTTTTCCAGTTCAATTTTTTTTGCATGCACGGAAAACCTCACCCATACTCTGTCCCGCCTGTTCGCTTACTCAAACGCATACAACACATACAGCGAGGTTTCCCCTTGAGCTGACTCGAAGATACCAGATGTTTGGTGTCTGACACTGCTCTTGGGATTCGATACGATACCCCTGCCTCTGACCCGCCACTAAACAAAGAAACCCACTGATTCATTATGGAGGCTCTCAGGTGTTGTTTTGTTTTTGTCTTTTCAGCTCTCTCCCGCCAATTTAATTGTGCAACATGCAAGGACAGCATTGATTGAGAGTATGTGAGAAATTAGCCCGATGGAGTAGGATGCGACCGACCAAAGAGATAGCCAACAGAACGAGAGCCTTTGCCCACTTGGAGCACCGCAACGATATTTTTGGGGGTTGGGTTTAGCAATTGAGTGGTGGTGGTTGTAGACAGACATACAAACAGAAACAATTGGCAAAGGCAGACATTCAACTAACTCAACCCCTCCTCCTTTCTTTCTTTTCCTTTTTTTCCTTCTTTTCTCCCTTGTCCCCTCCTCTCCTTTTCTCCCTTGTCCTTTTTTATCTTTTTCGTCATCCCTTTTCCTTTTCCCCCTCTCCATATTTCTCTCTGCATGTATGCATGTGCATATGTCCCTTTTTGTATGGACTTGCGCCATTGAACCTACCATATAGACCATGGAAGTCCTGAGCACCCCCGGAATGGCCGACAGCCAAGACGTCTTTGTAAGGATCAAACGTGTATCAGCATTTTATTCATCCCGCTACCGCCATAGATTGTTGATGTGTCAAGCAGGCCGGGACAGAGAAGAAACAACTCACTACAGCAAGATCAGAAAAAAAGGAGCCTCTCATTGCTGGCCATCTTTCCTCCTTGTGAGCATCGTCCATCCTCCTTTCGATCCACCGTATACAATACTCACCCGCCTCTTTGCTCTTTCCTTTTTTCATTTTCCCTCTTTCCTCAATCGATCGTTATTTGTACTTTGTAGGAACGGGAAAGGCGCTACGAGTCACGTATCCCTCTCCCAAAGGCAAGGAGAGCAACCGCCGAGAGCGTGAACCGCCCAAATCCAAGGCAAATGGCCGCTTCAGCAGCAGCAGCAGCCTCATATGCCCAACTCTCATCTGCACCATCTATGCCTCGGCCCATCCCCAAGGGCAATAACAACAAACGAACGCCAATCCCCCAATCCAAATCAGCCGCCTCCTCGTATACCTTTGATGATACAGTGGCCAATCCATTCGTCTCATCAACCCCCTCGGCTTTTACTCCCTCTATGGAGCCCACATCATTCCTGGCATCACGTCCATCCCAAGAGGCCACATCAATCTCGACTGATTCGTTCTTCAACAGCAAATCTGCAGCCAACCCTAATGCACCGGCAACAACGGTCACCACCACCGATACCCCTGCTCCCCCGACCTCCGTCGCAAAGCCATTCATGGGAGCAGCTGCACGATCTCGAGATGCTTCTGTTTCGTCCTTACCAGGACCTAGGCACGAGGACATGATCCTTCCAGTGGTGGCTAAGCGTATCAAGGAGCAAGGACTGTTCGATCACGATGTTGTTGCTTACAGCGACGATTATAATGCACCTCTCTACAAGGCTCCTTCCTCGCCAGCCAATGCCGGCAACCCATTCGCGAGCTATGACAGGATGAAGGCTGCATCAAGTGGAGATCTTTCTAACCTCAGATCACTACCCGAATCATCGTCATCTGCCTACAATCGCAAGTTCGACCAGTCTCTAGAAAACGATCAGGACTTGGTTCAGAGTAAGGCAGGACAAGATTCAAGGGACGAGCACAATCGGGCCAGTACTTCATCAGAAAATCCAGTCCCATCTGTCTCACCACCATTATCTGACGCTTCGCCCAATCTGTCAACCGGGCATTCAGAAAGGAGGCAACGACAGCGCAAGGAAACAGTCGAGTCTCAACAATCACAGCAACATCAGCAACAAGCATCCAACGGCCCATCTTCATCTGTTGCCACCTCTCCTGTTACAACTCAACCTGACCGACCCCGGAGAGCCAGAAGGAACACCGAGAGATCGACTCGTCACGACCAATACGCCACCTACGGCGACTATGGAGTCCAGCCCGTACCCCAGTCACCACAATCTCCTCAGTCGCGACAGGAATATCTCGAGAGAACACAGCAGCCTTCTTGGGATCGCCCCTATCTTAACAATGGCGTTGGACAGGATCCTTATGCGCCTCCAGTCAACAAGTCGACTCGCCAGGAGATGACCCAGAACTCGGCAGCAGACGGCTACCAGCGACAGCACTCGCGCGAGCAAGGCTACGGACAGAGCCGAGGTCAGAACCAAGGGCAGAGTCAGAGGCAAGAATACGACTACCCATCTCAGGGAGACCAATACTCGAGCCGCCAACAACAGCAGCAATCGCACAGCAACAACGACCACTACCAGAACCAAGCAGCGGGCCAGAACCACGGCTACCAGGGCCAACAGGGCGGGGCGCAGAACGCTCACCTGAGGCCGGAGATGGTTCAGGTTGAGATGTCGACGATGGGCAACGAACCTAGGGAGGGCGAGTCATCCGAGGATCAGCAGCCCAAAGTTGTCCAGATCGATGCCAAGGGTGGACCCAAGAAGGAGAAGAAAGGCGCTGTCTGCTGTATTATCATGTAAAACTGGATGCCGGGACGAAACTCACGCACCACGAACAACGGAAGCAGGAACAAAACAACTATGCGAATGCGAGCAGGAACGAAGCGCGGAACGCCACCATCTATATAGCAATAGCAGCCATGTATTTTTTGTACAAACAAAGTCGCTTAATCTCCACTGGAGATTGTTTTCAAGTACTCACTGACTGTGCGCTGACGACACCCCGCAGCAATAGCAATAGACTGTTGTCCGTGTGAAACTTGGAGAGTTGTGCAGGTAGCCATCCGGATGCGCTTAATTGGTTTCTTCCGGTACTCTTCTTCCCCCCTTGCCTCGTCCCGGCCTCTCCCGTTATTTCGCTCCATCAGCTACACCAACCAAATGAAAAGTGTACACACTTGTGCCCGTCGCGTTGAGTCTCTGTACTTGTGTGTATGCGTTTTATGAAAACGCCACATGCAAGACAAAGGGGTGCAGGGATGTACGCTATGGTCCTACCGTCATTTTCTGTTTCTTTCCTCCTGTAATCAATGGTCTCAGATTCATTGATGATCAACTTTCTTTCACAGTTGAGGAGAAAATCTCCGACTGGGCAACTGATGAGGCCGATCGAGAGAGTAAGGTTAGAGCCAGGGATCTGAAGAATATCTGAGAAACGTATAACAAGGTTCTGGCTGTGGTTCATATGTACGGAGGCAGCTAGTAATGATCGGTAGCTGGTCTGGGGATGAATTAGTGAAAAAGGAAGCGGGGCATGCCCCAAAAAGGTAAGCAAGTCCGAAGTGTGGTCGATCAGTGTGATACGCCCGCTCAGACTTTGCAGGGCGAAGTTCAAGCGAAGTAAAAAGGAATGATTCTATTGACGCTAAAATATCGCGGAGGCACGTTTTTTGCTTTCTGTAGCAGCGCACGGAAGACGCAATGTTGAAAGAAAGAGAACCCAGGAGGTTTAGGTTAATGTTGTCGGGGGGAAAAGGGAGAGAAGGTTAGTCGGAAAAAGGAAGGAATGAGCCGGATAGTGTCAATCGGGGGTGTGGGGACTTGTTCGATCACGAAAAGAGGCTGTGATCATTTCGGAGAAGGTGGGAGAGGGGAGGCTGCGCAACAACAGCGAAACAAGGAAATGGGCAAAGCAACAAGATTTTGCGTTCATGGGATTTCCAAAGGGTGCACAGTGCGTCAAGCGAAGTGTAATAAGTGGTGATTTGACCTGTTCTCGTTCTTCATCTGGCCATTTTTCGTTTGTTCACTTAGACGTTGTTTTGGCAACTCAATCTTTTCTTTCCCTTCATAATTCGCCTTTTTCCTTCTGCCTTTTTCCTTCCTTCTCTTGCCACTTCATTACATCGCCGCGCTATCACTCTTTCACTCTTTCGCTCTTCCTCTCTCCCTTCATCCAGAACGTCCACACACACACAAACAATCTTCAGTATCGTCGTCCATCTCGTTCGTGCCACACGCACTTTTCGTTTACTGTACAGACGCCGCAGCTTCTAGCGTTCTCTACAATTCTTTCATCCGAACTCAACTCTCTTCTCCACAACCTTTTTCTTCTCTTTCTTCATTCTCCATCATTTCTCCTCTTGGCCTTTTTGTCGCTTTTTTCCATTCCGTACACTCTTCTCACCTGAGACTTCGCCCACCGAGACGTCAAATAACTTGTCCCCTGCTTTCGGTATAGTGTGTTCAAATCTCCCAATCGCCAAAACGCCAACTACCCTTTGTATTTCGATCCACCTACATGTGCCTACAAGCTTGTTAGACACGTACAACGTCGGCTGAAGCTACTACGAGTGGAACACACACAAGAAAATCGCCTTTTTTGTCTCCTGTTCCTGCTTTTTTCTTCATATCAGAAACCATTAGCCTTCCTTGCCTTGCAGCCCCTGTTTTCTCCACCCCTTTTTTTGGTGCGGTCCTCTCTCTTTCTTATTCTTCAACACCGACTTCGCCGAGAGTTCCACAGCTTTATTTTTTCTTACACCCATTTTGGCTCTTGTTGATTCTATTTCAGAGCCATTTCGACCTTGACGACGACGACACGACTGCTGGAAGATCAATCAGCTTGCCCATTCGACAACGAGTCTAATGATCCTGGACGACTTTCCTACTCCATTCTCGATCAGCAATATCAACGACAACAACACAGCCAGGACTCAATCACATCTGAAAGAAGGATCCTCAATCAATACAGCTCTTAGCCCTACCAAGACTACATCATCGACCAATAACAACCTTTCTGAAGACGCTGTCGCACCATTTGACACATCTTCAACATCGACTGCCCTCCCTACATCTCACCAACAACCACAGCAGCAGCAACAGCAAGGGTCAACACCCGGTAGTGGTGTTACAAACAAACTGACACCGTTGGTACTCCTAATTGATCGAACAAGCATTCTGACGGTAGAGTCGATCTTGACAACACCCTCGACACAGAGCAACTCACCCTCTGGATCCATAGTGATGACCATGGCTGGAGAAGCAATTACGTTTTTCGATGACATGATGGAGGACATCAGCGCTTCATCTTCATCCTCACCTACAACACATAATTCTGCTTCAGGAACAAAATCGGCGTCCACAACAATACAAACATCAACCACTGCCACAACAACCACATCCGCTATACCCATCTCTTCCGCATCAGGGATCAAAGCCCTACTTCAGCAACATCAACAACAACTAACCAACGCAACAACTATTACCACCACAACTACCGCCAGCGGTTTCCTGACACCAAGTCCGACACAATCACTTCCAGAACTATACCACGACTTTTTTGACCCGATCCGAGCAGGCGCAGGAGGTGCTGAGCAGCGGTACGATGATTCTGATCAGTCAATGTCGGACGCCGAGATGGAGATGGAGATGGATTTGGATATGATGGAGGATGCGCCGAGTGTTCGAGCTCGGTTGGCTGAGATGCGACGGGCCCTGGAGAGTGTTGTTTGGTAAGTCTTTTTGTAATTCTTTTCTTTGGAGGAGTGAAGGATTTGTGTTGTGGCGTCTAAAGGATTATCGGTTGATGGACTTGTGTGCGACCGATGTTGGGATATTATTCCGGTCTCCGAGGGCAAAGCATTGATGAACGATTAAGAACAACATGAAGGAGAGGGGCCAAAAGAAGAAGAGGAGTTAAAGAAAAACAAAGGGCTAGACTCTTCTTCTTCTTCATCCTCTTCTTTGTGTTTGGATGTGGAGGTGTGCATGTTTTGTGTCCGAGTTAGTTTTGGTTCCCCGCGTCTGTTTGTGATTGTTTTTGTTGTCGACAGACGCGTTTTGTTGGATTTGTGGGTGAAGAAGAATCGTTCTTGCATAAAAAGGGTCGCTGTAGTGTTGTGTTGTGTTAAGTGTGCCCCACACAGACCAACGTCGGAGCAATTGGCTGGCAAGGGCGCCAATGAGCCAGAGGTCACGTTCTCTTTCCACTTTCCCTTGCTCCAACCCACCCGAGTTCTCCCTCGGGGAGCGATGTGAATTTGGTCGGTACACTCGGCACTTCCTCGAACACCCGAACAGCCACCAAAAACCAATACTGCAAACCAGTCTGGTTATACCTTTGACGCTTCTTCCCAGCTCCACTTTGTTCTCCCTCCCTCTCTCGTTCTATTTGTCTGTCTGTCCCCACTCCTTCTTCTCCATCATCACTTTCTTTACTCCATTCCTTCAAGAAAGAGGGTGCGGACATAGACATACACACCACCTGACGTCTTCTTTCTCTTACACTTGTTGCCACTACTACCATACAGCAACAAGCCTAGTGTCACTAGTATTCCATTCACATTTTCCTCGCTTCCCTTCCTTCTCTCTCGCTCTTTCTCTCTTTCTCTCTTCCTCTTTTCTTCTTTCCACTCCAACTCCAACTCCGCCTTTCTTCTTTCTCACTTACCCTCTCCTCTCTTACCTTGACTTTGCAGCAATTATTATTATTATTATTGACTCGACTCGGCTTTTCCTCTTCCAGCATCCATACACATACGCCACTCTCTTGTTGTACATATCTGACTTCATTTCACATATTCATTTCTCTTGTATTCACTCTCCCTTTTCTCTCTCTCTCCCTCTCTCTCGTTTTTTACCTTCCTCCTCCTCTTGAACCTTCTCCTCTCCTTCGCTGTCCTCCGATCGAACTTCACTCAGCCGAGCACCCCTGATTGCCGACATACCTCACAGCCTCGAAAAGACAATCGATACCATCAACCTCATGAACCACCAACCAAACGGGTCCGCCATCGCCAACGGCACCGGACAACAAAACTTGCATACCCTCCCACACCACCAACAACAACAGCAGCAGCATCAATCACAGCATCACTTGCACCAGGGCCACGACAACAACCATCACACCCATCCCAACGGAAACGGACACGCCTCTGACAGCAGCACCAGCAACAGTAATAACAACAACAACAACCTTAATAACACCAACGGCAATGGAAACAACAACAACACTAATAACAACAATCGATCCGATGACCAAGGAGCAGGGTCTCCACCCGATCTACAGAACGCTCCCCAGCGGAGGAAGAAGGCCAGCCGAGCGTAAGTTCTCTCATTTATTATTTCATTTTGTCACACTTGTCCAACCGCAACTACCACCGCCCACTCCCAGGACAACCAAACCATTGTTGTTTTTTCTCTGTCCCTTCTTACTGCTGCTGAAATCCTCGGCTACTCGCTTCTATTATTTGTTGCGTTTTGGATTGTGTTACAATACCCAACATCATCGACCTCCCCCGCCGTCGTCCCTTGACGCCATTTTCATCAGTCAGCCTATCCTCCATCTCTCTCTTTCACTCACCTGCCTTCTTTCCAAACTTTGTTTGTCGACCCCAATGCCGTGCCTAACCTTCTTGTTCTTGCTCTTGTCTCCTTTCTTTACCAACAAATAGTTGTTTCCATTGTCAAAAGGCCCATTTGACCTGTGATGATTGTAAGTGGAGAAAGAGTGAGGCAGTACGTTGAACTATATTTTTCGACAATGTGCGCGGAAAAATATAGATGTGACTCAAAAAATAATGGAAACATCACCCACCAAACCTAACCGAAGAAAACTGGAGAGAGTTTCACGACGATAGTAACGAAGGGGCGTTTTCACTTCCCCACATCATTCTCCCCACACGAATGGACGAACGAACGGGCAAAGGATCCACTCTTCAGTGACGAACAGGATAACGGCGTTCTTTATGCAATTGACAGGTCGAGAGAACAGATGAAAAGCCGTGCGACTCAACAACAAAAAATTAGGAGCGACGTGGGATCAGACGCACACAAAAATCACAGGACAGGGGCCACCCAGCCGATCAATCAATTGCGGGGGAAGATGAGGCTGAAGTGTGCGGGGGGAAGGAGACACAAATAATGAGGGTGGTGGGGAAGAAGTACTTTGCTGCGTGCATTGGGCGCGGTTCCCTGTGCGTTCCTCGGAGAGGCCCTTTTAGGGAAAGTAGGGCCTGATCATATTTACCCTCGCACCAACAACTGTGAAGCCCGTCTGTGGGTTTTTGATCTCATCTCTTTTTCTGCCCACTTCTCCACACGGTAACATCACACAGACACATGTCTAGGGCTTCACAACAGAAAAACAACAACAACAACACACAGTGACACCAGCAACAGCACAGGGAGATTCGGAACACAACAGCAATATCTCGACTTTCCTTTCCTTACTTTTTTGCACTGTGAGCGGTTATTAAAAACGTAATGGCTAACCCCACTCATCGTTCTTAATACGTAGCTCGTCCCTGTCAACGCTGTGTGAAGAGAGATCTGGCATCGACTTGTGCTGACGGCGTGAGGAAAAAGGCAAAGTACCTTCAGGACGCATACGACTCGCAACAAGCTGCAGAGCAAGCGGCCCAAGGAGGAAACATGAACGCCGTGGGCATGGACCAGAAATCCTTGCTCCCTAATCAGGATCAGCAACGGCAGGGTCCAGCTGGCATGGAGGGTAAATTTTTCGCACGCTCAAAAATAACATGGGCAAAGTGTAGTGTGAGCTTGTGCACTTTTACTTTTCTATAAAGTGCGCATTCATTAACATTATCTTACATTTCTTATCCTTTCTTTCCATAGAATCGCCATTGACGGACGCGAATGCATTGTTCAACTTCCCAATGAGTTCGGACTATGGTTTTGGATCAGAGGCTGTCAACTTGGAATACTCGATCATATCAACTATGCTGTCTTCACCCACAGCGGAGCTCAACTCGATGTCAGATCTGTCCATGGTCGAAAACTGGCAACGTCAGGGGTCTCTGGATGCGATGGCAAACTTGGCCAACAGCAACCAATTACAAAAGGCGCTCGCTGCTCAAGGAGCTGTCGCAGCCGCAGCAGCGGCGTCTGTTGGACCAGGGTCTGGATCAAGCGCCTCTGGGTCGAACGGGGGATTGACCAACGCTGGGGCGACAAATCACGCGAACGGCACCAGCGCCAACAACAGCAGCCATAACAACAGTAACAACAATGCCAATAACACTGCGAACAACAACAACAGTACAGCAGCCAGCAATGCCACGATGGGACTCATGGGCCCCGGTGCACCAGCAGCGAACAATCCCACAGCACCCACTGTATTTCACGCCCCAGGAGTCGCTAGGGTCAGCAAACGAAAGTTCCCGAGCAACACCCCAGAGAATGTCTACGCCAACACTAAACAACCTTTCAATTATACCGACGGCTTCCACTACCTCTTACGATACGTCCGGGAACGGTAAGCAGCATTGTAGAGATCGTTCCGTACGATACGATTGTGTGATGTGAAGTACTGGTGTAACTGACTCGTATCAATATATCATTTTTGTTCTAGGATGGACAAAGAGGAGATGATGCGTATTTGCAGGGCCATGGCCATGTTTCGACCCTCATTTATTGCCCTGATCATGAACTTGACGCCGGAGGACCTGATTTTTATGGAAAAATGTTTTCAGCGCACCATCCTTGTAAGTCAATTGCAGTTGTCATGTATGGCCTTACATGATGCTGTGCAGATCCTGACAGACCCTTATTGATTTGTGTGGCATTTAGGAGTTTGAAAAGTTGATCAGCTTTTCAGGAACGCCAACTGTGGTATGGCGTCGGACAGGAGAGATTGCTTTGGTGGGCAAGGAGTTTTCGTTATTGACACAATGGGGGCGAGACCAACTTGTGGGCAAGAAGACGTATATCTACGAACTGATGGACAACCAGTCGGCGGTCGAATACTGGGAAAAGTTCTCGACGCATGCATTTGAGAACACGGAACAGACGGTGATGACGACGTGTATCTTGCTTAGTCCGACCAACCGTGTTGTGCCCTGTACGTTCTGCTTTACGATCAAGAGAGATATCTTTGACATTCCTCTTGCCATTGTTGGCAACTTTTTACCTATCCTCTCATAACACCTTCTTCTACTCCCGTCCACCTCCTGATCTGAGCATTTCTTCTTTTCGGTACATTATTTGCATCTACACTCGCATCATCCCCCCCACCCCCAACCGCACATGTTCGTCCAGTCTCTACTTTCTTTGCGTTTTTTTCTTGCATCCAGCAACAATTATGAGCTACCACCCCTGCTTTTTTTTTTTTTGGAGGGAAAGATCTCCTGTTGTCCAACAATAAAAAGCAATTGTATCATAGTACTCCACCTAGTAGCTCCTTTGGCGTATCTCTCTATCTCTGTTTTTTTTGTGGGTCAGAAAGCTTATTTGGTTGGGGAGGAGGACGAGATAGCTAATCGGAAAAAAAGAAATGGCAGTTGGAAGGAACCCTGTGGGTAGGTTAAGAGAGATAGAGAGGCTCAAGCGTCTACGGGCTGTTCTGCTGTTTCGTCGTTCGTTGGTCTCGTCTATGAAAAAATGCGCTTTTGGGGAGTGAGGGGGAGTAAAGCGGGAATGGTGGACGAGCGGGGAATTCTCGGAACAAAAAAAAAAAAAAGTGGACAGGAAATATTTAAAACGTTCTCTTTGCTGTTGTGCGTTTGAATGGTCTTATTGGTTTTTTTTATTAACTTGGTTAGTTAAGCGTTGGGATCAGGCCATTCATTGCAAGGCGGCGGAAATAGGTATGTAAAACAAAGATACGAGGGTGGGGAGATGAGTAAAGGAGAGAGATGTTGGGCGTGAGAGAGCGAAAAAAAAAAAAAAAAAAAAAGAAGTGCTGGGAAGGATGGAAAGGCTGACCCCTTTTGTGATTATTATTTTTCAGAGTTCGTTGTGGTCAAGAATGGCGGTGGTCGCGTCGAATTCATCTTGGAGGTCTAGATCTGCTAGAAGGTGGCCTTGCTCTAGGAAGTCAAATGGACTCTCGTTCTTGCTGTTGCTGTTCCTGCCAGTCTCATCATCAGCTTGGAAACAAGACTTTTGACCGCTGCCCTCAGAGCCCATCCTTGCACCACTGTCAACCGCCGTGCTCTCACCACCATCCCTCTCCACCGAGGAAAAAGCTGAAGGATGAGGAAAAGGTGTAGGGGTAGACGCAGAAGGCGCCACTACAATCTTGGAGGACGTAAACCCAAGCGTCGAAGCCGGAGACGGCAGTATGGGAGGTTCGCCATGATGGAAGTTATAGATCTCTTCAAAGGGGTTCGGGGGCGTTGAGAAGAGCGGGGAGGCCGGTTGAGGTGCCAAGGCGGATGCTCGAGCGTGGTACAAGAACCAGACCAGGAAGACGATGGATCCTGATATGACGGCGATAATGATCTTGTATTGCCTAAATAGCCGGATCGAGCGTTGTTCTAGCTCAATCTCGTACTTCAAGCGGTTCAACTAACATTTTTTGGGATTTGAGGGAAAAACCCCCCCGTGTCAGAATAACTGCTATTGAATGTAGATAGGCCGTATTAAATAAGGAAGTTCAAAGGTGTAGAACGAAGAAACTTACGTTCTGGCGAGCGGCGCCCATGATACGGGTACAGATAACGATCCGCTCGTTGACATCCCGCAGCTTGGCTTCAACAGTCTCTGCCAGCGTTAGTCCCGTCGAGGGTGAGGGTCGAAGCGAAAGCTGGATCTCGTGGCTATCAATCGCTGTAATCATCGTCGTCATCATTTTCTATCAAGCGTTTTGGCAAGAGTGGGGAGGGGTTTTTTTGGTGGCGTTAAGATCTTTACATGCGTGCTACAAAACCGTAATCCCCTATCCTTCGTTGCAATGTATAAGGATCCTCTAATTTCTTACCTTGGCACGTTCATCGAGATGATCGAGTTGCGAGAGACAGCTGTCAATCTCATTCATCGTGCTCTGGATATTCTCACGCATCGACCGAAGCTTGGCCTCCTGCTGTTGTAGCCGAATATCAATCATATCAAACAACAAGTCCGCGTCCCTATAGCAGCGCCAATACAAAAATAATAATAATCAAATAATAAAGTTTTACAGGTCAGTTAATGTCCACTCGAACCATTCCGAGCACAGTTATTGAAGTTACCAGAAAAAGGAATCAGGGGACGTACTCGGTAGTGTCTTCGGAACGGTCACGTAACGTTCCTGTAGACATGTGGAGGAAGGAGTTGAGGTGGTGGCGGCCTGTATCCTTTGGCTCTGTTTCCCAAAAGGCATCATGCTCTGCTTCTAATACAGGACAATAGGTAAGGCAAATGTTGTTAAATCGCTGAAGTATACACGCGCTTGACTGTTTCTATTGAGCTGGAAGACAAAAAAAAAACGATTGTTTACCTTCGTGGCCCATGAGACTGATGGCGATGCGATTAATGAACTCGTATTTGAGCTTGGTTGAGGGGGACTCCAAAGACATGATGTTCGTCCTGTCGCCATTGTAGAGTGTAAAGATCGCCGTGTCGCCTATTCGGATATACCGCATCGAAAAACAACGTTGTCGTGTCAGTCATCGTGGCATGCAAAGAAGGTATCGTTGAAATATGTTCTCGATCCGACCAAAAAAACTTACGGTTTTCGTCGACGACTTGGACATCGGCCACGGCATCAAAGCGCTCATACTCAAGTCCTCTCAGAATCTCTGCCAGATATAATTCCAATCCATATATCGCCTGCTCCAACTCCTCGCGGAACTTGCGTTCCGACTCCATGAGCCGGTTCTCCTCCTCTTCCTCCTGTCGTCGTTGTTCCTCCTTGATACTCGACCATGATCGCGTCTTGTTCCGCGACAGGGGTGGTCGAGCTATAGCGGCCGCGGACTTTGGAGACTGGAAGGACACTATTCCTGCGGCTGCTGCGTATGGGTTCATCACCACCAAGGGGTCTGACTTGAGAATCCGATCTGTTCCGGTTCTTGATCTTCCGAGGAAGGTCCGAACAAGGGCATTGTTGCTATCCACAGCGTTGTACCGTTGGTTCGCGTAGCTCGAGTTTCCTCCACCGCGCGAAGAACGCGATGATCGTCCTGTGAATATTGTCGAGTTGCTGATAGAGCTGTCGCTCAAGACTTCAGTGGGCATGGGTGTACTGGCAATTGAGGAGAAAGAAGGGTTGTAGTAATCCCAAGGGACGGCGGATCTCAGGACATCATCACCAAAACTCCGTCGCTTATTAGCATAACTACCACCACCCAAGAACCCACCGCTGTCCCCCTGGCTCAATCCACCGCCTTCCTTCAGAAAACTCGACAACGTCGCCACCGACCGATCTGAAGTGGATGTGCCATAAAACTCATCCCGGTCCTGACTCTTGGTCCGTGTAAGCTTGGCCGACAGAGGGAGAGAATTCTGGTGCTGGAGCTGCAGCTGTTGTTGGCGGTGGTGCAAAAGCTGGGGTTGAGACTGAGACCGCAAAGTGTTTCGCTTGCGCTTATCCCGTTCTTCCCGAATAGCCTTGGCTTTCCGTTCCAGCGATCGGTACGTCACATCCGCCGTCCGGAAATACTGCGAACAGGACTCTTCCAGAGCGTTAGGTAGTCGCCTGTATTCGAGTTGGTCCCCCACCACCCGGAAGACGTAATGGCCTCTGAATCTGGAGCTCTGGTACGACTTGAAGAGGAATGATTTCGTGCAGAAGATGGCGGCTGGATCTGCCTTTGGTCGGATGAGTGGTTGTTCATTATGTTGTTGTTTCTGTTGTTGCTGTTCCTGAAGTTGAAGTTGTAAGAGGGGGGTCATCATTTGTGGGTTGTAGAAACTCGAGTTCTGAGAGTTGTTGTGGGTTGCTGTGGGTCCTGAGGTTGCAGATCCAAATCCAGAGGCATTTGTTGACGAGGGGACCATAAAGTTGTTCAAGGGACTGCCTGATGACAGTGATTGAGACCCATTGTGTTGATGGTGATGCTGATGATGGCGTGATTTGATGGCGGCCAGGTCATGCACGATTCTGGTCGGCAAAGGCTCCAGTTCAACCAAAAGCACGCCCGGATCCGGATTCTTCCTCTGCGCCTCTCGCAGAGCCGGCGAGATATTGGAACGTCCTTCTTCCGACCTTACAGGTGTTGCCGGCAGTCTCCAGGTGATCTCAACATCCCGGCTACTCCCCTCATCAAAGGACCGACTCCGCTGTCGATAGTGGAAGTTAGGCAAGAACCGATGGTGTTGATGATGATTCTGCTGACGCCGAGGGCCAACATCGTCCTGATGGGTATGATTCCTCTGACGACCGCCGCTTCCCGAAAACATCGTGGTTGCGGATCGGACATGGGCAGGAGAATCCTCGTCGTCAGTTGCTGCAGGCGCATAGCCTCCCGTGGAACTGAATTTTTTGGAGAACCTCTTCTTGCGCCGTCCTGGCCCTGGGATCCGGAATCGAGGCGTACTGGATGGCTGGTCGTCGCCAGAGAGGAAATCGAGCCGTGGGAGAGTACCCCGGGTCTGGAAAGATTTCATTAGCCCAGTCACGGGTGCTCCTCCTGCTCCTCCCACCGAGGGATAGTAGTGATCCCATGGTGGCGATGGTGACGATGCTGGATGCATGGTTGGAGATCCTGCTGCTGACATAGACTGCGAATGACTGTGGTGGTGTCCATGATAAGAGCCAACGTTCTTGAAAAAATCTTTGAACCGAGCAGCAGAAGGTTCTTTGTGCTGTTGCTGTTGTTGTCCTTCTCCCGATCCTCCATTTTCGACTCCTACAGCTCCTCCACCCTTATTACTTCTGGATCCTCCTGAATTATGGTTGTAGTTGAAAGAGAGGTTCCGGAATGGATGATGAGGCAGTCCAGCGTCAAAGAGTGCAGCTGCATGCCGCGGTTTCGATTTTGTGGTCGTACTACTGCTGCTGTTATTGGTGTTGTCGGACATCCCTGTTCCGAAGCGGCTCATCATGCCTCTTGCGTTGAATGTTGTTTCCTGCTCGTTATCTATGCATACACAAAGAAAAGTACAACAAAAGGAATGTGAGGAGAACAATGAGGGTGAATTGTTTATGTCAGATGATGGCATCATGATATTCACGAGCATGTTCATATTTTCTGCGCAAAACAGCAAAACATCAACAAAAAAAAGACCCGGACCCCTTGTATCAACACAATTTTTTTTTCTCTTTGTTCGACTGTCTTACCATTACCGGCTTCAGAGTCACTCTCGCCACTGGCGCTGGTGATAAAGGCGAGCGCATGGTGTGGGTCGCGGGAGGTAGAAGAATTAGACCCTTGCTTCCTCCGGAGTTTCTTGAACGGACTCTTGATGCCCTTCTTTGTCCCATTCGATTTGCCTACACTCTGACTCTTTCGAAGGTGAAACGACGGGAAGGTTGAAGATGAAGTTGATGGTGGTGGGAGAGGTCCTGCAGTTGACCATCCCTGACCTTGGTCCGGTGATGCTCCAATCGCAGCTCCCGTTGCCGCCCGTGATAATGGGGCAGTTGGGCGATTACTATACGGGAGAAGGTAATCAGAATACGGCAACGATCGCGGGGTCTGTGTCAAGCCGCCAATTCCCATCTGATGATAAATTGACGACTGGATCTTGTTGTGCTTCTTCTTCTTGT
Organism: Linnemannia hyalina; assembly: GCA_019671135.1. Lineage (NCBI taxonomy): Eukaryota > Fungi > Mortierellomycota > Mortierellomycetes > Mortierellales > Mortierellaceae > Linnemannia > Linnemannia hyalina. The sequence goes on from JAHRHY010000010.1 coordinate 427,902, forward strand.
CCTTGTTACTTGTCGCAGCAGTGGTGGCGCCGCTACTGGTGCTGTTGTTACTGTGGGCACTGATCGGACCATAGTTCGGCCGGGGGTCAAAGTAATGTGTACTGGCAAGAGGCACGCCTCTCGAAGATGTTCCAGAATCCGACAAGTGTGCCGCTGCAGGGCTCGCAACTCCACTCTCTCCTGCTCCTCGTGAAGGTGGAGCCATGGACGGAAAGGTGGACGACGAGGTCACAGTATAGGGTGGGTGTGCAACTGGAGGGGTTAACGAGGGCGAACCCAAAGGAAATCCCGACGAGAAGGATGAAGTTGTGGTGGTTGAGTTGGAAGAGTTCTTTCTGAAGGAGAATGCGTCAGTGTTGAGGAAACTTGTCGAGAGCGGTCTTGGCTTGCGGAGAAAAGGTGAAGAAGAACGTGTGGTTGTCTTTGAAAGGGCGGGTGCCGTCGTTGTTGTCATGGTTGTAGCAGCAGTAGAGGTGGAAGGATAAGAGGAGGAAGAAGGAGAAGAAGTAGACGAAGAAGGGATTGAAGAAGTAAAAGCAGGTGCGGTTGGAGTGTTTGCTGGTGTGAGGAAGGCTGTAGTCGTGGTTGTGGTAGTGTTATTATTATTAGGGATAGTAGAAGCAGTAGTGGTAGTCGGGTTCTTGTCTTTCGTGTTGGAAGTCGTCGTCGTCGTCGTTGGTGTGGAAGTCGGGAACGTTGGTGGTGATAAGGACCTGTCGAGGCGAGGACTGGACGGAGCAGAGAGGGGTTGGCGATGGTGGTTATTGTTCTGACTACTCTGGTGTGGAAACTGTTGCTGTTGTATGGCAGTGGTTGTGTGAGTAGAGTGAGAGGAAGGCGGGTGTTGCGAGACGGGTGTGGAAGCAGCCGAGGTTGTAGTTGAGCGTGGCAGGTGGTGCATGTCCCCGAAGGGTTCGATGAGGACGTTGGTGGTGTTGGACCCTGGCGACTGGAGCGTCCGTGGAGGCCAGGCGTTGAAGTAGCCTGTGTGCATTGGGGGTATTATTAGCGTAAGCGAGTATGTGTAAGAAGTGAAAAGGAACTGTTGTTACAAGGTGGTGAATGAATTAAGAAAGTGGAAAAGAGTGGGTAATGGAATTATACGAAGAGAATGGGTGGATGGAAAGAAGACAAAGAGGACAATGAAAGGGTCATGGGTCAAAGACAATAGGACAAAAAGAGATGAAGAGGCCAACTATGAGACAAATTAAAGCCAAGCCTGCCCAGGGACCGGGGAGCAGGACGAGCCTATTTTCAGACACAACCAATCGCACCTGCAACTCTGTTTCATTTTTATTTTTTATATTTTCAGGCACCATCAGTGCTTAATGCTGCTGCTGCTGCTTGCCAGGGCCAACAATCGTCGATTGGCCCCACCGGTCCAGCAGAAGAAACGACCCCAACTGGAACAAAAGACTGAACCGCCCAATATCTTGAGACGCCTTAATGATCGCCTTCCGCCTCTCCTCCTTCTTCTTCAACTCCCTCCGCGCCCGCCAGGAGAGCTGTTTCTTCTTGAACTGGATCACCGTCGTCGCCAAGACCTGCTTTCCTTGCTCCTGGCGCTGCTGTCGCGCCGCACGGAACCGTCTCCAGAACTTGAATCGACCATCACCCTTTTGCGATTTCTTGTCCTTGCTCTTGCCCTTGTCCTTGTCCGTATCCTCCTCTCCCACTGCTGTTTCTGGTACTGGTGTTGACGTGACCGGTGGCTCTTGGGTCTCGCCTTCTGTCGATGGATTGTTATTGTAATTATGTCCAGATTGGCCCTTAGTGTCGCGCAAGAAATCATCGCTCGGCGTACTCGTACCTCCTCCTCCTGCCGCTGCTCTCTCAGCTTCGTCTCTGGCACGCAGTCGCTCCTTCTCATCCCCTCCACGCCAACTAGCCCAGGTCAACCCTTCCTGCAAACTCTGCTGACGCACCAGTTGCCTCCGAAACTCTTCTTCCTCTCGCCGATCCTCCTCCTCCTTCTCCTTCCGCTCCTGCTCCAATTCCTCAGGGAAGGGGTACAGGTGTGGGTGTGGACAGCTATGGACGGTATCAAACAACGGCCGAATCAACAACGGTGTCAGACACATCCACCACCTCACAATCGCCATCACGGCCATCAATAAAAAACTCAGAACTGCCCGGAGAGCACTCGTATCGTCCTGGACAACCCCCACGGTCGCGATCGTAGGTCTCTTCAGTGCCGACTGATGTCGCTGGTATTTCTTGAATTGAGGATCCTTGTATCGGTGTGTCTTGAATCCCAAGAATCCCTTCACCAAATGACTTGCTTCGCCCTTGGCCGAGAAACCAGAGTTGGCCAAGGTGTCGGCCGTGTCCTGTGAATAGACTTGATCGTGGTTCGGCGGGGAGAAATAAGAGATCAACGACTGTGTGGTCCAGTAAGTGTTGCAGAGGAACAAGAGTCCACAGACAATCCAAACCGTTACTCCTCGTTCACGACGGGTCTTGGTGTAGGCAATCGGTTTCTGACAAAGTAGGAAAGGGCAAGCGGGGACTGAGCTAGGCTCGCGTGACCGGAACTGGAGAAGACGAGGTGGTGGTGCAGGGATCACCGATTGCGAGAGAGGCACCCTGGGGGCTTGCAAGGCATCAGCTACAGCGGCAGCTCTGGCGGCCGAGATCTCGTGCGGCTGTGGTTGGCGTGGGTGGAGGTTGGGGGCAGAGGCGGAGTGCCGTGCATGGGCCTGCTTGTGCTGGAGACGACGTGCTGTGCGCTGTTGTCCTGTAGACGCGTCGCCGTTTTGGGGATTGAAATAATAGTCTTGGTCCCCTCGCAGTTGTGAGGATGCGACAGAGGTTGAAGAGGAGGTGGCAGAGGGATGCATGTATGAGGGAGAAGTGGCAGCTTGTTCTCCAAAAGCCAGGGTCTCGACGTCGTTGTTAATGTTGCTTTTGTGGTAGTCGTCGTCGGTGTTGGTTATGTTGTGGCGATTCTTAACTGCTCGTTTGCCTCGTAAAGTTGATGATCTTCTTTCGCCGGCGGTGCTGTCGTTTTCGTGGATGGTAGTGTAGGTGGCGGTTGTGGTAGTGGTGTTGCTGTTGAAGGTGTTGGCTGTTGTCGAATTTAAATCACCCAAAGTGCGGCTCGTGCGCAAGCTTGGACCACCAATTCGAGACGACGACGAGTGGTGGTTAATGTTGTTGGAGGAGGTGGATGCCAAGAGATTCAAAGGAGGAGCCGAGGGCGGGTGTTGAGGAGCGATGCTTGGCGCAAATATTTCCTGATCTGAAGACGAGGATGAAAATTGTTGTCCATGGTGCGACGAAGAAAGACCCTGCGCAAAACCACGGCCGTCATTGCTGTTGTTCTGCAGGAAAGGATTGGAGCGGGAACTATGCTGTTGTTGGCGTGAGGTTGAGGAAGAGGAGGTCGAGGAAGAAGTGGTGGATAATGCAGCAACGGATTGTTCATAAGAAGGTGGTGGCTCGAAGAGGGATGGTTCGTCTTGTTCTTCGTCTTCGTCGATGAGATAACCATGAGGATGGTCGAGGTCAATATCCGACTCTGATTCTGACTCTGAGCCTGGCATGAAATTACGTGGATAGGAGTTGGAAGGTGCTGTTGGCGGTTGTGAGGTTGGGGTGGTTGGGCGGAGGGGGGCTGGACTTAGGTCTGGGGTGTTAGTTCTCAGCTGGTGGTCGACAAGGTGTCGTCGGTGCATTCAGGAATGAGGGAGGGTTTGTTGCGAAAAAGATGATGAGAGGGGAGAAAGTGAACAGGGCATCTCTAAAGAGAACATTCGCCTTCAAAGAAACAAAAAAAGGGCTCTCCTCTTGACGTGAATCTGTCAGCCGTATCATGTGAAAAGACGGTCACTCGGAAGGTCTTTTTAGAGACAACTTTGCCCAAGAACAAGGGCACACACGCTTTTTCTTGTATACACGATCACACACACACATCAACCATGGCAGCACCAGTCATAACAAGAACACCCCTCGTCCGTGGACTAGCACTCCTCCGCCCCACCCAAACAGGTGAGCATTCATACTCGAAACATCCGACACAGCAATATGGGAAAACGGCTTGACCAGATTCCCTGATCAGCTACTCCCCTTCTCTGTCTTTAGCAACTAGATCAATTCCATTTCTCCTGACTACAAGGAGCAAACGCACACTCACCACCCGCTCAGACTGCCCAGAGTTGGTAAGCTAAAACACCATTTACCCGCATCCGCCTTGTAATTAATTACGCGCATGAATTGCCTATCCGCCAATCCCTGACCCTTCCCCTCCGATATTCACCTACCCTCCTCACTTACCACCCTCCAACCCCCCTCCATCCTCCATAGCCCGACAAGCCTTCATGGTCCCTAAGCTCAATCATGAAGCACCGCGACTCCATCCCTGACAACAGTAAAGACGACGACATCACCCCCGAAACAATCGCCCACCTCATCAAACTCGCCCACTTCCACAAACCCTCCGACCCCAAAATCCTCCACCAACTCGAACGCGACGTCAGACGGATGCGGAATTTTTTGGATTACATCCAGTCCTGCGATACCCAGATATTGTCTTCTGCAGCGGATTACTCAAAACCGTTGGAGAATTTGAGGTCTTTGGTGGATGATGGTGCCGGGCTGCGCTTACGTCCTACTCCTACGGCGACGGAAGTGACTTCAGAAGGCGGTGACAGGGAACAGGAGCGCAAAGGAGCAGAACGACGCGATATGCTTCTTGAACGGTCTAAACGCGTCAAAGGCAACTTTTTTGCCGTCGGTGCAGAACTGGACCCCAAAGTCGAGAACTGAACACGAATCCAGTGTCGTTGAAAGCAATTAAATAAGTTTTGAAATATTTTTCTTCTGTTTAATGCTGCTGTGGTATGTACACGACTAAATGTCAAGCTAGTAGTCCTGCGTTGAAGAGTAAAAAGAGACGTAATTCACCGCAGCTCTATGGGAGGCTCTTGCTCAGGAACACACTTGAGCTCAAAAGTCTGCGCCCTGAAGGCCGCAATCTCATCCTCGGTGAGTGGTTCACCTTTGGCAGAAAATTTGATCGTCGCTGCGTTAACCATCGCGCGGGCACCTTCATTGACAGTGGGCGTGCTACTTCCGCTAGCAGCATTACTGTTTCCTCCTCCAAAGGCACCGGCGTTGCCGCCAAAGGAACTTGGTTGTGCAGAAGCTCCAAATGCCGTCCCGCTGCCTCCTGCTCCTCCTGCCTGTCCAAAGGGACTGGCAGCCTGAACACCGCCGCCAAAGGCTGAATTAGCTCCACTTCCGAATGCACTGCCACCTCCGCTTCCAAATGCAGAACCGCCTCCTCCAAATGCACTTGCGCCTCCGCTCGTTGGTGCGGCGTTGTTGCCAAATGCTGATGGCTGTCCGAATGCACTTGCTCCAGTTCCTGCTGCTCCCGCGCCACCAAAGGCGCTTGATGCAGATGGTTGCTGTGTTTGTCCGAACGCACTAGGCTGCCCGAATGCACTGGGCTGTCCAAACGCGCTACTGCCTCCTCCCAATGTTGATGGCTGACCGAATGCTGAGCTGGCGCCACCTGCAGGGTTTCCAAAGGCACCTGTGGTTGAAGGGGCACCGAAGGCACTGTTCGTGCCTGCACTCGCGAACGAGTTTCCTCCTGTCCCGAACGCACTCTGTCCGGTCGCTCCTCCTGCTGCTCCGCCAAACGCCGATGTCTGTCCGAATGCAGAGTTTTGCGCCCCTGCTCCCAAAGTAGAGCTCTGTCCAAAGGCCGAAGGTTGTCCGAATGCAGAGGTCTGAGCTCCACCACTGCCAAATGCCGAGGGCTGTCCAAATGCTGAGGGTTGACCAAATGCCGATCCCTGAGTTCCGCTTCCACTACCCAAAGTAGAGCTCTGACCAAAAGATGACGGTTGTCCGAATGCCGAGTTTTGGCCAAAAGCCGATGCCGTGCCAGATCCAGCTCCTCCAAATGCGCCTGCACTGGCGCCACCTGCTCCAGTACCACCCGCTGCAGAGCCACCCATTGCCGCAGGACGGATAACGTTCATATACGCGTTATAGCCAGCGGTGCGATTGTTCACATATGTATCGATCTCAGCATTCACGCTCGCCCGGAGCTGTTGTTCCTTCTGAATAAACGCGGTCTGCATTCCTGCCGGCCCCTGTCCCAATTGTGTTGCTGCAGCGACCAGTCCTCCATAATCTCCTGTGAACTGTGTCAATATATGGTCCTTGGCCTCGTAGTACATCAGACGAAGCTCCTCTGGTTGCATATCCTTGCCCCTGATCAAGTTCGGCTCCTCCTTTCCTGGGCCATATGACGATAATTCATAGACAGGTCTCTCTACCATGAAGTCGTTCACGATCGAATTTGCACTATTTGTTGTAACGTATAATGTCCGTGTTATTATTACATCGCATATCCATATTTTTTCATTCATGGCCACTTCACAAAACAAAGATACTAGGAAAAAAAACTTACTCGAACGCAAGTTTTTTACCGCCTTGAGCCGCAGCTGCACCGCCAGCACCGCCAGCACCACCAGCACCTCCAGATCCAAATGCAGAGTTGTTGTTGTTATTGTTGCTGTTGGCGTTTCCAAATCCACCGCCTCCTCCAAATCCTCGCTGACCAAAGGCGTTTCCACCACCCCCTGACGACGATCCTCCGAATCCTGAACCTCCAAAGGCGCTGTTTCCACTGTTCCCGCTCAACGCTATTCATCGTATTTTGGAGATGAAAAGTAGCCAGGTAAATATTCAATGTAGAAATTTCTGGAACACGAAAAGGATCGCGCTCGGATTGAGTAAATGAGCAAACTTGTGACGAGTCATCCCTTAGAGCGACTCGTAACGTGTAAAAAGCCATTACCACTGAAAGAGTTGGAATTGGAGATCCCTCCACCGCCTCCGAAGGCAGAGGAGCCAAACTGGGAATGGACGTTGCGGCAGCGATCGCCGTATTTGCAGTTTCCTCGCTGGAAAAACTGGCAAATCTGGCCTGACATGGTTGATGGCGTGGCGTGGGAGGTGTAGACGAAGCGTGTATCTTCCTTCGAAGAGTAGGAGGAATGAGTTTGTGAACGTGAGGCTGTCGGTCCTGCGAGAAGAAGAGAGGTGCGAAAGAAAGGTAAAGGAAGAGTGTGAAGAGGCACAACGAAGAACCTTCCAGCGAAAGGCCTGCTTCGCCTGCCTGCCAAGCCACAAATCGCACAAAGGAGCCATAGTAAAAAAAATGAATGTGTGTGGAATTTATTATCTTTCCGTCGTTTCTATCGTGTCATCCCGTCCATGCTGCCCTCATTGCTAATTGAAAGTAGCCAAAAAAATATACTCAACATATGTTGAGAAATGGAACATGAATCCTCTAGAAGAAGAGGTATGCGAAAATGAAGGCGATCAAGGCTGCTCCAGCGACATAGCTGGCAGGGAAACCTTTAGGCTGGGCAACATGAACAGCAGTCAAGGTCGGTGCTGATCCAGACGAGGCAGAGTCAGACTTGCGCTGACGAAGCTAATATCACGCAGGAACAGGAAAAAGATGATAGAAGGCGTGGGTCAGCATATTGGTCGCGTGTGAAATAATCACGGTGGAAGGTAACAAAAGCCGCTGTGTCGCGGCTATGTTCGCATTTTGCTACTTTGGTTCCTGAGATAAACAAAGATGAGGGTTCTGTCTCACTTACAGTGTTGGTCTCGGCCTCGAGCTGCTTCACAGAGTTCTGGAGGTTTTGGATGATGTGCTGGGCACTGTCGAGGTCACGCTTCAACTTTTGGGCATCGGTGCCTGTGCTGGTGGAGGTAGTGCTGTTGTAGCTATCTCTGCTGACGAGCGAAGGAGCCGCGGAGATCGATGAAGTTGTTTGGATGTGGGCAGTGGTGGGGGGCAGGACGGCCTGTGGGCTCTGCAGATGCGTCGAGGCGGTGGTATGTGATACACTCTCGTCCTCTTCCTGAATCTGAGTAATGGCGTGCTCCAGAGGAGGCAAGAAGGCGCAACGAATCTTTTTTTCACGGATCTGATCCTTGGCATCCCTCTCCATGGTAGGCCACTAGACAAGTCGATAAAGTTCCATTGAAGGAAATCGTTGCAAGGCGTTAGCTTAAATCTTGAACGGCAAAAAATGAACAGAAATGACGCGTCCGTATTGCCTGCCGATTGCAGTATCCTGTGTGAGTATTTACCAAGTCTGCAGGGGCGATCTGCTCGCGTTCAGCAGTGATGGCGACACTCTGGACCAAGAACTTGTCCTTGCACTTGAAGTCTGCTGGGGGATCTTCCTTCATGGCCTGCATTTGAACTAACCGGTAGAAAGTCAAATAGCGATGAGAGCCGAGAGACAGGTTAGATGAAATGAACAACCGAGCCTGAGTCTGTGATGTTTGTTTCGTACAAACCGTCTGTTCCTGTCTAAGCGATGGCTGTGATCATCTAGTATTTGTCATCCACTCTGTCACAACAGCGTCCCTTGTGTCCGATGTCTGCGCTGTTGTCTTGTTGAAGTTGCTCCTGTCACTACCTGCCGAGACAGATGGCGTGCTTGCTGGTGTTGTTGTTGTTGTTGTTGTTGTTGTTGTTGTTGGTGGTGGCTCCCTTCTATTTATTTATTTTTACCTTGGACCTCCTGCTCCTGACCGGGCTCGATGCGACCCGAGTTGGGACGGACGCAGTATTGCTTGGGGGCTGTGGTCTTGACCTTGAAGGCGATGGGCAGCTGAGTGGGGTTACGGATGATCAGCGACTCCTTGATGGCCTCGGTCAAGGGTCCTAGTTGGTTGAGAATAGAAATGAGTGAGTTCGCGCTGGTCTTGGCACACGAAGACTATTCAGGAACGGGAGTCGAAAGGAGTCGCCAAGGACACGCGTGTGGAAAAGCAAGGCAGCCTTACTGCGGAAGGAGAGCTGGCTGGAGGGATCGAGCTCGATGGACATTATGGATGTAGCTGTTGAAGTTGATGTTGGTGAAGGAAAGATGATGGTCGGTAAAGAAAGTTAATAAGAGTGACAGAACAAAAAAAAATAAGAGAGGCACAAGTGATGAAATCAAATCAAATTGAGCCAGCAGCTACTCAGCTCTCACACATGCCACACATACACTATCAGACAGACACGCACTCCGCTTCAGGCACACATAGACGTATGGGAATAGAACGAGAGCACAGGTGCAAAACGAAGCGAACGAACAACTGAGAGCACTCTCTCCTCTCTCTTTCTCCCAACAGACACAACAGACACAACAGACAGGGCATCACCACCATCTATGACAAATGCGACCAACAGCCCACTCGTTCACACCGTCTACATATCCCCATCTGCAACGGACATGTCAGAAAAGAGAATATCAACTATGGTGCATGATACACGCGATGAAGATCATGCCCTGGATCACACACACACACCACTCTCACTCGCATTATTTCAATCTGTCATCTGCTGGACACATCAAACCCCTTTTTCTTTCTCTCCAAAGCATAACGTGATGGACCAGCGTACCAACAGCAAAACAAAACAACAACGACGGTATGACCTCCAACTTCCTCCTTTCCCTTCTTCCTCTTCACTTTCCTCTTTTCTTCTCACTCCAACCAATTCTCGCACTCACACAATCCCCGTGCATTCTCTCAACTGTCTAAGGAACCAGACTATCAACTAAAGGATGCCCAGCATCACACTCAACAATCCAGAGGACAAGGCAACAGTCAAGCGCTCCCTCTCCTCGCCCAACACTCGCATCATCACCGCCACCGTCGCAAGACTCTATATCGCCTATCCAGACCCTTCCCAATGGACATATGCTGGTATCCTTGGAGCCGTCGCCTTGATTCAAACCAGCAATACCTTCTTCCTCCGCATCGTCGACCTTCTTGTAAGCACAACGCTCAAACGCAACCTTGAATATCTTTGCCCTTAGTGTATTTTTCTTCAATTGACAAGCTAACTCTTTGTGCACCTTATTTCTATGCTGAGTAGTATGGGCAGGGTATCATCTGGGAACAAGAGCTCTATCAAGGATTCGTCTACCACCAGGACATGCCCTTCTTTCACACCTTCCAAGCCGACGTATGCAAACTACATGGGAGAATGTATATTTGGGTCCGCCTTTCCCTTCCCAACCGTTGCGCGCTAGTCCGTCTTACAATTTTGACACTTTTATTTGTCTACTTTTTCTTCTTCCCGGTTCATTAGAACTACGTGGCTGGATTCTCGTTTGCAGATGAACATGAGGCAGAGGTCTTTTACAGCAAGGTCCACGGTCGAGCACGTCTGAGGCCATGTGAGTTTTCCTCTTACCCCAATTCTTCTCATCGATGTACACCCATCCCGCCTGTCCGTTGTCGCACATATCTTGCATAGCGAACACTGACTGACCAATTCTCTACTTTATTCTCTTGTGTTGTCACTGGGTGGGTTCCTTTTCTCCCATTCGTCGCTGGGGTGCCTTTTTTCTCCCTTTTCCCCCTTTTTTTCTCCCACTGTCCCAAACAACAAACATCAACCAACAAACAAACAAACACTGTCTGCAGTCAAACCGGTACCTTCCTCGGGGACGCTTGCCAAATCCGCAAAGGCAGCGGGCGCGCAGGGACGGAATAAGTTCCCACTCCACAATGGCAAACTGGACAAGTCGCGAATCGGGATGCCCTCGGACTTTCGCCATGTCGGACATATTGGTTGGGATCCTGACGTTGGCTTTGAGGTAACCTTTCTTGTACTGTCAAGGATATTTTGTTCATCTGTTTTTTGAAAAAGGATTATGGTTGGGCAGGGTTAGATGGGGGTAAAATAGAGGGTGTCATGGGATCAAGGCAGCATGTGTTAACTTTGCATGTGCCTGGTATTTTTTTTCTTTTTTGCAGACAAGAAACGAGGATGCGGACCTTGTGGGGTGCCCTATGCTCAAGTAGTAAAGGATGAAAGACAAAAGACAAAAAAGAGCAAATCTCGCGGATGGTCAATGCATAACACTTGAGTTATGGATTCACACACAACATCGACATATATGCCAACGTACCCACGCGTATTTTACCAATGCTCTCCAATTGTTGACCCATACTTGATGAACATTCCACCATAAATAGGCACAGAACATTGATCCGGCGTGGAGGACACTATTTGACCAACTGGACACATTCGGCGTGAGCAGACAGCAGATCAACGAAAACGCGGGCTTTATCACAAACTTTGTCAATGCCCATGGAGGAATCGCCCCTACTACTACCAAACCTAACGGAGCCAGCAATAGCGGTCTATCGGATCTATCGAGGATCGATTCTCCTCCACTTGCGAGAGCGCAGTCTCCTCCACCGAAGAAGCGACCACCTCCACCTCCTCCACCACCTGTGAACACCAATTCAGCGAATCAGGGAGGAGGGGGAGCGTCACCGATGGCGTCGCCAGCGCCGTACCATGGGTACCTACCGAGACCTCTGGCCCAGGTGATGGCTAGTCTTTCTTTTGGGACGTCGTCATTCTATGGGAACAATTCTTCCACAAGTCCTCAGTCACCCCGGACGCCGTCACCACCTCATGAGGAGGTGGCAGGAGAGACTGACACCAGCCCTTCGATTGCACCAGCCTCCACCGTCCCTCCACCCCCTCCACCACCTCCTCCACCAATGGTAGGTACAGGACAACAGCTACACAAACAAGAACCAAAGCGACAGCAACAACAGCCCTTGTCAATCAGGACCAACACCGACCAATCGAATTTTTCAGGACCAACATCCGCCCCATTATCCCCTTCTTCTTCCTCGTCCTCATCCTCGGCGACCACGACGAATGTGATCAAGAGCCCGGTCGAGAATTCACTATTAGCGAGCATCCGAGAGTCGGGCGGACTTCAAGGTCTGCGCAAGACGGGTGCCCTCCGATCACCGCCTCCTCGTCCCCTTACGGGAGGTAATCGCCCTAGCTCACCCACGATGATGATGAATTCAAGTAATAGTCAGGGTGATCTGGTCTCGGCGCTGGTTGCGGCTCTTCAGCGACGACAGACGAAGGTTACCTATAGTGAGGATGAGAGTGCTGGTAGCGAGTCTGATGATGGATGGGATGCTGACGATTGAAAATATCAATTGATTTGGTGGGAGATGTAATAAAAACCGTTAATTGTTGCACAAGTGTGTCACACAGAACCAGGCTGTGTCTTTGAATCGAAGGGGGGGGTCAAGCTATCTGTCTATCATGACTCTTTCTTTCTATCTTTTTTTTTTTTTTTTTTTTTTTTTTTTGCTTGAATGCCATTCTCGGTATGAAATCAGATCGGGGTAGGATAAGAAGGAGCGGCTAGAACTAATATACTCTTCTCCACGATTATACGATAATTTCACTTGAGACAAAACCATGGGCGCCGGGGGTCGGCGGGAACGTGGTTCGAGCTGCGAACAATAACGACATGGAAGCAAAAATTGAATAAGATTAGTACTGTTGTACCAAATATAGGAAGGCGACAGGCTCGATGAGAGCTGTCCCGGAAACAGGCGCACGGCGCAGTCTTCGGAAATTTTCGCTCCCTTGACATTCTTAGTATATTATCTTTGTTGGACTGAGGGTGAAAAGTCGTAGTGGACAGGAGGCACACAAGCTTCGCATATCCTTTTCTTTTTCTTTTGTTTTTTTCGCGTACCATGGTGGTTGCGTGAATATGTGGCGTTGTGCATGGCCGGGAGAATACATTCACACAGACAAAGGACAAAAGCAACAAACGGGTGTACGAAAACATATTTTTTTTCGTCCTTCATTCGGGAGTGTCAACCGCGTTTAGGTTACTCTTTCTTATCAGTGTTTAAGAGAAATCAGAGCGGACGCCACGATTGTTTGTTACATGTAAGCATGGGCTGAGGGGAAGTAAAGGAAGCCTTTGGTGAAGGACGAAAGAAATCCCACAACGTCAGTTGAGAGAAATGAAGAAGGCGAATTTTCACACAGCCTCTTTGTTGACCGGCAAGAAAGAAAAGATATAAAGTTATAATCGATCGATCATGCAAGAGAAAAAGAAATAATGGACAGGTGCATTGTGTACCATGTCTCTCAGTCATAAGAACAAAAAATGCTACATGGATGTGCTCTCGTTTGTCTTTTGATTTTCGCCCCTTGTGTTCAAGTTGTACGTCACTGGCTGCATTTCACGGCGGGTCCGTCCGCTCTCACATACTCTCCTGTCACGTCCGAACTTCAAATACAAATTTGTCTGCACGTCCGAATCAATAATGGACAAAACAATATAAAAGGGTTGAACTTTTTCCTTCCTTTTCTCTTTTTTTTCCTTCACAACCACACCATACAACAACAAACCTAACAACAAACCTAACAACAAACAACAAACAACAACTCATACACACATAATGAGCTCGTTCGCAACTCTTAGAACATCCTTGGCCCACTCACAGCAGCCCTCAGCAGCCGCAACAAAGGCCGTCAAGTCCCTCTTCCTCCAACCCGGAAGCAATCAGCGCTACCTCTCCACCACCACATCTTCCTTTGCAACCTTCGCAAGACCCTGTTCCATCATCACCCCCGCCTCAACCATCCGCTACCGCCAAGAAACCGCCCAACCTCAAAAGCAACAAAACCGCGCCTTCTCACTCTTCAACAAAAACTCCTCAGACACGCTCACAGCCGCAAAGGCAGAGGAAGCCTCCCGGATCCCCAAAGCCGTCCAGAACGACATCCCCAGCGTCCTGCTCCACGAGGCCCACCCAAAACCGATGCTGGACGAGTTCATGGGCAAGAAGCGTCTCACGACAAAGGACCTTGAGGCCATCCCGATCGATTTGCAGTACCATCGTGAGCCCGCCAATGTCTCAGACTGGGTTGCTTACCAGACTGTGAAGGCCATGCGGTTCCCGACAGACATCTTCTTCAGGACAAAGTATATCCATCGTGTCGTCGCCCTCGAGACCGTTGCCGCCGTGGTACGTTTCCTTTTCCTTTTCCTTTTCCTTTTCCTTTTCCTTTTCCTTTTCCTTTTCCTTTTTTTTTTTTTTTTTTTTTTTTTTCGTTTTTCCGAGTTGTTATTTCTCGCCTTTGCTCGGTCTTTTTATATTCGCCATTCGCTTCCCACGCCCTTAGTGAGGGTATATGCCAAATGACATCCAAGTCAACAAACATAAAACTAAAACAACCTTTGCTCTTCCCACCCCTTTCTTCACCAAAATAGCCAGGAATGGTAGCAGGTATGCTCCGTCACTTGAGATCGCTCCGTCGGTGCAGCCACGACGGCGGCTGGATCTCCCATTTGTTGCACGAGGCCGAGAACGAGCGCATGCATCTCCTCACCTGGATGAAGGTCTCTCAACCGACCCTCTTTGAACGTGCCCTCGTCACCGCCGTCCAGGGTGTCTTCTTTAATGTCTTCTTTGCGCTTTATATGGTCTCTGATAGGACCGCCCACCGTGTCGTGTAAGTTCTCTGTTGGTCTGTTGGTCGTTTCATCATGGACATATGCCCCAAAAAGTGATACTAACATTCTCCTCCCCTCCCTCCAAATAGCGGATACTTGGAAGAACAAGCCGTAATCTCATATACACACATGCTGGACGAGATCGACGCCGGTGTGCTCGAGAATGGACCCGCCCCCAAGATCGCAATCGACTATTGGAACCTCGAAGAAACCGCAACCGTCCGCGATGTCTGCCTCGCCATCCGTCTTGACGAAAACGTCCACATGTTGACTAACCACCATCTCTCAGACCGCATCGCCCTCAAGCAGGAAGACCTCAGGGTTGACATTCATAAACTCCAGCAGGAACAGGGAATGGTCCCTACGCAAAACGCAGAGAAAGTCTGGACAAAGGGAAACAAGTACTAAATTCTACCCTCTTTTTTTTTCTTTTGCATAATCAACAGAATATTTTTACTTTCACTGCATCGCGCACACACCCTTGTACAAAGTTTTCCTTTTTCTCTTTTCCATCACTTTCTTATCGCATAAAAACAAAGGCAAATAAAAACAACAACACCCATTTGCAATACAAACCTTTCAGGGGTGCGTTGGTCGTTCTAGAGCATGCGATGAAATAATTACCTGTTGATACAACTCGATAAACAAACAAAAAAAAAGCAGAAAGCGAAAAGGCAAAGACAAAAAAAAAAAAAAAAAAAAGGGCTACAGTCTCTATGTCATAACTCTCTATCTTTCTACGCCATCGTCTTGGTAGAAGCATTCGAACTGGACGTCGAAGCAGACAAAGCCGATGACGCCGCCTTGGATGCCACAGAGTTAGGGCCCTCTGTGGGTGAGCCTGAGCTTGAACCAGCCGTCGTATCCAACCACCGCTCAGCACGACCCTGCTTGACAAGATCTCGGTACCACGATCCATACACCTTCTTGTTGAATTCGCTGACCGCCCGGATCTTCTCCAACAACGCCGTCATCTCGTCTTCAAGTCCTGTCAACCCATGGGCCTCCATCTCTGCCGTGTTGAAGCTGAGCTTGGCCGCCAACGCCTCCGCCGCAGCCTTGTTGGCTTCTTCCGGCGATAGCACTGGGGGTGCTACACCAGCAGGGACAGGTGTGTTGGGTTTCCCTCCATTTTCCGTTTCATCTTGGGACATCTTGATCGGAGATGTCGCCGTGGTGTCATTGCTCTGTCTTGAAGAGCCCGCAGACTGGCCTCCAGATGATGTCGTCGTCTCGTCGTCATCATCGTCACCCTTGCTCTGATCTTCACTGTCGTTTGGGCCCTGAGAGGAGGACATAGAGATCGCCGAGGCAAGAGAAGCGCAAGAAGCCGAGAGAATCAGCATCGACGAACACGAGTGCAGATAGAGCCAGCGACGGAAATGGATCAACAACCGCTTCTGAATCAACTCGTACAACGTCGACGTTCTGCACAGCGCATTATCCAACCATGCGGTCAGCAAATTCGTATTCGACGCCGACAGACTGGGAGACGCTGGAGCTGCCACCTCTCCAGCTTTGGGTGTGGCTGCTGTGGGTGATACCATGGCCGCCGCAGAGAGGGGCCGCGGAATGGCGACGAGGTTCTTCATAGGGTGGAGAAGAAGATTACTACCGGTCGCCATCGACACGGTCTGGACAGAAGAGGCAAGACTTCCGCGTCGAAGACCCACTGTCTTCGGAATCGGAGTTTCGGGCGAAAGTGAAGATCGTCGACTTCCGGCCGTAGCTGTTGCTGCTGCGGTGGCGGCAGCGCCATTCACGCTCCTCTCCCGGACCTTGCGCGCGGCAAACTCGATTTGGATCACAATGTCCTTCATTCCGCTGCTTCCACCGCTGGCACTCGATCCATGCTGTCCTCCACCGGATTTGGTCTGCGTATTGGCTCCGAAATTGGCATTCTCGTCAGTTAACAACAGCCATACCACTTTCTTAATATCGACAAGATCCTGCTGCGTCCAGCAGTTTTGTGCCAATTGTCGGAAAAGGATCAATAAAATGCAGAGAATCGTCAAATCTTGGAAATCGTTGTGGAAGAGCAACAGGCGGTAGTGGTCCAGCTCGAATGTCTCCGGCATCGTATTCGCCGATCCGTGAGGTCGCAGTACCATCCCCAGTAGACCTAGATAACGGAGTGGAGATAAGTCAGTCATATAAATATAAACAAAAATATCCGATATCCATATCCATATGACAGGCTGCGCAAATGACGAACCTTCATTCACAACGCCGTCCAGGATGTTTTCGCCTATGTCAGTGCTGACAACACTCGTCCGTCGCTTGAAATTGATGGATGCCTGGGCTGGTGACAATGTCGCCGGACTTGATCCCTGTTTGCTTCCGTCCTGTTCCGTTGTTGGAAGAGGAGCAAGACTCGGTCGACGAGAAGGCGGAAATATGGCCACAGTAGGAGATGTCTTGCTGATCACCGACTGCTTAACTGATTCCCAATTGAGCCATGACTTTTTGAACCAATTCGTGGTTCGATGGAGAGATCCGCCACGTCCTAGGTGCTCCGTAAAGTATTTCTGCTCGAAATCGATCGAATTATCCAGTAGCCAAGGTCTCAGTGTGCGCAGTTGATGGTTGGCAATGTCCTATTGTGACAGATCGAGCACAATGTCAACAGCAGCTTCCAACAAATAATCATCAGGAACAGGAGCAGGAACACAGACATAATGAAAACCTACCAGCTTCATCCACTCCAGAATCTCAAAGCACATACGAATGCCGCGCACGATCTCCTCCAAGTCCACCACAGTGTGGACCATGGACTCCACAAGGGAGTCGCGCATGGGCGCACAGTGTCCCTTCAGCGAATCTCCGAGGTATCGGAACAACGCGTGTACATCGAGAACACCGTGGTCAAGCTCTTGCAGAATCAAATCAGGGTCCAGAGTCGACGTCAGCAACGCCCTCTCCGAATTCTCCTGATGGGCGGCGTCCTGCTGTGAAGGTTTGGAACCATCCTGGTTTGTGGGCGGTGCCGGCAATAAGGACAGGAGAATCTCTCGCAGCTCGTCAATAAGCCGAGGCAAAAGGACTGCCTTGGGTAAGGGACACATCTGCTGGGCCTGCTGCTGGATCATTCGACTGGAAGGACTGGAGGCGGAAAGACCCGCTAGGTTAAGCATCTTGGTCGTCGCATCCCGTCGAGCTGAAAGAACCGCCCGGCGAGTATTAAGTTCTGCACCGACTTCATGCCAGAATCGATCAGCCTCCCGTCTCTTTGTCAATCCGCGCTCGCCGTCAAAGTTGGGCCGGAACTGAAGGTGCGGATCGAATACAATGTCGTGGCGAAGTTGAGGGTTTTTGAAGATCTCAAACAAATCCAGCTCGCGCAAGGTATCGCGGGTGATGGGGAGCATCAGCGTGGCAGGGCAGGGTTTGACAACCTGCATGGCGGCATTGGATCCTGATGGTCGAGAAGGCTGGTGAGCCGCAGGCTGTTGTTGAGAGCGGGAGGTAGACGAGGATGAAGATGCACCCTTTGGAGGAACAGCGCCAGTTCGCTGACCACTAGCTCCAGTCGATGGTCGTTGTTGAATCGGATCCTGATACTGAGGGGTGGTGGACATTCTCTGGGAGCTCGATCCTGGGGTCAGTTGAGCGGGGCTGGAAGTTTCCTGATGTCTACCGTCTGAAGGATACCCTTGCTGCGCCTTGGCTTCCTTGCGCACCTCCGAATCCAATGGGTGGATAGATGGCTCCACGTCAGCCCGAGCCGGGGATAGAGGCGTGAGCACTGGGCCATCCAGTGGGTGATGACGGTCATCCTGCGACTTTCCTGCCATATTAGGTCCTGATGATTCGCTATCAAATGGATGAATCCGCGATGGCTTCCGAACTTGCAAGACAACGACCCTGTCGTGTTGAACAGCAGGAGAAGAAGCGTGCATCTGGAATGATGGCTTTGTGGCATTGTTGAGAGTAACCGAATCCTGCTTATCTATGCGGTCATTATGGTCCCTGTTGTCCTTGTCTTGCCATGCCAAGGTGCGGGCAGACTCTGGGTGGGTCGTGTCGTCGGGTACGCTTTCGTAGGTCTCGCCACTTTGATGTCTGGCGCGCTTAAGTCGCTCAGTGTTCCTGACACTCGAGATAGCAGAGGAGGAAGAGGAGGAGGTAGAAGGAGAGGGTACTTCAAACGCCATTTGCTGCAGCTGAGGGCTTCTCTGTCGCTTATGATGAGGGACATGTTGCTGGTCAATCTCCTGATGGGTTTGGATGCGCTGCGGTAAAGAGTTGTTCAGGGTCGAATGAAGCTGTGTCTGACTGTGGCTATGGGTAAGGCTATGGAGAGCCTGCTGCGGTGAGGGTGGGGGAAGTCGGTGTTGGATATGGAGAGACGTGTGAGAGTGTGATGGGAGTTCTTGGCTCTGACTGTGAGAGGTGAGTTCTGCAGTCGGGTCCTGTCCAGCTTGGTGTGAGGATGACTGCCTGCTTCTCCTTTCCTGCTGCTGTTGTTGTTGCTGGTGGACGATCCTATGTGATGGTTGAGTGCGGTCCGACACCGATACTTCGGACTCGGATATCGTTCGAATATGTCCAGTTGACTCCATATGCAATTTAGAAACGCTAGGTGTTTGGTGTTGATGTTCCAGGTGTTCAGCAGGAGAGCCCTGAGATTGCGTACAGTCACAAGAACTAGTGCAGAGGTTCCACGGCGTCCTAGATGAATGCGAGGACTTCTTGATTCGTTTCCGCCGTGAGGTCGATGCGATATGTGGGCTGGAGGACGACGATGTGCTTGTGCAGGAAGACGAAGGCACGGGCGAGTGGTGCGACGCGCTAGAACTACGCCGTTTGGACCTTTTCTGGTTGAACGAAGTCAGCGTAGGTACGGTCGATATATCTCGGATGTTGATACTCCGAACGTCGGTGACGATGACACTGTGCGCGCGTGTGGTGTCCTTGTGGCGACTTCTGCTGTTACCGCTATTTTTGCTGCTGCTGGTCGACCTGGATGCGCTGGAGCTGATCGTCGTTGATGGAGAGGAGGACGGAGGTGGTGGCTGTGCTTCTGCCTTAGAGGAGCTTTGAGAGGGGGGTATTGATGCTGGGGCGCGCGAATTGAAGATGCGAATGCTGGATAAGAAGTTTGGTAGGAAAATCCCTGTCCTTGCTGGCTGGCTGCTAGGATAGTTGTCTTCGTTTTGGTCGGGCGACGAAGGTGGAGATGATGGTGAGGACTCGCTGTTGGAGGTTGGGGATGGGCTTGTATCGCTGTGGGTATCTGGGACGGTCGGAAAAGGGTTGCGAATTGAGTCTGAAGGGTGGGTGGCAGCGGCGAGTGTCGGTTCCGCTTTGGATGGAGATGAAGAGAAGGAATGTACAGAAGAAGGAAGGGAAGAGGTGGAGATACAAGTGGGGCCTGAGGTTGGTGAAGAGGGAGATGGTGTAGCAGAGGTTGAGGTCGTTCCTGGTGAAGGAGCGATAGAGGAGGATGAAAGTGACGAGATGTCGCCAGGAGACATCTTTGAAGAAGCAGAGGCCTCGTGTGTGGAGGAGGAAGGGATGGCTAAGAGAGCGTATAGGAAGGGCAAGGAAGAACAAGGATAAACAGAGAGCGAGAAAGAGAGTGAGAAAGCGTGAGTGTGAGAGTGTGAGAGTGTGAGAGTAAGTAAGTAAGAGATGCGTGTTGAAGGAGTCAGGAGGATGGACAGGAGAAGGACAGGAGAAGGACAGGGAGAAGTGAGGAGACAAGGGAGCAACGAGGAGAGAAAAAAAGTTGATTCTGGTGAGCATAGATGCGATCCAGCATTCGCTGTTTGTGCTTTTTGTAATGTTTTCTCTTTGTGTCTCTCTGTTCTTGTGTTGGTTGCTTTAAGACTAGAGACATTCAAAAGACCAGGCAGCTCCTCGTTTTATTATTTCTTGTTTTCATCATAACTCTCACCACCACCTCCTCCTCCTCCTCCTCCTCCTCCTCTTCTGTCTCCTCTTATTTTCATACTTTTTCTCGCACAAACGTGGAGACGGATTTCAAGTAGAAAACTCGATGGGAGGTGGAGCATCCTCAAAGAACACAATTAAGAACGGATTGTTCCTTTCGCACATACTTTTTTCAGAGTTGAGCGAAAAGAAATGGTCCAGGACACCAAAGACGCTCCTTTTGTAGCTGTTGAGAAAAAAAATATGATACGCTGACCAACTAATCGAGCTGAGGAGGGAAATCCCTTCAAATCGCTTTTACAAAAAAGAGCGACAGAGAATTTGGACTCCTTCTGCCTCTCCCTCTTTCTTTGTCTGCTATTCATGACTTCATCCTCCTTCCCCTTCGTGCTTGTTTCCTTCGGAAAGACAAAGGAAGAAAATAAAATGTGTAGAAGCGAACAAACGAGGAGGAGGGAATGGGTTGTATGGCCTGGAAGGAAAGTGAAGGTTGGAGAAGGAGAACACACTTGGACGGAATAATGCAACACTGTAAACCACAGTTTACCACTGCATTATTTTTCTATTTCTGTTTTCATACGCAGTGCACACAATTGTTTTGTTTGTCCTACTCTTGCACGCCTCTTCTCGCTTCAACCTATTCTATTATTCATTGTTCTTACAGTTGCTTCAACCTATCCATCACCCAAAATCCATCACTCTCCATTTCTACTCTTGTGTCATGACTCCCTATCGTCCTGCATGCCCGTCCGTATCGAATATTGTCGTAGTAACCGTGCTCGGATCAAAGGAAGAAGAAAGCACATTACCTTGTTCAACGCAACATTTTTCAGAATCATGAATGTCCCCGACAGTTATCTGGGTCGACTTCCATCCTCCTCGGTTGTCCGCGCCACTGTCGCTGTTGGATATCCGGTGTTTGTCGTGCCGCCTGGACCGACTGTGCCTTGAACGAGGCCGCGAGGAGGATGAGCTGTCGTTGCTCAATATTTGGTGGCGGCTCGACCGAGAAGAGCTTGATTTTCTCCGCTTGCATCTCCTGTGTTCGTCTCGATTGGAGTTGTTGGCTTGGATGTCTGCCTTTGGGCTTGACAAAACGCTGTCTTGGTCCACGACGTGACCCACCACGACGACATGGTCCTGGCTGACTATAGTTTGTATCCCCAGACCATTACCGCCGCATATGCTGTTGTTGTTATTGTTATTGAGGTGGTTGTTTGTTTTGTTGATATTTTCGCTGTTGTTGTTGTCAAATTTCTCCTGCCGTGACAGTGAGGATAGTGAGGGGGATGATGGACTGCCACTTTGAGGTTGCCTCTTCTCCTGTGGTTGTGGCTGGTCTCTCGAGGACAGATGTTGTTCCTGTACCGAGGCAGCCAAGAGCTGGGATAGAGAGATGGACCTCTCAGGTTGGGAGTCAATTAATGGCGATAGTTGATGGTGGGTAGAAGAGTGAGTAGGTACTGTCGAAGTTGTTGGCGAAGGAGGGGGAGAAGGAGAAGGAGAGGGAGAAGAGGGCTCAAAGGGCTTGGACAGGTCAAAGCTCTGGTGGACAGCGAGAACGTCGGCATGTCGGTTGATGTTGGGTCGGATATGGGAAGAGGTGAGGCAGGGTACCGAGACTGTTGAGGCGCCTATGGTCCCCCGCCGAGAATGGTGGCGCACAGGAGCAGAGGATGAATTGTGAGGTCGAGAAGGGGGAGCCAACGCTGGAGACGCCGAGGTCGACACGGAGACGGAGCGGTAGGGGAGAGAGTGAGAAGAAGGGGTTGCAGAGGTTGAGGAAGTCGAGGAGACCGAGGTCGTTGCAGAGGCAACGAGGAGGGGAGTTGAAGACGAGGTGGCAGTGGATGCAGAGGAAGCCGAGGTTGAAGTTGTTGAGCCTGAAGTTGGATCGCGGTGCATTGGTGGCAAAAGGAAAAAAAAAAGAGAGAGAGGCCCCTATGAGGTTGTTTGATTCCTGCTGCCTGTTAGTTGTATGTTCCTGTTGCAAGGCAATGGATGTGGGATGTCGTTGGCGGTGGTTATTAAGTAGGGGCAGTAGGAGAATGAGTTGGGGGCGGGGAGGAGAGGGTGGAGGAAAGGAAAGGCAAGGAAAGGCAAGGAAAGGGGGTTAAAGGGGAAATAGGGCGCGGGTGTACACACGGTCGGTGGTGGTGGTGGTGGCAGGAAGAAGTGGAAACGAACAAGGGAGAAAAAAAAAGGTAAGAGCAAAAGCAAGAGCAAGCAAAAATAATAACAACGACGAAGGCAAAAAGGTGCGAGGAAGGGAATGAGCAAAAAAGAAGAAAAAGAAAAGATGGACGAGCAACGAAAACTGGAATGGAATAAGGATTATTACAGAATAAGGAGAATGTACGAGGAGGTAAAGGAAAGCAATAATAAGGGATGGAAGACAAAGAGAGAGAGGAGAGAGGGTGAAGAAGAGGCAATGGAGATAATGGTGGAGAACAGAGCAAAGAAAAAGCTTCTTTTTTCTTCGACTTGGCCACCTCTGGCTCAGTCTCACTCACTGTCTCTGTGGTAGTTCTCCTTGTCTCTGCTGGGTGATCCCTTTTTCTCTTTCTCTCTCTTCATCACACCTCCAACCACAACTCAATCATCGCCAGGATCTCACCCCGACCTCGCCACCCTACCACCGCCACAGTCCCTTTCTTTCTCCTTTCTCCCAGGGCACCTTGTGACACATGGGGATCCCATCACCAGACGCGGCAAGAGCATCGGTAAGAACGATCTGATCCTTTTTTCTCTTCGCTTTTATCACAACCACACCCGGAAACCCGCTTTTCCAGCGTCATTTTTTATTCCGTCCCACAATTCAAAAAGGACCCGCATAGCCAGCTGGAGAGGGAGACGAGGGTTCCTTCCCTCTGAGCTGGCCTAGGCATGAAAAAATGACTCGATTCGACTCCCGCTCTTGCCTTTTTCTTTCCCTTTTACAATTTGGCTTTTGAAGTGAGAGAAGGCAGGGAGAGAGGGAGAGGGAGGTGGGGGTGTTCTCACCCCTGCAAAAGTTTCATCGCTTGTTTTTTCTGCTTGTCATTCTTAAGAAAATGACAACAGGTCATCCCGTCAGCTGCATCGTGCCTATGCCCTCGAATAGAAAACTTTTATTTTGGATTTGCTAATACACGCAGAAAGTCACTTCTACGAGAGGGTCCATAAGAAAATCCAACCCCATAATCCACATGGTCCATGGGTCTAAAAAAAATCTATGGCTCAGTCAGCTAACAAAAAAACCATTTCTTTTTTCATTCTCAGACCCAGGCCATCTTGCTAGCATACCTATGCGATCGATACCATGACCTCGCCACTTACGCATCCGAATCTCTCAGGCAGCGCGTCCACTTTATGGCAAAGCCCGACGGGTCAAACCTCAAGGACCTCTTCATCTGGGATACGCCTCTTTCAACTCGCTCCCTCGGACAAAACGTCTCTCTGCGCTGGACTCCAAGCCAGATTCAGGACTATATCCACCAGCATTGGTCAGCCGATCAGTTTCCTTTGCACCCGCCTAATAATTGCAATTCCTGGGAGGCTGCAAAGGTGTACTTCAAGGAGCTTGACCAGGAGACTGTCCAGGCCATAGTCCCAATCGGAGTTCAGGGAGATGAGGAGACGAAGATGGATGAGGTCACGCTGTTAGTCGTCCTAACAGCTGAACTGGATTCAGGAGATCAGGACAAGGGTTCTTCCGAGGGGGGAGGACGCCCAGCAGGCGGTACTGTTGGAGGAGGGTCGGCGTCAAAGCAGGGAAAGAGGACTGTCTGGAGATATCACGACATGGTGGCGGTAAGTGAGACCAACTGGGAGCAGAATGGCTGGACCATCCTCTTACCAAAGCATTCTCAACTCCAGGAACCTACGTCATACGACAAGATTACAGGGACAGAGACTGACAAACAATCTGAAGGAGATGAAGAGAAAGTTGAGCAGGATGACGGCGGGGATGACTCGGATGATGATTACTGGGGCCAATACGGGGATGCAGAGGACGAATCGGCAGCGGACGAAACTAACGGCAAGTCCAAAGATAACCAGGACCCTTCAGGCGCCGCAAGCGAGGCACCCCTGGACCAAGACGCCGAGGAGGAACTCTACTGGCGCAAGTACAGTGAGCAGCAGGAGGAACAGGACGAGCTTGAGCGGAAAAAGAAGATGCCAGAACAACAGCACTCATTAGAACACCCA
Organism: Linnemannia hyalina; assembly: GCA_019671135.1. NCBI lineage: Eukaryota > Fungi > Mortierellomycota > Mortierellomycetes > Mortierellales > Mortierellaceae > Linnemannia > Linnemannia hyalina. Next base: position 452,336 of record JAHRHY010000010.1, read on the forward strand.
CCACCAGTAGCAGCAGCAGGGCTTCACCATCTTGATCCTCAGGAGTCCTCCAAGGCCCCTACCCCGCTCCCTGGACAAGTAGATCCCAACATGCTGTCGTCTTTGCTTCAGTCTTTGGTCATGGAGGGCGTCCAACAGATGTACCCGACCTCCTTCTCGGAACTGGACCAACAGCATCAGGGCCCTCTATTGCAACAACATCATGCAACTGTCGACCTCCCTGTCGCTACATCAGCACTAGATACTATATCACCTCTACCCTCAGCAGCGCCTTTACACAAGGACAACACTTCACATCCGGCTGACAATGGAGACTCGCAGTCGAAACTGATGGACTCTATGCGGTCGCTGGTGGCAGACTCTACTCGTGCAGGATATACCAAAGACCAAGTCTTTGCAATGATGGAATCCATCTACAACACACAATAAACATATATATGGGCAGTGCATACAGTGTAGAATGGACTAAAAAAAACCATGTATTTATTATCATTAGGGGAAGTAGTAGTAGTAGTAGTAGTAGTAGTAGTAGTAGTTTTTATGGGTAATAGTGGTTTCTCTCGTGTCCAAGTCGGGGGGGGGGGGGGGGGGGGGGGGTTAATCTTTCTTCAGTGACCCTCTTTGTACATGAGAGTAGCGATGTTCATATAGAAATCAATCGCATCAAAGGGTTTCTGGTCATATCCAATCTTCAACCTATACCGATTGTTCAGATCCCAATGGTCCGCGTCCTCAGTGCCGACATAATGACCCCATCGCGCACTATGCGTCGACACCAGACCATCGTTCTCGCCCTCCTTCGCCTTGATGATCTCCCATGGGATTCCCAGTGGTGCCCAGACAGGGATCTGTTTGACAGCGGCGCCATAGGAATAGTAGGAGACGCGGGGATCGTCGGGGGTGTTGGGGTTGAAGACGTTCTGGCAGTAGTCTGTCGTCAGGTTGGCGTAGGCTGGGGTGTCTACGTATGGGATCAAGCGGTTCAGCAATGGGCTGATGATGGGGTTGCCGCTGGATTGGGAAGGTGGGGGTGGTGGAGGACCTGCAAAGGATCCCGTGGACGTGTATTGGTTGGAGTACGAGAAAGGTGGAGGGATAGTCGTCGTATCGAAAGAAGTGGATTCACCTGCAGTCTGGTATGCTCTCAAGGCTTCCTGAAGGTCCAGAGCCGCAGCTTTGGACAGCCGCGCAGCCTCGCCCAGTTTCCGCATGGCTTCTTCCTCCGCGTGTTGGAGGTGTCCGACTCCGATACTGTCTCTGAACCAGTCCATGACAGGGCTGCCTCGATGGGGTGTGGAGAGTGTTGTGAGGGATTTGACATCGTAGTTCTTATCGTGGATGTGGCTGATCAGGTACCTGCAGTCCAGTCCGCCCTATAATTGGTAATACATCCAAGATGACAATTAGTAAAAACAAATCCCGATCTCCAATGCCTTGAAACATAGCCATAGCTCATCCTTTGTCCAGATGGTTACCATAGAGTGAGCGAGAAAGTTTACATGCATGCCCTCGACGGTGTTGGTCAGCATCCTGTGGAGTGCCTCTGCTCGCTTCTTGATCGATCCCGTCCTAACAAAGTGGACAATAAAACGAAAGAGAGTAATAATAATGATAAGTGTTTGGCGCGCCTCTATTGGTCGGAACTTCTCCCCACAAACTTCGCCCAACAAAAAATCTATTTTGTATGTTCGGTTCCACATGAGCATGTCACCATGGTCATGCAGTCGTACAGGTACACCTCCTCGTGTCCACTCTTCCCGATCGGCAGTCTTGTCGTCACAAGGTCTTTTCTATTATTCTCTTCCCCACCACTTTTTTGTTCCTTCCTTGTGTTTCTATCAAAACATGCCACGCCTTGTCTTGTATGACGCCAACAAAAAAAACCCCCGTGGGGGAGAGTAGAGTACAGAGATGAAAAGGCACTTACTTGGGCACACTGGCAACAATAACCTTGGCACCCAACTTTGTCAACGCCTTCTGAACACCCTTCCAGTAGTGGATCTGCAAATGTGGGATCGTATCAGGTCCCATCTTGTCAAACCCAAACAGGCCTAATCAATCACACACGCACGCATGAAATAGCATGGTGACAATGAAAATGAATCCGAGACAAACACACGGCAAGGTCAGATTCCACACCTGTTGAGGAGACGACACACGTTTTCGTTTCTTTGTATATACGGATTGCAAGTCGCTTGTTTGCTTACCATGACAGAGCACAATGGGATGTCGTGGCGCAGAATAACAAGAACTAACAACGGGCATGGCGTATTCGTAATTCTGTTTTATCCGATTCTCCAACAGACCCCTCCAGGGTGATTGCAGCGATGGGTACTGTGCATGTCGACTCTGACTCTGCGACCGTTGCTGTCCGTGTTGGTGCTGATCGACGTCGCTTACTTCCTGGCTGTGGTCGGTTGAAGAGGAGGAGGAAGTGGCGAGTCCAAGGGTGGACTTGAGGGAGACGTAGATGGCGTTGGTGGATTGGGCGGTCGCCGAGAGAGAGTTGCGGATCTGGGAGGCGAGAAACGTGGTCGTGTTCACCAGCATTTGCTTTCTTGGTTCGGTTCGATGTAGGTGGTTGAGAAGATGGAACAAAGGGGAGAATTTGGAGGAGCGGAGATAAAAGAGGATAGTTTGGAATGTGTTACAGAAGGCAGGGGGGACAGCTGTGCTTTCGAGGATTGTGAAGAAAGTAGGAAGAAAGGAGGAGTTGGACCGGCTTGACAAGGAGAGAATGAAGAAGAGTGGATAGGGAGGAGGATAGATAATGAGTTGAAGAATAAGAGGAGGTGTGGACGAGAATTGGTGGTTTGGAGAGAAGAGTTGATGGGAAGAAAAGAAACTTTCTTCAAATTCAAGGTGGGGTCATTCAGCCTGCCAGCGGTGTCGTTTTTTTTTGGGGCGGACAACACGTGACGTACATGCGTATCGAACCATAAGTCACCTGCCAAGACCCAAGGTGCTCTCGCACCGCACACATGCACTGTACACTCCCGACGCATGACCATGGCTTGCAGAGGTAAGAAAAAAGTACCCAACGTTTTTATTTTTACAGATAGACAGCAACGACTAAGGACTTGACTGAGAAGAAAAAAAAGCAAGGAGGACGACGATATGAAGTGACAGTTATAAGTACAGAAAAAAGGGCAAAGAGTACAGCAAAAATGGTATGATGGAAGCAACAGAAAAGTGAAAGCAAAGTACACAAGCAGAAGAGACGAAAAAGACACGAATGAAACAAGAACGAAAAACGACACACGGCACCCTTCATGAAGATGAACGTGGGAGTTAGTGTTGAGGGCTGAAGGGCGTGAAGCAGGTAAATGGCTTGGGTAGGATCTTCTCCTTCTCGGAGCGATGGATCCGGACGTGCTGGTTAAGGTTGTCGCTTCGCGAGAACCGTTTCGGGCAGTTCTCGTAGGGGCATCTAAAGGCTGGAAGGCCAAAGAAAAAGAAAGAAAATATAAACGCAATTAGTTTGCAGCACATAGCACATAACACACGCAGATATCTTTCTCCACTGCTTTGTCCAGGCCCCCCTCCCTCTGCGCCTTTTTGATTTAATCTTTTTGGTAAGGTTGCATGATTTTTAGGTATCTGAAAAAAACAAGGCACAAGGCAAACTTACGTTTCTCCAGTGTGTGCACAGAGCGTACATGGCGCTTCAGGTGCTCAGATCGCTTAAATTGCCTGCTGCAAGCATCAATCATACAAGTAAACACCCGGGTGGTGCCGTCGGGGCTCAACGAGGCACGACGTGTGCGTGCCTTTGTCGCAAGGCTTGGTGAAGGGAAAGCCGACGAGGACGTCTCAGACGAGATCGATGTCGATGACAGTGAGGGGACCATGGCTGCCCCACCAACGCTGCTCAAACGAGATCGAGGAAGGTGCAGGGACTCGAGAAGCTCGTGCGACTGTGTGATCGGGTAAAGGGAGCCGAGGGAGCCGTGGCGAGGGATCAGATAAGAACGGCACTCATCAGACACCTCAAACGGGGCATAGTCGGACGTGTCAAAGATCGACATGGACTGGCTGCGATCCAAGGAGTGAAAGCCATGAGCGGGTGTCGAAGATGGGGAGAGAGATGACGAGGACGAAGGAGAACCGTCGCTCATGCTACTGTACCCAAACTTGACCACTCTGGAACCGGTTGCGGCCTCGAGGTTGTTGATGGACGATGACAATTGGTCCATCTGGAAGGGATGGACCGAGCCAGAGGACGACGAGAAAGTCGGTGGTAGGCTATGGAAGTCAGCGTTGGAATCGTGGGCAAACATGAGCGGTTGTTGATGGAAGCTTGCGGTGGTATACCCGGAAGGACCACTTGTGTACTGAAGAGGGTGAGGCTCGGAGGAGGTCATGTGGGGCAGAGAGGGCTGATCGTGTGGGTGAGTGGTGAACTGCTGGAAAGACTCTTGGTATCCACTGTGAAATGCTGCCTCTGCCTGCTGTAGTTGTTGCTGCTGTTGCTGTTGTTGTTGGAAGGTCAGTTGGTCGTTAATGCTCTGGACAGACCTGCCGTACATGTATGCGTCGTTGAAACCCGAGAATTGCATATGAGGAGCTGAGAGTGACCGAGCAAACAAGGGAACAGGCCCTGTGGAGGATGAGGCGGCGGCGGAGGCGGCTGCTACGACTGCTGCTGCTGACATTGCTGAAGTCACCATGTGGTGCTGTTGTGGGTCGCTGTGGTCGAGGAGGGACATGGCGTGGGGGTGAGTGAGTTTGTGGTGTGTGCGAGGGTTGTTTGTGTGTAGCGCAGGTCAATTGATAACGGTCGCTTGTTTTTTTGTTTCTTGCTTGGGTGGTGGTAGCAAGCTGGTTTCGAATTCGATGCAGACGGGTGGGTAAATACAAGAGCAACGGTATCAAGGACACGAAAGAAAGGAGCAGAGAATGAAGAGGGGGAGGAGAATTACTGTTGCAAAATGAGAAGAGAAGAAGGGGGAGAGAGGAATAGATACTTAAGAAAGAAGAGGAATCAAGAGGGAAGAGAAAGTGAGGTGAAGGAGTGGAAGGCAGAGCTGATTGATACAAACAACAGCCAGTCTCAAATTAATATCAATGGAGGGAAGGTGCTTTGACTGTGAAGAGAAGCAAGATGGGAAGAAAGACTGAGGGTGGGCTTGCTGGGGACACCAAAGGGATGGATAAAAGTGGTTGGGATGAAAAGAACGCACGAAGAAGGAGAATAGGATGGAGTAAGAGTAAGAGGATGGAAGGATTGTCAAAGAGGCGGATGGTCGATGGGTATTTATGTTAAATAGGGAAAAAGTTCTTATGTTTTGTATTTGTATTTGTTGAAAGGGTCTCTGGTTTCCCTTTGTCCGTATTCACTTTTTTTTTTTTGCATTGAATCTCTGGTAGTACTTATCCATGGGTGCTTGCTGTTTGTTTGGCTGGACGATATAGGACCAACGATACCTTCGAGAGAGCGAGTGGATGTGCGAGAAAGTGAATGAGAGTGAGAAGAGAGAATCCCTTTGGTTGTGTACTGTTCTCTCCGATTGTATTGTTTCCTCACTATTCTATTCTTAAGAAAGAATAAGGCCAAAGCTAAAAATGCGTAAGAGAAGGTGGACCGTTGTTGTTGATGCTGTTTGTTTGTCCCATCCACCTCCACCTCCATTTCCTTCCTCTCTTCCCCCCTTGCGTCTCTCTTTCTCGTCTTCCTTGTTCTCTCTCTCTTTTTTTCCCCTTTCATCCTGCCCTGTCCTGCGTCCCTGCCCTGGCCCAAATTGTCCCAAACACAAACAAAAAGAATAGATTCCATTCAATAAAAAAAATCGGGATCCCTTTGTGCACAAGCAAAAAAAAAATAAACAAGAGTGCCTCTGCGTCTGCATTTTGATGTCCATCGGGCCAATGAAGGCGAACCTTAATTCGATGATAACTAGGGAGAATTGAATGGTTGGATGCTGTCCAAGGTGCAGGTTTGCGTGCATCATTGATTACGTCGCAATTCAATTGCGACATATACAAACAGACTAACAACGACAATCATCAAGCGGAAGGGCCTCTTGTTACGATAGGACTGATTACAGTCTAAGCACCAGCAACAAATCGACATCAACACCACCTCTACTACTAACAAGAAAAACTGTCAACAAGAAAAACAACCAACAAACAGTGGATGTGTTACCTTTTCCTTCTCCCAACAAGTGGTGCCATCCTTTCGAGAACTTTCAAAGAGTTTGCCGATGGTTATGAGCATTGGCCACGAAAAAGCAACATGAAGAACAGAGCAGTGGTGTAGGGCGTGGAGAGAGTGTTCGGGAAGGAACTCTGGTACACCTTTTCCTTCTTTAATTGATCCATCATTGGCCTACGCACACTGGAAACTGCATCCCTCCTTGTATCATTGCCCAGACATGCTAATGCATACACCCGACAACACCACCAGCACCGTCGACACCAAACACCACACACCCTACTCCACCAGACCTACCCATACCCGGTCTTACACTTTTCTCTACTTCGTCGTCCTCGTCTTGAATATAGGATTCATTTATGAAAATAATAATTGAACGAGCGCCTTTTCGTAACTGTATTGGTTCTTCAAAAAACACTAACCCCTTCTTTTCGTCTCTCACTCTCTCACACAAACAACTTCTTAGTGGGTGGTGTGCAATGCGTGTATGCGATGCTACGGGTGTTTTGAGTGACAATTAATTTGATTTTTTTTGGTCGAGACACTTCACCTTCTCTCCATAAGTGCACGCACCAATTTTCTATTCTCTGTCCCCTTTCTCTGTCTCCTACTCATTTTCTTTTTTTTTCATGTTCGTTTTCATTCGTCTTCTTCCTCCGTTGTTTTTTCGCCTTTGATATACTAGCTTTTTTTTCTCTTGGGCGTTTGATCGTGTTCAGGGTAGAGGAGAAATATTGAAAAAGGGGAAATACACGTATGGATGGATGATCCTTTCGATGTTCATTGTCCTCCGATAGATATTCAAGCAACAGCTACTCTGCCCACCCTTTTTTCGCAAAAGTTCGTTGTGTTTTCTTCTAGAAAAGAGGAGTGACTTTTGAATGTGCCAACAAAGTGAACGGCAAGGTCGGGTTCATCTACCCTCAAGCTCCACATGGGAAGGATGAGGGGGGTTTGTTGTGTACCTTTTTGAAGGTATGTTTCCTCGACTAATTGAAGCTAATCTTCAAAAAAAATTGTTGTTGTTGTTGTTTATGCCTTGCTCGTGTTTGTCAGGGTTTGCGATGAGTACCACCGCACTGTGCACACTAAACACACATACACACAAAACAAACAACGCACAAGGCAGGGGTTACCATGGAATGACTGGTCATCGTTTGCCGCAGAAAGAAAGCACATACGAAAGAACAACAATAAGAAAAAAAATCTTCCGTTCGTTTCACCCGCGAGGTTATAGACAGCGCGAACCTAGGAACCATAACGAGAAAGGCAAAAACGAGAAAGACAAATAACATAGCGCGTACGTGCGTCTCGGATTGCATTTTGTGTCTCGAGCACTGGCCAGCCACCCTCGAAAATAACAAGATTTCGTTGGAGACGTTTTGTTTGGGCCGGTTATTGGAGGTGGTTCTGAAGACGGACAGAGTCAGATTTCGAATGAATGGAGTGAGAGATGGAAGTGATGGTGTGGTGTGTTTGCTTGAGAAACAGTAAGAGAGAAAGAACCCTCAGTTCGAAATTTCGGGTATGTTGGTGGTGGTGGTGGAGTAGGTGTAGTGAATGCGCGCGCATGTGTGTTATTAGGCTCCAAGGGTCTCGAGGACCCTTCGTTCCAACTTGCACGCACCACATAGGAAATCGAGGAGGTGAGAATCGATTGCAAATATTGTATTCTATTTTCGTTGTCGCAGATGCATGCGTTTGTACACCGGCAGCAAGAACGCTGATTACCTACAACACCGTCGCTTTTCTCGTTAGCTTTCGATACATATACAAGAGAAGGCAGATCAGTCATGGCGGAAATACAGTTATCCATGTTCTCTAGAACATTAAGTAACCAATGATAGGTAACTCTTGACTGTCTGGCTTAAGCCCAAAAAAAAAAAAAAAAAAAAAAAAAAAAACGAAACAAGGAAAAGATAAGGATATGCTAGGGCGCCATATTCACCAGAGCGCAATGGCAAGAAAGCTCAAAAGGGGAAAAAAAGACAACTGCTTCGGCTCTTCATCCCATGGTCGCAGACAACCTCTTTTTCATTATTTGCATTCGGATTAAAGACAGATCACCCTTTCCTTACCTCTACCCCACATAGCCCCTCTGCCATATGTCGCACAATGTCACCCAATATTCCGTCGACAAGAGAGAGGATATTCGAAATATGGAATGGCTGAGAGGGGAGGAAGGGGCATGGTAACAGAACTGTAATGACTGTAATGATCCCTGTCGGCGCTTTTTTTACTTATACAAAAAGCTCTTATTCTTTGTACATTTGCGTTAACAGTCAATGGTTGCATGCATGCTGCTTACCTCTCTCTTTATTTTTTGTTTTGCTTTGGCGCTCAACAGGTGACTTAACCTTAGCAACAGCAACGAGAAAAAAAAAAAAAAAGCAGCGACCCCTTTCTACTTTTTGCATCTACTTTTCATTGAGAATTTACTATTGCGTCCGAATTGAGATGTGGGCCATGGTCCGCCTGAATTTTGTTTTTCTAGAAAAGCGCCATTTTCTTTGTATGCTGCAACCATGCTCCTCCTTTGTTGCTTCAGGTAAGCGGGGAAATAGTGTATTCGTTGGATAGAAAAGGAGACGCGGCGGGTTAATCGACGTGTGCTTGTGTTTTGTCTGTATAATTGGTCTGATGCACACTTTCATACAAGGGGGATGAGAAAGTGGAAAGGGTGAGGGGAGATAGAAGGGAGATGAAGTGAAGGGGAAAAAAGAATGGCCTACTCGGTGAATTCCTATTTGCATAACACGCGTCCTTGTAGAAAGTAGAACTTCCCTAACGACAATAGGATATCCCGCATAGAACACTTATCCCTTCTTCCATTTGTACAACGTAGCGCTTGACGTTGGGTCTTTCCGTTCAGTTGAACTAAGGCGAGAAAGCAATAGGTTGAAAATAACACGCGCTGTTGATCAGAAAAGAAGCCGGTGCCGGACATTTCACTGATGATATAGATCGTCAGGAAGATCATTCATCGCGGACAGATTAATCGCAAGATAAAAAAAGGCACTCCACAACATGAAAGTATATTGTTGCCTCCCTTTCCCCTTGACTTTTCATTCATGTCAACAGTCAGAGTTCCTCCTTTTTCTCCTCTGCTTGGGTCATTCTCCTTCGCACTTGAGCATTACTGCTCAGATTTGTGCCTTCGCCCCTAGTTAGTCCATGAACCACACCAAATGAAAAAAAAGTGACGAAGGAGTGAGTTAGTCCATATATGACCATGGCCATTGGTCAGCACAAAAGTATGTTTTCTGTTTTGATTGTACTGTATTACCTGTGTATCAATGATATCGAGATATTCACGGGTTTAGGTTCTCTACTTCAGCTGTTATCTTTCTCCATGGTTGCTCTTTGTCTCTCCTATCTGTTCATTCCTTTCCTCTTCCTCCCTTTTCTTTTCCCACAGTCTGAGATGGACAGAAAAAAAACCCCAAACGGAAGTGAGAAGACAAACAAAGAACGCAAAAAAATGGATCGAACGCTGCAGGCGAAACATGTATCTGACCTGACGTACAGTCTTTTCATGATATCACTTTCCCCCGCCAAATGCTCCCTTTTTTCTGACCGTGGTGTTGGGCATGGTTCCATGCGGTGGGTAGAGATACATCTAATATAAACGAGAGGTCCTAGAATTCGGTGGTGAGACCTAAGTTTTTCGTACTACGCGATTTTTCTTTCCTTTCAAACGTGATCCATCCCTTTTTTTCCCAGCTCCTTTTGATTTCGATTTGTTAATACCAATACGTTCACCGACCTCCCCCCTTTCCAGCTGTCAACCAATGAGCAAATTGATGTCATTCCACGAGAGCGCCACGACAAAATCGTGTCGAAGTTAGCAAGCATGTCATTCCTCTAATCCTTGTTGTCGAGTGCAACTCATTTCTTGTAGCCTTTAGGGGACTAATGTAGTACAAGGATAGGGATACCTTCCTTTCCTTCTTTCTCTCTGGCTATCATCCTTTTGTTTGAGTTAGGGAGCTACAAATGACTCGTTTGAATAAACTGGAGAAAAAAAAGTGGTCGCACTCTAACCCTCAAGCCAACGCTCCAAACACAGCACCTTACACCCCCCCCCCCCTTTTTTCTTCTTCCTAGACCCATTTTTCTTTCTCTCCCGTTCAATTTCTCCGTCTGTCTCAGTTCGCCACGTCTGCGAGTGTATCCACTTCATTACCGAGTCCTCATCCAACCCTTGCTAATTCACTTTTCTCCTCATATCCTCATATCCTCCTATCCTCCTATCCCTTTTTGCTCCCTAAAAAATCACACACCTCCACTGATGATAACTTTTGTTCGTCATCCTTCAGCCACTTGATTTAACGCGTGGAGTAGAAGTCAACCGTGGTTGAAAATAGAGGAGTGATAGACTGGAGCAATAAGAGTTTAATATGACCCCATGTTTATGTTTCGAAAATGCAAACCAGAAGACGGGGTGTAGAGAAGGACCCAGAACGCCTATGCCTCCAGCAACAAATGTTTCTTTTTTGATCGTCTGCGCCCTCGCTAGGGATAATTGTGTTCTTTTGATCAGACAGGCGCTTGATTTGTCCAGATTTTGTATCGGTGAAACCATGTTTATATTAGAGGTGGGTGAAGATCTTCAGAAGAGAACGAGGATACTAATGATCTTCGCTGGCTTGAGCTGCTCTTTTTTTCATGACGTTTCACAGAAGGGCAGGATGTTAAAAATAACAACTGCGTTCCCATGTCTAAGGTTGTCGTCGAGAGAACAAATAAACTGATATCTACCTCCACACGCGAACCTTTTGTCTCTCTAGTAGTTGATTGTCGTACCTTTGGTGCCTTTTCCTCTTGAAAGGCTTTCGTGTTATCAGCCAAAGAATCACAAGCAAGAGATTTGAGAAACCCGAAGGTACAAGAGTAGTTTGTTTTTGTATTGTTTGTTTGTTTGTTTGTTTGTTTGTTTGTTTGTTTGTTTGTTTGTTTGTTTGTTTGTTTGTTTGTTTGTTTGTTTGTTTGTTTGTTTGTTTGTTTGTTTGTTTGTTTGTTTGTTTGTTTGTTTGTTTGTTTGTTTGTTTGTTTGTTTGTTTGTATGCTTGTTGCTTGATTGATCAGTCGAACAGTTGCGCATGAGTAATGCCCTGTGTCAATGTCGAAACCCAGAGCGACGTTTTTTCCATGCAATGATCCCCCTTTTTCCCATTCACCTCCGACATATTATTTTCCAGGCGTGCTTTTTTTCTTGGGCCAAGGTAAAAATCATACCGAACCTGTGGTTGCATAGCACAGAACACAAACAACCAACATGTCATGCTTGCCTACACCCTTCTCTGTCTTCTCTTTGGGGAAGACTTTTATGGTTTTTCGTCTTACTGTACGTTCATCATTTATCCCCCCCACACCCACATCCCTCTATGATATGATTTTTATAGAGATGCGGAGCATAAAGGCCAGAAGGACTGTACACATTATTTTGTATCAAGATTTGATATCTCAAGCCGTTGTCTTGCTATTGCCTTTTTCCTCCTATTCTTCTACTCCTACTTGCCCTTCTTTTTTAGTCTCACCTCTTTCTCTGTAGTTTTGTTGGTTTGTCGTGCCATTGCTTTGTTGTTGTTAATGATGTGGCTGCTGCTCTTTTCTTCTTTGCTTCTTCTGCTTCCTTTATTCTTAATCTATAGCTGCAATATCTAGTCATCCTAGGTTCATGGGTGGTCGAAGACAATTTGACGCGAAGTCAGGAAAGACGATAGTTCAGGTATGAGAGTAAGGGCGGGGAGGCAGTAGTATTTTGTTTTCGGTCAGGTTTTTGTTTGGGTGTGCGTCTGTATGTTAATTCTGTTTTCATGACGACAAGGAGAGGGTGTGTTTGTGAGAAAGTGAAGGAGAGGAACGAAGGAAAGGAGAAAACAAAGAGTAAATAAAATAGAAACCACAAAAAAGAAAATTGGCTGCATTGCTGCATTGCTGCATTGCTCCATTCCTGCATTGCTTGCAAGAGGATGGAGAGAGAAAGTGCGAGAGGAGAAAAAAAAATAGCACTATACTTTTTTTTGGGAACTCTGTTTGTTATTTGTTTGTAGTGGACAGAGAAGGCGGAGACATTTTTTCCATTAATGCACCTAATTGTTCCCATACTCTCTGAACTAACCAACCAAAAAGAAAAAATAAATGCAACAGCACGATGACGGTGTGAACACTGCATCCGTCTCTGGGATGCGGCGCAAAATCATTTGAGTTTTTTCTCATTTCTTCTCCTCTTACTATTTTTTCAAGGGTGTTAGTAACTTACAAGGATGAGACAGAATAGGACAAGGACCCCAAGGTTATAAGAAAAGGAGGGGTGGAAAAAAAGTAGAGAGAGGAGGGTGGGAATGGGAGGCAGAGAAGAAAATAGACTGAGTTTCTGATAGACGCTGCAGGTGCGTTAGAAGGAGAGAGGAGAGAAGGAAATTCTTGCTGTGTGCGTGGTTGGGTGGGTGTGTGAGAGTGCTTGGGTCATCGAATTTCGTTTTGAGTAAAGAATGAATGGCCGTTATTGCTGTTGATATTGTTGTTTTCTTTATGATTTCGATTCATTAACTTTTCGAACTCTTTTGTCCATGCTGCCGAATTCTTTCCTTTTCTTCTCTCGCAGTTTCGTGTGGTTGGCAGGAAGAGAACATTGTACAATCGCAACCAGCGCGGCATAGATTGGGTGACAACAAAAAACAAGGGCATAAAGTTAGGAAACAAATGCCAAAAGGGCTGGGATTGAGGTGTGCGAGTGCGCGATTGTTTGGTAGAGAAAGAGAAATGTGAGGGAAGGGAAAGCGGATGACGATGCGGAGGAACTGGAGTTGTGTGTGTGCGAGGGGAAGGAAGGATTGATTCTTCCGGATATAGCTTCCAGTGAGCAAGTTCATCGCAAGGCAAACCGAGCCAAAAAGGAGATGGTGTGTGTTTGGATGCGCGTGTTCTCTCAGCCGGTTTAGTGAGTTTTGGTTCTTGATCGTTGCCTCTTGTGTGATCTTCGAGAAAGGTGTTGTCGCTAGCGTTTGTTTGTTGTCGTCGTTGTTGTTGCCATCGTTGTCGCTTTGTATATCTGACCGACGGTCATCAACAACAAAGTAATTATATTACAAAACGAATAGTCGTCCTAGTGAGTTGATTGAACAGAACCAATGAATGACGAATCAATGGTCGAGATAAGTTTCTCTCTGTTACCTACTCAGTTCCTCCAACCGCGCCTGTCTCTCTCTCGCTCATTTTGTCGACGATGTGCGTAGGTTCAGACGGCGTTCTCTTCATTTTATTCCTGTCGCTCTCTCTTTTCCTCTCTTGATCGAATTCTTTTCTCCACACATTAACGGTGGCGCTATGAGAGCATCAACAGATTTCTTTCTTAATTCAAACTTAGTCACATCCATCTGTTCATTCATTGGATTTTCTCTCTTTTTCATGTTACCTTTTTTCAACCAGCCTTGACGACTACTCTCAATCAGCGGGTACCCACCAGAGAAAATGACAAGGACGTAAAGGAAAATATACCGCATAAGACGCAACTAGAAACAATCGATGCCTCTCAATAATTCCGCTCCGAATATTTTCTTCCGCATTATTGTGAGAGGATAAAATCGTTCTCGGGAAGCTGAAGAAAGGATTGCGGCGTTATCCGCTTCATATTTTTTCTGCCTGCCCGACAATGGCCAGAAGGCAACAACAACATGCACGCAAGCTCTGCAAAATAATTATGTGTCAAGCTCTAAGCCAGAAGGCAACACCAGTCAAAATGCAGCGATTCAGGCAGAGGTACTATGAATTGAGTAAAAGACCGTCCGTTTTTTTTTGCACAGTCATTTGCGTTTCTTTACTTTTCTGCGTTTGTTTTTCAACCTTACACACTTGATTGTTTGGGGCATGAAGAGAGTGGTTTGTTGATGCTACTAAGTTGTTTTGGTGTTTTGCTTTGAATTCTTTCGGTGCGCTATCTTCTCATTGCGTCGCATTGTTGGACTAGGAGTGCGAACAGAAGAGGTCGATGTCGATGGTGGCCTTTCTTTATTTTCAATTACTGCTGGCGTGTTTTTTTATCTTCGAACTCTCATTGTTTGAACTCTATGTTTTCTCCTCCCAACAGTCTCCCGAAAGGAAAGAGTTTTGCTCCTGATGCCCGATTGTAAACATGGCGTGGTATTGTTTTGACCAAGCCCGTGCTGTCATCTGTCGCCTCTCATGTGTTTCTAAAGAAGGTACGACAGACGAGACCTTCCACAGCGATGGGTTCTTTTCAACACACTCAAGTAGAACAAATAGCAGAGAAAACTATGCGAGGAAGGGATTACCCAGTTTTTTGGAACATAATGTTAAAAAGGTAAAAATCCTCCCAGGGGGAGAAAACAGCCAGACACCAAAGGGTCGCTTCAGTGGATCAAAGCTCGGCCCAATTGTCTCTTCTCCAGACAACACTTTAGAGACGGGAAAGTAGACGAAGGAACCCCAGTGAAAAGAGAAGGATAATAAAGGGCAGAAGTAGAGAAGTATCACTGTCATCTTTGATCATGCATACACACCGTAACGGTAAACACGATGGCTGTAAACATTTCGCCATTGCTATGGTTCGCCATGGTTCGTTTTTTGACAGCGTCTACTTTCTGCTTCTTTGTTCATTTGTGCGTTTTGTATTGTTCACTATCCCGAGAATCCATGACTGTTCATGCTGCTGTTTTTTGTTCTCCTGTTTTAACTTGTCCTATTGGAGGTTTTCCCCACTCTTGTTCATTGATGTATACACAACCTTCAACGAACTAGCCTGAGTTTTTTTTTTGAAACCAATCTTCACGTCAAACTAAGCCAACCTTTATCTGTTGTATCTGTTGTTGTCTGTAGAAAGTACACCGATCGAGTCCATCGAGCCATTGTCGCTACCGTTAGACTAAGTCAACGCCAACGCAACAGAACCCTTGTTTCCTCCCAAAGAAGACATGAATAAATCAACAGGCCAAGACACAACATGTGGTGGCGCAAGGATTATCGCAATTGAGATAAAAGAGAGAGGTGGCGAGGTAAAGGAAAGGAGCGTGCGGTACGGTGCAGTGCAGAAGGTGGGTGACGAAAGGGAAAGAACACCTTTTGTTCTTCTAGGGCCATTGAATAGTCGTTGAGTGAGCGATAATTAATTTGACCCTTCAGTGGGATGCAAAGCAAGTCCCTTTTATTTCGTGAACATTTCGCTCTCGCTTTTCTCTTCGCCCATCGCTGCACTCACTGAACAAACGAACATCACAGCAACACAAGCAATGAACCCCCAGGACCAAGACCAGCAACAGATTCAGGACCTCGCTCAGCAACTCGCGAGACAGTTTGTGACGATGAGACAACAACGGACCAATCGCACAACGCCATCCCAGTCGACTGATGGAAACACAATTGCTGGAGCCATCGACATCACAAACTTGGCCAGCCAACTCGGTGGCCTTTTGAATGCCCATGAAACCACCAAGAATGCTTCTACTCAGGAAGGAAATGGCTCCTCCACAACAACAACATCAACATCAATCCCAGCAGCAGCGCCTGCGACTGGAATCACAGAAACGGCTGGTCCCACTGCTCATGACTTCAACTCAATCCCTGACCCTTCCATTTACGAAGTCGATTTTGTCAACATTTTCAAGGGCACCAACGCGTCTGTCCTTCGATTCGAGGAGCGTGAGTTATTGGTAAGAACATGGCCAAGAGTGTACGCAATTATGGCTCGACGCATAGAACGAGCAATTGGAGGATTGAGATAGTGAAAAAAGGTGCAGTACCAAAGACAAGATAAGATATCCACATGTGCTAATGCGTGCTCACGACTGCTTCGCCATATCTCTCGAGTAGGATCTGGCGAGTGATCAGATGCCAATTGGTCGATTCTTCGAGGAGGCTGAGGCGATGGCGGATGAATTTCCTGACGACAACCTCGACGATATTGTCATTCGGTATGTGAACACATGGACTATTTGTCGCCATATGCATTGTCGATCGCAGACCAGCACAGAATATCGACAATCGACACTAAATATTACCCACTCTAATTTATCGCCCTTTGCTTGCTCGCCCTCAATGGCACACAAACTACATTTAGCCGACTCCTGCACTGGTTCAAGAACGAGTATTTCACCTGGGTCAACCAGCCTCCTTGTACCCGCTGCGAAGTAAAGTTGACGTGCCAAGCGACATCTCTGTCACTCTGTACCTCACAAAAAAAGAAGCTAATGGTAACCAATTCCGCGATCTTCACCTCTTTCGAAATTGTCTCAGTCTAGCACAACGTCCATTGGTAGCGTCGCACCTACGATTCAGGAGCGCGAACAGGGTGCGGGCATGGTCGAAACCTACAAGTGCACCGCTCCAGACTGCCGCCAGATCACTCGCTTTCCGAGATATGGCGGGATGCCCAAGATCCTCTTCGAAACGCGTCGAGGCCGATGCGGCGAGTGGGCAAACGTAAGCTTTGTCAATCTGTTACCTGTTATCCATGTCGTTGTTCTACACTAAGTTTACAGAGGCTGTACCTTTTGTCTGGTGGTTGTAATTGCGGGCTTTCGTATTACCCACTTTCATATTTGACCATTTCGAGCTACCCCTTTTGTTTACCATGTGGCGAATTGGATAATTTGTTGTTCTGGCTGTGAATGTGCTCATCGTCCTCTGTCGCTACCAAGGACAGTTTGATCTTCTCCGTCATTTGATTCGTACCCGACTGACTGCGCATTTCTTTTCTCTCTCTCTTTGCGTGTTTCCACGCCCTTCCCTTTTCTTTCTCTCACATCTCCTATCTTGTGCTATCACCCCTCCTCTGTCCCGCTTCGACCACACATACCCTGAAAATTTAGTGCTTTACGGTTTGCTGTCGTGCATTAGGATACAAAGCGCGCTTTGTGCATGACACTACGGACCATGTTTGGACCGAGGTTTGGAGTGAGCATAAAGGGCGCTGGATCCATTGCGACTCCTGCGAGGCCGCGTATGATCAACCGTTACTCTACACGACTGGATGGGGCAAAACTCTAAGTTATTGCGTGTCTTTTTCAGGTAAGTCAACGAAGGTTTGGGTCAGGTTGAGGTAGAAAAGCTCTACAAGGCTACAGATGGACAGACCAATAGACGGGGGGTTCGAAAAAAAAAAGAGTTGAGAAAAAATGACACGGAAGAAGGAAATGAGAATTGAATAAAATTGTTCATTCTCGATTAGCGAAGGCTCCATGGAGGTGCTTTTTTCGCTTTGGCTCTCTCACTTAATTTCTTCCCCTTTTCCTCTTTGTTTATCCCTCATGTGTCGTTTTCTGGCTCTGTCTCTCCTCCTCGCTGGGGTAATCGCTCGCCATTGGTTTAATTGTGTTTTTTTTGCAAACCCAACAACAAGCTGAGGAGGTGGTTGATGTAACAAGGAGATACACCGTTGATTACGACTCGGCGGTAGTCAAGAGAAGGAGGTCCATCCGAGAGCCTGTCTTTGCAAAGGTAAGAACACTCTTTAGTTTTTTTTTCTGTACCTCTATTTGAATACTCCATCGTCAATAAGGGAAATGTTGGCATTCATGCAGCCAGGGGCTAGATTGCTTTTTTTTTGTTGTTTCCATCCCCCCTTCCTTTCTTTGCTAACTTTTTGCTTCCGCGTTGAGCGAACAACCATGTTTGCTATCCACTTTTGTTCATGGCCTGGAATGAAGACCCTGTACAAGTTGGGCTGTGTGAGCTGCGTTTTTTTTCTTCGGCAAACAGGACGAGGGCTTCCATTTGTTTGACCAGGGACTATGAAGTACTCAGCAAAAAAAAAAAAAAAAAAAAAAAAAAAAAGAGAGAACATAAAATAGGAGAGAAGAAAAAAAAAGGGATGTCTGGCACGCTCCTATTTTTTTTTCTAACTTACACTCAAGTGTACAATCACTTGAGGACAGTCGTCATCATTTTTTTGTGTAATGTTGTTTGCATTGAACATCTGTCTTTTGTGTTGTATGTAATTGTTGTTTACTCTTGTTTTTAGTCGCACTTTACTCACAGTAAAAAGAGAATGCTACCTTGCCTCCCATTTTGTCTCGATTTACACGCAAAAATAGGTCCTGCACCACCTTTCCGAGTCCAACCTCTCGCAACTGGACCTCAAGCCGGAGGAGATTTTGGCCATTCGGCATAGGCAAGCACAGGAGCGGGATGATCTCCATGGTAAAAATGGAGACGCCCGTGCACTTGAGACCAAGGACCGTCAGAGTGGTAATTGCCTTTTTGTGTCGTGCATGTTGAGAGATAGTAATTGCTTCGTCGCATCGCGTAGACTATTCTCGCCTTTCGTTCACGGGTCATCGGATGTATAACAGTAGGTCACCTTTATCGATCGCCTTTTCTAGCATACTGACAAACACGAAACGGGCTATTGTTTTTTCTTTGTTTTCTCTCTTTATTCGATTTCCATTTAGGTTCTGATGAATGGGCCAAGGCCAGAGGAGAGAGAAAGTGAACCAACCGGCTTGCTCTCTTGAATTGGCACTGATAGGAGGGCGAAGGTGGGAACAACGAGTGAGACCGGCGTCCCCGTCCTCACTCATTATCCATGCATAACCTAGCCATCAACCAAAACGCGCCGCGATTTTCTTGAGTACTACTCCGGCTGAAACAACCAAAAAATGGGCCGGCGTCCATTTTAGCAAACAATAAAGTATATCAACATGGATGCAATGCAATGTAACAACAATGCGGGACAAGAAGAAAAGGTACACAAAAAATGTAAATGTTATTATTGGTTGTTACTGAGAAGGATGCAGTCCAACAATGACCTCTCCTTGAAAGAAAAAATAAAACACACGCACTCGCTCAACAAAATGCACTGGGCCGCCTATGCCATGCATGTCTCATTGAAGAGACGAGACTTTGGGTGGGTCGTTGAAAAATAAATACAGGAAAGGGAGAAGAGAACAGAGAGTAGCGAAGACAGGACCCTTTTCCATCCAATTGCGCATACTCTTTATGCAATCCTATCCTATTCGTTCTTGAACATTGTTCTGACTCAGGAACGTTCTTGATCCTTAAATGCAAGGTGGGACCAACCGTTCTTTAGTTTGGGAGAAATAGGGAAAGTCAAGAGAGCAGGAGAGAGAAGGGCAAAAAGGGCCATATTTGGATACTTTCGATATTGTGTGCCTTTCTCTCTCCCTTCTTTCCTCGACTTGTGTCTCGTTCTTTTCTCTCTCGTCTCTTCCGAGGAGAAGAAGGACCAAAAAATTGTAAAAACGAACAAACGAGCGAAAGAACGAACGGTGAACGAACAAAAGGAAAATGGGAGTGGCGAGTCCTATCTTGTTCCACTGAGAAGCGCTCTGGAAGACGCTAAACTAAAGCCATTGTGAGGAGTGCCTTTAGTATTCTAATCGACAAAAACAAACCTAGTTCCGGAAGAAGCCCCAAAAGAAGATATAATGGTTATATCCTATTACTTTGGCCGTGTATTTTCGCACTTTTTAAGTTGGTATCTTTGTTTTTTGGTAGGGTGTGTCGCGAATATCTAAAAAGAGGGGCAAGTGCACACGCAAATTCATCTTTGTGTTGCTTTAAGCTTCTCGTGTGCAAAACAGGTGCAGGCACTGACTGACAGGATCGGGACTCCAATCTTTCTTGTTTCAATTGATCCTCTTGTTTTTGCCGCACCCACTCACCTACCCACGCAAACTCCACATCGCCTCGTCTCGACTCGCCTTGCCTTACCATGACACAAAGAAACAAACAAACAGCCAACCATGACCCTTTAGCGTGTTTCCCTTTCTCTCATTTTTGTGGAAAGATGAGATGCTTGGCTGAACCTTTTTTTTCTTTCTTTCTTTCCCTCCCTCTGGATCTTGACTCGTTCGAGAATGAAATATGTTGACAAGATTTTTTTTCTCGCCTTCATTCTCTTAACCGTACGTGCAGACGGCCGCGCGTCGTTTCCTGTGAATTCGTGCCTTTCGAATGATAATGCGTGAATTGTGGAGAGAGACCGATAGAGAACAATGGAATGAGAAAAGCGATAAACGGACACTGGCGTGTGCTGTCAACTGCTATTGACCTTCATATCTCTCCCGTCTTTCCTTCCCTTCTGCTTTCCTCCTCCACATCCCGCCCCACACTGTCGTTGTTCTGCTCTCACAAATGAAAAGTGCGGATTTTTTTCCGCACAATCATGGACGGCGTCGTCGCCTTACCCCTCTCCCCTTCTCTCATTCGTTGTCTCTTCCTTCATCTCTCCCTATTTTTGTCTATCTCTCTATTTCGGACAATACGTCTTTGGCCACAACCACGTTCGCTCATTCGCTCATTTCTTTTATTCTTGCATTGTATTACTGTGTCGATTACTTTTTTTGTGGCTGTCATCACTCCATGGACCCGACTGGCCGGTGCTCCCATCTTCCCGTGTGCGGCCCTGTGTTCCTTTTTGGTCCCTTCATCTTGCACATCTTTACTAATAATATTATGACTATCCCAGAACAGTCCGCCGCCGGACCAAAATGGTAATATTAAAACTGAAGCACAGTTTAAACTTTGTTTTTTTGCCCAACTGATGGCTGGGAGGATGGGTTGAAGAAATGAGGAAATGAAAACGGAACTTGGCGAAGGCAAGGCAAGGCAAGGAAACAAACTATCATGTGCTCCTATCACGAAGAAAAAGTCCTCATTTTAGTGAAGGGAATAGATTACCGTCTGCACTAATATCATCACCAGCACTGCACCCCTAGTCACTTCTCCCAATCTTGCATAGAGGGAGCGACCACACCAATCACTTAAACCATGACCCCTTTTTGTGATGAAAGCAAGTTTGCGCTTTTCTTTGTTTCCTTCGGTTTCCTCCAAGGAACCAAAGCGCCGTGATTACGAAAATGGTACTGAGATTGACAATATTGTGAAAGAGGACCTAAAGCACTGAGACAATAGAAGAATAATAAAAAGCAATTTAGCTGTGTAATAAGACTCATCCACGTTCAAAAGGGTGCAAGATAAAACTGAATAGGCGTTGCTCAATTGGTTGTCTTTCCCAGATCTTTTCCGTGTTCCTCTTCGCCTCGCATGTTTTTTTCCATTTCACCTGCCCTTCTTTCGTTGTTCCGTCAAATTGAACTTAATGAGGACACACCATTTTTACTTGGAGAAGAGGAGGCAGGTGTAATAGAAAGGGATGACCAAAGTTTCCCCTTTTTGTAACACCATTTCCTCTAATGAACCAAGATACAACCAGAAAAACAAGGACCAATCATTTGCTCAGAAAAAGGATTGTTATTGTCTTCCTCGAGAATCTTCCCTGTCACTCGTCTTCGTTGAATGTCTTTCTGCTCCTTTATCATTGACCCTACCTTTTCTTCATTTTTAGGGGACACAAAAAAAGGCGCCATGTTGACAGAGATGAAAGCGGAATGGAGAGCATGGGCCTCTCGCTTCTTTTTTCTTTCATCAATCTGATGTTTTAGGGGTTACCTTACTTTCTTATTGATACGTCTCTTGGTCACTCCCGCGCCACCCATCTCCCCCATTTTTTGATCGACTCGTAACATAAACAAAACACATTGACATGGGGTGGGGGACATGGCGATCGGTGTTATTGAGCTTTGTTTTCTTCCTCGATGGATTGTAAGCGTACTGATTCACTCCCGCGCGACATGACAGGGAGGAAGGAAGAGTAAGCGCTGCGAAAAAGGCAAATATTGCAGGATAAATAAACATAAACAACGTGTAGACTAGTGCCATCACAAGATCAATGCTTTCAATTCCAGTCACCATGCGAGGAAATAAAATATATTACACAAAGAAAACTTTCGTCCTACCTTTTGGTGGAGTGTCTTGCATAAGAGAACCAAAAGCCCTTTATTTACATCTTTACACAAGGATCGGCGTTGAACGTAAGATATCTTCAAAGGTATATAATAGAAATAGATCACGCGTTGCCACGCAAGTCAAGCTCTTTCCTCATCTAGAAGAATCGCCAACTGCATTCGATGCACATACAAACACACCCACTACGTCAGACAACAACATGGTGGGCTGATGCCCAATGCGCGTTGTCCTTTTTCTTCATTTCTTTCTCCAATGTTCGACTACAAACTGATACCAGGTGGAGTTGGGATGAAGAAGAAGAGAGTAGTTTTTGAGGGAATGAAATTGGTAGACTCATGGCCTTGGAGTTAAGTGGTGATAAGAGAGGGGATCGTCAGGGGCACTCGGCGATATTTTAATTTAATGAGTCAGCTATTGTCGACGATCCGAGAAAGCTTCTTTCCGCCGATCTGAGAAAATCTCCGACAGATATGAAAGCAAAAGTAAAAAGCGTCATCCTTGCACTTATGGAGATATGAGAAGTGGCAATTGGGAAAGATTTCGTTGCAGCACACAAACAGTGCAGTGTCAATGCGCTGCTTACTTCCACGCCCCACGCACTCTGGTTGGGCCTCGATGGAGAGAACATGTGGTCCGGATAAAATGGCTAGGTAAAAAAAGCATCTAAAGGGAGGAGCGATGATCAAAAGAGTGATCTACTTCGAATTACATCGGCACAAAGGACAGGGAAGTGGTCAAACAGTGTCAAAGCGCTGCTTACTCCCACATCCCACACTCACACTCTGGTTGGGCCTGGATGGAGAGAACATGTGGTCCGGAAAAATAGTCAGGTAAAAAAAAGCATCCAGAGGAAGGAGCGATGATCAATGAGTGATCTACAGCAGATCACATCTGCACAAAGGACAGGAAGTGGTCACTTCCACATCCCGCATTCACACTCTGGTTGGGCTGGAAGGGGAAGACACTTGGCCCGGAAAAAAATAGTCAGAGGAGCGATGATCAATGAGTGATCTACTTAGGATTACATCTGCACAAAGGACAGGAAGTGGTCACTTCCACATCCCGCATTCACACTCTGGTTGGGCTGGAAGGGGAAGACACTTGGCCCGGAAAAAAATAGTCAGAGGAGCGATGATCAATGAGTGATCTACTTAGGATTACATCTGCACAAAGGACAAGGAAGTGGTTAAACCATTTTGAATGGAAATAGAGGTGACTTCTTTGAAATCATTTTTGCTTATGATATGGGGTGGTTCCCTTTGATGTGAAGCAACGGACGGGTCCAGACTCTTTATTGTTTGCACGCACTCCCTGGATCTCGATACACACCATCCTACCTATTTACTCTCCGTCTTCTTTTATTTCCCTCCCCTTGATTTTATTACAGACCTATAGGACGATGGAGGGGACCATCATGCTACCTAAGCGTGTCAACAAAAAAGTCCAGACCTACAGATGGATGGAAGGCTACCTCAGCGTGCTCACACCTCGGAGCAGGAGAGAAGAGAGACAAGGCAGGAGGTACGACGCACATCTACAACGCTTGCCATATTAGGCATGATTGCTCTTTTTTTCCGATACCCTTCCCCTCTTGCTTGCCTCTTCTTCCCCTAAACGCGACGAAAAGAACTAACCCTCATCCTCATCATAAATGCAATGATTTCTCGGATTGGACGCTTGTGAAGTGAGAATCGGTGATTTGGCACACATTAGCACATTAGCTGGATCTCTTTTGCGAGCCAAGCGAAGGAGAACGAATGAAACCTACACATACACACTCTCTCTAGCTCGCTCACTATCCCGATGGTACCTTCTCCATTCGCCGTTTTTCATTCTGGGTATGTAGAACAAGCATAGTAGTCTCTTCTAAGAACACATACTCTCTCTAACCTTTCTCCTTCTTTCCTGTTGTATGTATGTCCATTTCTCATTCTTTGTGGCCCCTTACCTTTCTCCGTAGACTCAACAGAAACATTTGCGGAAAGTTGACCATTTCGCTCGAGGAATACATAGATTTCATGCGGGCGGGCGCGAGCGGACTGTCAAAAAACAGAGAGTGGTACAGTACGTACCTCTAAGCACCATGCTTGCTTGCTGTGTTTGTTCGCGTACACATCTACAATATAAAAAAAAAGACAAAAGAGGAGCAATTGAACAAGACAACAAGGTATTCCTTTTTATCCGGCCACTTTTTTTTCTGGGCCAGTTAAGAAAAAAGAAACGAACAAGTGAGATCACAAGAAAACATGCCAAAGGTTGAGGAACGATAGAGGGAACCCTGACGTTTGTGTTCCCATTCTCATAGAAAACAAAGCAAAACAAAAAAGAGACGAAAACTTTTCTTTCAGCGGACCAAAGTTCCTTCTGGTAAAAAAGAAAGCCGGCCTGCATGCATACCAATGCAGCAAATGTACCCTTTTCGCAATGAGAAAAATGTGCGCCGATGGGATGGGATAGAATGGGATGGGACGGAGTCTGGTATTGTTGGTGTTGTTGGGCTCGGATGAGGTAACGGTAAATGACGGTACTATGTATGAACTATACACTCTCATGTCATAGAAAACAGTAACATATGCAAAGAGAGAACAAAGGGACAGAAATATGTAGAAAACCAGTTGGTTCTCACGCCAAACGGCCGATGGTAAAAAGAAAAGGATACCACAGAAAACAAAGAAGAAAAAGGCAAATATGGGCCAGCGCGTAATGTTGCATAAGTTCCTGATGACACAAAAAAAAAGGCAGGGTTGGAGGAAACGGAAGAAGTAAACAAAGTGAGCAAACACCAAAAAAAAAAAAAAAAAAAAAAAAAAAAAAAAAGTTGGTGAGCACAAACAAAAAAAATGGCGAGTGGACGACGCCGAGAACTTGTGAAAGGCAAAAGGGGACAGAAAGCAGGAGGAACCCCCTTGGACAGGCTCCTGCAATTGGCCCCAGAAAAACGGCTGCAAGTGAAAAAAAAAAGGTGAGGGCAAGTGAACACAATCGTATCAACAACGATCCAACGACAACGAGAGAAAAAGACTGTCTTTGTCATTGACACTTTTGAGAGCACGCGTCAAGCCAGACAAATGAGGTACAAAAAAGTGAAAACATCGTTTGCGAAGAGAGTGGACATGGACCCTCTCTCTCTTCTCAATCCGTCGGTGGTGGTGGGACCACATTACAGTCATAAATGCGCTATCGATACGGTTTGCACTTTCTGCTTGTCCCTTCTTCCTCTTTAGATTTGCCGTTGATGCTCGCACCTTTACTTTTTGTCCCTTCTCTCCATTGATGCATTCTTTCACGGGCGAACAGGCAAAGAACCTTTTTGCTACAACTGGCTCGTCATTGCCGCTGTCGTTGATGTGGATGGTTTGTTTGTTAGTTGTCGTTGTGCATATGCATGGGTACAGTAACGACTTGCTTTGTTCCCTTCTCTATACCCACTCTCATTCAATTCACTTGATTGAATGCGGTTTGAATACAGAATCAACTTACAGTACCCTGCCTCGCATTGACGGTATTGTTTATTTTTATTTGGTACGGGCGCCAATGTTGTTTTTTTTCGTTTTCGATTTCCTTTGTTTGTGGGTCAACGCTCCGCTCATGCATCATGGATTGGGTCCTGTCCTGAGCACACCCAACCGTCCCATCATCGCTTCGCTGGCCATTGCTCACTCGTCTCGCACCGTCTTCACCCTCCCTCTGTACCCTTTCTGCCATCTCTCTCATGGGCACAAATCCATGCAGTCTCAGGGTGTCTTGGACACATTTATCTCAACTCGGTCAACATATTCAAAACAAATAAAAACAGACCCATGAACGCCCAACGAGCTGGCGGACGTCGACAAGAAAAACGTAATAGCTCTATCCAATCAAACGCAATAACAATAATGCAATGGATAGGATGACATGGTTACTTGGGCTAAACTGGCTGCAGCGCTGCGCTGTCAAGAGTCTCGGACTAAAGTTGACCAGCCATTCCTCCTAATGCTAAGAGAGAGAGGGAGAGAAAATGGAGACAGATAGCATTGGGCTATAGGCAATTGGGAAGAGGATGGGACCCTGCCTCTACCATTGCTCTCTCCCCTGTAAGATGCGTTTGTTCCCACACTGACCTGTGGTTACCACTGTTACCGCTTTGCCCTCCTTTGGTCCATCCTTTGGACTCAACTAGTCAAGAGACAGGCAGAGAGAAAAGAATAGGGCTACCGTGATCAACAGTTTCAACACTCGCGTTGCATGAGCGACAGGCAGATGGCAATTATGGCTCCCTTTTTTTGTCCCCCTAATCCATGGATAGTACTGCTCCCCCTATCTGCCATGACGCCGTGTACTTTGACTCGGTCTTCTCCTTCACCCCTTTTTCATCTTTTGTAGTCATGAAAAGGAGCAAGAAATGTCCGCAAGGATCCAAAATGACGCGAGAGGTGCAAGCGTACTCATGTCAAGGTGAAATTTCGAATGTTATCATCCTTGTGCGAACTGGCACGCCAGCAATTGCCATAGAGCATATAAACAAAGCAGTAAGCAAACAGCAGGAAGTGGTTTTCCCTCATTCCATTACTCTCCCTGGACCCTTAGGTACGAGGAGAGAGCTGTATGTAGCAATTGTGTTGCATTATACCGCAAACCATCTAAGCTTTTCTTATCAGCAGTGGTTTTTTCTCTTTCTTCCAATGGACTAATGCATTCAAATATGAAAAATAATAGCCCGCACAACGTGATTACTGGAAAAGGGGGACGGGGGTAACCACTGACAGGTAGCTCATTGCTTTTCAGTGGTGATACCATTACGTTTGCATCCTTTTTTCGTGTCTGTTTCCTTGACCAATTGACCCTAACATGCGCGCTATTTTCCTGTCAAAGAAGACAAAAAAAAAGAAGGCAAAAAGGGAAACTGCAGTGAGGCAATTTCCCCTGCGCCCATTACTGCTATGCAAAGAAAGTAAAGCACGCCTAAACGCACGATGCCGACTTTTGACCCCCGTATTTCAAGCCCTACCCAACCTTCCTTTGTTTCAAGCGAGGGAACAGGAACCCCTTGCTCACTCATTCACTCACCGATCTTTCGAATGGCGTGAAGAAGAACAAAAGAAAAAAGGGGTCGGCTGTATTGGTTTATGCATGTAATCTTGACGATAAAAATTTAACTATCCTTCTTTCTCTTTTTCCTTCCCCTTTGCTCCGTTGTCCCCTTCCCAACTGTCGACATGCAGCAATGGGAGCCCTGCCATCGCAACGCAAGGAGGCGAGATATTTTTTCTGTGTGTTTGATCGCCATCTCCGCTCTAGGTGAGGCGTTGAAAACATCTCAACGGTATTATTTTTTTGTTTGTTTGTGGTTATGGTGTTTGTGTATGTGTCCACTAGATGGATGCGTATGACTACACATGGCTGCGCGTGGCGAATTCACTAGGGTGGCTGGTCTTCATTGTCTCACTTTGTTTTCTTCGTCCGCCAACCTTGAGCACAGATGTGCCATGTGTCCTCTCCCTTCTTCCTTTCCTCCTCTCCTTCACATGCGCCCTCCTTCGCCTCATCTCTTCCCTTTCGCGCTCCCCCGCTTCTTCCCTTCCTTTGTCCCCTCGTCGATCGCGGACTAACTGCCAAATAGGTGTGTCAGTACAAACTTTTCTTACCTTCCTTTATCATTCCCCTTCCCTTACCCTTCTCATCTTGTCTTTATCCGCTGCGCACTGCGTTCAACAACCACCGCAAACCGGGTGCGTTAAAAAACGGTAGGCACTCTCCCCGCAGCCTTTTTTGTCTTCTTCGCCTCATCTTTATCCTCTTGCTTAGTTACAAATATTGCGACACCCGCATATTGTACCACATACACATCCCTTTTCTCTTTGTTTGATCCTTGTAAACTAACTACAAAACCTCCTGCATGCAGCACAAAGGCGAACGATGTCATGGCCACTTACTTGTATACGGCACGTCATCCATTGGGCAAATATCGCTCGCTTCCTTAGAGTAATCATCTGGTTTTGCGATGCCTATCGCGCCTTTTCTTTCGCCATTTTTTGTTCCAGTACCAGGCGAACGTGTGCTGGTAAAAAAAAACGAGGGCGGTACGGAAGTAGCCGTTAGTCGTTATTTTTTATATCCACTAGAGCCGACACGTTACGTTAGTAGGATGATCTCTTTGGCAATCAGCAATTGACTTTTTTGATGCATGACACGCACACACACACTCACATACACATCTCTAATCGCGAACACACTCTTCGCACACTCCTTCGATGTGGCGGAAAGAAGATGGGAAGTGTAGGCTATAGGTAGTTTGACTGAAAGTGACATCCACTAGAGTGATACACGAGGAGCAACTCTTCTCTCATATTTCTACTGTAAACCCTTTTTACCACATCCTTGTTCTCCCTAGATGGCCATAGCCATAGTTTATTTGCACGATGTTTACGGCAATAAAAGTAGGGGACAACGCGTCTGTCCTATGCAAATCAATAGCCCCTTTCTCCCTCACTCGATCATAGTTTACTGTATTGGGTGTACTTCCGACACTACATCACACTCTCAGTCCTTCTTCCCCCCCTTCCCAAGAATGATCAGCAAATATTCTATGAATCTGATAATTGGTGGCAGATGTGTGTGCATGCGAGCGAGTGAAGGTGTGTTTTCTGTGTGCGAGCACTGCCCTGTTAATATTAGACACAAAAGCAATTAGTTCTGGCGGGCTATTGAGGTGGTTAGGTATTAGCATTAGGCAAATTGCCACCTGCTGCTCACTTTTTGGTCGGAAAAAGTCAGAGAAGGACGCCCTGAATAGAAAAAGCCAAGTAACACATGCACACGCACACGCAAAAAAAAACACACATAGGCATAAGCACAAGGGTAACAACAAGAGGTGCGATTTGCCCAGGCTGAGCAGGAACAACCGACCAACTGTTCTGTCTTCTCTTCTCCCCATAGATTTCGCTTACACTTTTTTTTTTGTTCTGATTGTTCTATTAGTTGATTTCACGTTGGGTGGGACAAGGACTCATAGGGCCGAAATCGATGTGTCAGCACGCGGTGTAAAAATGGCCTGATAAAAATTACGTTACTTGGTGAGTATGTGTGTCTCCGTATGGTTCGTGCACCCAAAGAGAGACAAGGAGAAAGGACAATAGGAGAAACGAGAACAAGAACGGGCGTGTGCGTATGTGCGTGTGTTTGTGCGTGTGCGTGTTATGACGCTACTCACATGTGAGTGGCTTTGTACCTGATATCCCAACACCCTGCTTGACACGTGTGAACTCTTTATGTGGTTCCAAATGTGAATATGTGGAGAAATTGGTGGTAGGGTTGGCAGGTACGAGTCAAAGGATGGACTTGAGCTCCTATTTTTCACCATAGTAGAAGGAGAGGAGGAATGACATGCCTTACATTTGACCGTTGAGCATTGTTGATGCGTTTTTTTATGATCGAGAAAGAGGTATTGGCATGCCGATGCACCAGGCATGAAGATGGACGAAGGGACATGAGACAGAGCAGAAGCCAGATAATTGACGGGACTTGGGTCCCTGCTGGGATTGATGTAACTTTTGCTCGTGCGCATGAGAGTGTAAGAACGTGAGAGTGTGGAGCGAGGTGTAGTGCGATTGCCAACGAAGACTCCGGGCCAACACCGATCGAAGAGAGAGAGGTATGCTTCACATGCATCAGGGGAAATAAGTATCGACGTGCTGAATAGAAAAGACAAGCATATCAGCCGCAATAAAAAAAACGATGGGGTACACAAGGCAGCACAGATCACTCAATTGCTCTCTCTTTTAATCCTTTGATGAACAAATGGAGACGGATGTCGGACTAGGTGTAAGAAGCAATGAGATGTAGGAAAGTGTGAGCGAAGAGAACGAAAGGGAAGATGAGTGGAGATAGAAAGAAAGAAAAAAAACTAAGAAAATAGGTTTGAGGTGCGGTACCATGTGCCCTCACGAGCCCTGGCATGAGCTGCGTGCTCCATAATATTTTAAAATTTATCGGCCTCTGTAGACACACGATTGATTTTATATCTTTCATTGCGTTGGGGGTAGAGTAGCCCCGGGAGGGATTCTCGATTACAAAAACAACATCAATAACGAGCTCAGTCATTAGGTTTATTAGAAACAAAGTACAGTAGTGGTTCTCTTTCTTCCTCCAGGCATTGAAAAGCCACTTTCCAGCCAACAGGGCGAAAGAACGCACTGCCCTATGGATATATCTAAGTGATGGTACCTGAGTGATGGTACCTGAGTATTATCAGCAGCATCGGTATCAGACTATCATTATTTCAACGTCCGTCTCTGCATATTAGTTCGGTGATGCTGAAGGGGGAAGACAAAGCTTTGTGTACACATGGGTCTGCAAGAGCATGAGCATGAGCATGCGTGTGAGTATGAGTGTGAAAGCGGATTCA
The DNA here is from genome assembly GCA_019671135.1 of Linnemannia hyalina. NCBI lineage: Eukaryota > Fungi > Mortierellomycota > Mortierellomycetes > Mortierellales > Mortierellaceae > Linnemannia > Linnemannia hyalina. The sequence continues at coordinate 482,662 of JAHRHY010000010.1, forward strand.
GAATGAGGCACGGTTGGTTGGATTGTGTGTGTCTCTAGGGGATTAGTCGATTCTTCACTTCACTTTACTTCCTCCACATTCGTCCATACCAGTGCCACTTTATTCACGTTGGTAGCTCCGTTGGGTCTTTAATGCTTCGTCACCCCTCATGATTCTTGTCAAGGTAAGGCAAGGGCTCACTTTATTCATATTTATTCATCAGCATTATTATTACTCTTTCCTTCTGAGTAGTGGTTCCTTCGGGGATCGACCAGAGGAAAGAAGGATATTGTTGTTGTTTGTTGTTGTTTGTGCTTATGCTTCTATGTGTTCATTCATGTCAGCAATTGAACGTAGCCCGCTCATTTATTATTCATTGTTCACTTTCAGCGCACTCACTTGCCTTTGATTGCTTGTTCACTTGCAGGAAAGGGGAAAGGAAAAGGGAGCCAAGGCGTTCCTGCCTGCTTCCTGCTGGTTGCCCGTGATAGCCAACAAGGTTATCGTCAACCCCACAAGTCTTTCTTCTTGTCGGAATCTCGTTCTTCTTTCTGCAGGAGCATGCGAATCGGATCTGTTGTTTGAGTCAAAGATATAAAAAGGGATCCCATCAAGACCTATTCCCATCTGCTTCTCTTCCCTTCTTCCCTGTTCATTGCTTCTTATCCCCCCTAGACGGTTATTTTTCTCCCCTTTTTCACCTCCCCTTTCACTTACTCAACCCCCCACCTCCAAAAGATCATACATAATACATACGCATACATAGCCCTCTCCTCAAACAAACAACACAGACCACCATCACGCCACTTTCTCCACCAATACTTCTGCTTTATTTCTTCTTACTAGTTCTGCTTCTCCCTACCACACTTTTTTTGTTATCTGTCCCATTTCAATTACTCTCCCAACCTCACTCTCTTCTCACCTTCGTTTTTTTTCGATCCAAGCCTTTGGTTGTCTGCCCCAATCGACATTGCAATATCAACAACAAGAACATAAACAACAAAATCCCTGCTTTTCATCCCTGCACCAGCCGCAACAACACATGTCCACCTCAACAAACTCAACTTTATTCGGGCCCGATTCGTCGTCATCCGAAGTGGCATCGTCGTCGGTGTTCGAAGCAGCACACCGTGTCCACTACTCGACTTCGCCGACCTCTTCCTCTTTTGCATCCTATCGTCCTCAACACTCCCGACAGAACTCGAGAGATCCCGCCTTTAGTTCAGACACTAATGGCAACAGCAACGGCAACTCGTTTCTTCCCAGTCTCGTTTCGGATCCATCGTCGCACCAACAGAGCCGAACCTCTTCATTTTCGTCGACTACATCGGCCTCTTCTGCCTCGACTTCGTATTCTGAGCGCCACGACCACCATCCCCACTTTTATCACGAGCAACAAAAGGCTTCAGAGCCCGCTGCTTATGGGTACCAACGGAATCACTCGCAGCACATCTATCAAGCCCACGCCAACAATGGCAACAATAACAACAACAACGATGCACAACAATCACCCTCCAGCCACCTGTTGCCGCAATTGCCAGCCGAACCATTTGCTCTCTACCCTCTAAACCAACACCACCACAACAACGGCCAGCTGTCGTCCTCTTCGCCAAGACGAGCCTCCAAGAACGGCGACGGAGTCTTCGGAGGGATCATGCCCGATCACAACGACGACCACCAAGGTATTCCCCTCGGGTCATCTTCATCTCGACCCATCCACTCGCGTCAGTCGAGCTCGGCCAGTGTAACGGCCGCTGCTGCCTCTGCAACCATCGCTCAACTTCACCTGCATGACCATCCACCAACATCAATCTCCTCCTCCTCTCCTCCTTTTAATTCTTATTCCAATAACAACACAGCAGGGTCTTCGTCCCTTTTCCAGTCACGCCACTCCCCTCCTTCTCCACACTCGCCCTCCTTCCTCTTCCCTTCGTCGTCGTCGTCGTCACACCACCACCACCACCCCTTATCGTCGTCGTCGGCCTCGAATTCCTCCTCGGCCTTCTTGGGACCTGCATCGTCTTCCTCATCGTCTAGATCCCCTCAGACTCCTCCCCTGACACCCTCGCCTCGTAAGCACGACGGCTCTCCACCTCTCCAAGGCCATCACCCTCACCACCCACAGCAGTATCACGGCCAACATCACCACCCTGCGGGCGGAGTTGGTCATCGTCAAGCAACAGGAGCAGGAGTACGAGGAGGACTACTAGGCCCAGTCTCATCAGCATCACACGCAGAAAAGGCGATCCACAAGGTGTTGACACACGAACCTGGATGTGTCAAGAGTCGTCGTCTGGCCCATATCCTATCGGAACAGAAGCGGCGCGAGAAGATTAACGGCGGCTTTGATGAACTCAAGAGTGTCATCCCTGAGTACGTTTTTTTTTTTTTTTGGGACTTGGTTCATTTCAGTCAGTCGCGCTTTCGTGTTCGTGTTCGTGTCCTTTGGTCGTTGCAGCCCTCCTTCCTCGTGTCACTAACTGTTATCTCTCTGACTCGTCTACCTTTTGCTATTATAGTTGCGCACAAAACACGGATTCCAAGGCTACCATCTTGAGGAAGGCCACAGCATACATTCTCATGCTAGAAGAAGAATTGAAGCGGTACAGCGACACCTACCCAAGACCATCGGACGACCTTGCACCACCTCCATCGTCTTCTCATCATCAAGATTATATGCATCGTCAGTAAAAAATAAAAAAAAGCTGGTCTTTTGGTTCTTTTTTTTTTTGTTCTCACATTCGTCGGTGTTTTTATTAGGTGGAAAGAAGGAATATGAAGTGTTGCTTGCAAAGATCCATTGTTTTGCGACTATGAGGTATTGGGGGATCGGAGGGAGGGTGTGTGAGTTTTTTTTTTTTTTTTAAAACGGAGGATGAGTTTGGTTGTTCACGGCGGGAGGATGCTGTTGGTGGGCATAGGCGGGGAATTCTCCGGTGGACTGATTTGGTGGCAAAAGAGGGTTGACACTACCACCGACCACTGTTACTCCACCACCATCATTACTGCTTCCACCATGAGACGACTCCGGCATCGAATACGTCGCCGAAAAGGAAGGGCTGACAGGTGTTAGTTGCGATCGAGGCAGAAGCGGACTCGGGGACAGGTTAGAAGTCGAAGTCTGTGAGTAAGGACGGACAAAGTAGGGCTCGCTTCGTTGGGCTGCTGGGTTAGGGAGGACATAGGAGCTGCCGTCGGCGGTTGTGGTAGTCCGGTATGGGTACGTTACTACCACATCTGCTGACCCTCCGACTGGTCCTGGTCCTGGTCCTGGTCCAGCTGTCGCGATGGTGGTACCGTCGTGGTACTCCCGATTTGAGATCTGGTCGGCAGAGTGACCAAAGACTGGATGGCCTGTGGTACTGACGACAGCTTGGTACTTGGAAGGAGCGCGCGAGATGAGTCCATCATTGTTGATGAGAGTCGGGCTGGTGGTCGAGTCCATGGCATCGTAACCCAGTGAAGAGTAATCCTGAGGGCTGTTGAGGCACCGAGGCGAGTCTATCGTCTGCACCGCAAAATCGTCGTCGATCAATTCTGGTTGTGCATAGGCTGTTGTAACTTGGCCAAACTCCTGGTAGGGGCTCCGACGAATAGCCTCAGAGCTGGCTCCACGTCCTGTCGCATACATCTCTGCATATCCTTGACCATTTGACAGATGCATCGCCTGGTAGGTGCCACCAATCTCACTTCCACCATCCGGACGGGCGGCGACATAGTATGCAATCGGAGGCGTGGGCCGTGCACTGCTGCTCTCGTCAAAGCTCCTGATAGGTTTATGCTCCTTCTGCAGGACATCCTCGTTCTTGAGCACCATTCCTTTGGCCTGCCGCTCCTCCTCCTCCTCCAAGATCCTGCGCCTCTGTCGTCGCTTGTAGTACCAGATCCCGAGACCAATAAGCACCAGCAGAACCACACCTCCAACAATCAACCCAATCATCAGTCCTTTACTCTTGGCCGGCGGGACATAGATAACTAGCGAATCCCCCCAAGACTGCGAGGCGCCATTCCAGACCGCCGCACCGCTATCAAAGTACTCGGGCGGTGGCACTGCAGCAGGAGCGTTAAAATCCAACGACTTGAGTCCACCATGCATGAAGATCTGGTTCCCGCCTCTCCCGATCAAAGTCGCTCCCCTGAAAATACTATTCCGAGGTCCACCCTCGGCCAATGCGAGTGCGGTGGCGGTGACCTGGTTAGCGGCGAAGGTCTGGACGAGTTGGAGGCTTTGGCTGTTGCCACCTCTGTTTCCTGGGAGGATGTGGATGGTCGAGTCGGAGATTGGATATGCGACAGATCCGCGAGTTGTCACGGTTAGAGTACCGGCGTTGCCAAACATTACCACCGCTATGAGGATGATGAATAAGAATAAATGCATAGGGGTAGGTGAATGCGTCAGTGAGCATTTTGTTTTTGTACGCATGGTTTGTTTGTCTGCATGTGGGCTGTTACAGGGGAAACAGAATGGAAACTTACTCGAAGAAGGTGCCTGCAGGACGGGGAAGCTGGTGATACTGTTCCAGTCAGAAATCTGCCCCGTCAACAAGGTCGAGTACCCGCCCATGATATAGGCAGTGTTACCCATGACAACCAACGAGAAATGGCGAAACCCGTTCGGTGGCAACAGGGGTCCCCCACCAGGCACAACACCCCACCCATTCGACGTACCCGGTACCGAGGGTGGTGTCGTCAACGACGTTCCGATCGCAAGAGTGACCGTCCAGGTCTTGGTGTCGAGGTAGTATGGCTGAGGCTGACTGTTCCAGTTCAAAGTGCAGACCACCAGACCCGTCACCCCATCCCCAAGAATCCTGGATTGGATGTAGACAGGGTCCTGGAACATACCCGACGATACCGAGGGGCCAAATTTGATACTCGCAGCCGGTTGACTCCACTGCTGGGACCCAATATCATAAACCAACAACTGTGCACTGCCACCAACCACCACAATTCGCCCATCATCCGTCGCAAAGCAGTCTGTCCAAGAAGGCGTAAGAGTAGCCTTCAGGTTATCATAGGTCATCGTCAAAGCAGGGATATGTACGGATACAGGGGGAGCCGGCAAGTCGACCCAGGGGAAGGTATCCGGAGAAACAGCCTGCCAGTTGCTTTGGGGAAGTTTGAGGGATGTGAAGTTGGCGTATTCAGATGAGGAGGGTGGAGTGCCGCCGAGGATGTAGACCACGCCACTGTGTTCGACTATACAGTGACCTGCTCGGGGTCCGGGTCCTTTTGATTGAGCGCTGGCTGTGAGGAGGGAGGAGAGGCTGGTGGTGGCGACGAGGAGGATCGATAGCCATGTCAGTTTTATACTTGGTGTCCTGTTGGTTGCGTATGAAGAGGTGTTGGTGAACCGCATTGTATTGTCGTTCCTGAGAGTTGGCGCAGAGGAATTTTGAACCAGACGCGGATGTGCCTGGATTTGGATGGAAGAGGCAGTGTGAATGTGGGTGTGGAAAACTCTAAATTCCTCGGTTCTACTGGTCTCTTGAATTAAGTGGAAAGGGGTGGGTGGAGATATATGCCGTGGAGGAGGTGAGTTCAACGATACACGTCGATAATGAAAGAGAGGATGAGAAAAAAAAAGTGAATAGGAGTGGATGAAGAAGAGGAAAGGAGGGACAAGGGGGATGAGCAGAAAGAACTTGCCAAAGGAAGAAGAAGAAACAAAAATACAAAACACGACGCCCTCTGAAGAAAGTAAAAAGGCCAGAGCAACGACAATGAGAGGCATGGACTGAGAACTCGAGAGCACCAACAACAACGACACGCATACACCCACTCAGCTCGCTCACTCACGCATGTCTGGAAAAAAAACAAAAAAACAACCGACGGACAGCCCTCACTCAATCCCCAACCCCTTCGCCCTCCATACGTGCCTTGGTCCACTGGCGCAGTATTTCCCACTCTATTGCATTGACCCACAACCACAGGTCTCCAATGGGTCATGGACTGGAGAGAAAAAGTGGACGCAAGGGAGAGGGGAACAGGGGGATAGCAAGAAAAAAAAACAAAGAAGAGGGGAATGTACACAAACAGAGTCGACAAAAGGGCAGCACCTGAGCAAGTTGTACACAACGCGGCGTCGTTATTTTTTGGGTTTTCTGTTCAACATGCAAGGGCAATCGAGAAAGAATACAAAAAAACAGGCAGTGACTAAATAAACAAAACAGCAACAAACAGACAAAAAAACAAACAAACGAAAACGAGAACAGCGTGCGCTCCCTCAACACTCGTTTTTCTCGATCAGAGTGAACTCTTTTCTGCTCTCGCCTCTCTGCTCCTGTTCCGACGCTTTTTTTTTGTTTTCTGGCTCGCTTGGCCAGGGTGAGCGTTCAGGTAGAGAAAGGTGCGCTAATTGGTCAGTTTTTATGGACAAGAAAAGCGCGAGCTCGAGCCAACCGGACACACACGCTAAAAGTGGACACACACAACTCCATTGCCTAGTGTAGTGTTGTTGGTCGCGAAGGCATTCGCCATGAAGATATATTTCCAAGAGCAAAGTCATATATATTTCAGAATGTCTACCTTCCTACGGCTTGGAGGCACAAACAGAGTACATCAAGGGCAGCATGGGACCGGTCGAGCGCCAACGAGGACCCTCCACAACATGCTCCGAAGTCATAGCCTTGTAGGGCTTGAAAAAGTTGGAATATGGGTACTCCTTGAAATGGGTCAAATTCATGCCGGCCTTGACAAGCGATCCAATCGTGTCCGAGAGACCCCAGCAAAACTCTACACTGGCGTTGGGATTTCTGAAGTCCTGAACGCCTTCTTGGTACTTGAGGTTGGGCATGACCTCTCCGCCGGTGTTGGAGTAAGCGACGTAGTCGGAGACACCACCGGATTCGTGGATGGGTTCGCCGGCGCTGGTGTAAGGGTATTCATGGACCATGTCCTGGTTGAAAATGTAGCAGACTGGGTGGAAGTCGATGAAGACGATGCGTCCTCCAGATTTCAAAACCTTGTGAACTCCTCTTCCCCATCTCTAAGGACATACAAAACGGATGAACAGAATGGATGGTCAGTTTTCAATTTCGCAGATATGTGTTGCAACTGACGTGCTACCTGTCAACAGTGTCAAACGTCTAGCTACCTCGAGGTCAACCAACCAGTTGACGGTTCCATAGCTGACAAAGACGACATCAAACTGATTGGCCTCGGTGGTATCAAAGTACTCAAACACATCAGCACGGACAAAAGTCGCTTGGATCCCCGAGTCCTTCGCCAACTTTGTCGCAAATTCGATGGCGTTATCACTGATGTCGACCCCAATAGGGTTCTCGGCCCTGAGACGAGTGACAAGACTGAGCGTGTCCTGACCGGCGTTACATTGGAGATGACAGACTTTGAGACTGGCAAGGTTTCCGAGGAGGCCGATTTCCTCTGGGTAGAGGGTTGAACCTTTGTTGCGGAAGAAGCCGTCCTGGTCAACCTTGTGGCTGTTGTGGGCGACGACGGCCTCGTTCCATGAGGCACGGTTCTGTTCGTGAGCGTCAATCGCGGTGTTTCTCATTGTTTTTTGTTGTTGAAGGTGAGGGTATCGTTGGGGTGTGAAAGAAAGAAGGAAAACAGGGATAAAGATGTGAGGCAAAAGGAAAATGAATTAGTGGAAAATGTGTCCCTTTTTATTTGGACATATGTGACCGGAAAGCCATTTTGTCCGCGCTCCAAGGCTCCCACACGCCAAAAAATAGCAACCTTGGGAAAGAGATCCACTGCTCCAAGGACGACACCGGCGCAGATGGCGTCGTCCTGTGATTTATTAATTCAAGGGTACATACCCGGGGTTTCAGCTGGCCCAGTCGTTCCGTGAGGGAGAGAAAAGAAGGTTATCCATATAGGGAAGTGAAGTGGTCAAAGTTGATAGACAACACGCATCAATGCATGAGGCAGAGCCTATGCTCCCTCGCTTTATGTAACCAACACTGGATCTAGGCGAGCAAATATCCATACATGAAAGGCCCCATCATTATAGTATCATATCCCTGACCATCCTCTTTCGGCCCCGTCTTGTCTCCCTTTTCCTGTGGTTCGAATGGCCGAGGTTCAAAGTGGTGGCAAGTGGGCCTTTTGGATATGTGATTTGCGAGCATTTTCAACCACCAATCAGATCGGGTGGCTCAGACACCCACTTACCACACCAAGAGCTCGTCGTTTTCTCACTTTTCTTCTTTCATCTCTTCCAACAACACGCACTCAACTTACATTCCCTCCCTCCCCCCCACAAAACAACCACTCTTACTCTTTCAGGAAAATAATAACAATGGCTGCAAGATTCCTCGACATGGCTTTGGATGACGTTGCCAAATCCCGTGCTGGCAACAACAGGAGCCCCGCCAGCAGACGTGGTGGCCTCCGCGGTGCTGGTGGTCCAGGTGGCGCTGGCACTGGCTCTGGACGGGATAGCCCCAACCGCTCTAACCGCTCTTCTCCCTACAATGTAAGCTTCTACAGGAAGAAAAGCGACTTTGGCGTTTTGATGTCTTGTGTTCGTCGCTCAAGCAGACTGGAATCTGATTCATGAATAAGTAAAGGAACAATAAGTGATGCTAATCCACGTCTTCTTTTTGGTCATAAACATATATAGCGCAACAATGCAGCCAACACGGCTGAGGATCGCTGGACTCACGACAAGTTTGACGAGTCGAACCAGAGGGCTGCAGGAGGACGCGGAGGACAGAACAACAACAACAACAACAACAGAGGAGGAACAGCAGCAGGAGGAAACAGGGTTATTGTCGAGAACTTGCACTATGCTGTTACCTTGGAGGACATCAAGGTATGAAAGAACAAAAAGTGATTCCACCCCTCTTTTAATATACAGACTTGTGTGGACTGGATGAGCTGGATGGACAAGGCTAGGCCCAAATCAAGGGGTTTTTAGCTGAAATGTGGACCACAAAGACTATGAGCTAACACCTATTGATTATTGTGGTTATTTTGCAATTAGGAACTTTTCACCACTCACGCTGGTCCCGTCAAGGTACAGAGAAACGCACAAAGAACATGGCTTGCACAAAGATATTTTGGATCTGTACTAGTCAAACCAGCAAAATCTGACTTACGTTGCCTTTTTTTATATTTCGTTCAATCATAGTTCGCTGAGGTCAAGTACGATCTTTCAGGACGATCCACCGGTGTTGCCACCATCACTTTCAATGAGTCAAAGGACGCTGCTTCTGCTATCGAGAAGCTCCATGGAATTGCTCTGGATGGTACGTGGAGACACAGAAAACGTCACTATAGAAAAGTGGGCATCACTGCTTATCGCACTCCACAGGTCGATCACATTCACGGAATTTATGCGCTTGTACTAACGAACTTCGTGGATTATATATTGTTTTCATAGGTCAACCCATGAAGATTAAGTTTGCCCCTGCTCCTGCCTCGAACAGCCGCCCTCAAGATAGACGCGCTGCTCCTTCCAAAGATACAGGAAAGAGAGATGTCTTTTCCCGTCTTGGATCAAGGTGAGCTTAACCAACAATTTCGACCTTTTTTTTATTGAGATGATATGTCAATTGTGTGGCCTTGTTATTAAATGCTCTCCAATGTCGTCTTCTTTGAACGCTATTTAGTGAAGCTGATATTGCTGCTAGGTTGGGCAAGTTGAACCCTCTTCCCAAGACCGCAGGAGCTACAGGAGGACGTCAGGGAGCTTCTAACCAGACGACCAACAATGGCGGACGGAACAGCAGCAACAAGAACAACAGCAGCAACAACAGCAGGCAACAACAGTCGTCCAAGCCCCGGGAGAACAAGAAGCCTCATATCAAGACTGCAGAGGAGCTTGACGCCGAGATGGATACATACATGGGCGATGTAAGTCTTGCTTTCATGTTGGCGGCGGAATTGTTTGTTTTTCGTTTGTACGCATCAACTACTGATAACCTTGCTTCGTCATTTTAATCCTTTCTTGTGAATAGGGAACCACTGAAATGTAAATAGCCTCAGGCTACAGGCGGTGTCCAGTTCTCCTCCTTCACTAGCATTCTGGAACTTACGTTTTTTTTTGTTCACATCTTTTTACTTTCACGACCTTTCGCTATTATTAAAACACCCGACGATAACGACCAAAACAAAAAGATGTCAAGGAGTTTTGTCTGCTTTCCGTTTGTTACGACTTTCTTGACCGCAGTTGTCCAGATGGAACACGTGCGATACTGGAAGAGTTGCCGCCTTCGCCTTGTTCCGGGACGATGGCGTCGAATATCGAATCTGCGTCGGAGGCTGTCGAGTCTGAGTCTTCTTGTTCGATCCTCCTCTTCCTCCTGCTGCTGCTGCCTTGTGTCATCGGTTGTTGCTGAGATGTATGATTGTTACCGCCACTGATGGCGCTTTTCGTTTCCGTGGTTCGTGGGGTGGTCGAGGTAGCAGCAGAACTTGTGAAATCGAAGACATCCTCATCACTTGACCTGTTCACGACAAGGTAGTCGTCCGCACCTTCACCCTCATCATCCGTGTCGTAAAGAGAGTGAGCGAGTTGTTGAAACTGAAGCTGATTCCGATGGATAGGTGGTAAATTATCGTGGTTGTTGTACAGGATAGGTCGTGGAACGGCCGTAATCGCTTGTGTGACTGGGCCTACGATCCAGGATGAGATGGTTTGCCAGGCCAGGATGCCGAATATGATTTCCCAGAATACAAAGAATGTCATGAAGATGAGAGCTGTCGAGACTCTGTAGTAGTACATGAAGTAGCTAACAATTTGACAGCATGGGAAAAGAGTCAGCTTTTTTTTGTTTTTGTTTTTGTTTTTGTTTGGGTGAGATATTTAAAGCATGAGTGCTTTTTTTTTTTTTTTTGGAGACACCGCTGCGACAACTTACCGCAGACCTTGAAAGTGGGCGTCAATGTGAAGGGTGGTTCGATAGATCTGGAGCCCCGGGTTAGATATCTCGATCAATGCCCGTGTGACAGGGTTGGATGAAGACTCGACAAAGTTCTCGATCAGAGGTAGCTGGATTGTTTGGGATTCCCGTGTCCATCTCAGGACAAGTGGTACTGCTCGCCAGATGGTTCGTATGAGTCGAAGTAACAAGGACTCATATGTGATGATCGCCTAAGAAGAGAGAATGGTGTAATGGTGTATAAATATTTAGGTCGTGTTATCACATGTGAATGGAAAACATTGAAAGAAGGGGTGAGGAGAAATAGGGTGCGGTAAAACCAGAACTTACGGTACGACTGGAGGTGACGATGACATTTCCGTCGGCGCCAACGAGCTGAGCCATGACCATAAAGTTCCCCAGCGCCACGTTAGAGGACGAGCTAGGCATCACTAGCTTCATTGAGATATCGTACGCCTGGTCACCGCGCAAGATCTAACCCATAGATAACGATTCAATCAAAGTAAAAAAAACTCAGTGAGCGCTGTTTGCTTTTTCTTGTCATATCTGATCAATGGCCGTCGACATATTGTTTTCACCTGAGTGTAACGTCCGCCCTTTGAAAAGTCAACAACTGCAGACGGTCCTGAATACTCTCCCGAAGACCTACAGAAAAACGCGGAATGGACGGAGCATGGTGTTAATACAGTGACACCATTATCCATCTCTATACCTTACAGAAACCCCCTCCATTCGTGGCCAGTCGCTCTATACTCCCTTCTTTTTTTTTCTTTCCTGCTAGCTCTCACCCCCCATTGATCGAATATGTTTACCTGAACCGATCGTACTGGAGATGAACAAGCCCAACGTGCCCACGCCTCGGGATATACATCCAGTAGAACAACAAGTACGCTACAAACGACACGCCAATCAACAGGATCAACGCCACACCCGCAATGGCGATCTGGACGGCTTTACGGCGAAGCGCTTGAGAGTTGACAGTCTCGCCGATCTGGCGGATAGGAAGTTCTATCAGTCTTGTAAACGGTACCAGGAAGAAGCTCGCAATCTGGATATGCATCCATGTTTAGAGAAGTGAAGTATGCTTTAGTGAACTATTGATGATGAATGGATAGAGCGACATTGGTCCGTGCGGAGAGTAAAAAAAGTGCTTGCAGGGTCGGCTCATTCCAACTTCATCGACTTGCCTCTAGAAGGACCATGGTTTGTGAATGAGACGACCACTGTTTTTGTTTGTGAAGTGTAATATGTGAAGAGAGAGGGAAAGGAGAACAAAAAAGGGAACGGAGACGATCCTCCCTTGTCGACATCCTCCTCCTTTTTTTATCACAGTTACTGTACAAAGCACGGGAAACTTTTTATTATTATGACCGAATCGGTTAATGTGTGTGTGCAAGGGTAGGCGGATAGGTCTCTCTTCCTGAGTGAAAAAGAAAAAATAAACTGCTAAAAAGAAAAGAAATTAGAGCCATTCGGCAACATACGAGAAGCCCTGGAAGTTGGCCTGGTCGTTACCCGTCAGATGGCTGTGGACGGGCGTCAGCACTGGGATCTCGCGAGTGAACTCAGAATCAAAGTTAGAGGTATCGGTTGGTCCGCGGACCTTAGGGAAGAATGGTGGAGGCACCTTCTTGTCCAGAATATCCTGCCAGTTCACACCCTTGAAGAAGGGGTGGCGCTTGATCTCCTCCGCATCCGTCTTGCCACTTCCAAGACGCTTCTCAGGATCACGAGTCAACAGCTATTGCACAAGAGAATAAGTACGAAAGGTTAGTCTATACCCACAACTTTTTAGTTTGTACTTGTTTTGCACAGAGTGATACTGGAAAGGAAGCGTACCTTTTGAAGGATGGAGACGGAGTCTCGCGACATGTTGATGGGGTAAAGAATCTCGTCTTCCAAGATGGCCTCAAAGATCTCGTCTTCGTCGTCTCCCTTGAATGGCGACTGTCCGAGCAACATCTCGTAGATCAACACACCGAACGCCCACCAGTCGACGGCACGTCCGTACTTTTGTTCACTGAGAATCTCGGGAGCCATGAACTCGGGGGTACCACAGAAGGTGTTGGTGGTCGATCCATAGTACATGTCCTCCTTGCACAGACCGTAATCGGCTATCTTGATGTGTCCATCCAGAGCCAACAGAATGTTGTCCAACTTCAAATCACTAGAAGCATAAACAAAGGTAAAAGCATAGACGCCAAAGTTAATTCCAGGCTGATAAAAGCACCGTTTTCGAGCCATTCTTCATGTATGCAGATTTGCGTAATCTTACCGGTAGATAATGTTGTTCTTGTGGAAGTACTCAAGAGCTAACAAGACCTGGCAAGCATAGAACTTGGCCTGACGCTCCGAGAACTGCTCGCGCTGAATGTGCAACATCAGATCTCCTCCGGAGACATAGTCCATCACAAAGTAGATACGGGTCTCTGTCTGGAAGCATGAGTGAAGTCCAACCAAGAAAGGATGGCGCTCCTTGTTGGCAGCTTGGAAAACACGCTTCTCCGATCGAGTACTGGCCACTTCATCGTGCTCGATAATGAACTCCTTCTTCAGGACCTTGATGGCGTAGAGCCCCTTTGTCATCTTGTCCTCAGCCAACATGACCTAAGCATTAAAGGTAGGAGGTCATCGATTAGATGATGCTGTTGCCATTTCCACATGAAAAAATACCTCGACTAAATCATATTAACTCTAACTACGTTGATGCATACCTTTCCAAAGTTACCCTTGCCCAGGACAGCCAAGAAGTTGAAATCCTCAAGACCAACCTTGCGGGGTTGGTGACCAACTTGTTGGCCTGACTTCTTCTAAAAGAATCAATTACCAAAAACGCTGTCAGGGAATTGTCCATTTGCTTCGGAGAGAAACACATTCGTGCAAGCCAATACGCATCAATTGAGCTTAACAAATACATACTGCGACTTGGTTCTGTTGTTGCTGCTGGCCGTGCATGGGCCTTTGCTGCTGCTGGGTGTGGCTCGTGGCTCTCTGTTGACCATAAGAAGGTTGCTGGTGTTGTTGCTGGTACTGCTGGTACTGTTGTTGCTGCTGTTGCATTTGCTGTTGTTGTTGCATTTGCTGCTGCTGCTGTTGTTGAAGTTGCTGTTGTTGAATCTGCTTCTGCTGCTCCTGCTGGAGGCGCTGCTGATGTGCCATCTCTTGCTGTTGCAGAAGCTCTTGCTGGTGAAGGCGCTCTTGCTGCTGATGGAGGTGCTGCTGCTGTTGTTGCTGCTCCTGTTGTTGTTGTTGTTGCTGCTGCTGTTGTTGTTGGTGCTGCTGTTGCTGCTGCTGTTGCATCATCATCTGCTGCTCAATCTCTAGCTGCAACTGGCCAGGCTCCTCGACCTCGTACTCTTGCTTCAGCGACAGCGAGCTATGGTCGATAGAGGCAGGCGATCCATGAATCGGTCCCTGACCCAAGTAGGGGCTGCCTGAGTTGGAGTGAGGAGGCATTTGCAACTTTGGAGGCGGCTGACGAGGCGAGGTAGGCTGAGTCTGAGACTGGTTTCCGCCCATCGAAGCATTGTGGCCAGAAAGCGGTGATTGGGGCGAAACAGGCTGTCTGTATGATCCACGAGAGTCGGGCGAGCCAGGATCGGGGCGCTGGCTGTAATCCATCCGCTGAGAGCCTGCTGGGAATCGGTTGTCGATCGGTGACGAGAGTCCAGATTCGGACTGAGTGGGGCGAGCAACCGAGTAACGCGAGCTGGCGGTCGATGTCGAGTTCACCCTGTTGTCGGTTGTGTTTCTCTTCGCACGCTTGATTTCCATCAGAATCATGTTGGCCTTTTCCATATCCATGCCACAGAAGTCAGGAACCAGATGGGAGCAGGTAGCGTGACTTGTAACGCTACACTCTACAGAATGGGAGGATGGGAAGGTAATTAGTGAGTGGTAATGTGTAAAAATCGCACTAACGCTTTGTGTCGGCCAAGAGCGCTGTTTTACCTGTGCAGCGCTTTGCGCCCTTTTTTCCAAGGGGAAGGATGTAGCCGCAGTGGCAGCACCAGGAGGCAGAGAGGTTGGTGAATGCCTCGAATCGATGGGGAATCCTGTGGTTGAGTTTCTCCTCGTCTGGATCCACGTCTGCCTTGGACTTTGAGATACACTTTGTCACAACCTTTTCGAAACACTTGCGATGGCAGGTATACTTGCAGTCTATCGATGGGGAAAAGTTAAAGATCAAAGAAATGAAAGAAGAGGCGTAAGAACAGATATTTTCGGTCTGCACAAAAGATATATCCATCTGTTGGCAATACAAGACTTTCTTTCTGTTGATCATTATTACCTTCACATTGAGCGCCAGCGCCCGAGAAGAGATCAGAGCAAAGAGCGCAACGCATGATCTGGTAAAACTGCTGGACGACAAACTGATGTCCATTGACCTCCTTGACCTCTCCTTTTCTCTTACGGACAGCTCCTGCACGACCGAGCCTCGAGGGGTATCGCTTCACTCCAACCGTGTCCTTGACTATTAACAAGCAGAGCCACCAAATGTTAAAAAACTTTCTAGTACAACCATGCTCGTGCGCACATTACAAATCATATCCTCGACTTACCAAAGTTGAACTTGATGCAGACCTGACCGACAGGCTCAAGATCAAACCAACTCTCAACTCCATCCACTGTAGCGGCTTGGTTGTTGTTGCCGTTTCCGTTGTTGAACCCTCCTCCTCCGTACCCTGCGACTCCGGGTGCTGCCTGTCCATCCAACTGTCCATTCCCATTCGTTGAGACCTGACCAGCCACACCAGCGGGTGCCCATCCTGGGCCACTCTCCAGTTCGACCTTCTTTCGACGCAGCTCATCAGTGATATCAGAGATCTTGACCCAAAGACTTCCGATGGGAATAAGATGGTTGTCTGGCTTATCGTACAGTGTCAACTCGACTTCGCTTGCCTTCTCTACCGGGATGTCAAAGTCCTCGTTCCATCGAGCACCCTGAGTGCCCGAGCGAACGGGGCGAGTCTTGGCACGAGGAACGCCATCGACCTTGATGATACACAATGTCTCTGGCGCCTTCAATGTCCTTGTTGGCGCGTTGTTCTGCTGCTTCACTGCAATGACACGGATCTGCAAAGTTCCAGTGTTGGGCTTGCGTAGACCAGCTCCAACTCTGTTAGTCACTTCAGGTTCATCCTCATCTACCAAGACGCAATGTAAAGTGGGTCAAAAAAGTAAGTTAGCGGCCGTATTGTCTCAAAATTTGACTAACGTGCAGAGACGAGCTGGTTCGATCCTCACCATCGTCCTCCATGCCAGGAACAAAGAGCTGTTGGTACTTTTGAAGGGCGCGCTTCAACAGGACAATCTTTTCGTTACTCTCCAAGAGTTCCCCATGGACGCCAGCCCTGTTCTTTTTGTCGCCCATCGAAGGATCATTCTTGTACAGCACAGCGAGACGCTCCGAACCGGCCTTCAGTTTCTTTTCCACATCGAGCTTGAAAGCCAGGTCACGAAGCTTGTTAGAGATCTTTGCTGTGGTAATTGGCGTGCTGGACTTGAGGAGATCTATTTCAATTGCACCACAAATAAAAACAGGGGCGGAAAAAGAAACAAAAAAAAACAGAGCAAAAGAGTGAGGGAGGAAAGGGGGGGGAGAGTACCCCATGGCATGGTGTCTGGTTAGTCCTTTTTTGCTCTTTGTTTCGCGAAACATTTGACAGGCGCCGGCGTCATTTTCTGAGCCAGCGCAATTATCGAGTAATTTGCGTTTTTCCACTTGCCAAGATTGGTGTAGGCTGGTCGCTTGGGTAATTCCAGCAGGGCTTGGTCCAGGTGAGGTGAGTCCATTGTGGTGCCCGAGCCCAGTGAGACGGTCGACCCCGTGACAGACGAGTAACTCGGCTGGATGACTGGAATAGGTCCAAAGTCGCCAGCAAGGTAAATACCGGAGTTTGAGACCAGATCCCGGTCTTTGTAGTCGTCCTCCCCTGTCAGAATGGGATCCATACTCGAGTCCGACACGGAGGCGTATTCATGGCCCTGGAAGCTGTTGGGCTTTTGTTGTTGCTGTTGCTGTTGATGTTGTTGTTGTTGTTGATGTTGCTGCTGTTGTTGCTGCTGTTGGTGTTGGATACGCTGCTGTTGTTGCTGGTGAGATTGTCGGATTTGCAGCTTCTCGATCTCCTTTGTCAGATAGTCGATGCGCTTTTGGGATTCCTGCAGTGTAATCTCGCACTGAGCAATGGCCGTCTATATTGATTGGGAAACAAAAGCAGAACGTACGATAGAAGGGTGCGACGCCAACAGTTAGGACATCGACTCTATTGTGCGTGCAGGTGTAAAAATAAACTACCGAACGCCTTCCTTCGCCTTTTTTTTGTTGTGTTATCGATGTTTGACAGTTTGACGACACAGTCAGGCACACAAGTGCCGTATTAGGCCGCCATTTTTTTACACTAAGGAAGAACGATTCGAGGAATTAAGTAATAGATTCATGTTCTTACAGGATTGGTATGCCGCGTCCTCATCACGGTTGTGGCATCCTTGACACGCTGCTCCGTCTGCAGTTTCCGAGTAATCTCTTGAATGCGGCTCTGATAACTATCCTATGCTCGGGTAATAAAAGGAACACCAGAGCAAACGCAAAAGATGAGCACTTTGACTTTCTTTGGGTGGGGGATCATGAAAAAGCTAGGCATCAAGTTGTGGGCTGTTTTTTTTGTTCTGGTGCCCCATCCGTGTTGGCAGCCAAGAAAACAACAAGAGACGGAACTTACCGCCATGGCAAAGGAAGGGGTGTGTTTTGAAGGAGAGGGGGTGGAGGTGTGAGGAAGCTGTTGTGGTGGATGATGCTGTCCTAATGAACAGTGAGTGAGGTATTGAAAAAAGTAAGAGAAAGAGCTATGAATAGACCGTGAGGGTTAATAAAGACAAAGAGAGTCGGGACAGGGTCAGGGTCGAGGTTTTGTCACTTGTGTTGTGTGGTTGTATTGTTTTTGTGTGTTGAAGATGCTGTTCATCTGACCAAACGGACAAGGCGTAACAGCAGCAGCAGCAGCAGCAACAACAACAACTCACGAGTGCGAGTGGGCGAAACGAGAAGGGGGTCACGACGAGAGGGTGAAGAGTGTTTTGAATAGTACCGATGATGAGGTGGCCGAGAGAAAAGGGTCGGGTTAGGGCGGAAGTGAATGGGTATTTTTGGACGGTGGTGGAGAGTGATGAAGAGAAGAAGAAGAGGAAGAAGAAGAGGAAGAAGAAGAGGAAGAAGAAGAAGAAGAAGGAGGAGACGGCAGAGGGAGCGAGTGGCGAGTGGTGATGGTGAGAGGAGGGGTTGGTGGCGGGAGTAAAAAGAAAGAAAGAAAGGAAAAAGGAAAAACGACAGGACATGTCAAGACAGATAATAATGCAAACAAAACCCATAACATTATAAGATTAACAAATCAAAAATCCAATAATACTTACTGTACGCACCGTTTGGGTACCCATTCTTTCATGACCATCACACACCCACCTTAGCCATCAGACCCCTTTCAAGCCTTGCACCCAAAAAAAAAAAAAAAAAAAAAAAAAAACACAACCGCTCCGGCTCAGCTCAAATCACCGACTGGGTTCCCTTCTTTGGTTCTTTGGAAGAGTGATGATGATAATGCACTCACTCAATTCTTCACGGAGAGAGCCACTCTCTCTACCCCTGAAATTATGATAATGATAATCAAGTGGCGTGTCCCTCTGGAAACTGGTCCGAATCAAACAATAAACGCATCCGCAGCTATGACAATATGCCATGGCTTCACGGACTCTTGCACTGGGGCTCGTTGGGAAGGTGGTAGTATGTGTTGTTGTTTTTTGTAAGGGGTGGTAGTATATGCTGGCGTGTTGACGACAAGTATGATCTCGTGATCAGCAACTTGAGCCTGCACCAGTGTCGTGTCTACTCCATCTCCAATGCTAAAAGAAGAAAGACGGCGCTCGCGTACATGTATAAAGTATGAACTTTCATGTTCATATCCAGCCCATTGAGTGATGACGATTGTCTTCATCTACTGTTCCTCCTTAATAAATCTGCAGGGGATCAAATGAGTGGACGGTGGCCGATTAGCAAAGCAGCAAAAACAAAATTCCTGGGATGGGGATGAGGATTGGGTTGGTATTTGGAGCCAGATACGTCCTCCTTTTATCCTTCTTCATCGAGATTCATTTTTGCCAATTGATCTCCACGTCCATAAAAAAAGGACGCAGAGGGATGTAAGGAAAACCATTGCTTTCTCCCTCGATTGTTTGTCCCGACCAGTGGGAAGTTGTGCGAGCCCCACTTTTCACGAGCTTGCAGGAACGAAATTAACAACAGCATGCAT
The DNA here is from genome assembly GCA_019671135.1 of Linnemannia hyalina. Classification (NCBI taxonomy): domain Eukaryota; kingdom Fungi; phylum Mortierellomycota; class Mortierellomycetes; order Mortierellales; family Mortierellaceae; genus Linnemannia; species Linnemannia hyalina. Next base: position 501,800 of record JAHRHY010000010.1, read on the forward strand.
CCAATTGTCACACAACAACTGGATCAAAATTTCAGGCACGAGCAAGGTAGGGTGCTTGAATGTACCATAGTAAGTCACCTAGACATCGCCTAAGTTTTTCTAGGCGTGTATGAATAGGTTCAAAATACGGCCTCGTCTCCCTGCTCGCGAGTCTTACTTGCAGTGAGTCGCCTTAGACCTCTGTAGCAAATACTCTAACGCCTTTTTTTAACAGAGACAGTCTTTGTCAGGATTTTGTCTGATGTCCCCGAAGGTGACCCGGGTCATATAACCCCTCGTATTCTCGTAAACCTGCTTTGGTCGTCCGCCTCCTTGGTTTCCAGCTGTGTAGCGGTTCTGTTCCTGTATGATTTCATTCGGCATATTCAGCTTGATATATGTCTCTCCTTTCCGGCATAATCACTGCGGCCTACAAGTGTTATTGGTCTCCATCTCTCAATAATCCCCAGCGACCGTATGGCTTGGAGCATACCCCTATCAATTTCCGAGTGGTTGACAACTGGATTCAATTCAACTGGACCAGTAAGAGCATTCTGCTCTACACCGAACGCATCCTTGATCGATATCGGCTTGAGTCCAAAACGACAATGCCTAAAGTCTTCCGCTTTTCTTCATCCGAGGCATGCAAATCGCCACAACTATAAAGAACAACGTCATTAAACGAATGCGTTTTAGGTTGTTGGCGTGGTTCTGGTGGCGACGGAACGACTTGATGCTCTGGTAACGTGACAGCTGGCAGGGCTAGTTTGGGCGGTTCCTCGTTGTTGTCCCTCTCCTTTTGACAGATATTGTTTTTCAAATGCTTACGGCATCCTGTTTTGGTTGTCAGAGATGTCCCACATATCGGGCAAATGAAAACGCCACTCACACGATCGACGACATTTGTCTTCTACAAACCGGACCTTGCCTTAATCACCACAGTGAGAGTCTGAGAGAGTTCGCATGGTACTCCAGCCGGTGTCGGCGCTCCTGTTCCATCGGCTTGAAGGTTCGAGGGGGATCACACACAGTACAACGAAGGTCGCTTTCAGACATTGTTCAAGTTGTGGGCTATTTTGAACGGAGTGGCAGACGCTGAAAAACGTCAGCAGACAGGACAACTATGGAACTAGCGATATTCCATGGCAGACAAAAAAGGGATGAGGGTGCAGCAACCGTCGCAGTAGGAGAAAGGAGAACAAAAGAATCAAACACACGAGGTGATGCTGAACAGAGAGGTGATGGAACTGACAAGAGAAATGATGGAACTGGCAAGAGAGATGATGGAACTGACCAGAGAAGTGATGAATAAGGAAGTAATGGTAAGGCAAGCAAGCGAAGAGTAGTGGCAAGTGACAGTCCGTAAATCTCCTCGTCGTCTTGGTTAGACTGGTAAACCCAAGCAGATCAGAACGATCTCTTGGGAAGGTGTCAATCCCCTGTTGCCCTCGGTCCCATATAGGTGTTTTTACCATGGCCCCCCATGTCGAAAACGCAGCCGCACTAAGCTGGAAGTGAACTCTCAGCCAAATCCACGGTACCGTTTTTCTGGACCCCAGACTGGTATGCTAAATAGGCTCGCCCGCCTGTTGGGATCCGCATTTTTTAACGAACATCACGTGGACAACTTACACTTTTCTTCCCACGATGGTACTCGGCGTTTAAAAACTCTTTCCCATGCCCCACGGCGATACTAACGTGGGGGGGCGAGACCCACCAAAACAGCATTTAAGCGGCATCCTTTGCGGATGCCGTCAGATCATCACCCTCAACAGTCAACACCTTCTCCCAACTCTCAGTACCAGCACCACACAACCTTCGAGGTCCTCACAGACCTGGTCCGACCTTGTCTAAGCCACATCGTGACCGCATGTGACTCGAAAGGACCTGAATTTCGGTCCGGGGGTTGCACAGACTGTTCCACCGGACCGAAATTGATCAGCTCTTACTTTTCTTTACCCACGCTCTCCTCATTCATTCCATCCTTCCTCTCACTCATTCATTCATACCCTCTTCCCTTCATATAACTACAATGCCACCTTTGCAACACATCAAGAGAGTCTGGACCAGCTTCTTGAACCATGGAGGATACGATGCCCATGCCCTCTCCGGCGTAAGTTTCACTCTTTTTTCTTGTCCTCCACATCGCTCAACTGGACAAGAGGATGTTCAATTGAGACCACTGACTGACTTTTTTACCTTTTCCATCATCCGCAAGTAGCTCAAGTTGGTCTCTGCCACCAAGGGTTCCTGCCTCTGCGAACTTGATGTCGCCTCTCACCACCTGGTATGATTCATCTTCTCGACCCACTTCTTCGTACCTGGAACCAAGCTTGAGGCTGATAATTCGCTTCATTTTCAACTGAAACAAACTCCATAGAACCATTTGGGAGGTTGCCATGGAGGTCTTCTCTCGACCATCGTCGATCTCGGTGGATCATTGGCCATTGCCACCGATGATATGCATTATACCGGGGTCTCCACAGATCTTAATGTCTCATTCGTCTCTGGAGCCAAGTTGGGCGACAAGTTGTCCATCGTAAGTTCTTCTTTGACAACTGTGCTGGCCTTTGTTATCAAAACCCTTCTCCAGGATCAGACCATTGACAAAACCATCCATTTTCATGCCACTAGAACTCCCGCTGTGACAAGATCGGAGGATCCCTCGCCTACACCACAGTTGAGATCACCGTCGGCGACAAGATTGTTGCCCTGGGCCGTCATACAAAGTTTGTCAGACTCGCACACAAGGCCAACAAGGAGATGAAGCTCAGACAGGCTTGAAGACAAGGGGAAAAAACCTGCAAAAGCATTGTTGGGGTGTAGTCTCCCTTCCAAGGAAGAGATTCTTGAACTAGCCTCACTTCATACCTGCCCCTCCTTCCTATTTACCGATTCTCTCATGGCTATACCTCTGCTCCAGTACCGATGACTTCCTGAACTGGTTCCGTGTTCGCCACAACGAGCTTTCGCACAGTCAGGTCGTAAATGATCTCCTCCACCTTCTTGATATCGTACTATAGATAACACCATAGACATAGTAGACACAATAGAACATTAGAAAGCGCAATTACGGGTTCACATCATCATGGCGTTTTTTTCGCTGTGATTCTATCAGAATGCCCTTACCTTGATTCCGTCAAATCGCTTGCGGAGGGAATCGTTCTTCAAGTTCAAGAGCTGGAATCCGCTGTAGAGCTCCTTTAGGAACTTGCCAATGCGGACTGGGCGAGTAAAGTCTCCTGATGTCACTGCATTGACTGCCAATCGGGACTAGAAGGTGAATGGAGAGCGAATTAATTTGGTCAGCTTTCCTGGGCGTTTGCGTAAATTGACAATTCTCGCATACCCAAGCTAGCATCTAGGGAACACAGCGAAAACGTACCAGCTCGTTGGTCAAAGAGACAACTCCATGCAAGAATTCCTCGACCGAGATCTGAAAGTCCGTGATGTTGTTATCCAGATCAACCTTGACTATCAGCACATGATAGGCATATCAAAGGTAATTTTTAGACAAATCCATACAAATTTAACCTACACAATGCCCCCAGAAACAACCATCGCGCACTCACCGGCAAAAAAGCCTTCCAGCTCATCGACCGTGATCAGACGCTCATGCTCCAGGTACATGGTCAACGTCGCAAGGAAGCAAGCCTGTTGCATGGGTCCTGACCAAAGCCCGTTGTATTTGTAATATTGGTGGGGTGGTACGAGTTTTGTCAAATCGCTGATGTGAGTCTGGATATCCGAGAAGTAAATGCGGGCCTGGGCACAAAGGGCTGGTACTAAATAATTGAAAGTGCAAGGGTTGGTTATGTGAGTAAAAATGGAACAATGACATTACATCGAATGTCTTTTCGTATTTGATGTATTGTACCTTGGTCCTTTGAGCTTGAATGGACGCGGTTCAAGACAGCTGTGATGTTCCTGTTGGTCCTGTCCAGTTCGCGAACAGCCGAGCGAATATTGTCCTTGGTGGTCTGTTGTGGGATAACGAGGGGGGGAGTTAAAAAAACGCGTCGAGAGTTAGAACGAGAACAGGAGTAAGAGACGTATCCTGCGGAAAAAAACAAGACCCTCACATCCTTACCGCTTCATTCTCCATGGAAGCCTGAATGGCGTCGAAGAATCCGAGATCGACAACGTTTGACATTGTTGAATGCTAAAGTGAGAGTGAAGAGGAACAAGGAATGAGTTGTGGAGAAAGTGAAAGGAAACGCATGTATGTCTTGTTGTCGACCAAAGACAAAAAAAATGGTGACTGCCACAAATCGGCGCATTTTGGTGGCCACCAAACGAACAAGGGTCGACTTTTTTTCTTTGCCCTCACTCCATTCACCAATACCATCAGCATACAACAACACATCTCACCATGTTCAGTGGATTCTCAGCCTGGTTCGCACCAGAGTTGCGCTCTTACAAGCAGACCTGGGGTCAGTCCACGTTTGCTTGACTATCGTGTCTCATGACCTAAATAGACCGAGAGACTAAACTTTCACCAACAACTATACTTTGCACTTTATGTAGTCAACCATGGCGGTGCGGTGAAGGGGCTTGCAGACGCTGATATAGCCTTTGTCACCGACAAGACGTCTTCTAGTGAAGCAAGGTGCGAAGAAATTCGTTTAACAGGCGAGAAGTCATAGAGAATAACATATTGAGCCCTGAACCCTGACTTTTTTTGCTGACTACCCCCCTTACCTCGCACTCATCAATAGTTGCAAGCCAACGATGAAGATCTTGCGACCAGATTGGATTGAAGGTACGAACCGTACTTCTGCTTTAGTCTCTCAATACACGCTCTAGCTAACCTCAGCTCTAAGGGTAATGTTCTTTCCTATATACTCAAATAGACTCTATCCGTGGCCAGAAGCGCCTTTCTTTGAAGCGATACAAGAGCGTGTTTCCCGGCTTGTCGAGATTTGGTATGTGCGCGCACTGACTCAGGACCATCGCATGTACGCGATTACAGTAGATAATTTGATCCGCATACCACTAACACCAACCCCCACCCTACACCAAAAGACTCATCGGAGCAGAGCAATATGGCGGTCGGGATGGACGCATTCAACAGCACCAAGGTCATAACGCTAGACAAGTCGTGGCAGCCTCATCAACCGGAACCCGAGATTGAGGATCTTTCAGTGACACCCAGTAGCGGTGGTGCGTCTTCGCACAGAGCAGATCCGACTCTGGGCAGCGTTGGAGGAAGGCGAATCCAATCATCCTTCCAGCAGAGTCGCTCTGACTCTGTATCAGCAGGAAGTGCGCGGACAATTCCGCTAACCATATCGGAAGCGGAGAAGGTAGTCAATGGAGAAGCGGAGAAGGCAGTCAATGAGGAAGCGGAGAAGGACGAAATCGCAGGAAGAGGTGGACTGGAAGAAGAGCCGGTGGTTGCTACTCAAGCTTTCTTTTTGTCGCAGGCTTTTCGATCGAGTGATGATGAGTATCAGCCTCCAGAACAGGATGTGTCTACGGACAATATGGAGGGTGCTGAGATCGTGGGTGACTCTGCTCCATCAGAACCACGATCAGTTTTGCCAGACGTGATTCCGCAAGCGCCAAAAAGGAAGAGACGGCTCCCACCGTCAATAGTGAAAACCAAGAGGTATGCCAACAAGTATTTTGCCCCTTTTGAGAGCGTGAATTACTGCACTACATTCTCAAACTAACAAAACTGTTGGACAACCTTTTCAAACATACGCAACTATCAGGCCACCCGCTCAAACTCACAACAGTCAAGTCTCTGACAGCTTCTTTGATTCTTCGTAGGTTCACACTGAACGACCAATTGGCATTTGGGCTTGTCATGATTTGAGGGGACAAATAGCTAACATTTCACAAACCATTTTCATATCGCGGACGTAGTGACAACGAGGTGGTTGGACCTGAGACAAGCAATCAGAAGAGGAGGATTTCCTTAGAGAAGAGTCTTGAGAGGGCCGATACAGTGCCTCTCTCACACCACAGCTTGTCATCTGGATCATTTTATACATGCGAGGACAACAAGATAAGGTATTGAAATCGGTGGTAAATGACACGCGTTGCTTGCTGTTATAATGGATCCAACGCTTGGCTTAGCTGACCTCTGTCTCTGTTCTTACTTTGTAACGCTGTATATAGCAATTGCATAGAAGGACACGGCGCGAATCATCAAAAAACGCGTCGCATAAGCGCCGAGGATTATCTGAGGGACACGCTTGCGCGACTAGAAGACGAGACGCAACAACTCTTATCGACGAGTTCAATAGGAGTCAGGCTGATCGATATCGAACGGGATAATATTGATCTGCGGAGGAAACGACCTTGAGTATCCAGAGCTATAGATAGGTATTCAGTCCTGGTATCTTTGCAGCCCTTTCTTGAAATGGAAGGGGTATCTCTTTTTTGAGCATAATAAAGAGTAAAGTGAACGCGACTGCCACAGGCAGGAACAACATTGAATTACACAACCTTTTCGAATGCTTAATCACTCACACACCGCGGCGTCTGCATCCCTCGACACAACACTCTTCTCCTCGAACGCCAAAGGAGACAAAGAGACGGACGGAGGAATGGTGAGGAAAGGCGAAAATATCCAAAAAAAAAAAAAAAAAAAAAAAAAAAGTGTGACTTTTTTATGACAACCTGTGCATTCAATTTGACATAAAAATGCATCCTCTCCCTTCCACCTTGTCCCTTCCACCTTCTCCATCTTGTCGCGAACACACAACACTCACGGGACAGCTAGAATGACATGAAGACCCGCACCACAGGACTTGCTGCCATCACCGCCAAGGAGTTTGCACAGTGGATCGACCCTCTCGAATCAACAGCAGCACACGCAACTGCCCTTCGCTTCCGTCAACATCAACATCACCAGGACACCTCCTCTCTTGCCGCTGCTAATGAGTCGCAAAAGGAGCAACTGCGTGAAAATGGAAGGAAGGACGCCACTGACCGGAATGTAGGCATTGCTGTCTCGGGTGGCGTTGACAGTATGGCCCTGGCCACCCTCTTGTCACGCCACTACTCCCCTCAGAGTCGCAGTACCCATGGCTCAGCCACGACGAGACTCCATGCCTTTATTGTCGACCACAAGCTACGGGACAATAGTACGGAGGAGGCGAACTATGTTGCCTGGCAAGTTCAGAAATTAAGTAAGGACAGGATCAGGACAGCAAAAATGAACCACTACAACCATATGACAAGCGCCACGAGACAAGTAGGGCGCTGTAGAATCCAAGCGTTTCTAATACAGAAACCTTCAACTCTGTCAAACTTCACTTTTGAATAGATATCGTCCCGCATGTGCTTATGCTGGACTGGTCAACACCCGACAGCTTGGAATTGGACCACAACCCCCACCAGGATAGCCACCTTACTGAGACATCTCAAAAACCAGACAAGACACATCTCGAGACAAAGGCGCGACTAAGGCGATACAAGGCCATTGCCCAGCAATGCCACGACCTCTCAATCGAAGATCTATTTGTGGGCCACCACGCCGGCGATCAAGTTGAGACGACTCTTTTCAGGTTCTCTAGAGCGAGCGGGATTGATGGACTTGCAGGAATACAGAGTCTTGCACCGTTGGGTGTTTTGGCTAGTCCTGAGGCGCTGGATATTCGCGTTGTCAGGCCATTACTTCAGGTGTCCAAGGTACGTCGCGTCAGGGTCGTACGTGATAGCGTCAAGAGTGACTTTGAGGTTGCACAATATACTAACTGCTATTTTTTCATGGTTATAGGACCGTCTAAGGGCAACGTGTGAAGAAGCAGGAACTCTGTGGGTTGAAGATCCGTCAAACAAATCGCTGGATTATCAACGAAATGTGATCCGCCACTACCAGCAGCATCAAGATTCTCTCGCAGGGGTGTCAGGGTACCCTCATGGTAATGAAATACACCCGCTTTCGACCACTGCGATGCTCGCCTTTCGGGACAGGATGAACCATCATCGACAAGCCGCTTGGAAGCAAGGTACTTACCATATACCAAGCATAGCAATCACTGTTCACGCTCGACGCTCAAGACTATTGAGCCTAATGACTGATGGCCGCTCCCTACTTTGCATAGTCACTCCTTGGATCAAGGGCATTTGGTTCGACAATACCAATGGCGCCTGCCATTTTAGACTCGGATCCAGTACAAACTCAACCCCAGCAGGAACAGAAAGCACGTCCGTGGAGTGGCTACAGCCATCACAGAACCATGTGTCGACTCGGCTGCTATCATTCCTGGTGCGATGGGTGAACTGCAAAGATCACAACCCCAGGTTAGAGGATATTCAAACCCTTCAGCAGCATCTACGCCTGCAACAGCAACAGCATTTGACTCCAGGACTTGGTCTACCGATGAACTCGCTGTCTCCCACCGCCACCAAATCGGACTCTAGCTCGTCTAGTACGAGTGCCAGCCCGACGGTCTATCGCAAGTTGAGGCAGCGCGGACCGAAACGTGTCTCCAGCACACTTGAGGCTTCTCTGCCAAACCACCAGGAGCAGGAGCAGTCAGAATCTTCAGACTTAGAAGGATTATCGGCACCGTTTGTCAGGACGCCGATCACCATTGCTGGCGTTATCATCTCTCCCCCGCGCAAGTCCAAGGGCGTGCCCGAGCACTGGACAATCTGCCGACAGCCCTTGTCCCATGCTGACCAACTCTTGGCAACTGTATCTGTCCCGCTCAAGGATGGTGTGGACGTTCTTTGGGACCAACGGTACTTCCTCAGCATTTTCGGATTTAAGAGAACCTTGTCATTGCAAACAGGATCGAGTGAGCAAGTACAGATCCGGCCGTTGAATGCAAAGGATGTTGAGGTGATACGCCGTCGATTGCAGCTGCATCCTCAGGAGCAGGAGGCGGATGGGCTGAAGAGACTGGATCAGTGGATGGCTACTGTGCCGGGAAAAGCGCGCTTCACCATCCCCATCATCCTCTCCCAATATGCTACACAAGAAGACGACAGAGGAGCAGAGCTGACAGCAACGCCCAACATCCTTTCACTTCCGACACTTGGTCTCCATTTTGGGCCAACGCAAGTCTCGTTCCGGAGCCGGTTCAAATCCAACCCCATTGCAAACGCCAAAGACATGCACCAGTTTCGATACCCCACTCTGCAGAGATCTCAAAATGTAGAGTAAAAAAAAGTATTATTGTTTGCAAGATTATTATGTACAGTACAGAAAATGAGTGAAGAAGGGTAGTGGTGGTGGTGGGGGGAGGGGGGAATAGTAAACTAGTAGGATTAGGGTGCAGGGCAGTCTGGGATCTTGACTTTGAGGTTCCCACCTTTGTCAAAGAGACCCCAATTAGGCTCGATAGGGTACTCGGGATCATTCTTCCAGGGTTCGTCCTTGTACTCGAACCAGTAGTAAGGCATCTTTGCCGCGTTCGCTTTACAGATGAACGCGTCCACCATCGTTTGCAAGTTGGCTATGCCTGGAACCGCCGATGGCACTATAAAAAACGAGACAGAAAAAAGATGCCAACGTTAGCAACTAAAAAAAAAATATGAAAAGAAGGATACAATCAAATAAAAAAAAGGAAGAGAAAAAAAGGGGGATGAGGACTTACTATTGACGGCGGAAGCAGGGGCGGAGGGCCAGCCGACTTCCGAGATGGTCCCATTAAGTCCACTCGGCGTAGGGTTGTCCTCAATTTTGATTTTATACTGACTGAATGTCCACTCTGCCGCCTTCGAGACCTCAACGCCCGCAAAGAACGGATGCAAGTTGCCACTGAGCTCATCCGACACGTCCGCAAGAGTAGAGTTCAAATTGTTGCCAATCTCTGATGTGAAGATCGGGATATTGGCACTATAGCGCTTCTTGATCTCACTCCTGACAGTCGCCATACGAGCGCCGAGATCCGCCAACGTGATATCGTTGCGAAAGATGGCTTCGTTTCCAACACTGATCCCTTGGACCATGTTGGTACCATACGTGTCGAGCACTCGGAAGAGGGTGTCGTACTGGCGTTGGTAGGTGGTAGCGTTGTTGTCGACCCAGACGGTGAGGACAACCTTCATGGTCGAGTTGAGGTTGAGGAGGTTGATCGCCCGGAAGGTGAGGTCTGCTTGTCCACAGTCCATTCCGTAGAGACGGACGCGGTTGGTGAGTTGGGAGATGACGTTGATATCATTGACAACGTCCTGGATTCCGGCGCCGCACCAGGGCATGATCGTCTTGGCGGGGTTATAGTCGAGGCCGTAAAAGGACTTGTGCAGGTTCGGGTTTGGTGGGAACTGGGTAATCACCGGCACCGTCGTTGGCTTTTCTGGGTCACTATTGAAGAGAATATAAAACATTGAAGAGATTAGTATCAACCACTTATTTTTCAAACATCTGTTGGATCCAAATCTCTGAAAATGCGAAATAAAAAAGAAGAGTTGCGACGAGACGTACACGGAGGTTGGAGGAGCAAGTCCATCGACCTTGTTCTTTCTGGAGACGAATCCAATCGCGATGCCGGCAATAATGGCAACAAAAACTAGTAGCCCGACCGCACAACAAGTCCGGCGCCACCTGCGGCTAGTCCGGTTTTTACTCTCGAGCCAGTTACTCGTCTGAGGATAAGCCGATGAAAGATCCGTGGTCGAATCCAGTGTCGAATTCCTCTCCTTGCTGTCAGCACCACCCTTGGTCACCATCGCCGCGCTGACCCACTCCCTCTCCTTGCCGCTGTAACCCCTGCCAGAATCGATATCACTGGCAGTCAACTTGGCAGGGACAGGTTTCTGGACCTTGGTGTTGAGCTCGATTCCACTGCCACTCCTGTAGGACGAAGCTGAGCTTCGTGGCAGCGAAGACCTTGAAGACGAGGCACCCCAGCGTTGTTGATTGCGGGCGAATCTAGGGTTTGGATGGGTCAGCTCTTCATCCTCTTCGTAATCATCATCGTCTCCGTTCAGGGCGTCAAACAGCTGCTCGCGACTCAGAATCAACTCTGAACTCTGAAGGACGTCGTTATGAGTAATGATCGATGGGGAAACAGAAGGAGAGGCAGATCCCGAGATAGGTCCTGCTGATGATGACGATGAGGCGGCGTTACTACTGCTGCCACTTCCCTGCGAGGTACTAGAGTGTTGTAGGTGGGGGCGAACAGGATGCGCCAAAGAGGACGCGAGAGCCTTTTGACGGTTAGACTCTTTCAAACGAGCATCAACTGCCGCAAGAACGTTAGGAGCCATGAGGGGTGAGGAATCCGGGAAAGAAATGACAGAGTCTGGGCGTAACAGCGAAGGTACAGAGCAAGGCGTGCTATTGCTGTTGTCGTCAAGAGGACTATGGAGTGATGAAGTCGAGGTCTGGGCTGAATGTGGCTGTTGAACTGTCAGAGTTGAGGGGTTGGGCGAAGGGGTCCTAGGGGTGAACGACCGTTGGGAGGGAGAATGGGTCGAGGCGGCAGGTGTTGTTGGCGAGGGGTGGTGGATGACAGGCATGTAGATGGGCGTTGAGCGAATATCACGCTCAGAAAAGTTCGTATCACTGCTCTGATGATAACTGTTCGATGTCGTCTCTCCATTGTAGCGCTCTCCTCCTGCTGTGGTGATGGCGATCGATTCTGGGTCTGAGCTTGCCCTGTCCACCATCATCGACGGCAGTTCTGGCAAGGGTTCGCTAAAGTCCTCGTTCGTGGGGTCAGACCGAGTCGAGGGACGGTGGTGAGAACTGAAGAGGAGACCCTTGTCAAAGACCATCTTTTCCTCGCCTGGGGTCATGGGCATCCCCGATCCACAGCGACCAGGCAGAGGGCACTGAAAACTGCCACTGCGTTGCAATGGCGACGGGTGGTTGTTCTGGTTTGTTGTGTATGGTCTGGTAGAGTCGAGAGGGTGTGTAAAGGGCGACATGGGCGAAGGACGTGTAGAAGTAGATGAAGAGGATGTGTTCTGGAGTGCTGACTCGGGCAACCATGGGTTTTGTGTAGAGGAGAAGGGAGAGCTGGGCGAGGATGATGTTGTTGAAGTAGCTGGGGTGTCATCGATGCTTGCTGATCGAGCTGGAAAAGTGGCGACTGAGAGGCCAGAGGGAGAAGTCGAGTTCCTGTGGTGTGTATGTCCCTGTGGTGTTGGTGACCGCGCTGGGTTCTCGTGTCGAGGATAATCATGGCTCCTCCTACTGCTGGTACTGGTATCCATGATTATGATGTTTGTTGTTTGTTATTGTTACCGAGGGAGGTGAGAGGACCAACAGAAGAGAGGGAAGGAATGAGATAATATAATTTAAATTGCGTGTGCAGAAGGATGAGAGTGGGCGTAACTGAAGGAATGATATACAAAGAGGAGCAATGCGAAGTTGTCGTTATCGAAAAGAAGAGAGCGAGGATGAGTTGAGAGGGAGGGATGAGAAGTAGATGAGGAGGATAAATAGATGATGATGAAAAGGAGAAACGAAAAGAGAAGTGGAGACTAGGTAAAGGAAGGGAAGAAATGACAATAAAGGAAAGGAAAGAAAAATGAGAAAGAAAGCAAAGAAGTGGAAACAGGGCGGAGAAGGATTGAAAGTGAGCACATATATCGCTTTTTGTACCCCATGCAGTCCAGGTGTCTGCTGTGGTTGGACTGGTACAATAATTAGAGTCCGTTGGCTGTTATTGTTTGTTGACTGACCTTGGCCAACCATTGAGCACTCGTCTTCTTTCTTTCTTCTTCCGATGGACAACTTTACATTCCAATCTTGTTTATCACACAACCCAAATGGATACACTCCGACAGAAAAAGTTGAACCATTAGCCACCCTTGGGCTTTTTGTTCAATGGCATCGACATCGGTGTTGTTATTGCCATCGAGAAAAAGATATTATACATCAACTTTCATCGGTGCGGCAGCTTCTTCTGTCCACCATGGCATTGGCGATTAAATTGATTTCGCACCCATCGTTGCAAATAGCGGACAAGTTGATAAAAAAAAACACTGACGAAAATGAACGTTATGATGCGAACACCAAACCAACCAACGCGTTAACCGGCAATTTCAAGTACAGAGGAGTCTTTCACCGCATTGCCTCCGAACGAGTTTGCTTGTCGTCATTGAGTGCAGTTGTTGTTGTCGTTGGCATGTCCATGCTTGACCTTGCCTTGTCATTGTTTGTCGTGTGTGTGGTAGAGACGCGTCAAATAGTGTGATAAACATGGACAGGGAAAGGTGCCAAGCTGGCCATGCCATACCCTGCTAGTAATTTCGATTGCATCAATGAGAAAAATAAACAACAGCAAATGTTATGTTTGTGTTGATGCCATGAACGAAATTCAAGGAAGATTAAGGGAGAGGGAAAAGGGAAAGAGGGCTCCGGTTCTTTGTTGATGCGATTGTGCGGTGTTCAACAGAAGAAGAGGAGGATGGAAGTAAGAACAACAAGAGGACGGAGTGAAGAAGGAAGACGCTACTCTTCGTTTTTGTTTGGAGAGTATGTGCTCATTGTTGACAGCCGGTTATAAGGATAAGGATGCGGTCATGATGAGGTTTGAGTTTGTATATGCCGATTCCTCACGCATCTCAAATGCATTCTCAGGCACACACCATGGTTGCAGTCGTTGACAAGATCAAGGGTTCGAAAGAATGGTGGATGTCACTCATCCTTCTCTCATCTACTTCCCTCTTTGTTCAAGCACCGATCCCTGATTTGGTTCCTGAACCCGGATCCATATATCCCCCTGTTCCTGCATGTTCGTTAGCACGAACCTATTTTTTCCCATCCCTTCCCCTCTCTTCACTTCCTTCTCTGCCTTCTTTTTCTTGAGAGCAGGAAGTATCGAGATTAGAGCATGGCTGTTGCAAACACACATACACCGCTAGACGGGCAGAGAGATAAAGGCAAACCTGTCAAATCCGCCTTCTCATTTCCCCATGAGTTCCCTTTTGGTTTCCTTAGCTTCGCACGGAATCGAGTGAGACCCCCGTTAACCCTGTATGGCCCATCGGGGAACATTTTTGGCACACGAGGCAGCTTGAAATGGTACCTTATGCATCCCAATTATTATTAGCTGTTACTCTTCTCATTGAGGGAACAAAAGAGGGCACACGCGTATGCTTCTTGTGTCCTGTGTCCTGTGTCTTGGGTGTCTGCATGCAATGTTTGTGGAAATAAAATAAATCATGCCAGATAAGAAAGTGCTCAAGGGATGTCGACAGGGACAAAGAGAGAGTGAGAAGGAAACATATGAAAGACACAAGGCGTGCCTTTCTGTAATTTTATCTTTGTAGGGTAGCACCAACAGAAATGAGCTCTCATTCCTCTCTCTTTCTCTTTTTTTTTCTCGTTTTCTACTTGTCCTATCTGTCCCCTCAACTTGATCATCACCGCGCCCATCTTCGTCCTCTCTCTGCGCCTCGATGAGAATCTGACATGGGATGATTGCTTGACGCCCTTCACCACATCAACAATTTGCCAGGCAACGAGTAGGGAAGTAGAGTTACGCCTTTCTTTTGCTCTCATTCAAACTTGTCTTGTTAGAAAGTCGACAGCTTCAGAAGACACGATCAAAAATTGATGCTTGGCTGTGGAAAAGAAAAAGAGGGTTTGAAGAGGAAAACGACGAGAGCGTGGGCAAGGTACAGCTGCTCCGGTAGGCGCTCCGCATTATCAGTCGGTATAGAAAGAAGAGGGAAAAAAACATATTGGCAACAAAGAACTGAAGATTTACTGTGAGTTCTTCTAATTTTTCACTACCCGAAACAACTGTCGAAGAAGAAAAGAACCCCAGTCTCAGGTTGACGCTCGTAATGTGGCCTATGATAGCCCGCATGATCACGATCGACTAAAAGGGGACCTCTTGCCTTCTTTATTTCGTTTCGCATGGATGGGATTATGTGCTTTTTTGTCCTTTGTCCTTTGTCCTGTTAATTCTTGTCACCACATGCGATGCTCTCACACCACACACCTCAACCCCACCTGTGTGGAGGGTCATTGTTTTTGCTGCTCATGGCTCGGTCCAACAGAAATAGATATTTTTATCATCCGTTGCAGAGAGGCGAAGGCGAGGGAGGGTTGAGTGAGAAGGAAAAAAAGTAATTCTACAGGGCAAGAGGATTGAGTCACGTGTCGTCCCCCTGTCTCCTTTACCAGGGTAAATAAAGCAGGCGGGCGACCAACAATTGGGGGCAGACGACCTTTTGTTAGTTGGAGATGCTCTCACTCTCAGTCCAGGTGGAATGCACACAAATGCCATTTACCTTCTTTGTCTGTTAGGTTTACGCCATACCAAATGAGGAGTTTTTGTACACCGCCTGGGTTAGGCGAACGGTCTGCGTTAGTTTGAAGCTCTTGCCTCGTAAAAGGGTCCAAGCCTAATGCTGCCTGCTGCCGCGTTCCGCATAGCCATTTCATATTTCTGCAAACAACATGATCCATGGAACAACGATGATGTGTTTATCGATAGAAATGAAAAAGAAACGCACACTACAGCATATGCACTAATGCTGTAGATGACTTGTGAGTTTTATTCTTTTTTTATAAGGATACTTTTTATTTTTAAAAGAAAAATGGGCTTTGGGGAGGGGAGAAAAAAATGAAAGAACGGAGCGAGGAAACGCATCAATCCAGAACGAAGGAGAAAAACTCTTTACTTGATCTGGATATCGGCGCAGGAGGTGTACCACTCGTTGGAGTTCAACATCCAGCGCCACTGGAGGAGGTAGGTACCCTTGGCACGGACGGGAACCTTGAAGCATCCACCGCAGGCACGACGGTCCTCGTTGGATCCGGCGTTGCAGTTCTTGTAGGGCAAGCGGGCGATGGTGTTCTTGAGCAACTCCTGCTGGGAGATATCCTTGGCGTCCTTGGCCTTGGACAAGTTGATCTGGACCATGTTGTTAGGCTCGTTCTTCTTGGCATGGTTCTTGGCGGGCCAGCGGACACAGAGGGTGTCACCGACGGAGGTGACGGTCATCTGACCATACTTGCCACCGTAGGCCTTGGAGGGAGGGTTGGCACGGGTCTCGTCAGAGCCGGGCTCGGCACCAGCCTTGCCGTTGGAGCAAGCAAGGGCAGAGTTAGGGTTCTTGTGGACCTGCTGGTAGTGGCGCGAGGGATCAGCAGAGTCGAGGGAGCCGAAGGCCTTGTGGAGGGGGAAGCGACGGGCAAAACCGACGCACTTGCCTCCCTTGTCGGACCAGTCCTGCTTGCCGCCGGACTTGTTGAACTTCCAGTCGATGCAGTCGGCCCAGGAGTGGGCCTCAGCCTGGGGGGTGTAGGTGCCGAAGACAGCCAAGGAGGCGACGACGAGCATAGTGAAGGAGGACTTGAGAACCATTGTTGATAAAAGAGGTTGGAGGTGGGAGGATGGAGGTGTGTTTAGGGTAAGGTAAGTTTAATGGGTGCTAGGAAGTATAGCGGGAGGGGCGTGAAGGCGAAGGGTGGTAAGAGAGGTTGGGGGTATAGTGAGACAAGGGAACCTTTAACAACGGGGCTTCCTCTTGTATTTATACAAAGCGACCATTTCTTCTCGAGGGGTTGCCCGGGGGGTCGTTGAGGGTCGAAAGATGGGATGACAGAGGTGGTGAATGCGAGGGGTACCCAACGGACTTGAAGGCGCAACCAAAGATGAATAGAGAGGGAAGCCACCAACGTCAAGGTTTGCGGGCTGGACAAGGGAGCGAAAGGGCTTGATTGGTCGCCTCGAGGTTTCTTTGAAAAAGAAAAATGCTCACAGGAAAGGGAGGGGGAGGTGGACGATCCAAAATAGCAGGAAGGTTGCCCACATCCCAAAAGCGGAGCCATTCATTGCCACTGAAAGAGAACCAGGCTTGCCTGTTTGCTCCAAACGAGCAAGCACAATGTGTACATTGTGCATATCTCGCTCCATTACGCCCCATATGCAAAGATGATCGAGCGGAAAAGAAAATAAAAAACAATAGTCAGCCATACATTAGAAGTAAAAATAAACAGGGGTGGCGTTCGTTCATTCATATGCTGTCCGCATTGAAAACATCAACCACTCTGCACATGAATGGCGGGCCGTTCTTTTCTTGAACACAAGAATCATTCTATTTTTCTCCTTTCTATCCTCACATTTGTCCCCGGGGTGGACCACACAACACAACACAACACCGAGGAAAACCAAGCAAGGACAACCCAGGGGCAATCGTTGTTTTCTTGGTGTTGTTTTTTGTTGTTTGTCTCTCTGATAAAAAAAACCGAGGGCTCAAAAAAAATATCAACAGATGTTGGATGAGAGCCAAGATAAATTGCTTTTCTTTCCCACTTTTTGAATTGCGCCTCAGGAAAAGCGTTCATCGTCGACTGACGTTTGTTTGCCAATTAAACCTTTTGCCAGAAATAAAAACACTAAAAGGAATGCGACTCCCCCTCTTCTCCTCATGGGCACACGGCTCGCTCTCTCTTTGTCCAGGCTTGGCGGGGCGTGTCCTTACATTTTCCTAGATTGGCATAGACTGGTTCTCCAGAGGGTTCTATTGGTGACACCAAAACTCACTAAACATTCTAGTCGTATTGTTTGTCCCTGTGGACACTTTTAGGGCCGTTTGATAACTAGCGTGGATAGTAGGTTGGTGTCAACAAAGATCGACATCGCCGGTCCGGAGGGATGAATGCAATGCAGATAGACACATAATCATGCGCCATTTGTTGTTTTGCTTGCCAGCAAACACATCTAAGTCTCTCCATTTCTTCAGACCAGAGATCAGTAAAACGAGTGGTTCTGAAAGAAAAAAAAGCAAGATGGATCACTAAAACCTTTCGCGTCTTAGACAAATCTCAGGAACAGAACAATAACCAATTATCCTATCCAATCGCCTCACTCTCTTCAAAATCCCATCGTTTCACGTTGGTTGGTATGTTCAATAGGCGGCATCGAATCTGACAAGGATCCACCTCTGTTTGTGCGTCCATGGGTCATCTTTCAACGCAATGGGAATTAGAAACACACCAAATGAAGAGAAACCTCCGCCGCGGACAATTATTGCACATATTCCTCCCCCCATAGCTCTCCGCAGCGGCCGCCGCTGTCTCTGTCTGCATACGTACCTATTTTTGAACAACACATCACTTTTTCAGCTCGACCCCAGGGGTGGCACACCTACTATGTATGCAAGGCACGGTACTGGTGAATGGTGCTCTTATTTTAGACACCTTCGTAATAAAAGAGCGAGGGGGGTTGAAAAAGTAACCAGAACAAATTCCAACATCACACAGGCATGCATCCCTGCCACCCTCTACCCTGCTTTCCTACTGCTCTATACCCCTTCAGACACCTCCTTGGCGCTGGCGCCACCTATCCACGGGCTTCATATTACAATATATCCAGCATGGGAGCTCTTTTCCCCTTTTCGTAGTTTCTTTCTTTCATTTCATCCACTACAGGCGAACATTCACCCCTCCACACACGGACACACACCCCACCTTTTCATGCCCTGGCAGCAAAAAAATAAAATAAAAATAAAATGCGCTTTGGTCGGTCGTTCTTAGCTATTTTAGGTCGTGTCTCTGCGAGCCAAATATACACAATTGAAGTGAGCACCTGAACAAGGTGTTGGCTATGAAAGGGATGAATGGAGGTGGTTCACGTACATACGTACCTTCGTGGCATATAGCCCTTCCCACAGAAAAAAAGCGAAAGCGAGGAAAAGTTGGTGGTTTGTGACAAGGATGCCTAGACCCCTTTTCCTTACAAACCATGAGGTCCTACAGCCAAACCGCTGGGACGCTCTCCACATTTGACATGGAAAAAGCTCATGGTATGAATGGGCTAGCTTTCTTTAGTGCGCCTAGATAACTATTAGCTAGGCATGGAGAGCTGGTCTAAACGCGTCATCTGATTTTGTGAATCGTGGAACTTTTGCGGAAAGGTGTTCCTCAGAAAAATATGTGACACTTTGGCTGTCCTTTTCCCATGTTCGTCTTCCTTTCTTCCTTCACAAGAGCAAAAATCTTGCGGTTAGTGTGTATCAAGCAGAACAGGAAGTGAGAACAAGAGCATTTTTCTTTTTTTGTGTAGCGAAAGAAGCATAACATGATCATTGACTCTGTTCAAACCAGCCATGTAAGTGAGAGAAAAGAGAAAAGGATATGATTTATGTAGTTTGAAGGATAAATGGCAGTTATCTACTCTAGATAAAGTGCGTACATTTTTTTGAAAGGCGGAGGGAGATGTTCATAGGACGTTTTCCGTACGAGAAGAATGGGAGGAAGAGGTTAGGTTGGCTGTCGTTATGACATTTAGTGCTTGCCCTTGCCCTTCTTGCCCTTGCCCTTCTTTCCCTTGCCCTTCTTTCCCTTGGCGACAATGCTGTTGACAATCTTGGAGACCGATCCGCTCGCTTTGCCGCTGCCTCCAATTTGGATGTCCTAAATAGCATAGAGCAAAAATGAAAGAGAGCAAAAGTTAGTCATCAAGGTTCTAGCACTCAGGACACAATAGAACTCATCATGGAGCAATAGAGTTATAGAGCAATAGCAAAAATAAAAAAAGAAACATGAACTTACAGCGCAAGATGTGTACCACTCGCCCGGGTTCAACATCCACCGCCACTGAAGGAGGTAGATTCCTTGTGCACGAACAGGCACCTTAAAGCACCCACCACAAGCGCGCCTATCCGTGTTGGATCCGGGGTTGCAGTTCTTGTAGGGCAACAACGCAATCGTGTTCTTCAACAGGTCCTGCTGGGATGGGTCCTTTCCAATGTTCTTGGACAGGTTAATCTGGACCTTGGTATTGTCCTCATTTTTCTCAGCATGGTTCTTGGCAGGCCACCTCACACACAAGGTATCTCCCACTGCCGTAACCGTCATCTGACCGTACTTGCCGCCATAAGCCGCCGAAGGTGGGTTGCCACGGGTCTCGTCAGATCCAACATCTTTACCATGCTTGTGGTCTGAGCAGGGTAGGGCAGTGTTGGGGTTTCCGGCCTGTTGGTAATGGCGCGAGGGATCGGCGTCGTCGAGGGATCCGAAAGGCTTTCCGGTAGGGAAGCGACGGGCGTATCCGATACAACGACCGCCCTTGTCGGTCCAGTCTTGATTGCCGCCGGACTTGTTGAACTTCCAATTGATGCAGTCTGCCCAGGAGTGGGCTTCGACAACGGCGTTGGGGCTCGAGGAGAGGGTGAGGAGGGCCAAGGCGGTGGTGGCCAGGATTGTTGTGTATGTGGTTGAGAAGATCATCTTTTATAAAGAGGGTAGGTGAAGATGGTAGTCGTGTTTGAGAGAATGATGTAGTAGAAAGGCGTGGTATACAAAGGGAGGAAGAAGGGGAAAAAAAAATAAGTGAGTTGCTTTTGGGATTCGTATCTTTTTTTTGGTGTGTCGTTGCTGTGTAAGGTACTAAAGGATCTTTCTTTTTTTTGTAGAGATGTGCTGGAGTAATGAAGAGAAAGAAAAGAAAAAATTGGGGCGAGATGGTTACCTTTTTATATCTCTTTCAGCTCCTTACTCGTAGTATTCTCGTACACAGGGAACTGGGGCTCAGGGGAAAAGGGGACCAGATCGGAGACAAAGGGGCGCCAACGAAGCAGTAGAGAGGAGTAAGAGGGAAAGGAGGAATAGGAGGAAATGTGGTATTAACCGAAGGGGATGGATGCAAGGAAGAATGATTTAGTTTTGCCGCAATGCAAAAAGGGAAAAAGTAATAATAATAACAAATCCACGGGGAAGGGTTCGTTTACTAGAATAGAAACACAATATGAACGAAGGATGCAAGAGAGAGAAGAGAAAGGGAGTTAGCATGGTAAACAGAGGATGAATGGGTTCCGTTGTTAAAAATGGACTTTTGCGCCAAAGGGCATGCACCCCTCTCCAATGAGTGCAAACATTGGTTCTTTCCCTAAAGCAATGTGAAAATTAGAGTCAAGCAAAGGCATATCAAACAATACCAGAGCTAGAGCCAGAGCCGGTGAATGGGAACAGAAAAGATGACGAGAAAGCAAAAAGTTGAGAAAAGAGAGAGAGAGAGAGACTGCGAGTGTGTGTGTGTGTGTGTGAGAGAAAAAAAGGTAGCCTTTTAAAAATAAAGCCGCCAGCTCAACCCATCGCTGGAGCACGATGCCCATGCTACGCTTGGCCATCCTTCTCTCGCTCGAGGTAGTTGACCAGGAACGAATCACAAACAAAGGGACCTTGATGCCTCTGACTGGTGAGAACTGAGGAATGTGCCATGTCTGTTGTGTGGTGCCTCCGTCTGTTCGGGACAAAATAGCAAAAAGAGCAGCACGCGCCCCTCTTTCTTTCTCCTCGCTCTCGTGATTGTCATACATTCACTTCTGGACGCGCTCAAAGGCTACAAAGGAACGGAAACATGAGCAATCGACAACACAATGATATTGACCATCTGCCTCAGTAAGTACTAAACAGGCAATGCTACTCTTCTCGAACTCACCGAGGCCAATGTCCCTTGAACGTTGTATATAATCGAGGAGAGAGAGAAATGACTAGGAGCACGATTGCTCAAACGCGTAATAAAAGGACTAGGAAGTCGTTGTTCTAGTACTGAATGAAATTGTATGAGAGCATGCGCAAAGCCAGGAGTTGTCTATCTTGTCGTGTCCTACCTATGAGTCCATAGCCCATGACTCGTTTGGGGTGTTTGTGTTTGAATGGTATCCATAGTTTTCTATTGTT
Source organism: Linnemannia hyalina (assembly GCA_019671135.1). Classification (NCBI taxonomy): domain Eukaryota; kingdom Fungi; phylum Mortierellomycota; class Mortierellomycetes; order Mortierellales; family Mortierellaceae; genus Linnemannia; species Linnemannia hyalina. The sequence goes on from JAHRHY010000010.1 coordinate 523,338, forward strand.
CTCCCTTTCGCTCTTCAATAATTACTCCTACTCTTTCCTTCTCCTTAATTACACATTTTATCCAAAGAAAACGAAGAAAGGTCCGGTTTCGGTCCCTTTTTTTTTTTCTTTCTTTCATCATATATGGTCCATCTCCCATACCTACCCATGCTGGCTGACCATAGCCTTAACTACAACTCCTTCCCCTCGTTTTCGTTGGGCAGAATAGATTATAGTTCTCGACAACACCGTCTCCTTATGCCTTTTTCTCTTCGTCACAGCCGTGTTGTCTTGGTGGTCGAGGTTGAGTTCGAGGGCTGGGGCGGCGGCTGGGACGGGTTGTGGATGTATGTTGTTCCATTATACCTAGCTGGCTGCCTATCGTTTCTACTAGAGATGAACCTTTGGAAAGGAAGAGGTGAGTGTGTGAGTGACAATCAATGCAGGGTCTTTTGATGGCACGTTGTCGTGTCGCAAGTGGGCTGGAATGTCCCCTATCTCTGCACAGCAAATAACCATCCCTGTTTCCCTGTTCTTCGTTTCCACATCAAACAGTGGTTGCTGGTTGTGTGTTTGTGTAGTCGCTCATAATAATTCGTACGACCCATGTTTTTTAGACCACGCGAGAGGCGCCTCGAAGGAAAACAACAACGGTCGGGATTGACAGGACACGAAACGGGCTCAAACGCTACTTCTCCTCTTCTTTGTGCCCCTTCCCCCTCCTTGTCCTTTCGCAAATTAAGGAGGGACCATTGCTTCAGATACAACAACAACACTAACCAACCGCCTAGCGCCCTTTTCGTTGCAAGTAGTCGTAAAAAAATGAATGTTTTTATGTATTTGTGTAAAGTGGTATGCGAAGGAGTGAATCTAAGTATGTCTGTAAATGCCTCAACTGAACTAAAGTTTTTTAGAAGACGTTGGCCATGACGCGCTTGACGACGCTAGGCTTCTTCATGTTCTTCTCCGACTCGCTATCCATGACAGGCACGACTGTGTCGAGGAAGCTCCGTCCAGTGTCGAGGTCAACATCGACCAGCTTGAGGATCTTGGTCTTTGCCCAGAACTTGTTTCCAAAGTAGAGGATAAAGACAAAGGGGAGCGTCACATAGGCCGACAGGAAGGACTTGATGTCAAAGGGCGAGAAGGCGGTGTAACCCTGGCCGATCAGAATGACCACACAGACGACGATCGTGTAGATGGGACCGAAGGGGTACAAGTTCGAGATGAAAGGGAGATCGGAGAGGACGCGACCCTGGGCCTTGTAGGCCATACGGAAGCGGATGTGGGAGAAGGCGATACCCAACCAGGCGATAAAACCGGTGGTTGAGGCCAGGGACAAGAGCCAGTTGTAGGCCTCGCCCTGACCGATCTGGGGGAGGGAAACAATAAAGGCCAAGCAGCCGATCAAGGACGTGGCGAGGACACAGTAGACGGGGACACCCCAGCGGTTGACATAACCAAGGAACCTGGGGGCATTGCCCTCCTTGGACAAGGTGTGGAGGGCACGGGAGGAGGCGTAAAGACCCGAGTTACCGGCAGAAAGGACAGCGACCAAGATGACAGCGTTCATAATGTCACCTCCGATGCTGATACCGGCCTGGACAAACACACGGGTGAAGGGCGAGGACTTGATGCTGCCGCCTGTGTTAGCAAGGGCCTCATCGTTGTAGGGGATGGTCATTCCGATGATCAGGATGGTAAGGACGTAGAACATCAAGATGCGCCAGAAGACCTGACGGATAGCACGGGGGACATTCTTGCGGGGGTTCTTGGTCTCTCCGGCAGCGATTCCGACCAGCTCGGCTCCCTGGAACGAGAAACCGGCGTTCAAGAAGATTGAGAACAGACCAACGAAGCCACCGTGGAAGGGGCCCATGTTGAAGACTCCAGTACCGGGCTTGGGGGCTCCCTCGATGCGGGTACCGACAGCGCCACCGATGTAGAGGAAACCGACGATGATGAAAACGATGACGGCGAGCACTTTGATCAAACTGAGCCAGTACTCGGTCTCACCATAAGCCTTGACGGTGGTCAGGTTGAGCGAGGTAAGGACGACAATGAAGACAAGGGCCCAAACCCAGCCCGGACAAGTCTCTACTGGGATCCAGTATGAGATAATCAAGCCGGCGGCGACCAATTCAGTAGCAAGAGTAATAGACCAAGAGAACCAGTAGACCCAGCCTAATTGATGCATGCGCGATTAAGACAGAAAATAGAACTCATTCGTTAGTGACATGAAAGAGAATGTGCGACATTGCTAGCAACACACTAGTAGCTTGCGATAGCACATGTACATGTACACAGGAGTGCTGTTGTTCCAGTTCAGCCCTGTACCCTAGGTCGTCACGTTAGAATGACGTCCACGAGGAACGAAGGCAGCGATAAGAGGGTGGGTCTCTCATAGTTTCATTTTGTCACAGTCGATCCACCAGGAGTTGAAGGGGAAGAAAATCTTTTCATGATTCTCAGGGTGAACGGCGATACCGAAGACATTAGCATAGCGACATGGATACGTACCTAGCATGAATCCGAGGGCAGGGTCAAAAAAGCGGGTTCCGTAGGCATTGATCGATCCGGTAATGGGCAGGTAAGTGGCCATCTCACCAAGAGACGACATGAAGCAGAAGACCATCGTTCCAATCAGACAGTAAGCAACCATCGAGTATCCGGGGCCGGCAACGTTAATCGACACTCCCGAGGCCAAGAACAGACCCGTGCCGATGGTTCCTCCTGCAAGAGCAGAGCGGAAAAAGAAAAGCGTGTATGCATTTCGAGGACAAGAAAAAAAAAAAGAGTAAAACGGATACAGTTGCTGGTTAGTCGGATGGAGTTTGAACAATGGGGAAAGGAAAGGTTGAGGAGGTCGAAAAATAAAAAAATACAAAATAAAATGTATGGTGCCGTAGTCAAACGTGCTATGAGATCATTTCTGGACATGCGGGCCGATGTTTTCGTTGTGGTTGTTGTTGTTATGATGTTCTGTCGCCTGCTGTTGGTTCATTTTTTCATTTTTTTCATTTTCGTCGCTGCTACTCCTGCTGAGGTTATGCAAGGCACGGAAGGCAAGAAGGCAGCGGCGCTCATATTATTTTGGTTTGTTTATGTTTGGCCGTTTTGAATGCAGGGCTGGTTGTGTTTTTGGTTGGGCGTATCCAAGAGAGCGGGAGGATAGAGAAAATTGTAGTACAAGCGAGTAATACATGAACCTCAAAACGGCGATCTGTATCCCTGCCCTCTGCCGATTTGGTCGTTGAGGTGTACAAACGGAAGGTAATCCTGTTCCACCCGACCTTATCGATTCATGACACATGCAGGTGAAAATGAAAGCGGGTGGTTGAAATGAAGTCGATATTGGAGTGAGCGTCGAAAGAGAGTAGGTTGATAGAGAGGACCGAAGCTGGGTGTGTGAACGATGGTAGAAGGTGCTCTTCTCCTTGTTTGTTTGGTGTTGTATTTAGGTTGCTTGTCCCTTATAGTACTTTTGCTGGGATATTGAAGGAAGCAGGCGTGGGAGAGTAAAGAGGAATGGCCAAAGTAGGAGCATGGACATGTGTTTGGAGTGCATGAGCATAGAAAGGTGTGGATGGGAAACCAAACGGAATAGGGGATGGTTTGCTTACCGAGGGAGATCATGGTCAAGTGGCGAGCCTGGAGGTTACGCTGAAGACCCTCGCCAACCTGGGGAGTTTGAGTGGCTTTTTCGGGGTCGTCAGAGACGGGTTGGTCCTTATGGTCGATGGCTTCTGCTGCTGGAGCACCCGACTCGCTGTACGAGTCCATCTCGATCTTGTCTTTAGTCATTATATGTTTGTGATGTGTATGAATGTATGTGTTTGTTGTGTTGGTGGAGGTGAGGGGGTTGGTGAGTATGTGTGTGTGAGTGAGTGAGTGAAAGAGGAAGGGTAGGGGTGTGAGAGAGGAAAGGGAATGGTACAGTCGATAAGGAAAGGGTATAATGCAGACGCAGGCAAAAGACAAAGAACAAAAGAAAAAAGAAAAAAGAAAAGAGAAGGAAAGAGAAATACAAAGAGAAGAGCGATCGAAGAAGAGCAGAAGTCAAAACCTTTTATGTTGGTCTGTTTTTACTTGTTTTCTGTGCTCTCGACAGAAAAGAGAAGGAAAAACAGGGTACAGCAGTGGGTACCAGAGAGCAGCATACGTACAGTACAGGATCAAGGATCAAAAATGCCCATTTGGCACATACACTCACACGAGTGAGTACCGGAGTATCCAACCAAGCAACGGATAAGCAACAGACCAACCAAGATCTTGCCACCACCGAGTCCCCCTTATTTTTTTTGACGACTAACCTTGCTCTATCCACTTTCTATTCAATTCATGCGTCGGAGAAAAAAATGCAAGAAAAAAAAAAGCTAAAAAAATTCAATGGTCCCTCCTCCCTCCCCAATGCGTCTAGGCAACCCACCCAACCTCTTCTTTTTTAGCGTTCAGGAGGATTGCCAGCGAGAGACTTTCTGCCAGCGAGAGACTTTCTGCCAGCGAGAGACTGACCGTGAGAGAGTTAGAAAAGGGGGCGATGGATCGATGGATCCCAATGGGAACAATAGGAATTTGAAATGAGAGTACTGTATCGGTTGTTACTTGAACAACCGACAGTCGTTTTACTCAATTCCATTCGATCTCATTCTTGATGACTCGAATAGTATCGTGTCTCTTGGCGGCTACACACATGGACACACAGCCATTGATTGCTTAACAGCAGCCCACGAGAACGGACAATGAACAAGAGTAGAGGCATGTACGTTCATCAAGGGGATGAAAACCGACCCGTTTTCAGGCAGGAGATAAGGGGCGTGGGTCAAGGCGAACACAACTGAACGGCTGTCAATCCAATCAACAATACTCGGAGATGAACAATTTTTGAGACAAAGGGCATTTTCCCTCTGTTTGTTGACAAATGAACCTACTTTGCTTGTTTATTGCTGTGGACAAATGAAGACGGGCAAACACATGGCAGGGTAGCGGGAGGGAATGTGCAGGGGGCCAGGGGTAGGGTCTGTGAGAGTTGGAAATGTAAACAGAAGCTTATTGTTGCAACGGTTCTTTACTGATTCTTTGTTGTGCTGCTCCTTGTCATTGTAGACAGGACTCTTCCTCTTGGCCTCTTTTACTTCAAGTTGCAGGCAATACACCAATCTACTGCGCTTGACTAACTGTACGAAAAAGCCGCCGCCTTGATCGAGAGAGCAGCAAGAGAGCAGGACAAGTATATATGTATGAGAGAACAGCAAGAAGGAACAAGGTCATTTATGTAGGCTTCATTGACACAAATTGTGTTACACGTCCGATGAATCGCCTGTGTAGTACTGCCCCTGCCGTACTCTCTGTTAAAGGAGTTCATTGATCTGAGCCATCCGGCTCTAAAATACGTACCAAATTATCGCCTGTTCGGTATCCGTACCGACGTATCGCCGTCGCTCCCTCGTCCTTCACTCTTTTCTCATATAAAGCCAGAAGGAAGGAGTGTCGCATGATGGGTCAGTTGTAAGGATCCAATCAAGGTCCTTTTATTCCTATCCTCAAAGTCCGATCCTTCCTCTCCCCCGCGCTCTTCGTTTCGTTTTCTGTGGTGTAAGTACGATGATGACGATGATGCTTTGTCGACTCGGTGTCGGTGTCTGCGTAGAAAATTATTTCCGCATCTTTGTTCAGGACTGAATAAGGCTGAACCCGAGAGAAAAGACAGACGCGCCCTCATTGGCCCTTTTGAACCTTTTGGCCCTTTTGGCATTTCGTACTCTTTTTTTTTCTTCACTCGTCCTATCTCTTCGCTTCGCTTCACTTCTCGTCTCTATTTTTCTTCCCTGTTGGGTGGATCGATTCGAAAAACTGTGGGGTAGGTGAAGAGGAAAAAAGAAAAACGAAATGATGATGTGTGTAACCGATGAGTACAGAAAACGAATGAGTAAAAGGAGAAATGGCGAATGGTACCAAGAAGAGACGAAAAAGATATATGATGGACGGAGAAAGAGAGAAAAAAATGGAGTAGTCTAGTGGTGCATGGAATAGGGATGAGTAATGCCGTCATGGTACCTACTATACACAGAGGTGGGAAAAAGGAGGACATTTCCTATTCTGGCTCTGAATTGTGAGCAGTCTTCTCAAAGGACCCAAAGGCAAAGGCTGCCCTGCCACTCCCTCCGTTCTTCTTTGTCATAAGCAGCCAATAAACACGGGCAACAAAGAAGGCATGAAAGGATCTAGGTGTAGGGGCCACTGTTTACTACTGTACTTCAAGTGATTGACTCACACCATCCAAACCTTCTTCAAGAATGAGAAGGGTCAGGGACCTTCTCCACTCCTTTTCTCCTTCTCCAACTCTTGGCCCAGTCCAGTCCAGCCCATTTTTTTCCGCCGTGTTACTCATCTTCATCATTCGGGTCAACTGGACGCTTCGCAAAACAAACCTTGTCATTAAATGTTTGTGACAGACCAGACCAATTTTGTCGATCGACACTTTTTTTTTTCTTTTTTGCTTTTAGGTAGTTATGGCGGTGTACAGCACATCGACGCGTGTCGGGTCGTGTCGTGTAGTAAATCGTAAAGGAGGAGGGGACGAGTCTATTTTTTTTGTAGTAGTGCTATAAAGAAGACAAAGACTACAACAAGAGAGCAATAGCACCAGCGGCGGTGGCCAAGAAACCGGCAACCACAGATTTGCCATTCAACAACGACCCAGCAGCTCCATTACTGTTGTTATTAACGCCCTTTCCTGTGGCTCCATTAGTAGTACCATTCGTTCCAGAACTGGCTCCATCGGCCACGATTCCATTCCATTTGACCTTATTGATCTTGGCCACTGTCTCAGTCAAGGATCCCTTCTGGTAGAAATCGACGGCGACAAAGCTGGGGATCTGCTTGAAGGTCGTTTGGCAGGAGTTGATGTGCGAAATCAGATCGGGTCCGTTGGTCTGATTGGCAGCCTCTGGCTGGGGGAGTGAGATCGTATTTCCTTGCAGTTGGATAATTCCTGAAATGAAATGGTTCAAGACATACATCTACGTAAAAAAGAAAACATATTCAAACATGTTGCATGTAAGAAATTAGTTACGCGTCGCATGGTTCTTATTTGTATGGGTTACATAGTACATGGCAAAAATGTTCGTTAGTTAAGAAGGAAAGAAGAGACTAGTACCTGCTTGCGCTGATCCTTTGGGCGGTCGATGGTGCAAGGATACGCAGTGCCTTTAGGAATGTTGTATGGGGTCTCAAATACGAAATCGTATTCTGACATCAACCTATCACGCGCGAATCGCGGATAGTGCAGAATGAGAATCGATTCTGAATGTTAGCCTTCAAATGCATCATCAGCACCATATCAACTTTCCGTACTACCATTGCGCCCACCCTTTTTCGCGCTTCTTTCTCTGACAACAAAATAAAAGCAAAAAAAAGAAGACCTGTTTGTTGCAACTTACCATGGCACGGTTGCGTCGGCTCCACTGTCGATAAAGTTGACAAGACGCTTCTTGCTGGAAATCATCTGTGCAAGAGTGGGCCATGCGGTGGCTCCCTTGGCCTGGGCGTGAAGATATGGGCTCAATCCAGCAGCAGTATAGACAGCCTGGATCATGAATTATTGTTCGAGAGAGAAATAGGTGTTGATGAATGAGTGAGCCGAAAAATAGTCAAGAATATGCGCCCATTTGTGAATAGGTAGGGCTTTTGTGGGCGAAAATAGACACACAGTAAAAAAGAGGCTGTTGTATTTTCGGCGTGCAGCTTGGGGTTTGATTGCTCTATTTACCTGGAATTGGGCTGGCTTCAAGTCGGCGGCGTTCTCCCAAAAAATGGTGATGACCTGTTCAAACATTGTTGAAAGTAGTAGATGCACTCAGGTTAGTCTTGATTAAGGAGGTGGTGCTTTTTTTTTGTTTGTTTGTTCCTGCAGCGCGATGATGTTCCTTTGCATAGACCGGTTGGAGATATTAATTCAAACGCACCTCATTGGGATTGGCGTCCATGAATGTCTTGATCTGGGCGAGTATGTCCGAGAGGGGGCCTCCATCCAGCAAGGTGCCTATATCCAATTGATGAAGGTGTCAATTGCAGCATTGATTCATGAACAATTCATGTAAAAGACGTCAGTCGTCGGACATAAGTTGTCTCCTTGGCTTGGTTGGTAGAACTAGTGAGAACTGGCGTGTGTCCTTACACATGGTGTGACAGAGTTCAATCTCTTTAGGGTTGCCGGATGGAGCAGCATAGGCGTCGAGCATGAATGCACGAATGCCGTCCTTGAGCTGGGTAGGGATGTTGTTGATTTGGTTGGTGGCGAGTCCGTTAGGGGGGTTGAAGGCGTAGGCGTTGTGGGTGGTAGGGTAGGAGACCTTATCGTAGGTCCTCGAACACAACTCCGCGTAGCCGTTGCATTGTTGTTGGGCGTCGGCTTGTTGGACCCAGGATGAGGACAATGCCAATAGAGCGCCGACTGTGAGAAAGAGAGATGAGCGGACCATGTGATGGTAAGGGTGAAAAAGGGAGTGATGACAAAAAAGAATGAGGGCGTCAGAGGTTAAGCGATTCGTGAGGATGGATTCCGTAAAGTGATGAGGTCCAATGGTGTTTTTTTGTGGAGAAGAAGAGAAGGACAAAGAACAGGAAGAGGGACCAGGCACAGGCAAGAACAAAAGGGAAGGTTGTCGGTAGTGGTCACGTTTTTAACATAGATCAAGGCTTGTGGTCAAATGCCAACGGAAATGAAGCAGGGCATAAGAAGCCACGCCCATGAATTCCAACTATTGGGAATGGAGATATTGAATCTGCAGCACAAGGTTCCTCCTATCTAGTCAAATTGACCCGTTGAGGCGACGATTATTTCTCACGCCAATTGTGCTTTACTCCTGCTACTGCTGTTGTTGTTGCCACCCCCAGAGGGATGTCCATCTCGGCCCAATGAGGTTGTTACGATTATGTCCACGTCGATAGACTTGAACAAACGAACGTAAGGTTTGGGCTGTATTCCTGAGATGCACATTAAGTGATGAATGCATTGGGTGAAGTAGAGGGAGAAGCGTTGCACTATTAATTGTGAGAGGACTCAAGCGATTGGACGGGGTGAGACAAGTAAACCCTTACTGATGGTGCCTGAGTTCGACCTATCGTTCACATAGCTTTTTTTTTTTTTTTTTTTTTTTTTTGGTGGCGCCAGACGGATGATCCATACAGAAGCCGGTTGAGGAGAACAAGCAAGTACTGCTGGAGAGAAAAGATAGCGGGGTAAAATGGGAACCGAAGAGTCGACGGCAAAATGAAGGACACACATGCATGCATAAAATAACAAAATGATTGCTGAAAAAAAGACAGCGGAGAAAACAAACAACAAGAGTAGAGATTTTTTTAAGCTATCAAGGCTCAACATCATACCCTTGGCACGGAGAACCTTATTTTCATTGAAAGCACAAGAGGAGAACAAAAAAACCGACAAACAACAACCGCCAAAGAAAATAGGATAGTTATCCTCACTGATGGTGGTTGCATGTTTAATAGAGGGAGAGATATATAGGGAGAGAGACAGAGATAGAGAGAATGTGGTTTTGTAAGGTGAAATGTGGCAGAATAGAAAGGTGTCGAGTATAGTCCCAGTCGGAGACTACAGCCCAGAAACGAGAACATCCCCGTGTCAACGCACTTTTATATATATCTCATCGCTGCAGGTCATCTCCGCAGGTTCCTCTCACGTTTTCTTTCCATCTCTTGCTTTCATCGCTGTTCTCATCTCCATTCCATTCATTCTACCCATACGCTCATTCATCCTTTTCATCATTCAGCCCTCATCTCAAAAGAGAGAAAAGCTTCAGCACTGCCTGTGTACATACTAAGGATCCCAGCCTTTCCTTGTCTTTCTCCCTTGTGTCCTTCGAGAGTCGAGAGTGAACACAGCCCTGATCCCTCCTTTCTTTTTATTATTTTGTTAGAAAATCTCCTGCAACCGTTGTTAGTTTTCTTTTAGTGTTGTTTGTGTTTTACCAATTCCACCGCATCGCCTTCGCCGCACCTTCTTGCTCTTCTTTAAAAAGTCCACTCTTTCTATTTTTCTACACCTTTCTCTCTCTTCTTTCTTCTCCACCTCACCCTCAATCCATATCCAAACGTTTTTTTCCTCGACCTTTGTCTGATAATTTTAATCTTTTCTTACTCTCCCCCGAACTTCATCAACAACGACGACAACAGACAAGCAACAACAACACATCATGTCTTCTTCACTATCACAACACAGGAGTCCTACTCCCATCTCCTCTCAACACCTCTCTCCTCAACCACACTCATCCTATGCATCCTCGGTCTCATCTGCACCCATATCAAGACCTTCTTCGCCCGCATCTATCCTTCTAGCCTCGACCACCCCTGTGCCCTCACCTCCTCACTCCCCCATATCACTCCACTCACAAACAATGAACAGCAACAGCTCTCCGTCCATTGGTTCTCCGCCAACAATCTCAGGAACCAACAGCATGATGAACACGGTCGTCTCAATAGGTACCCAGCAACTCGCCAATTCAACGTTGACACCACCGCCGTCCGACTTTCCAGCCAACGGCGCAACTCTGTTTTCATTCGAGGCGATCACATCATTACTCTTCCACCAGCCCATTACCCGGATAGTCGTTGTCCTGACAGTACTACAGAGTCTGTTGGGATTGGGAGGCAAGTTCCCGGAGCACTGCTCGGCACCATCACACACACTTTACGGAGGCGAGTACCTGGAACTCTTTATCTCGCCGTTTGTGGTGCCATTAGCTCCGACACTGCTCAAGTCGGCCCACCAGACGCTTGGCATTGCCGTCATGTTGGCGATCTCGAACCTGATCAGTTTCGGGCTGTTCGAGGAGCGGTTGACGACTGTGTTTCGCGGGAATAGGACTCGAAGGAGCAACACCAGCATCAACCGCAACAGCACACGGATCTTTCGCAACCTGGCCTTGGTCATTGTTGTCCTCGTAATGGGTCTACGTCAATTTCTTGGATTCCTCTTCAATCGCGCCCTGGGGTGGGCATTCCCTTCTCTGTTCTTCAGCGACTCTGTCATCGAATGCAACCTCGGTAAGTTTTTATCAATTCTTTTTACTGAACACATAGAACACAATTTTGACAGCACAAGGAAAATGGATTTCAGAGCTGGGCTGCAGTGGGCCAACTTTTACTGGTCGGGTGAGGTATGGGACACGGCGATGGCACTGTGAATTTTTTACAAACCCACTCTCGCCTTTCCCGCCTTTGCCAGCCCTTTCAGGAACAGCGTTTTGCATAAACGAGTGGACAGACGAACTACTTTTCTGGTTTCACTTAGTGTAAGGAATGAGGGAACAGACAAGAGAGGAGGGCGATGACGGATGAGAGATGACCGAGAGAGAATCAGGGACATCTGCATCGCCCGGTTGCGGCGATGACATTTTTTTTCCTTCTGTGTTTCCCTTTATTACTGCTCCCACTCTCCTTCCCTCTCGCCACCTTGACCTCCAACCTCGCCCACAGACATTCCAGCACCTTAGTTATTTTTATCCTGGAAGAGAGGGAAGAGCAGGATAGCCTAGATCGCCTGTGCGCACATTTGTTGTTGCAATTGACAGTGGCCCAACCTTTTGTTGTCATCGCACTGTCCAGGGGTTGTCTGTTGTTGTTTGCTTACCTTGAATCGTTATGTCATACAGACGAAATACGTTTCTTATTTTTGAATTCAGGAACAAACAATGAGATAACGTACTAAGTCCTCCTTTTTTCACCTCTTATGTCATGTCTTCAACACTAGGCCTTGCACCATTCCTCTTTGCTCTCTTGGTCATCCAAGCCTTCTTGCCCGATGACTCTGATCCAAGGATATCTTCACCATCGACAACATCGACATCGATCTTTGCCTTCCGTCGGATCTATATTCAGATCATCCTTTGTCTCTTCAACGTCATCCCCAAGGCCATTGTCTGGTGGGCAGGATCGGGTCTTATTGTTGGATTCGTCGTCTCGCTCGGTGTTGCTTACCAACGCAGGATGGGTCAATGGGGCGGAAAAGTCAGGGTTACCATGTATGAGAAGCATTCCCAGCACGAGGATGCTCTTGTTGGGTTGGGTATCAGCGACGACCAGGACATTTCCATGACTTCCATGACCAACTACAGCAAGGCAACCAGCGACGATTCAGACTCGGATTCCGATGGTCGTCTGTCTCTGGAGTCAACAGCAGCTTATTCACCAGTATTGCCAACAACGAACTTTTCGACAGCGCCTGGATACATGAAGGAGAGAACTATGTCGTACATCGTCAGGCGACTCGGAGGATACGTTTTACCCATGATCGCGATCCTCTTCTTCATCTTAGTCGCTACCAGTCAACTTCACCACTACAAGCCTAACGTCTCGGACGACGTACTGAACAACGCGATCGAGCCAACGACACCCTTCTTGCTGACCCTCGTGATCATGACGGCGCCCAGACGGGACGGTATGGGATTTATCAAGCCGACTCTGTCATCATACCTCGCTGCCTTCCCTGACGTTGATGATCCAGCCCACCCTCTTTACTCTCGGATCCAGATCATTGTCTACACTCACGTCACAAACCATCCAAGATTCGACGAGGCGGAGGAATTCTTTGACACGGATCCCAAGGCACGCAAGCACGTCAAATGGATCCGCGAGGATGGAGCAGAAAAGAGCCAGCGCAAACATCTCATTAGCGCGATTCGCAAGATCGGAACCTCAGAGGATTCGGTCTACCTGGGCATCATGGAGGACGATTTCCCGTTCTGCGAGGGAGGCTTTCAATCTATGCTGAACACGATCTACGAGGCTGACAGGCAGGTCAAGGATCATTGCGGCATCTTTATCACGACAGGAGGTAGTGGTCTGATCTTCAAGCGATCGGTCGCCTTGACGGCGTCATTTGTTCTGGAGCAGGACGAGTTGGCGAAACAGCGCGGGATGGCTGTTGCTGCACCGGATCAGGCGCTTCAGAACTGTATGTTGGGCAGGCACGATTACTGCTCGGCCTGTGCGGGGACTATGGTGATCAGCAAGACGCTTCTCCAGGGACATCTCGGATTCAATGCCTCAACAAGTGGAGGAGATTATAGTCCCAAGGATTTTCAATGTGGCTGGCGCCATCCTTTCGTAAGTCCCTCTTTCTTTTGTTATTGTGTAGTCGACAGAGTCTTTTTCGCTGGCGATTGGACATGGAGCCTGACCCTTACTCTCTTGCTTTTTTTTTTTCTTTCTCTTTCCCCTTTCTTAGCATGGTGATCCGAATACCCACGTCCTCTAAATGTTTGGATCCTACACCTGCATTGCATTTTTTCCCCCCTCGTTTGCATTCCTGCAGGACAACCCACTCCAACAGGACAATCAACTTTTTCTCTGCCATTTTTTTTCAATCTACCTACACATTTTACACCATCGCGCACTTAATTATCGTTGTCAACCAAAAGCATTTTTTTTCATTCATTCTGTCGACATAGACTCTCGTTTGGACACACCCTCACACACTTGTACAATAGTAAACCAAATAAACAGTTCGTTCTAACACCTTATTGTGCTCTTGATATATTATCAGATCAACAAGCAAACAAAAAAAAAAAAAAAAAAAGCGTGTCAAGACGCGTCTCTTAAGGTTGCTTGAATGGATGCGATGGACATAGGCATTCTAGGAATGCACTTTTCTACATGGTATTGTAGCTGGGTTGTGTCGGATAACTGGCCTTGGAGATTTGCCTTGGAAACTTGCGAGGGCGTCCCCTTGTCATTGGAGCAGATACTTTCGATCTCTTAATCTTATCTGGAGACCCGGTTGTATGTTGGTTATATGTTGGAGGGGTGCAGATGCCATACCTAGGTAATCTGGCTTGGATAATTTTACCGCCAGAGTGCAAAGCGGTGCCGGGAAGTTTGGCGAAAGCAGGAGGAGCAGGTGAAAAAAAGGTAGACATTAGTGCTAGTGGGTCTTTCTCAGGATATGTTTGTTGGAATGTTGAGCAGACAGCGATACTTTGAAACAACGAAAAAAAGGGTACCGCGAATGATGTGGATTTGACGTGGTCGCCTGCGACGATAACATTTGGACGTTTTTTTTTTCTTTTTTCATTTTGGTTTCTTTTGAGTGTGTAGACTACTCCGCTGTGATAGCCCAAAGAGAAGGATAGGGAATGTATGTTTGTGTACTGCTAAGGAAAGAACCTTAAGGAATAGAGAAGAGGAACGAAAGTAGGAAAACAAAGGAAGTGCCCGTGAGGTTCTCGTCTTTTGAACGGTCGATGGGGTTTCTTATCGCATGGGACCATGGGTCTGAGGGAGATATATTGATGATGGTCGCGACTGTTTGTGGTTCATTCAAACGCATCGATTGAGGCGCCATCAGAACGCGTGCTTTAGGGAGACTATAGTCAGAACCGAAGTACTCTTGCCTGTTCCTGTGTGGCTTCATAATAGAAACTCCATGAGCCAGACTCCAAAGAAGAGACGGTGTCTCGATGCAAGAGGAGCCCAGCAGGCTGTTAGGCGCTCATTGGAATCTGGAATGAGATCATATGAAGTCACGTTTTTTTTCTTCTTCTGCCTCTTGTGCCGTTCAACGATTTTTTTCTCATGACTGTGCGGCTGTTGCTTCCTTCTTTCTCCTCCTTTACTCCTTCAACGTTTCCACTCCTCCCCTTGGACTAAAGACCACCTTTCTTTACAATCGTCTTTTGAAACACATCCACTTTTCGGTAGGTTGAAAGTAACTTTCTCATTCGACTCTCTCTGGCGTTGTCTTCATCGGATCAGCATCTGCACTTTCTTGCGAACGACCGTCAAGGTTGCATTCGCCGACATACAGACAGAAGAGTGGACCTGAAGTTCCCAAAAACTCTCAACTCAACTCACAGCGTCCACATGAGAACATGAGGACGAATGGACATCAACTTGCCTGTTTTACTAACTAAGCCGTGATCACTGCGCTTCGAATTGCAGTCTTTTTTCCTCATCTTAGGACAACACGAAGCGAACGAACAGGAGACCAGGAAACGACAACAAAAAAACACTTAGTATCACAACCAAACCACCAGCAAAGATGTCGGCCTCAAACTCAGACTCAAGGGTAGAACACATCCACTCAACAACAATGCCAACACCATCGGCAACCCAACCCCTCCTCCAAACAACCCCCGGAAAGCGCATCGCCCTTCCCATCCGCGTCGAGCCCAAAGTCTTTTTCGCCAACGAGCGCACCTTCCTCTCCTGGCTCAACTTTACAGTCCTCCTCGGATCGCTCGCCATCGGTCTCTTGAACTTTGGTGATCGTGTTGGTCGTATCTCGGCCGGAGTTTTCACGTTTGTGGCTATGGTCGTTATGATCTATGCTTTGGCTACGTTCCATTGGAGGGCTGATCGAATCAGGAAGAGGTTACCTGGTCCTTATGATGATCGCTTTGGACCGACCGCGCTGTGTGTCTTTATCTTGGCTGCCATCTTGATCAACTTTGGACTGAAATTCAGTGATAACGGCATCTAAACGAGATCTCAGTCCAGAGTGAGAGAGATCGAGATCAGGAGGAAGAGGAGGATGGATAGTCGGAACAGATGGAATCTTGGACGGAGAGGCGGAAGGAGGAGAGACTGGATAGAGGAGAGATAGGCGGAAGAGTTTGCAACTATTGCTGAATGACAGCATCCCACTTTTGCAGAGTTGCAGTAGGAGATATGGGAGGCGCTGGAGCTGCACAAGGACCTGACTGGTATTGCGGCGCTAGTGGTGCTATCTTTCGTCATCATCTGTCTTTCTTTCTATCTAATGTTCTCAAGAGCAAAAAAAATACATATATCAATACACAGCAAACGCTTTGGCCCTTTTGAATTGTTTATTTTTGTTTGTTTTCTTGATGCTGAGATGATGTCGAGTATGAGAGTAAGAAAAAGACAGCAACTTGGCAATTGGCTCTTTAGATGTCAAGACCCTCAAGACCGTTGAGAAGCTCAGTCAAGTTGGGGACACAGACCATACGCTTCTGGACAGATCCCATGACAAACGCCTGCTTGTTATTCGAATCCACAACAACCAAATCCTGCAAGAACGAGCACTCAGATCCTGACGAGACGTCCATCAAGATATCGCCAACCTTCATCTTGACCTTACCAGACTTGTAGATCAGTAACCGTCCAATCTTGCCCTCCTGTTGCAAATGGCTATCCTCTGTCTCCTCCTCCTTCTCTGCCGTCTTGGCAGCTGCTCCAGGGGCCTTGGGCTTGGCACGCTGTCCGACGGGTGCAGATGATCCTGGGGTACCGTCTCCTAGGCTCAAGCCGAGCTTCACATCCTTTTGTTCCGATTTGACGGGGACGAGGTCGTTGTCGGGGATCATGATGGGACGATCCTGGTCCATGGGTTCTGATTTGATCGCCAACAGTCCATCCTCAGAGTCCTCTGTCTTGTCAGTTCCGTCAGGTGTGCTGTACAATGAAGAGACGTTGGGAGACGAGACGATTGATGTCATGGGTGCTGTTGCCACAGGTCTTGGTCTGAAGATAGGCATAACACTTGGGAACTGGAAAAAGAACATCTGATCATATTCGGACTAATTGCAAAAAGAGAGCAAAAGCATATTTCGGTTAGTCAAAGGGTCTCCTTCGTGAAATCGTGTCGGCGTACAGGTTGTTCAATGGATAGTTCTAATCGACTTACTTCAGGCGTGAGGTCCTGTGCAGGTCCTTCCACCTTGGGTTTGATATCAGCCTCGCCTAAATAGTACGATGTGCACGAAAAGAAAAAAGAAGAGTTGTCAATGACAGGGGTTTCGCCTACAGAGACTCAATGCGCTTTTTCAACATGCAAAAACTCTCCTTTGAAATTTACCAGCGGCATGTGCGGACCCACCCAATTCGGTATCTTCATCCATATCCTCCTCTCTCATCTTTTCGTCCTTGATCGAGGAAATGACAACCTTAGTATCGTCGTTAGGCTTCTCCAATCCCGTGGGCGCCGAGGCATCAGTCACAGTCGATCCAAACTTCATATCGACGGAGGCACCATAATCCGACCCTCCTCCCTCGCCTTCCATTTTCACTTCCCGAGATCCTGTATAGCTCGAATGTGCTCCACTGGCGCTGCCTCCCATAGCGATTGCTCTTGAGCGGGCTAGTTAGAGTGATCGAATATCAGAAAATTGAGGTTAGCGCGCAGCAATTGATTGTGGGGAAGCCGTTCAAAATGTCATGCAAGTTCATGTGCTTGTGTATACCTTGTGCTGCTGGTCCAAGTGAGAAGGGTCCTGAGGCTGTAGCGGCAACATCATCTGGACGACCACGACCAAGTCCACGGCCGCCACGTCCACCCCTCATTCCTCGCTCTCCTCGCTCTCCACGTCCGCGACCCTATAAAACACATAAGAAATGATAGTATGGTCAATCGTTGGCTTCCTCTGTTCCAAGTATAAGACACTGCGGCCCATATTGATACAAAAGTTTGGTGGTACGAGCTACTTACAGCTCCACGTTCTTCTGGTCCTGATCCGGCCTTAGCCTCCTCCAGCAAAGAAAGAGAGCTATTGTGATGAAGTGCGTAGAAGAACGAACAGGGTGAGCAGGTGGCTGCTTGGTGGGCGCAGTTGTCGAGGTGTTCTTTGTTGACTGCTGAGTTATGTTTCCGTCAATTGACTTACGCATCCTTCTTGTTACGCTTCGAGGGCACTGTGGGAGCGAACTTCAACTATTTGGCGAAGTAGATAACAACATCGACACAAACAGTCAATACAACATCATCCTTGGGGGTATTTCCCATTACTGAGTAGCCGCTCGTAATTCAAGTTACTGTAATCCTGCGTGTGAGTGTTCTGTGAGAACGGTTGGGAGGTGGGTACCTTGGAAGCGCCACCACGTGTGGAGGCGGTCGAGGCACCTGCGCCACCACGGCCTCCACGCAGAGAGGTGAGTCGTCCAGCGGGGGTTACGGTGGGGGTATGCAGGGATCCGATGCTTCCTGATGCTGATGCCGATGCAGCAGGGCGCTGATTTCCTGATTCGTCGGACATGCTGCGTCTGTGTCTGTGGTTTGTCTTTTGGTTGATGGAAGAGAAAAAAAGAAAAGAAAGACTGACTGAGCCCTTTTGTATGTGCTGCACTCTGCCTTGAAGGATTTGTTTACTAGAGGCAAAAAAAGAAGGTCACACATACGTTCTGGCAGAGTTATAGCACTACACGCGTGGAGAACGCGATTCTCTTGATCATTTTTAGAAACAATAGTTTCGCTAGGAACACGACCATGATCAGCGCAGTCCAGGGTTATCCAGCCTGGCACTTCCACTTGCTTACCCAGTATCTACTGCTGAAAAATGAGTTGTCTACCAATGGAGCAGTAGAAGGAAGCGAGCCAGCCAGTCTGTTGGTCACACGCTACGGACATATCCCTCCCTCTTTCATCGAAAAGATAGAATTTTAGTCAGGGGTAAAGTTGGGCGTTCGTTGGTCACGGACAACAAAAACATGGAGAGGATCGAGCATTAACCCGAGGCTTCAACGAGTTTGACTCTTTCTTTTCTTCTGTTCTTTCCTTCGTCTGTTCCACACTCCTCCTTCCAACACTTCCTCCCCTCTGCTTCAAAATACCATCAAGATGCTTGTCCCTGCATCATCATCATACCTATTCTTCTATCGTTCACCAATACAACAACCTACAGAAAACGATACGAGCTGGATACCACTCTTCCTGCAGGCACCATCCGATAGACAAGGAATAGCAACAGGAACAGGAGGGTGCACACCTCGCCACAACAAACCAGAACTCACCCTCTCCATCCTCGTCCTCATCTCCATCATCGTCTCCTACCTTCCTCAGGTAACCACCACCACCACTACCATCCTCTACCTCTTTCAAATACACCCGTGCTTCTCGCATACAACAGAACAACAAGCTGACAACGAGCCATATCTTCTCTTTCTCAAACCAAGTAGTACTATCGCATTTTCCAAAAGAAGAGTAGCGACGGCCTAAGTCTCTGGTTCCTGATTCTGGGCTCTCTCTCAACAACCTCCTCGTTCTTCAACATCTTTGTCCTTCAATGGGGCGTCGTCCGCTGCTGCAGTGTCATCGTAAATCCTTAGTGTCTCCTTGTTGCTCGAAATCACAGATGTCTGGAAAAGTAGTTTAGCAGATATTCATATGCATTTGAACATTGTGCTCTTCTCTGCATCACAAATAGGGTCCTGGCCCATGCACAGAGAGCATCCTCGGGATCACACAACTCGCCGTCCAGTTCGTCATGTTCAACCTCATGTAAGCCCCACCACTCTACCTCTATTACTCCCTCCCCCAAATACCATCTCCCAAAACCTAACAAACCCCTCTCCTTCCCCCTCCCCCTCCTTGCAATAGATTCATCCTCTACATGATCTACTTCCCATCCAACAAAAAAATCTCAACATTCCTCCGCCACCAACTCCTCCACTGCCGCCTCTTCTGCCTCCCGACCCGCTCCTTCACCTGGACACTCTCCCTCCTCGCCTCAAAAGTCCTCCTTGGCTACTTTTTCGTCTCCACCGCCATCACCGTCATACTCCTTGCTGCCGTAGGCCGGGGGGATATCAGTCATGATGATGGTGGTGGTGGGGGTAATACGAGGAGTAGGGCATTGTTGTTGGTCTGGGCTGGACTTTTGGGGATCATTGCGGCTTTCTTGGCCATGATCCAGTATATCCCACAAATCATTGAGACCTACCTCCGCAAGGTACCCTTTCAAAACTCACTACAACATACAGCCAACCCTTCCTTTCACGAAATACGTCAACTAAAAGTTAACATAATTTCGTCTTCCCTTCCTTCCTTCTTCCTTCTCACCCTCTTCTTCCAGTCAATGGGCGCATTAAGTATCCCCATGATGCTAATCCAAACCCCAGGCGCGATCCTAATAACAGTCTCCCTGGCACTCCGCCCAGGTGCCAATTGGACAACCTGGATCTCTTACGCCATCACCGCCCTTCTCCAAATAATCCTCCTCGGACTCTGCCTCTTTTACGCGTACCAGATCAGGAAACGCCGTGCACTTCGTAAAAAGGAGGAAGAACAACAACAACAACAGCAGCAGCCATTGCTTCTTACACGGTCATCAATTCACCCTTCAATACCGATACCCATCCTGCAGGAGACAAGCTATCGTCCACAGGCCATAGGAGAATCCACTCCACTCCTTTTTGCCCCCGTATGACCGACCCCATTCATAAAAAGTCCGCATAAAATAAAATACAGTTTCCAAATATCATTTATATCATCAAAATGTTTAATGATCGTGTCTACTGAAAAAAGGGAAAGGGGAGAGGGAATGTGTCGTACCCACGGTGTTATCGATCATCACGCAAGGTCCCCTATCTATGGATGGCGCCAGGCGCCATTAGGAGCCTGTGTTGTAGCTGTCGTCGTCATACCGTGGCCTTGATCATGACCACCACCACCACCACCACCAGCGCCTCCGGCTGCAGGGGTAGGTCCGTTGTTGCCGCCGTCACCGCCGCCGTTGCCGACAGGGGTGTTCAGTTTTGGGTATCGAGAAAAGGCGAGCGCCTGGTTCAGAGCCTGGATTCCTGGTGATTCATTCGACGACATGTCTGAAGAAGGACGTTTGCTCATAAACCCACTCCCAGATCCAATCGCTCCAACACCGACGCCCATGCCATTGCTGTCGTTACTGCTTGAGATTGATCCTCGACCGCCTCCATTCGCGCCCGGGCTCGGATGCATAGACTCCAAAGAATGAGACGGTGCTTGGTGGCTCGAGAAACTAGAAGCCGACGAGTAGGCCGTGTAGCCATTGTTGTTGTTGCTCATGTTGGATCCTGTGGGCGAAAACATGCTGTTGGGGTAGGGCGGCCCATTGGTAGGATTCTGCGAGACTCCGCCAAGAGAGCCATTATAGGTACTTTTCAAAGAGTTGACCGGCGACTGACCAGCATTCATGCCATAGTCGTCGCTGTCGTTGTTGCTGTTCAAATAGCCTCTGTTCCCGGTGTTACTGCCACCGCCATCAATGGCATTGCTGTCAAAAATGGTGGGATTGGAAGGGTATCCTGAAAAGGAGTCGTGGACCGATCCACGGTGATAGGCGTTGGAGGGTATGCTGCTGTTCGAGACGGTCGGGGTCATTCCTGTTCTCGAATGAGCGCCGATTCCAGGAGGGTAAGAGGTAGGGACGTGGACCGGCCCGGGAGACCCAAACAGGTTGTCGATAAACGAAGCCATCTGGGCATCCCGTCCGTTCTCGGGAACCATCGGCAAGGAGGATGAGAGGTGGCTATGCCGTTGGTACATCGACGACGTCGAAGCTGCAGATCCCACTTCCATAGAATGGAATGCCGACCCTGAGTTCCATTGATGGTGATAGTCCAATGAAGATGAAGACGTTGAAGAAGTGAAGCCGTTGGAGACGATTGGGATCCTTCCTGTTTGCTGGTCAGCTCTCTGTGAGGGAGTTGACGACCAAGAGTTGTCGGCGGGGACAATATCCTGCACAAACGCACCATAGCCCCACAGACTGGCGACTGGATTCTTAGAACCGGCAGGTGCAGTCGATGCTCTTCCCTCACCCACAGCAGGCAACAAAGGGGCGATGTTTGGCTTATTGTCGGACCAGCCAGGGCTGATGCCGCCGTAACCTGCGAGACTATCGACGAGGTCATCGGGATCAATGGCGCCGGTCATGGCCAAGATGTCCTTCACCATGTCTCCATCTGCAGTTCCAAGGTCCATATCCATCTGGCTTTGACGGAGCATTTCGTCCATACTGGCCGCCAAGAGCGCGGGCGGTGCTCGTTGGTGTTGGTGTTGGAAATCGGAAAGATGTTGGTTGGCAGTGGGTGCGATGGCTGAGAGTGGCGACTGGAATGCATTGGGGCTGTGGGCGGCGATCGTCCTCATTGGCGAAGGAAGGAGTGAACTTGCTCCCCAAAGGTTGCTCTGAATAGCCGATGGTGCGCTAGTTGTGTCGATCCGGAGTTGATCGTGATGGATATTTGGCGGCATGTCGTGGACACCCAGCTGTGTATCCCATGTGCCTGCAATAAATCCTTCTGGAACGATGGATCCAATCATCGGATGCTGTTGCATTCCTCCAAGACTGCCCGCGCTTTCTCGTCGTTGGTATTCTGGTCCTGCCACGATATTCGATGGTGTCTGTTGCATGCCTTCGCTGGACTGGGCAGATGTTGGTGTGTCATTGGAAGCTGCCGGCGTAGCTGTAGGTGCAGTATGAGACTGCGCTTGAACGGGGGCAGACCTATAGGAGTAAGGGGCTCGTGTCGGTGGTTGGGGTGGCTGAGTGCGCGCGGGAAGGAATGGTGTGGTGTTGACTGGGGTTGGGGTTGGCATAGAGCCTGGGAGAGGCGCTGGAGTCACCTGGCCGGGAGTGAAACCCTTGGGGGTGTTGGCGGTCGGTGGGCTGCGGACGTGGGTATGAGGGTGGGGTCGTTGCAGCACTTGAGTAGGGACAGATCGTATCTGGGCCTGAGGATCCACAGGATGGGTTCGCTGCAGGATCTGGACAGGGTGATGAACAGCTCCCTTTTGAGCAGAAACATGGTTTTGCCTCTGGGAGGATCCAGATTGTTGAGTGTTCAATGGTTTGGCATCTCCTGCTGCCGCTCTCGCAGCCGTCTTTCCTGATGTTGTATTCGTTGGCGAAGTAGCTGGCGCAGCTTTCTGCTTGGCAGATGTTGGTGTTGACGGAACGAATTCAGCAGCTTTTGCTTTCAGCCGCGATGCTTCCGAAGCGGCCTCTCGCGCTGCTCGCTGGGCTGCTTGTTGGGCTACCAAGCGCGCTGCCTCCTTCTCAGATTCCTGAACTGCCTGTCGTGCTGCTTGTTCAGCTGCCTCCTGAGCTGCAATTTCGGCCTCGTCCTCCGAATCGTCAACGAGTTCCGCACCTGTAGTCAGCAGCTCGATGGCCTCCTCGAACTTGCCTTCCGTCTGCATGAGCGCCTTCCTTGCTTCCCGTTCCGGGAAGCCCATATCTGCCATTCGGGTCACGACAAGTTGAGATGGGCGATACGACGTCCTGACAAGTCGAGGCTGAATGGTTGGGGATGGGGTGCTTGCTAGTTGGGTTGCCCTCTTTGGAACTGGAGAGGGTACTACCACAGTCGGCTTGGGAGCAGCAGCCGGCACAGGGGATTGAGAACGGGACTTGGGATGAGAAATGACCGAAGATGTCGTGCTGGTGATGGGTACGTTACTTGGTGCAGCCGGTGCAAGTTTTGGAGGAGTAGCTTGGGAGACCACGGGAGACAGTGCAGGTGGCACAGGCGAAGCAGTCGATGAAGGTCGAGATGGTGCTGGCGATCCAAGAGGCGAAGGTGCATTGACGAGGACAGGGCTGTCCAAAAGGTGATTGACAGCAGCCTTGGGCACTGTAGGTTCCTTGGTAGCTGGCTGAACATCCTGGCCACCCTTGCCCTTCTTTTTCTTTTTCTTCTTGTTTCCTCCTCCGCCACCGCCGTTGTGCCCGTGAGGATCAGCAGCCAAAGCCTTGAGACGGGTCAGCTCCTTCTCTTCTTCCTCACGTCTCCGCTGGGCAGCCTCCAACTTTTCTTCCTGCTTCCTGCGCGCTGCCATGTCCTTTTCAGCCTCCTCACGCGCCATCTCCGCTTCCTTCTTCCTCTGTTCCTCAAGGATTGCATCCTTCGCCTTCTGAGCCTCCTGGATCACGGCAATCGCCTTCTGAATATGTTGAATCGCGGCTTTGTATTTCTGCGCCTTGGATTTGGAGGGTTTGTCGCGGCTCAAAACCCCTCTAGCAAGCATTTCAGGGGTGTTGCCATTGGCGTCCGTGACAGTGACTCGAGCGTGATGTTGGATAAGCAGGGCCACCAGTTCTGCATCGCCATTCTCTGCTGCATAGTGCAACGCGGTCTTTCCTGCTATAGCGCTGGGCCTGTCAACATGATGAGGCGCTTTCTCCAGCAATAGTTTGCTGATGTTGATTGGACAACCATTTTCCACGGCCGAATGAAAAGGTGTTCGTCCAGCGCAATCCAGTGCGTCCATTGGTGCACCTAATGAAGATATAAAGAGACCGTATCAGGATGCCGCTGCTTCACTAACAATCCGGCGACATGGTAGAAACAGAGCGAATTCCTGCGTTCACTCACCGAATTCAATCAGGTATACAACCAGTTCGAGAGATCCAGATTGAACAGCAACGTGCAAAAGAGTTTCTTGAGCGCCCTTCTCCTCGCTGATTTCGCCAGCCCCTTCCACTGTCGTCACGTATTCCCAGCCATTCAAGCGCGTTGGTGGTCCTGTCCCGAATGAAGGGATGTTAGGCTTTCCGTCCGCTTTGGCAGAATCGCCTTCCAACATGAACTTGATGGTCGCAAGATCTTTTTTCCTGGCACTTTCGAACAAGAACGACCGCGCCTTTTGATCTGCGTCGGCTATAGCCGTAACAAAGATACCGGTTAGTTATTAAGAAACAAATGCAAGGAGTGGAATAACGGCATCGCAAAATCAACAGAGGGAAAGCGAGCCCTACCGGCCTCACGCTTCTTGCGCAGTTCCATGTCCAGTTTTTCTTTCCGTTGTTTCTCCTGCAGCTCTTTCTTGCGACGTTCTTCATCCTCAAGTCGCAGCTTCTGAAGAATTTGGATGCGTTCTATGGTAGAAAAAATTAATAACAAGGGTATATAGCGCTGTGAGCACGGTGACGCCAACAAAGGCGGCTGTAAACATAGAATACCACCATCTCCAACTGTTACCTTCTTCTTGCTTCCTCTTCTGTTCTTCCAAAACCTTTCGTTTCCGGAACTCCTCCTGACGCTTCGAGTCGCCACCTCTGATACTGTAGATGGCTGCAAACTTGCGGCGCTCCTCTTCCAGCATTGCTTGTGTTGCTTTGCTTTGGCCATAATAATGCGAATATCCGTCGACGACATCCGAGTCGTCTGCGTCACTGACTTCATCCAGTTCCGTTACCTCGTCATAACAATCCGACTTATCATCTTCATTATCGTCGTCGTCCTCGTCGTCCTCATCATCCTCGTCATCTTCATCATCCTCGTCATCCTCATCAAAATCGTCCTCGTCGTAGCTCTCGCCCGAATCAAAGTCGTCCACCCTGTCCAAGGCTTCGACATTTACGGATGTTCTCTCGTCGTAAACATCGACGCCTTCTCCTTCCTGATCGTCGTTCTGCGCGGAATCCTGTCCGAATTCCTGTCCATCCTCCAGCTCGTCACAGCTCTCGCCGTCGTGTGTGTGAACCATTTCACTGGGACAGTGTTCCAGTTCGGTTGGGGGATCCTTGGTATTGGGATGAACGTATTTGAGCTCCAAACGCTCTACAAGGCTCGACGTGAAATTGGATACAACGAAAGATTGCTCTGTGAGGACCTGCTTGATCTTTGGGTCTAGGTCTAAATGTCGATTAAATGCACGTTTCACAAGAGTCGAAAATGTGTGTGAGCCACTATGGCGCAAATACTGGGTCATCGCCTTGGCCCTTTTTTAGTTCGAGAGCGACACCAAAATCAAGATATATGTCCTCCGTTACCTTGGTCTTGAAGTAGTGATGTATAAATCTCTCTTAGTTCTTCTGCTGATGGCTTAAGTGTGCGTTCTGTGCCTTTAAAACCGAGAGGCAATCCTGTCATGCTCCCGTAGGTGTTTGGAAGGGTGCCCTGTTGTTTCAAAGTCCTTGCGAGTCTCTAACGAGATGGTGTCAAGACAAAGCAAGGGAGATGGAAAAATGGAGTCAATGTCGCGCCTTTCTGAGGAGACAGCATCTGATCTCCTATCCCGACAACTATTCCCCCTTGCAGAGGAATGATGGTGTCCTGATTGGGATTGTCTTTCCTGTCTTCCCCTGTCTGCCTCCTGTCTCGGTTCGTCGTCAGTACTATTGCTATTGACGCTGTTGTTGTTGATGCTCTTGATGTCACGATTCTTGAAGCGAGTTTGCCTCATGGTTTCGGCATCAAAACACCATCTTCGAGGTGCAGACAAGAGGCAATGCCGCTTGGGTCCGCTGCATGGGAGCCAAAAATAAATAGTACGCTGCGCTGTAGATAACACTTCGAAATCTGAAAAACTGGCGTTTGTCAATGCCCAATCCTGCCGTCCCGAGTGTCTTAAAGGTATCAATTGTCGAGGTACTGTGACAGAACGCCTGACTGTGTCTGCCAAAAAAGAAATATGCGGATAACGAGTGCAAAAGAAAACGAGAACAATAAAGGAAGCAGAACTTGTATTGTTTGTTTTGGGCGGCGGGTTGGTAGGCGGTAGTGTTTTCATGTGCGCGTGAAGGGTGCATGACGAGGTGAGACGAGGTGCTGTGCTGTATACCTTGGCGTATTCTTTATAAAAGGCCTTAATCTGGTCATCCATCAGCCGGTGGTTTGTGGATCGGGTCCTTCTTGCAGTTAGTGGCTGGTGAAAGCGATGTAGTTGTCGTGGTCGTTTGGTCGTGACGGGCGCGGGTGCGGGTCCGATTGGTAGTAAAGTGGTTATGGGTGAAATGAATGGTGGTAGCTTTTGAGGATGTCAGTTCATGAATCCGACGTAGGAGTGATCGAGTCGCCGCGGTGGTGGTTGTAGTTGCTTGAGGGTCGCTGATGCTGTATTCCCGGCTTGACTTGTGCTGAAAAGAAGAAAAGCGTTGGCTTGAACAAAGGGGAGGTCAAACAGGAAAAGGAAAAAAAAAAGTTCAAGTGGCAAAAGGCACATAGCACTGATAGCAGGCACAAACGAAATACGAGGCCCTTAATCTGTCCTTGCACTCATCAACTTACGCACGGACGGACGATAACTCTCCTTGGACAGAACATCATCTCCAAAGTCCACCTTTGATTCCTCCTTGATCACCAGCCTTTTGCTCCTACCCCATTTTTGTGCTTCCTCCTCCCACTTTCATTTCCATATCCCTCCACTGAATATCGTCGATGCCAGGACGAGTTGGCGAAACAGCGCGGGGTGGCTGTTGCTGCACCGGATCAGGCACTTCAGAACTGTATGTTGGGCCAGCACGATTACTGCTCGGGATGTGCGGGGACTATGGCGATCAGCAAGACGCTTCTCCAGGGACATCTCGGATACAATGCCTCGACAAGTGGAGGAGAGTATAGTCTCAAGGATTTTCAATGTGGCTGGCGCCATCCTTTCGTAAGTTCATCTTTCATTTGTTATTGTGTAGTCGATGGGGCCTTTTCCGCTGGCAATTGGACATGGAAGCTGACCCTTACTCTCTTTCTTTTTTTTTTTTCATTCTCTGTCACCTTTCCTAGCATGGTGAGCCAGATACCACACACTTGCACACTATTCACTTTAAAATAAAATGATGTTCTTGCATCGATGTTGAGGGGTAATATTGATGAGGATGAACACTCTCTACCTTCGCACGGTAACTGACAGTAACGATGAAGATTTTATGAAGTGAACAAGCATAACAATGAGCATGAACTTACGCGATTTACTTTTTTGATTTATTTTTCGCTATTGTTTTGGGTTCCTCAACCAGAAGTCCCTCGTCAGGTCCCTCAAGACCGCCTTCCCGATCTTCCTTAACATGTGGATCTTCAGCCAGACCCAGCAGAACCCTATGTTCACCAATGCCCATCTCCTGGATTGGCACACGCAACTATCTCGTCCTCATCCTCGTTCTTTTGACCCATCACAACCACCCAGCAGCCCCATCACCCACCAACCTTACCGCCACTAGTTCACAGATTGAGGCGACAACAAGTCTCTCTTTGTAGTTGTCCATTTGCTAACAATAGAATACTAACCTTTTCTTCTATTCATTGCAAGGCCCTGTTCATAGACCATCACCCCCTCATCAATTGGATATCAACCAGCAATCTAGCACCAAGCCCCCAAAACCAGCGGGGCGACAGCACCGCCATGAACGAGGTCGAAGCCCCTCCTCCAACGTGCCAAAACACCTACTCCTCATGAGGTAAATGTTCAAGTTCATTCTGTTCGAGTTCCTATTAACAACAGAGAAATGACGATTTTTTTTCCTTCCCTTTGCAGTCCTTGATACACATACCAGGTTCACTGACATATATCTACATTCTTAATGTCTCAGGCTCGCATGGTTGAGAGAAACATCGCAACATTGAGACTGGAGATCGCCGATCTGCATTACGCAGCTCGCTGCTGCAGGAAACAGAGACTAGAAGAACGACTCTCAGAGCTGATGGATTCGATGCAGACACTTAAAAGAGGCGGCCTTCTAGCGGGGAAACCAGGTCAACTTCCCTGGTGTGCAACAGCCACCTCAGCCTCAGTCCGCGGACGACAACGATAAAAGATATGAACCAAGCATAAGGAATGAAGGGACTTCATACAATCCCTTTTTTCTTGTCGTCGTCACCCTTACCCCATTTCCACCTCACCACAAACAAAAAATCATATTCACTTGTTGTGGATATGAATGACGGAAGGAGCTTGGGAGGCGATGGCAAAAAAAGCAGATAGACGCACAGACAGGCAGACAGACGTTATGACGAAAAAAAAAGTCAAACAGGCGAAAGATATTGAGGTTTGTTACATGAATTATTGTAATGAGCGGAAGCGATGCGATGGTGTATGTTAAAAATAATAATAATGCTTGTCTACTTGGCGTGTGTGAAATGAAACTAAAATACAGATGTGTCGTTCATGAAGACTCGCTCCACCGATAGTCGTCCTCGTCCTTCGTCGTCGTCGTCATAGTCGTACCGGAAGGCACGCTTAGTTGATGAGACCAGCGCTCTCCAAAGACTTCTTCTGAAGAATCTTCTTGTACTCGGCGATGGTGCCGCCAAAGACAGAGACACCCTTATCGACGACGATAATGTGATCAGCAACCTCCTTCAAGAGACGGAAGTCGTGGGAAACAAGGACGACACCACCGGTGAAGGTCTTGATGGCCTCGGCAAGAGCATCAATAGACTCCATATCCAAATGGTTAGTAGGCTCATCCAACAAGAGCATGTGGGGGCGAGACAAGGCCAACTCGGCAAAGACCAAGCGGGTCTGGAGACCGTGGGACAAGTGACCGATGGGCGAGGTCTGGTGAGAGCCGGTAAGACCGTACTTGCCGATGCTCTGACGCCAGTGATCGGTATCCTGAGGCAGGTCGGGGAACTTCCTACGCAAGTAGTCGATGGGGGAGACATCCATGTCGAGCTGGTCGGCAGAGTGCTGGTTGTACTTGCCGAGCTTGAGCTGCATGTGACGCTGGACACGACCCTGGGTGGGGGACAACTCTCCGGTCATCAACTTGAGAAGGGTCGACTTTCCGGCTCCGTTGGGTCCGACGAGAGCGACACGGGAGTCCATGTCGATACCGAGGTTGACACCGTTGTAAAGGGCATCCTTCATGTCGCCAGAGTAGGCAAAAGCGACCTCGTCGAAGGCGAGGACTGGTGGGGGGAGCTTGTCGGAGTCCGAGAACTTGAACTTGAACAACAGTGGGGGGTCGACCTTCTCGATCAAACCAGCAGCCTCCATCTTGTCGATAATCTTCTGCTTGGACTTGGCCTGTCTGACCAAGTTGGCATAGGTACCGGCGGAAGCGATGAACTTCTTGATGTGGGCGATTTCCTCCTGCTGCTTGACGTAGGCCTTCATCTGGTTGACCTCCAACTCGGAACGGGTCTTGACGTAGGTATCGTAGTTACCACCATAGTTGACGAGCTTGCGCTTGTGGTTCAAGTTCATGATGTTGGTGCAGACACCGTTCAAGAAATCCTGGGAGTGGGAGATGAGGATGAGGATACGGTCGTATCTGGAGAGGTAGTCCTCGAGCCACACACAGGCCTCGAGATCCAAATGGTTGGTGGGCTCATCGAGGAGAAGAAGAGTGGGCTTGACGAAAAGGGCCTTGGCGAGGGCAACACGCATACGCCATCCTCCGGACATGTCCTTGGTAGCCTTGAGCATATCCTTCTTGGTGAAACCGAGACCGTGGAGGAGGGTGGCGGCACGGGTTTCGAAGGTGGAGGGGTCGAGCTCCTCGATACGCTCGTACATGTCGTCGAGGAGGGGGTTGTCGGCACCGTTGACCTCAGCCAACATGTCCTCGGCCGCCTTCTCCAGACGATCAACCTCGATCTTGGCCTCGACGACGACGGCCTCGATGGCGTTGTAGTCTGAGGGGGCAGCTTCCTCTTGCAACAAGTAGATCTAAAGGTATAGGGGAAGCGGAGTAATAAAAAATAAAATGTTTTTTTTGGTTTAGTCTCAAGCGGCTGACTGCGTCATTGTCATTGGTAAAGAAGAAAAACGAGGGGGGCACTGCGAGGGGAAGGGGAAAGGGGGAAGGGACCCGAAAGATAAGAGAAAGCAGAAGATTGGAAGAATGGAAAAGAAGGCAAGGATCCAAAGAAAAATAATAAAAAGAAACGAATGCAGGTGAGGGCTGGGAGAGAGAGGGGTTGGGGTATAAACGGAAAAAGGTAAAAGGGCAAAAGGGAGAAAGGGAGGCGGAATTATCACAAGGAAAGACAAGGTACACAAGGCACAGAAAGAAGCAAAAGCAATAAAAAAAAATCTTCTGCTCCTTCGTTGTCCTTTGTTCCAACCGCTCCGTTCATTCTTTTAAAGACAAGGGCCACTGAAAGGGGTTGAAGTTGTCTGTGTCTCTGTCTCTGTCTGTGTCTCTCCCTCTCTCTGTTGTGTTCAATCATCGGAATTGTCTGTGCGTTGTATGTGATTTGTGCTGTTGCTGTTGCTGCTGTTACTGTTACTGTTGCATGTTTCTCTGTGTGTCTGTGTGTGTGTTGTCTTGGATCGAGATCTGCTGTTGTTGTCACTGCTGCGGTTGTTGTTGTGGCTCTACTTACATCGATGTGCTCGGGAATGGGGACCTCACGAGCAGCAAGGCACTCGAGCAAAGTGGACTTTCCGGAACCGTTGGCTCCGATAAGACCGTAACGACGACCAAAGTTGAGATCGATATCGGTGTTGGAGATCAACTCACGACCGTGGAAACGGAGGGAGAAGGACTCGATCTTGATATCGCGGGAGAGGGGCTGGGAAGTCAAGACACCGGTCGAAGAACGATCGCCTCCCTTGGACTTGGCAAGGTCGATGGCGCTCAGGGCAGGGGCAAGGGTGTCGACCTCCTCATCGTCGCCGGGGGCGGGAGTGTTGCGGCCGTTGGTACCGGCGGGGGTGGAGGCGGCAGAGGACTTCTTGGAAGCCTCCTTGGCGGCCTTGGCTGCGAGACGCTTCTGCTTCGATGCGGAGATGGCGGACATGATGTTGGTGTGAGGAGGGGAGGGGAGGAGAAAGGGAAGGAAGAAAGAAGGAAAGGAGGGGAGAGGGGGAGAAGAAAAGGAAAGGAAATGGACGAGGGAGGTGGAGAGGGAGAAGAAGGCAGGAGGAAGAAGAAAAAAAAGAAGGAACAAAATAGCCACCTGGGTGGTTTAATTGGCTCTCCTGGTCTCTGTGCTGTTCGACTTTACTCTATGTAACCACACAGCCGCTATCAAAAAAAAAAAAAAAAAAAAAAAAAATTAAGAGTGTTTACTATTCGGACACAAGCCACGCAACTTTATTGTCCGGTTCACGTGACCCGTCCTTGATTGAACAATCGATCACGATGGTGCAATCAATTGTCTGGAATCGAAGCGCAGGGCATTATTATTATTGTTGGATCTGTGGATAGATGAAGAGATAGATGTGTGTACCCTACAGGGGGTGAGTACCTTTGCGGCCAGGAAATAAATAGACACCCTCTCTTTTTCGTTTGTCCTCTCCCACGACTCCACCCACTTCTCTTCTTCTCTTTTCTCTTCTTCTTTCCCTTCACCCTTCCTCCACTCCTACTCCCTTCCCATACTGAACAGAACCGTCTGGTTTCTTCCTGACAAGTCGATCCTACAACCAACTCCCTCTCCCTCTCCATCCTCTTCATTCCTCATTCAATACACACATACTCACTCACCCCTCCCTCCTCCACACAGCACATTCAAGGACGACAAACATACGCCTTCTCCTTGCCCTGGTCCTCGCCGACCTTTGATTTCATTTGTTGTATACTCTCTCCCCCCTATTCCTCCTTCCCCTACACATATTACCCACAATGGCACGGTCATCATCACCAATCCTCTATCGTCGAGACGATCCTTGTAAGTCCTTGTGACGCCAATCGATGCCTTACTCTGCTCTCGTTTATTTTTCTATCGTCCCTTCTTCTACTCCCCCATCTCTCTCCCTTCCACCCTCTCTTTTTTTACAATTCAATTGCTCTCGTTGTTGTTAACATACTCCGCTGGAAAGGCACCATACATGTACCCACAGTATACTTACCATGTATTCCCTTACTTCTTGTATGTACTTGCTACCATCGTTTCATATACTTGGTTTCCTCCCTTTCATCATCGTCCTTCTCGAAACAAACTAGCCATGATGCCAGATGAGTGTGAAACAGGGGCCGAAGAAAGGCAAGACTATAACATGGGTCTTCATATCGCCAGTGTCTTCATCATCCTCGCCGCCAGCACCAGTGGAGTCTTCATGCCCGTCATTGCCTCCAAGGTCCGCGCCCTCAGGATATCAGACCGCGTCCTGACCTTGGGAAAGCAGTTCGGCACAGGAGTCATCCTCGCTACCGGATTCATCCACATGATGCCTACAGCCATGGCAAACCTCTCCTCGCCTTGTCTGGGACCCATCTTCTCTGAAAACTATACCGCCTTTGGGGGTCTCTTTATCTTGCTGTCTTCGCTCTTCATGCACTGGATCGAGTTTATTGCAGTCGAGCACAACGAGCGGAGGATGCGCGAAGCAGCGGCGAGCCAGGGGCTGAAGGAAATCAACATTGACCTGGGTGGTTTAGGAGCAACAGGTGTTGCAGCTGCCCCTTGCCCTGGCCACAGTGTGACTATCGTCGAGGAGAGGCCCTGCCATGACTCGTGCTCGTCCGTCACCTCGTGCGATTCTGTCCACACCCCTCAGGAGGATGTCAAGTACTCTGACTCGTCCATCACCAAGACTGTCTCGAATCACCAGCACGACCATGCCCACCACCACCACGATCACGACACCAAGCAGGCCGATAGCCATTCCCACCAGGACAAGAGTCATCATCACCATACTCAGGAGGTTGGACACTCGCATGCGCACGGACTGTCGTTGTTGGACGAGTCTCAGCGAAGGATCTCGACCTATATCCTCGAGGCTGGTATTGCGGCGCACTCTGTCATCATTGGTGTCTCTCTCGGAGTATCGACAGGATCCGAGTTTACAGGACTCTTGATCGCCTTGGTCTTCCACCAGTTCTTTGAAGGTAAGGCAATCGATCGCCAGCCATCTGTCTATCCATTATATATTATGGATCGGTTTTTATTTGTATGCATGCAGAATCTCATCAACTCTCGCTGTTCTTCCTGATGGTATTAGGATTTGCTCTGGGGGCACGAATTGCTGACCTGGCCTTTGACACCACATATACCCACTACATCCTCGCCCTCATCTTCTCGCTGACCACGCCCACTGGCGTCGCCATCGGCATTGGCATTTCAAGCAGCTACAGCGCCAACTCCAAGTCCTCGCTGCTGGTCGAGGGCATCTTTGACTCGATTTCAACGGGAATCTTGCTCTACATGGGCTATGTCAACTTGTTGGCCATCGAATTCAACTTGAACGGCGAGATCAGGAAGCAGTCCAAGAAAATCAAGTCTCTCTGCTTCTTGGCCCTGTGGGCAGGTGCTGCCGTCATGGCTATCATCGGACGCTTTGCCTAAGGAAACCATTGAGCTGTCTACCTCAAAACGGACCCTTTTTTTTCTTTGTTGCCACGTCTGTCTACTATTCTTTTTTTTCAAAACTTTTCACCATCTCCTGCCATCTCATCTTGCATCCTTACCCTCTTTCTTTTTTTGCATAAAAACAAACCACTTGTACTTTTATCTCTCGTCAGCAAATAAAAACTACCATTCAGTAAGCCATTAAAGGCATTCAACCTACAACAACCTAGAGTGCTCGTTTTATTTATTACTGTTTCAGTTGCCGTCGCTGTCTTCACTATCGCCGTCATCCTCATCCTCGTTGTCAGGGTCCGCCTCACCAGTCGTTGGTGTTATAGAGGGAGTAAAGACACTGGTGTTGATCAGACAGACCTCAATCGCTTCAAGAATATCCTGCTCCCACAGGCCCAGCTCATAATTGACCAAACCATATTTTTCAAGCGCGTCGGCCCAGGCCTTGACGTTGTTGTGGAGATGGTGCAGATGGTGCTCACGAATCCTTTGGTCGTCTGAGCGTGCATTCCCGTAATGCGAGAAGGCAAACAACCAGCAGTTGTTGAGTCCTGTCCAGAATCCTGCCTTTTGTTCAACCGCTCCACCGCCATCCGAGGCTAGACCTGTTAGGTAGGTTGAGAGAGAGAGAGAGAAAGGAGTAATGAAAAGGTTAGAGAACCCCACATATTTGGCGAGTTACGATACAGATATTGTCAGCAAAAAAAAAAAAAAAAAAAAAAAAAAAAGGGTTCATTTGCAAAGCAGTCGCTTAAAACTTGCCTAGCTTTTCGCAGTTGGTGACAACAATGTCGGTGAGACGACTGAGGGTATCGAAGCTCTTGAGCAGCATGCCGTGGTCGACATACTCGAGGACTGTCTGGAGCTCTTCCTGTATTGAGGCGAGTTCGTCGGTGACTCCTTGTTCCTCAGCACTCTGTTCGTGCCCTGCTGCTGCTATTACGGGTGAGGGTGGACATGAGATTGTGGATGCGTCTGAATCGACTTGATCCTGCTCCTCTATGACGGCTTGTCCATGGTAGTCCATTCCATTCGTGAAAGGTGTGAGGAGTACAGAGGGGGCGGTTTCTTTTTCCTGCCTTGAAATTCTTCAAAGTGAAAGAACGGGTCGTGACCGCCACTCGACAGGATAAAAGGACGTTTTCGCCGCCTCGAAAGCGCACCTTTTCCACACGAATAACCCTCATTCCCAGGAAACACCCAAACACACGCACACACAAACCTTCAACAATGACAAACGACATGCTCAGGAATATGTACAAGGGGCGTCCACCACCACTGCCACCACACCTGGACGATAACGACGACGACGACTCTACAGAAACAAACGACACCTTCGACTCTCTTTCCTCGTCCTTCCTCAACCCTTCTCCAGCTGTGCACCCTTCCAAGCTCAAGCAGACCGGCGGTAGAAGTGGAGGAGGTCCGTACAGTGGTGCTTCCAATCGGTACGCAGCGCTGGAATGGAATGGCTTCTTTCAAGAGAAGCGGTCAGTGACAGTGCCGGGCAATGAGGCTGAAGGCGAAGCGGATATTACTTTCAACGTGTACGAGACAAAGGGCAAGGCTGGGGCACCTGTGTTTGTGATGCATCATGGTGCTGGACTTGCCGCGTTGTCCTTTGCGTTGACGGCTAGAGAGATCAACAAGCTTGTTGGAGATGGAGCTGGTCTACTAAGCTTTGATGCGCGAGGACATGGTAAAGTGTACACCTGGTCGTGGTCGTATGATGATTTCTTCGCAACTCAGCCCTTTTGATACCGAACGTCAAAAGTTTACTCATGAGGCGCCGAACTTCCAATTGGCATTGTACTTTAGGAGAAACAACGTCAGGAGATGAACACAACTTGTCGCTGGACCGACTCGCCAAGGACCTCGAGAATGTGATTTTCGCCGTCTATGGTCAGCACCTTCCGGACATTATCCTTGTGGGACACAGGTGAGAGCGCGTGCATGCTGCTGGAATGGACATTAATAACAAGTCAGAAGAACAAGCTTGATAACGCTTGACTTTATGTTAGCATGGGCGGAGCTGTGGTATCGGAGGCAGCGTCGCGAGGAACGATCCCCAACCTGATTGGCGTCGCGGTGCTGGATATCGTCGAAGGTATAGAACGCATATTGACGTTCCAGCGTAGGTCGTAATTTTTTTTCACATAATCATACTGACTCTTTTTTGTTGTCGTATTCGCGTTGCTGTAGGCGTTGCTATTGAAACATTGACCTACCTGAATGGATGGATTGAACGCAGGCCAGTCAACTTTCGATCGCTTGACAAGGTCATTCAATGGAGGTTCGTCAATGTCTATTCCTTCGAGATGAGTGTATGCAAAAGAGGAGTCGCCGTGAGCTTGTTGGCTAACTCTGTGTGCGTTCTATAACCATTTAGTGTCAAGTCAGGAACAGTTCGCAACGTTGAATCGGCTCGGGTGTCTTGTCCACCGTTAGTCAAACTAATCAATGACTCAACACTTGAGAACCCATGCTATGGTTGGCGGACAGACCTGGCAGCGTCTGAGCAGTACTGGAAGGGATGGTTTACGGGATTGACAGAAAAGTTCCTTTCGTGCAAGGCGGGCAAGCTGTTGGTCCTTGCAGGGACGGATCGGCTGGACAAGGATATGACGATTGCACAGATGCAGGGCAAGTTCCAGATGCTTGTCTTTCCAAATTCTGGCCATTGTGTTCAAGAAGATGACCCTGAGCGAATGGCGAGGGAGTTGGTCGCGTTCTGGAAGCGGAACGAGAGACTTATCCTGCCGCCCAAACCGCATTCTTTTCACGCGTAGAAAAGCAACAAATCGTGTCGCGCGATAATTCGTGGGTGAAATAAAGTATGTCTTTGTGACTTCTTTGATTCATGGACTTCAACTTCCTCCTTCCTCCTTTTCTTTCCTGTTCGTCCACACTTCTTTACGTCTCTTTTCAAAGCCAACGAAAAAAGACAAAACGCATTCGCCCAGATGGTGGCATCCACAGGAGTAGCCGACAACTTGGGCACAGCCAACAACAACAGCAACAACAACGCCCATCATCATCCTTCTCAACCCAGTAATGGACCAGGACCAGGAACAGACTCCATCACAACCATCAATTCTTCTTCCACTACTTCGTCCTCTGCAAGGAAACCATCCCATCTAAGCATCGACTCCAGCGGGGCAAACTCGGCCTTCCTCCACACCCTCAACTCACAGCTCCAGATGGCGGCCGGCTCTCAACCTCGTCATTACCAACCACACCACGACGCGTCCTCTGTAACTGCTGCTGACAGTGACTTTCCGCTTTCGACGGGCATTGACCGTGCGGCTCTTATTGCGGCTGACTTTGATACGGACGAGTTCCTTTCGGCGCGTCGACACTTGCCTCTGGAAGAACTCAAGTCTCAGGTACGGGAAAATACTCGTAGCCAGGGGAAGCGAAGGAGAGGCTTATGGCGCGCATTGATTGAAGAGAATGGGCACCGTGGGCAATCGACTGACCTTCGTTGTATTTCTTCTGCTGCCACTGCCATGTTTTCTTAGCTTATCTCGCATATGAAGGAGCTCAAGACGGAACTCGTCGAATTGATCAACAGCGACTATGCGGACTTTATCAACCTTTCAACCAACCTCAACGGCGTTGACAGGATGATGGAGGATCTTCGAAAGCCATTGGACAGGATGAAGGACGACGCCATCGTATGTATCCTCTTGCAAGGGCGTAGTATCTGTTGTCTGTCTGGATCGCTTTTGATTCTTTGCATGGCGTAACCAACATCACCCTGGTTTTACTTTTGCACTGGGATAGGCTGTGAAATCCAATTTGGAGTCTGTTGTCGGGAGTCTGGAGCAGAAACTGGAGCATCGTGCAGAGATTCGGGAAAAGAAGGCTAGTCTCCAACTGCTACTGAACATCTCCGAGTCTGTGGCCAAGGTTGAGGGATTGCTTCAGATCTCGAGCGGCTCTGAGACGCCTTCAGGACTGAGGGACGGCAATGAGAGGTACTAGAACGATCTGCCTATCAATGGCATATCAGGACTATGTTAGTAGACGGGGCGTGATTTCGTGGAGATTTTCTGTGTAGCTAACAGCTATTACCGCTTCATGTTCTTGTTTTGTAGCATAAGTGTCGCAAAGAGACTAGAGCGCGTCGCTATTGAGTATAACCAGATGCAGTATCTTGTCACCAAGGGCGCATCTCTGCCTTTTGTCACCAACATTGATTGGGTAGGTCACTTCCCTGACTTGGAAATGTTTGCGCAAAACTTCACTTAGCTTCGCCACATTGTGCTCACACTTTCACCCACTTACTGATAGCGCCTGGTCAGGATCAAGGAGACAATGAGCGAAAACCTGTCGACAGTTCTGCGCGCTTGTATTCACCCATCTCAACTGACTGATGTCGATGCAGCATCCAACAAGGAGTCACTCACTCAGTGCTTGAGAACCTACGCCCTGATCGACCAGACTGCTGAGGCTGAAAAAGTCATTTCTGAGGAACTCTTGAGTCCTTTCATGAACAAGGTACACCACATTTAGCTTTAGGAAACATGGGAGACATGAGTCATTCGAACAGAACAATATGCTAATATATGCATTGTCTTCCAACACATAGACTATCACCCGAGCGGCCCTCTCTGCTCAAGCTCAGACAAACAAACCCACTGACGGCGCCATTCCAATCCGACCACTCGTCACCATGTTCAACAAAGTGCTCGCGTTCATCGACATTCACTGCAGCACATTGATCGATGTCACACAAAGGGAACTCAAGGGCACCAACTTTGATATCCCCGTCAACTGCATCTGGAACGTGAGCGCGGCCACGATTCTGAGCAACATTCCTCATATCTTATCGCCTGGTATCGCAGACGACTTTCATCGCAACTACACAGATGCTATCGACTTTGTGTCCAAGGTTGAGGAGCTCTGTGGGTCCCGTCGGTCGTTGACGCGGCTAAGGTCGCAGCCTAGTTACCAGGCGATCACGAAGAGGCAACTCCCGACTTACTTCCAGATTCGGTTCAAGGATATTTCAATGTTGGTTGAAGATGCATTGCAGGTGAATGTTGAGACCAGCCCCAAGTTTTCTAATACCACCGAAGGTAAAACACCAGTTCCTATTACAAAAAATACCATCGTTGAACGTGTAGACAAATGCGGGGGCA
Source organism: Linnemannia hyalina (assembly GCA_019671135.1). Classification (NCBI taxonomy): domain Eukaryota; kingdom Fungi; phylum Mortierellomycota; class Mortierellomycetes; order Mortierellales; family Mortierellaceae; genus Linnemannia; species Linnemannia hyalina. The sequence continues at coordinate 562,175 of JAHRHY010000010.1, forward strand.
GGATGAAATATTAACCTTCTTTTCGTTCCCTTTCACGACCCGAGTAGTACAATTGCCTGCGAGTGTGGCGATTATTCGTGCGATTGAGCGGTGTTGGTCGTCAGACGTGTTCCTCTATGGGGTTGCGCACAGTTTCTGGAAGTTTACGTTGCAGCTGATGGCTAGATATTCTATCTGGATCTCGACCAACCTCGCCAAGGACTTGGACCCAGCAAAAGACCGAACCATTCAGGTAAACGGTTTCGACTCTTTTTTCTTTTTTTTTTACAATTATAGGCAATAAGCAAACGCGTGAAGCGAGTTGTAATTAACGTGTTTACATTTTTTGATTGGATAATGGGTCACTATCATAGTCGCGTTCGTCGTCGCCAGCACCTGGCGCGAATCCTAACACCTCCCGCGCCCAAGGTCGAGCAACACCCACACCAGGACCGATCCGTTCAGCAACAATTGGACCAGGATCAGGACCAGGACCTGTGGGCAAGACATCAGTCGAGGAGATGATGTTACAACAGCTTTCAATGGTCGTCAGCGATGTCGACAGTGTCACTGCTCGGATTCAAGATATCTTTGCCACCCAGATCCGGTCCCGGCTCCCTCCCTCGATGGCGGAAGACCCTATCCTTCTGGAATCGTTCAACCTCAACTTGCAGGCCATTCGGCGGGATGTCCCTGCGGTCCAGGAACGGATTACGGCGCTGATTACTAAGCATTGTGTTGATACCTTGGCGAACGTCTGGACTCTCAAACCCCTAAATAGTGAGGGCCCGCCCGGGGAACCATCGCACTTTGTGACACTCATCTTGGGACCCCTTTCAAAGTACATGTCAGGCCCCGGCGCGGTGCTGAGCGAGGAGGCCAAGCAAGCTTGGACAAAGGAGGTCATTGTTGCGACCACTGAGCGCTACAGTGTCATTCTTGCAGAGAAGCTGGCAAAGAGCAAGAGCATGGAGGAGCAGACTAATAAGCTTAAGCTTGCTGGTGAAAGATCTAGGGCTGGCTTATTGAGATCGGCCTTGCCTAATGCCTGGTCTGTAGGTGCTGGAAGTGGCGGTGCGGATTCTGAGGGCGCTAATATGTCGACCCATGATAAGTTGAGGCTTCAGTGTGTCCTTGATGTCCGGTGCTATAAGACTGAGGTAAGGAACGCCATAGGGACGCTTTTTTTTTGTTGTCTTTTTGTTTGCAAAAGAAGATGAGAAATGCTTACTGAACGCCTTAATCACCAACAACTCACCTATGCGTTCCACCCCTCCTCCCTCCTCCCCCTGTTTGTTGTCTTTCCCAACAGCTGACCAAGTTCAAGATGGAGCCAGATACCTTTGAACCATACCTGGACCTGCAGTCAAACACCCAGCCCTACGAGAACTTGCTTACAGCGGCAGGACAAAATTAGACGACATCAAATAAAAATAAAATCGTGCTAGAGCTTTATTTTTTCATATGCACAGGTTCGATTATTGGGACATGTATGTGCTACAGAACAGCTAGAGTACAACGGCTACGACTACAGAAAGCCTTGTTCGAGCTAGACTCGCTGCATTTTGCCCACCGTGCGCGCGGACGGAGCCGACTGCTCAGATGTGGTGAACTTTTGTTTTTTGAGCTGGAGCTCGCGTTCTAGGATCTCAGAATGCATCTTCCTCATGAGCCACACAATTTGGCCCAGCACAGACTCGGCTTCGACTCCCCAAGTGTCCTTGGCATAGTTGATGATGTCCTTCAGCTTCGATACCCTGAACTTGGGCCGGTCTCCAGACTCTTGTGACTGGTCGATGGTGCATTCCACGAAGAACCAGTAGATGGCATTAGTGACAATGCCATACGCTCTCAAAGGGACGGAACTGTTCCTCTTGTCGCTCTTCATCTCCATTGTTATCACTGCTGCGCTTGCGTTTTCTCACCGTCAACGATGAACTCCAGCTGAACAAGGTTCTGCGCCAAACCCTTGCGGTAGTCCTCATGCTTGACCTTTGTCACGGCCAGTACGTGTCTCGAACCATCTTCAGCAAGAGCCTCGATAGCATAGTCGACCTTGCCATGCCCATGTCTGCCTCGGAGCAGTCTCTCGGGTTCAAGTGTCAGCTCGCCATTGAATATCAGGACGGCCTGCGTTAAGAACGAGCATACGTAGGCAGAGCATGTGGCGTCATTGGAAAAGGTGATTGAAGGGATCGCCCGAATCCTGGAATCGATCTCGTCAAGCAGTCTCCGAAGCGACTCCTTGTGCGCTTTGGAATCAAGTGGCTCTGTCGAGATGCCAGTGAAGTGCGGTAGGTCAGATAAGGTTGGTGCTTCCGTGTTCGATATCTCATACAGGTTGTTGACCTCCTTGAGCGTGAAGTCGGTGTACTTTTTGGTTGGCGTCTCCAGTGCCACTGTTAATGTCCTTGTGTTCGTCCTCGAATACTGCCTGATGATATTTCTGAACCGTGTGTCGGTACTGGGGTGCTCAGTCCCTCCGCCTTCATATTGAGAAGTCCCACGTGCATGGATGATTGTCAACACAGCCTGGCCGTCCTCTCTGTCCGGGTATTCGTGGTAGATGGCTCTCTCCAGCTCCTTAATGCTCGTCGTCTCGGTGTCTGTCGCCAGATGGACAGTGTGCGATTTTTAAATGCGACCAATTGAGAGCCAAAAACAACAACAGCATATCATTGCCAATGACAATACGATGATACATTTTTGAAAAGGGTTTATTGGTATTGTTCTTTACACACAAATTACTGCAAGAGTCTGCAAGAATTTAAAACTGTCATCATTCATCCAAGAAAGCAATCCGTCAAAGAAAAGCGACTTAGTACTCCTCAACCATCTCCTCGTCGATGGCAGAGTCCGAGGAGACCTCCTCGTAATCCTTCTCAAGGGCAGCCAAGTCCTCACGGGCCTCGGAGAACTCACCCTCCTCCATACCCTCACCGACGTACCAGTGGACGAAAGCACGCTTGGCGTACATGAGATCGAACTTGTGGTCAAGACGGTTCCAGGCCTCAGCAATGGCGGTGGTGTTGGACAACATGCAGACGGCACGGCTGACCTTGGCGACCTCACCGCCAGGGACGACGGAGGGAGGCTGGTCGTTGATGCCGACCTTGAAACCGGTGGGGCACCAGTCGACGAACTGGATGGTGCGCTTGGTCTTGATGTTGGCAATGGCGACGCTGACATCCTTGGGGATGACATCTCCACGGTACAAGAGACAGCAGGCCATGTACTTTCCGTTCTTGGGGTCGCACTTGACCATCTGGTTGGTGGTCTCGAAACAGGCAGAGGTGATCTCCTGGACGGACAACTGCTCGTGGAAGGCCTTCTTGGCGGACAAGATGGGGGCGTAGGTGACCAAGGGGAAGTGGATACGGGGGTAGGGGACCAAGTTGGTCTGGAACTCGGTCAAATCGACGTTCAACGAACCAACGAAACGCAACGAGGCGGTGATCGAGGAGACGACCTGGGCGATCATGCGGTTAAGATGGGTGTACGAGGGACGGGTAACATCAAGGTTGCGACGGCAGATGTCGTAGATGGCCTCGTTATCGACCATGAAGGCGCAGTCGGTGTGCTCGAGGGTGGTGTGGGTGGTCAAGATCGAGTTGTAGGGCTCAACAACGGAGGTGGCCATCTCGGGGGCGGGGTAGACAGCAAACTCGAGCTTGGACTTCTTGCCGTAGTCGACGGAAAGACGCTCCAAGAGCAAGGCACCGAAACCGGAACCGGTACCACCACCGAAGGAGTGGAAGACCAAGAAGCCCTGGAGACCAGTGCAGGCATCGGAGAGCTTGCGGACGCGGTCGAGGACAGAGTCGACGAGCTCCTTGCCGATGGTGTAATGACCACGGGCGTAGTTGTTGGCGGCATCCTCCTTTCCGCTGATCAACTGCTCAGGGTGGAAGAGGCTGATAACATGGGGGGTTTAAATGAAAATATGTGGTGGATTAGCATCTTCCATTCTTTTCTCCCGATGATATTCCTGCAGAAGTCATTGTTGTGTGTCCGTGGTATAATGCGATTGCCGTAGCCATGGTGTGTGGGTTCTTACTTGCGGTAGGTACCGGTGCGGACCTCATCGATGACGGTCTCCTCGAGATCGACAAAGACTATTTGCAGTTAACGAGTTAACGGAATGACAAAACAAGACAAAAAAGGGTTAGGGGCGGACAAGGTTATTGGTACGATTGTAGGATACCAAATAAACAAGCAAGATCCACGTTGGGTTGAGTTGAGGCGAACAGACAGCTGCTCTCAGGCACCAAACATCCGAGACAACACCACCCCAACAACAACGGCCAATTTTTCATCTCCTTGTAAAAATAAGACGGCAAGGGGGAGGAAGAGAACAAAAGGAAGGTCAAGGAAAACAAGACCCAGGTCAAAGGGGAAGACCAAAAAAATGACACTTACTGGCACGGGGAACGTGCTTGCCGGCAGAGGTCTGGGAGAAGAAGGTGCTCGAGGACGAGTCGAACTGGGAAGCCTGCTTGTCAGAGGCACTACAATGAACGAGAAAAGTGAAAAAGACGAGTGAGTATGAGCGCGAGGTTTCCTCGTTCAACGATAGTATTTTGGTCAAACGATGTATTGGCGTGTTCCTGCGTGTTTGTGTTGGATGAATGAAAGGCTTTTTCCTTGTTCGTAAAATGAGGAAGGGAGAGAATACTTACACGGTACCATCGGGAGAGATGCCGTGCTCCAAGCAGTAGAGCTCCCAGCAGGCGTTACCGATTTGGATACCGGCCTAATAGACAGGATTGTAGATGAGGAGGTGTCGTACAAGCAAGTTAGTGAATCTGTTTTTTGTTTATGCAAGATGATGATGATGATGACAGGCCGCCGTACGATTTGTGAGATGATGATGACGATAACTAATAAAGAAGAGCGGAGAGAGAGAGAGAGTAACAAGACTCACCTGTCCGACGTGGATAGAGATGACTTCGCGCATGGTGAATGAGTTTTGAGTGGGTGGGTGGTAGGTGGTGGTGGGTGGTGGTGTGTGTAAAGAGAGTGGTGGAGCCGGTGCTATTTAGTCAAGTTAGGAGACAAAAGTGGGAACCGATAAAGAGAAAACCAAAAAAACAGTGCAACTCGTGTATTTATTTTCGCCACAAAGCAAGGGCGGGAAAATGGGACGAGGTCAAGCGCTAAGCCACCGAGACGCAGACATGCATATCAAATAAATGCGCGGTTTCGATCATTGGACTTCCACAACATCACACTACTACCGTACTACGACACACGGACAGCAAGACCATGGAACATGCAGCAAAGACAGCCTTGGAGCAGTTATTTTCAAGGAGGAGGCGGGAGGTACAAAGAGGATATGGACATGCTGCTTTATTTTAGGTCATCCCTAGAGGGACGGTATCCGGAACATAAAGTCATGCTTCAACTCCTTCTCGATCCATTGGCAGGACGCAGACCGGAGGTTATACGCCACTCTACTCTCGACATTCATATCCAACGTAGCATTCAACTCGCCATAGGGCAACCACTCGACTCCCATGATATCGGGGTTAGTTATCTCGACACCGAAAAGTCCACCTGGCTGAGGATTCGGGTTACCAGTCTTGGCAAAAGTCGTGAATCGATCAACGACTTGGCGCGCAAACCGAGCATCGTCTCCCGTTTGAGAGAACCCGGGGACAGCAGCACCACTTGCAAAGACGGTCTGGATCTCGTTCGAGTGGCAAACGCGGCCTGTACTGGCAGCGCAAAAGCTTCCCTCGACCAGTGGCATGTCACGCCCACGGCTGAAACGAAAGTTGTAGGTGGGCTTGTACTTTGTCATCATGCGACTGAAGTATTGGAGCGGGCATAACCAGTAGTAGTCCGTGCCGAATTGTGTGAAAGACACTCGGAAGGTATCTGGGTCGCTCGAAGAGAGTGGGAAGTAAGGTGACGCAAGGATAGTGGTGGCCCTATTTTTTTCAAACATGACCTCCAACGATTCGGTCGCTTGTGGGATAGGGACAGGTTCTGTATAGTAGAGGGGTACATAGAACCCAGCCTCGTCCTTGACTGTACCCCACATGATACTAGCGTTGGTGTTGTATCTGCCCTCCCTGACGAGTGTCGTAAAGTCATCCACAATTAATTCGCCGTCGTTGGTCGGTCGCTCGACCAGTCCGAATGTTGTCCATGTATCATCGTCAAGCGCCAGCTGGTCAGCCTTCAATGTTGCCTCCAAGATATCGTTGACTGATGCGGCACGTGCACAGTTAAGGTTGCCAGTGTTACAGCCCAGGAGCGTCAAGAAGTAGCTGTTGATCCTGGCCGCATCCTGCGGTGACTTGAAGGGGATGTCGAGCGGGTCACTCTCACTAATGACTCTCTGATAGAGTCCAAAGGCAGATGGTGTAGAGAGAAGGGCGCGAATGCTGTTGGCTCCTGCGCTTTGACCAAAGACCGTTACACGGGTAGGATCACCACCAAAGGAGGGAATGTTCGCTTGGACCCACTGGAGAGCAAGGATCTGGTCGCGAAACGCCTGGTTGCCAGGGATAGCTGACCTAGCCCACGAATTGATGTTCTCGAACCAGCCAAAGAGACCCAGGCGGTAGTTGATGGTGACAATGACGACACCACCCCTAGATACCAGATTGCCGGGCTCCAGGATGATCAACGAACCGGAAAAACTATTGTACGGAGGCAATATTCAGTGGTTAACAACATATACTTTGCTTTTTCTTATTGCCCTTCATCCTTTACGACACAGCCTCCTCGCAGTCAGCAAATCAGTCATCAAAGGGATGACCTACTTTGTAAATCCGCCGCCGTGTAAAAAAAGCATGACTGGCAGAGGCTCTTGACCTTGACCCTTCAGACTAGGAGTGTAAACATTGAGGTTCAAACAAGCTTCATCCTCCGTTGCAGTCTGCGCTAACCAAGACAAGACCTCTGTTGCGACGCCTTTGGATTTGGGGGTTTGGGGGCAGGTGTGTCCGTATTTGGTGCCATCATGGGTGTCTGCAAACGGCGGGTTGGGGACTGGAGCAGCGAAACGAAGATTGCCCACAGGTGGTTCTGCATAAGGGATCCCCAAGAAACGAAAAGCATTCTGATCCCGCCAGCCTTGGATCTGTCCGACAGAGGTGTTGACTTTGATTTGGAGGCTGTTGTCTTCAAAGAACAGGACTCGACGCTCGACGCTGTTGGAGCATATGGTTGGTAACTGGGTGCTGCATGGTATCCTGTCTGTTATTCCTGTTTCCTTGTTGACCGCCAAACACTTTGAGAGGAAACCAGGCACCCCTAGAGAGTGTGAGCAGAAAAATAATGTTAGAGACAACTGCAAGAACATGAGAGAAGAAATTGGCATGCTCGACTTGGTCGTCAAATAAAGTTATAGTTATACCATTGAGAACCCAGAACTGGGAATATGCTGACACTTCTGGTTGAGCGACCGAGTTGTTTTTCAACAAGGACACAAGACTGCTTGCTCCTTCTGTTCCAGGTACGAACACGTATCCACCTACAAACATACCAAAACAAGCATTCGTTTAACACACGGGTTTACTAAAGAGTCCGGTTTGACTACAAGCATAAAATTTGTGAGAATAACGACACGAGTTGTCCAGACGCATGCCTCACCTTCGCTCAGCGAATGACAAGAGGCCATCCCGTCGTTGTACGACCTTGGATGAGATAATAGCAAGAACGAAAATTTGGGTGTGGAGGAGTCAACATCGTTGTCGATGAGGATGTTGACACCATCGATATCGCTTGCCAAGGGTGCTGAGGATGATAAGCTGGAGAATTTTTCTTGTGGGTGTGTCGGTGAAGCGTTTGTCTGACAGAGGTTTAGAGTCAAGAGAAGAGCGACTGCAAGGATTGTCGATCTGAGGAACATATTTCGACCGACAACAATTTTAGAGACTTTTGGTGATTGTGTTCTGTTGCAAAGAAAGGTGAATGATGTGCCCGAAAAAAGGCAGAAAGTTGCAGATGTGAAGAAGAGGTGAAAGTGAGAAGGAAGGAAGGACAGGTATTGCTGAGGGTCCATGGAGTATAATGCTTCTGCATTTATTCTCGCAAGTCGCACCCGAATAGAATGATCCAAACAACTCCCCTTTTTCACAAAGCCCTCCCTATTGTATAGTCATCAGCTCTCTTTCTCTTTCTCTCTTCGACCTCCTTTGCCTTTGATGCCAATGTGATCCGACATGGCAGTAAACTTGCGCCTCAACCTTAAATCTGAGTAGATATGATAAGAGTCGTGGTGTTAGTGCAAAAGGGAAGATAAGACGTAAACATCGTGCATGAACTTAGCGAATGGCACCTCAAAAAAAAAAAAAAAAGACGACTGCTGTGCTGAGTATCTATTATTACCGCGCACCTTTTCGGCAACGATTCAAAGATCAATCGCTCGCTCTTTTCCTGTACATCCTGATCCACCTTCCACACCAGATTACAAATAAAGATCCGGCATCCATGATCGATATCACTAGAAGGGAAGACATAAAGGTGTGGTCAGATTAATATCAAAGTTAGATTCGTTTATTAGGCAATCGAACAAGCTCAGACAGAAAATTTCTTTACCAAGGCGCCGGAGAGCATTGAGACGATATCCTGGATCGCATATCCTAGAAAAGTCAAACAATCATTTCAGAACGATTTAAGCTTGAAAAAAAAAAGGTGCACGCATTACGGGCGAAGCAGAGACGAAATGGAACAGTGGTCGTCCTCTTTGCCAACAAGAAAAAAAAGGGCGAACGTCGGAATGAGGACGAAGTCCAAAACTGGATGGGAGTCATGGTGAATGAAAGGATGCAAAGCCATCTTTTTCAACCTGAAGATAATCGTTTTCTACGGATGGAGGACCAGCGGCATTTGTCCATGCGAATGTAGATGCGGTATCGTTTTTTTGTGGCGAGGAAAAAGAAAGGGAAAGTGAGAAAAAAAACGAAAAAGGCACCTAACAAGAACACTTGGTCAAAGCAGACCATGCGCCACATGACACCCAAAGGGCTACATTGAACAAAGGGCCATCACGCTGTCCCCTTGCAAAAAAATGATGCCATGTGCACAGAACATCCAAGGTCGGCATGGCATGGCGGACTGACAATTGACAGCTAAAAGTCCAATCAGGCCACAAAGCACGTAGTCTCCTAGCATCTTGCGTTACCAACATGGCCGTTAAAAAGATGATATTGTATTGAAGTAGAAGAAATGTAGATATAAAATAAAAGTTAAAGTACATGAGAAAGGTCGCGTTTGCTAAACCAGTAAAGGGTGAGGAACAAAATAGTACTACAAGAATTTTTTGCCACAGTTCATGCGAGAGTCGAAAAGCGGAAAAGAAAACGACTCTTGCTATCGCTAACCTTGGCATGCCAAAAGTAATTACTCCCAAGGCTACCAAGTATCTCATCCCCACCAACAACCTTAAGCCTGTACCAAGCCTGACGAGACCCCTTGCCCGTATCATACCTATGCAACGTGAACCCAGACCCCGATGCTTTGACCAATAGACCTTCTTTTCGCCTTTCTGGGTAACCCAATTCTCGGCAAAGCCAGACCAATATCTGTAACCAATCGAGTACTCCTTGTTCTCCCAAAGCGTCCCGGGACGATCCATACACTCCCATCCACTTTCATGGGTGTAGTCCCAGGTGTTGCAGAACCTGAGGCAGTACAGGTTGTCGTTTGGGCTGGAGAACACGGGGTATCCTTGACCGGGGAACTCGGTTTGGTTCTCTATACCATGATGGCTCCAAAACCCGGTCTCTACTCCGGAACTCTTACGTATGATAAAGCTTGGTCTAATATACCAGAGTGATCGGCGAAGCAAAATGGTTAGCTTAGGTCCGATTTTTTTGAGTCGTGATTGAGTTTTTCCATCAACAACACATTGATGGCTAGCGCCTACCTTTGGATTTTGTCGCGTATCCCTTTTTTTTTTGTTTGTTTCTTTTCCTTTTTTTCCGAGCAACGGAAGGATTTTTTTTCATTCCGGCGGGAAACCTGTTTCCTTCACATCCTTCGATGCCTTTTGTTTTCTGGCTGTTTTATTTTCCGTTCGCGGTGCTAACATATGGTGCGCCCTGTCGCCATCCATCTACAATTTTCAACAGACGTCAAGCCTCCTCCAACCTTAGCCCCCTTCCACTCCTTCGTGGAGAAAAGGATATTTTGCTGGGCATTCACCCTATTGGTGTGCAACAGATGAGATTATCTTGTTTTACAAAAACGACCAATATTTCGTTTTTCCTTAGCATTTTTGTGCCATTTGACAGTTAAGCGCTGGGGCATTTTTTCTTATGCACATGGCACTATCGTCTATCAGCCATCGATGAGCGGGTGCAACTTTGCTCTCTTCCAAAATGAACTTATTTTCCGAGGCCCAATTGATGCAACACGCCTCAGCCATGTCGCCATTTACGCCATTTACCCGTTTTCCGTGCTCAATTTTTCTTTCCAAACGAGTGACTGGCAACCTTCTTTTCTTTTTGCTTCACCTCATTCACCCTTCATACCGACACTATGCTCGCTTCTATCCCTTCCTTCCTTACCCATGGCGTCTATCCTTTCATTATTTTCGTCTTCACTTTCTAGATCTCGTTTTACAAAACTCATTATTCATCGCCCACGCCGGTTGAACTCTTTCAATGTTCTCTCGGACTAGGTAAATGTTCAGTCTGAACAATCAGCATGCAAGAGTTTGGGCGTTGTGGCGAGACCCTCTGTTGTTCCAACAAGATCTCCAAGTATAAAAACGACACTTCATCCCCCCCTTTTTCATCACCAAATCAACAACACAAACCTTCCCAATAAACAACCAACGAACAACAACTCTCACAACAATGGCTCCCTCCATCGCTCCCTCTGACAACGTCGTCCTCTCCTCTACCGAGAAGGATGCCTCCCTCGCCGACCGCAACACCTTCGCCACCCGCGTCGCCGGTAAGGGCGCTGACCCCGAGAAGAAGGCCCTCTTCGCCAGCGTCACCAAGCGCATCGATTACACCCCAAAGATCGGAACCGAGTTGCACGGCATCAAGCTCGCCGAGTTGACCGATCAGCAGGCCGAGGAGCTCGCCGCCTTCATTGCCGAGCGTGGTGTCGTCTTCTTCCGCGACCAGGAGGGCTTGGACCGCAAGGAGCACGTCAAGCTCGGCCAGCGCTGGGGTCCCCTCCACGTCCACCCCTTGGTTCCCCATGACCAGGAGAGCCCCGAGCTCATCGTCTTGGACTCCCGCCTCAGGTATGTCACTCCTCTTGGTTGCTCTTTATTGATGCCACTTCTAAGACCTTCTTTATTCATTGAAAACCATGCACCTCATCCTAACCATACCTTACTTCTACTCTATTCATTCGACTAGCCCTCCCGGCAGCTACAACACCAACAACTCGTGGCACTCGGATGTGTCGTTCGAGCCCTACCCCTCTTCGTTCTCGATCCTCAAGTTTGAGGAAATCCCCGAGGCTGGCGGTGATACCATCTGGTCGAACGGCTACCAGCTCTACGACAACCTCTCCCAGCCCCTCAAGACCCTTCTTGAGGGCCTCACCGCCACCCACACCTCAGACCGTTTCCGTGAGTTCCAGGCCAAGACCGGCCGCAAGGCCTTTGGCAAGTTGAATGACTCTGTCCACCCCGTCGTCCGCACCAACCCCATCACCGGCTGGAAGTCTGTCTTCACCAACTCGGTTTTCACCCGTGAGATCAACGGTCTTTCGCCCACCGAGTCCAAGTGGATCCTCGAGTACCTCAACGACCTTACCTCCAAGCGTCTCGACTACCAGGTCCGATTCTCCTGGAAGAAGGACTCTGTTGCTATCTGGGATAACCGCTCGACCTTCCACACTGGTGTCCCAGACTTCCAGCCTTACTTCCGCAAGGGTGTTCGTGTCACTGTCTCTGGTGAGGCTCCTTACTACGATGCTGAAAACAGCGGTACCCAGGCTGAGGCCTTCAAGAAGACCGCTGATGCCATCATTGCCAAGCAAGAGAAGGAGGCTGCTGAGAAGTCCAACGTTGACCCTGCTCTTCAGCTCGCTTAAGCAACCTTTTCGTCTTTCCCCCATCTCTCTCTACATCCATTTTCATTATATATGTATATATCATTACCACTCTTTGTCAAAACACAGTATGTTTGAGTTGAGTGAAGCCCATTCCCTTCAATAATAAAAACGGTATCCTCACATTCACTTCCCAACTGCCTGCGTTAGATCAAATACGAATGATCAGTGATAAAATAAGGGACATGCAAATCAACGAAGGTAAAATTTGGTGGCGTTGTTTGTACTGTTTCACTGATAAAAAAAAAACATACGCAGCATTCAATTGTTTAGTCTTTCCACGATGGGAAAAAAAAATGCACTACTTTATTCTGAAGTAGAAGGAGGGTGGAGAGGGATGGAGTGTGGATATGAGGTGCGTCTGAGCGATCTTGATAAGGAGCTTGCCGGTAGACTTTCGGCCCTGGAGATCCAAGTGAGCCTACTGGACCTCATCAAAGGAGTAGATCTTATAGATATCGATCTTCTGCCGTCCCTTTGGCCAAGTGCTCTGCCAACTCTCCGTACAAAACTCATCAAATTTCCTCACAGGTCATGATGTAGTTGTCCCAAGTCTTGTCCAGGTTACCTTCACATTCTTACCTGACAAACGAACCAAGAGGAAAGGATGGATGAGAACAGCGAAGGAAGAGAAGAATGAGAACCATTGCCTCTTTTTATACCTCTTTACATGAATTCTAACTGCAAAAGGATAAAAAGTTGTTAAGCCTGGCCTTGGGCATTGGGCTTCATGCCGACACTATGAGTCGGTGCATCCCATTAGACAGAACAGTAGGGCGACGCATCGATTGAAATGATGAGTGGTTGTTGAGACAACGATGACGACTTGTGTGAAGAAACGAAGGACGTGCACATTCAATGACAACCAAAAAAAAATAATTAGAAATAGAGGACGAAGAGGCCATTGCGCTAATTTGAATGATAGATCGGCCCCTGATGCCAACCAAAAAATGCAACAATTAGCTGAAACTGAAACTCTTGTTCTTTGTAAGCCAGGCAGAGCCAGCCTATCACCTCAACCTTCTCATCTCAGCAACCCCAATATGCATCTTTTACACATGCAAACATGCCAAGGAAGCATTCATGGGTCAAAATGATTTGGTATATTACAAGGAGCAGTTCAATGATACAGGTTGTAGGGGAATACTATCTATCGTCGCCAAAGCAACAATGGAAGGAAGAATTAAGGATAAAGGTGTAATGAAGAAAGAGAAAGAGCGAGTGGAAGGGATGGTTTGTGTTTTAGTGACGGGTGGAATGCTGAGAATCATCAAACCCCAACTCGAGATCCTTCATGCTCGCTGGCCGAGAGATCCTAGCATCCTCACGCTGGATGCTCGAATACGTCTTATGACCAGGCGACAACAACAACTTCTTGCTCTCACGCGCCTCACCATTGTTCTCCACCATCGACAGGGGTGCATAAAAGTCCTCGCGGTTGCGGTACAGGATAAAATGCTGAGTCATAAAGACCAAGTCGAACGCAATGCTCAAGAAGCCCAATCCAAACTTGACAGGATCGCCCGAGATGCCGGACCAGTCTCCAGAGATGTACGCATCGAGGACCAATTGACCGATACTGAGTGCGCCGCCAGTGAAATCCAGGAGGATGTTGTGGATGCTCCAGCCAACGGTCGATTGGGAGGCATAGTTGAGGTAGACCTGAGGGCAGTACTTGATGAAACTGATGCCGAGTTTGATATAGCTGAGGTAGTAGAGGAGGTCGATCCACTGCGAAGTGCCGGCGTAGGCTGCGCCAAAGACGATCGAAGCGCCAAAGGTGCTGATCAGGATTAGAAGCTTTGTGGGGCTAGAGACTTTCTGACCCTCATCGCGCTAAATTGGGCGTAAGGAAATATATTAGGGTGGTTAGAATGGTCTCCTTTTTTGTGGTGTCTGATGCACACACCGTTGCTCATATGAGGGGCACGCGTCGTTCGTTCGTCGTCCCTAGCAAAAATGGCGTGCTCCCCTTCTCGCCAAAAATCAACGAAAAAAATTCTAATAGAGATAGGGGCCGCTCTCATTTGTCATGATTCTTTTGGTTGGTTGCATACCTTGTAAATAAGTGTCTGGAAGAGAGTAAAGGACGAAAGGATGAGGGCATGGACAGAAAAGAAGACATCGTTGACGCGGACGAGGTTGTCCTGTCCATCGTTGCGCTTCCTGTATTCCTCCTGGACCTCGGGGCTGTAATAGAAGGAGAGGTTGAAGATCGAATAGCAGAGGAAGCCGAGGACGTTGAGGTAGATGAAATCCATTGAGAGACCCTGGACGGATTTGCGGCGCCAGTTGAGGATCGCTTGTGGGTAAAAGGAGGCGGACCAGGCGATAAAGTAGGCCCAGCCGATGATGTGGGAGAGGATCTCTCCGAACCCTTGTTGTGCTGCAGTGTCCATGGTGTCTGTGTGTATATGAAAGTGTAGTTGTTGTGGAGTCGTTGTAGAGTTGTAGTTGTTGATATAAAGAAAAGGCGAATTGAAGTGAAATGATTGCTTGAGTGTTGCTTGTAGCTAGCCGTGTTCCTGTAGGGTATGAGTGACAGAGAGGATGTTGATCCGGGGGTATGAAAGGGTATAAGGAGGAGAAGTGGCAGGGAAGAAAGCGTTGTGGGAAAAAGAAAGAGCAAGCGAGCCAATGGCTACTTATATGAAGAAAAAAGAAGGGTGGTGTATTTGTCACCCAAAGGGCCAAAGAGTAAAGAGAAAAGACACATCGGACGGAACCCCACAACAATAGAGCGATGGCGTGCTCGACCCTAGACAAAGTTGCGCAATTTCTGCGGCTATTCATTAATCAGCGGACTCACAGACAGGTACGGAGGGAACGAGCCTGTCGAACAAAAGGGCCCAAACCGAATTAGGCAAGTATCTTGGGAAGAGCAATGGATCGCATGAGCTATATTCTCCTCTCTCCTCCCTCATAGCAACCGAAAAGAAGCAGTCCCCTAGGACATACTCGAGTAAACAAGCCGATCAACTCTACTCCCGAGCGAATGCATCACTCAGTTTGCATCCCTCGCTTTCTCTCTCTTTCTTCACATCAACGACAACGATAATGGCATCACCAGCATTGTGGCAGCGTTGCATCGCCGCGTCCGCCTTGGCTTCGACCTCCAGGAATGGTAATTGAATACAATACAACCACCAACCAGCAAGAACAACAGCGATGCTCTCACACAGGCGCCTGTTGCGAATATTCAGGAACAAACAAGCAAGAGTGGCAGGAGACCACCGGGAAACACGGATCATACTACAAGGACCTTATATCTAACCACCACCACGTACATTGAAACTTGTGAACTCAATAGTCACCAGAACATTCACCACCACAACAGCCGTCGCCATGGCCCGCCAACGCCCAGGAGCATCAAAGCCCACAGTCGCTCGCGTCCCAGGACTCGACCACCCAGGAACGCTTCACAACCTCTCAGAGATCCACCCCCTCCTCGACCACTACCCCCGCAAGACCGATCAGGATGGTAGCCTGAACCTCGAGACCCCCAAACTCTGGGCCTCTGCCCCACCACTGGACAACATGCTCAAGAACCAAGCCGACGACGACGTTGACGAGGCCTCGCTCCCTCACGGATTGACCAAGGATGATTTGAAAAAGTTCTTGAAGCGCGCTTTGGTTGTCAAGCGTACGTCCAACATGACGACTGCGGGAAAGATCCCCAGCATGTACGCGCTGGTCGTTGTCGGAAACGGAGAGGGTATTGCGGGATATGGCGAGGGCAAGGATGATGAGGTTGCTCGTGCTGTCCGCAAGGCGACCAACAGAGCCATGAGAAACTTGACTGCCTTTGACCGTTATGATGATCGCACCATCTACCACGATATCGACCACAAGTTCCACGCCACCAACATCCAATTCCGCTCCCGTCCCCCAGGTAGCCCTTCGACCTTTATCTATGCACGCTGTTTTAATGCACCTAAAATTACGATCTGGAACTAACACACGCATTTGTTATCCTAATAGGTTTCGGTAACCGTTGCAACCACTACATTCACGAGATTTGCTCGTGCATCGGTATTCTGGATATCAGCGCCAAGGTCTGGGGCTCGCGCAACCCCATGAACGTCATCAAGGCTACCTTCGAGGCCCTTTCCTTGAAGCAGAAGCTTCCCGAGGACATTGCCCGTGGTCGTGGCAAGCGTGTCGTCGATGTTCAGCATACTTACTACGGCGCCAACGAGTAAGAAACTGGATATTTTACAAAACAGGAAAAACAAACAGGATATCTCAGTCTCTTCAGGATCACTCAACAAACCCCCCATCACTCCCCCTCCCCCCAACCATGTGTACAATAATTATCGATAGAGAAAAGAAAACGGCTGGTTTGGAACGATTAAAGCAACCCCTCCCTTCAATTAGCATGAAAAAAATCGCATCTATCCTAGTCAGCGGAGTGAAGTGAGTGAGGAAGGGTATCCTAACAAATTGGGAAGGCGCAAAACTCCGTGTTTTTCTGGTTTGCTTGTTTTGTGATTTATTTGTCAAAATATTATCGGGGCCCTTTGTGGTGTTTGTTGGGCTGAATTGAGATACTAAGCACAGATGGTCCGTGTTCAATCCGAGAAGGGTTTCCTCCTCCTCCTCCTCCTCCTTCTCCTCCTGTCCATCCCTCTGTCCAGTGGATCGACTCTTTGCCGGACAAACATCGCTTTCCTTACAAACGTAGTTACAGTCTCAGACTTACTCGTACACTCTCCCACTCTACCCTGCCAGAACCTCTGGCTTCTCAAGCAACGAGTGCAGATCCGGCACAGACATCCAACAACTGAACCTTGAGATCCTGGTTCTCGCTCTCCAACGAATCGACATACTCGGACGCCTGTGCATGCTGCATTCTTAGAGCTTGGAACTTGGCCAACAACTTGGGATGCTCGACCGCGAAATCATAACCGACACTGTTGACTGTACAAGCAACTGGAGCAGCCTGGAGGGCATTGAGGTCAGAGTTACTCTCGACGGAGCTGGGTGAGGTGCTGGAAGACTTGAGGCTGTTGTTAGAGGCGGACTCTGTCAGATCACCAGCAGCACGATCAGTGCAGGTGGTGCCAGAAAGGACGGATGCTGATTGAGAGGTTGTTGCGGCAATAATGGCTGCGGCCGTGATAGGGACGATGCTCTCCAATGTGGCGCTCTTTGGCACTGGAGCTGCCCCAACGGCGGTCTCGATCTTGGCAACAGGAACGAGGATGGGCTCTGGTGTGAGGGGTTGCTCTAGACGGGCCTTTTCTCGCTCAAGGTTCAATACCTCTGTGCCTAGACGGTCGACCTTCTCCAACAGCTCTTTGATCTGGGCATCCTTGCGTGCATTCTCCTCCTCCAGAGCCTTGATCCGGTCCAGATCAACACTGCTGCTGCTCTCTGCCGTCGTGGCTGTCGGTGCCTCTGTTGTTGCCACTGCTCCTGCTGGTTGTGCCTGTTCCTCCTTTGTCGCCTTCTCTTCTAACACTACCTCCTCGCCCTTCTTCTTCCCTTTTGCCTCCTTCTCCGTGGTGTCCTCCTGGATTCTCGCCGCCTGCAATTGAGCCTTCAACCCATCGCACTCCTCCGTCCTCACCCTAACTTCCCTCTCAACCTCCAAAACCCTCTCCCTCAACCCCATAATCTCCCCCTCCTTCACCTCCTTCTCACTCTTAATCTCAGCCCTCTGCGCATGAACCTGTCGATGGGCCAAAATCAACTCCTCCTTCAATCCTGTCAGATACCGTTCCAACTCTACAATCTTGGCCCTCAGCGTCGAGTTCTCGATATTCAGCTTGGACGTGTTGCCAATGCTCGGGAACCGGCGCAGACCGCTATTCGCGTTATTGTTATGACGATGATGATGGTCAGGGTGGTGGGTGTTGTGGTGGGTCTGGTTATGCGCGGCTGTAGAAGGAGTAGAGTTCACGGAGGATTCGCGTTGGTGGTGGTGGTGGTGGCGGTGGTTCACGGTTTGGCTCTTGCCGATGACAGAGGTGCGAGGGGAGACGGCGTTGGTGGGAGTCGAGGATCCAGAAGAACTAGTAGTGTTGCTGAGGTGCGCGCCGATATCCGAGACTGGGGGCGTGGTAGGCTGCCGCTGGGTTCCGGGGACAGGGATCGGTCCAGAGATGGGTTGCATCGTCGTCGTAGAGTCGGCTGCTGGCATTCAAAGGTATTAGAGGATATCAACTGTGGGTTGAAGTGAAAACAAGAAGAAGAGGAAAGTGCGAAAGAAAAGGTCGAGTAGTTAAAATGAACAAGGTAGAGGAAAGATGGACAAAGTAGAGGAAAGATGAACAATAGAAAAGAGCAACGGGTAGTTACTCTGCGCGGTAGAAGGAGAGCAAAGAAGAGAGGCGAAAAAAAAAGAGAGCGTGGAGCAATAACTGATACGCGTGGCAATTAACAGCAAAAAGTGAAAGGCAGCAAAAATAAAACAAGACAAATTAGTTGAGCTAGGAACGGATGGGATATAGACAGAAGAGGATTGTGAGTGAGAAGCAACTGTTGATGGGATAGAGAGCGAAAGAAAGAAGGAAGAATGGAAGGAAGGAGAGAGAGAGAAGAGGTTGAGCAGAAAAGAAAGCAAAAAAAGAACGAAACAAAGAAGAAAAAAAAAGAAATATGAAAGGAAGAAAAAGTGAGAAAAGTGAACAAACGCGACAAATGGAATGAAAAGGGTGCCCAAAGGGATCAGAGAGAACACCGGAGACAAGGGAACTCAACAAAGGCACAAGGTGTACCTTGAACCTGTTACCCACAGACCTATCTCGAAGAAAGTGTTCATACCTTGTTTGTTGTTTTGTTTATTGTTAATTGTTGGTTCAGTCCAGACAAGGAGAGGTGAATAAGCCCTTGCAGGGTCAGTCAGCATTTCTAGGACAGACAAAACGGAGGGAGGGATGGAAAAAGTAGCAGGAGGCGGGGTAAAGAAGGGACACTAATAGGAGAAAAATGCTATTGGCCCGTGGTAATGAAGGGACAATGGGTAATACTGACTTCGTTTCTTTTATTCCTCTTTTCTAGGAGTTGTATTACAACCCTTTTTTTTCCTCTCCTCATGGAAGCCAAGAAAGCGAGTGTGTGTGTATGAAATGAGCTCGACAAGGAGTCATTTTCATCCCTTTCCTAGCTGGTCGGTCAGGCGAAAAGGATGAGAGCCGTACTTATTACACCAAAGGGAGGGTAAGTTCAGAAGACCAAAAAAAATAAAGGGGAGAGGAAGAGGTCGACGACGAACAAAGAAAACGAAGAAGAGAAGGCGCACTCGGAGGTTCGCCTCCCTCCTCTCACTCTCTCGACACGTTATGTTTTTTTCAGAGCAATTACAGCGAGAAACGCCAGCAACGATGACGCCGTCGTTTGTTCCTCCTCTCATCTTCCTCCTGCTCTCTTCCCCCCGGTGAGCTGAAGCTTGGAATGAAAGGGATGGATTCTAGCTTCAAAACGCAAGCACACAATGTACAAAATGTGCAAAAGGGGAAGGAAAGGCACGACGACGTACAACGAGACTAAGCGAAGCGAGCAGAAAAACAGGGATCGTAAGCTATTTTGGAAGACGAAAAACGAACCATTGAGCCATTGAGCCTTGACCCTTCTATCTTTTTTTTTCTTGTTGTCAGTCCTCCTGCTCTTTGTCGTCAGCTCCTCTTTTCCTTTTTTTTCCTGTACGTTTTTGCAGCCTGACCATCCTTACTTTGCTGTTCGATTCCTTTCCAGTGAGCAATGATTGTCCTTTGACCTTCCATCAGGTGCGATTCTTTTTACTCTTTCCTCTTCGACAACCACACTGAGCACAATGCATGGACCTACATGTCCCGTCTTTCCATCCCAAACAGATGAAAATCAGCAATAAGATTTCGACGATCATGGACGTAAAAGAAAAAAGTAAAGCAAAACAAAAAAAACAAAGTAATAGGAAGGGGGCCTACACGGCTTCTCTTTTGAAGGAGGAATGTTACAGTCTCATGCATAAGACAAAAACAGAGAAGAGAACCACTTTTCCCCTTGACATCGCCCTTTTTTTTTTTGGTCTCAATTGTCTATTTTTTTAGAGTTTGCTTTAAGTTGTTTTACGTGTTGTTTGGCGACGGGGTGAGAGGGGTTCATTAGTATCCAGCTTGGTTTCGTTAACCAGGAAGGAGGTGGTATCATTAAAGTGGCCAGTTTAGTTTGACCTTTGTACACAACAAGAAGATTACGACACGAATCGCAAGTCAATGAGGTCAACACGCGCCACTTCCTCTTCCTCCACAGCCTCAACTCCACCACTACCACCACCACCACCAGCACCACTCCGTCTCTGTCTCCGGTTCCGTTTCGCCTCCAAGATCTCGTCCCTCCTCGCTATCCCCTCACGATACCCCACCATCGCCCTCTCCAACTGCAGATTCCAACTCTCGTGCAGATGCGCCGAATCCGTAAACGCATAGATGTTATTATCCATATTGCTGGTGAGATCTTCTTCTGTCGCGCTGGACATGTCGATTCCTGTGGGGGAGATGACGAGGACGAAGCCGTTGCTGCCAACATCGACTTTGTCGTAGTCGGGTGGTTGGACGGATAGGATGTGTGCTAGTGAGATTGTTGTGATTGGATCTCGTTTCTAAGTTTTGGTTGGAGCACAACGGGGTATATGGTGTTAATATCATTCTTTGTTGTCCAAAGAAAGAGACAGGATAAATGCAACGAAAGAAAAAAAAGTGTGTGCTTACTGTTTGGTACTCGACATCGTAGAGCTTGACGGCGTTTCCTTGAAGAACCGCCCAGTACCGCTTCCACGCCTACATTGAACGAAAAGCAAAGGGAAATGACGACGATTAATGGTTTAAATTAAGAAAAAAAGTAAGAATACAAGCTACCATCATAACAAACAAACATGTACACACACAAAAAAAAATAGAACTTACGGCCATGCGAAGACCACGGGTCATGACAGTCAAATGTCCCTCAAACAAGACCTCATTCTCCCAAGACCGATCATCAACCGGCTCCTCCAGCACATGAAGTCCAATCATGACCACAATCTCACAATCAACCTTCTCCTTACTTTGGGCCTTGATCGCTGCCGCAGAGGCCAGGGGCTGTTGACTTCCGTCCATCATATGGATCGTCCTGCGCAACTTGTAGGTGCGGACGGATTTCTCCAAGGATTCGAGGGCTATGGGGAGATGGAGGTATCCTAGATTGACGGATTGGGTATTGGAGAATCCGGCCATGGTTCCGAATTTTGTAGCGATGGGTGTTCCTGTCACCTCGATCTCTAGTTGGAATGCCTCTTCCACATCGCTGAGTAGAGGGAATAGGCCGTTTTGTTAGTTCAAGTGCAGAGTGAACAATCGGGGTGAATTGGTGGCGCATTTCGGAATAGATTTCACATCTCTTTCTACTATCGAACTGTAATGAACAAGACACTTACAAGAGGAAGACTTCATTCATGGTGGCGGTGTTGCCAGGGTTGTCCTTGAAGGACCGTGCAGGGTGGGATGTACGCTCCACATTGCCGACGCGCAGATTGCATTCAATGTCGAATAACTTGGACGTAGCTCGGTTGGAGACCTGCATCACTATTCAGACATTGTGGACGCAGGTTAGAAAAAATCATTTGTGTACCCGCAAATCGGAAGGCATGGGCTGTGAGAGATGTGAAGTGGGAGGGATAGCAAACCAACTTACGCTTGACGAGAGCCAGGCCGGTTGCTTCATTGGGGTTGTAGTATCCTGTCTTCAAGAAACTATTGTATTCAAATAGACAAAAAGGAAGGTTAATGATGTTGTTCTGGTGGCAAAAAAAAACGCGTCGCGTCGATAACCAATAAAAAGGAGCACAAAAGAAGATGAAAGAAAAAGGTTCGCAAAGACGTACTCTCGACCTGAGGCGACAAGGCCGGCAGAACTCTGAAGGTCACAGGGGCGTCCATCACCAGGCGACGTGGCCACCACATCCCAAGCGCGCTCAGACTTCAAAACATCTCCCCCCAACTGACCAAGTCCAATTCCAGCGCCAGTGAGCAATGGCTGGTTAGGACACTCCCGCACCCAGTTCTGGCGTTCGGGTGAGAACTGGTCCAAAGTCGCGACAGAGGGTGGACAGTGGACTAACGCAGGTTCCTCCAGCTTCGGATAAATTCGCATGCTCCCATTGAACCCACCAGGGCTAAGAGGGGATCTCAGAAAACTACTGGCCTTTGTCAATTTGTGCTGCTGTTGTTGCTGTTGCTGGTGAAAGAACTGAGGATTTCCTCCTCCTCCTTGCTGCTGTAGTTGTTGCTGTTGACTCAGCCCAAAATACCCGGCAGCACTCCCGTTGGACGACGTGAAGGAAGGGTTCTCGTCCAGCGAGCCCTTACTAAGCGTCGAAAGCGAAAAGTTGTGAAGCGAGACCGAATCCGACGTCAACGAAGAATAAGGTGAGACTTGCCCTCCGCTCAAGTCCTTTCTCAAGTCCGACGTGGTCAAGCCAGAGAGTCCTATGGGCTTTTTGCTGCTGTGGTGATGAGGAGGATGGTGGTGGTGGGGCTGTTGAGGGTGGCTGGAAAAGTTGTTGTTGCTGAGGGTGAACAAGTCGCCGTTGCCGCCGGCCATGGAGGACTTTTTGGTCTTTTTATTGATGTAGTTGACCGGGATGACCAATACTTCCTGTAGGTCCTTGCTGAATCGCTTGAAGGCGTCGTTCTGCATGTCTGTTGTCGTTTTCTTTGTTTGTTATTGGTCGGAGAAGTTGTTCCTTTGAGTTGATGTGGGGAGGGTATTGTCCTTGGGTTGGATTTGGGTGAAGCTGTAAAGGGAGCGTGAGTTTGTGAACAAAGGGGAATAGTCCAATTGAATCTTTTGATGAGAGAGGTGTGGGTATGTGGTACTAAACAAAGGAGGGTATGAGGGCCTGGACAGGGGGGGGGGGTGCGAAGAAGGAGGGGGTCCAAAACCTGTAGAGCGAAGAAAGTTCGGCGAAGACGTGGGGTATTCAATCCCTTTTATGATTCACACGAAACAAAGACACGACAGAATAGAGCTGTGCGTGCGGGTTGTGAAGAAGAAGGTGAAGGATGGAGGAATAAGGGAAGGAGAGATGGAAGGGGAAACAAGGAGATGAGAAAAAGAAAGAAGGAAGAAGGAACGTCAATAAAGGAAGGGAAAAGTATTCACGAAGGCGGGTTGAAAAAATCGACAGAGAAAAGGATTGAATGCAGCGACGGGTGGATTGCAGAGTGGGTCTATTCTTCCTCTCTACTCTCTCATCATTTTTCTCCAACAGTCCAACAGTTCATATGCATGGATGCATGTATGAGTCTTTCCTTCCTTCCTTCTTCCTTTGTCGGTTGTGTATTCGATAGACGATTCTAATCCATCCCCACACAACAGCATCTGTAATGCAAGAAAAACGGCGGCAGCAACAAAATGATATGACATGGAGAGAAAAGGTTCGCAGTTGACGGCGCAGAAGAGCCATTCCATACAGAAAAAAAATAAGATGAACCGTACCTTCATCCAGGCACGAAAGTAGAGTCTTCAATTGCATTTCTTGAAAAGGCGTACAGAACATAGCCGTGCATTTTGCGTCCTGGCGAGTGCGGATACGGTTAGCGTACAAGAGGAAAACGATTGTCAGTTGGACCACGAACAGGATAAGAGACATATAAGAATAGTAGAAAGGGACGTGAGTCAATAACCATCTGCAGAACATCGGGCATTCCTACCGTTACCATTGCATGGTCAACGCTAACAGCGATCAATTCTGCGTAACGCGACATAAAAACGACAAAACGGCACTAAAAAAACAATGGCATACATAAGCCATACTTCTCATATTGTGAATGGAACAAAGCACGACAATCATGGTGGATTGTCGTTTCTGGCGTCTTTTTTTTTTTTGCTACAATTTTCTCTTCTTCCATGACTTTTTCCCCAGAGTTAGCACAGATCGGAAACACTATCATCGAATAAAATATGTTGTGCATTCCAATACTCCGTGAGCCGATCGTTGCTAACGATGACACTAAAAGCCTCTCCACATTATCAGTCTGAGACTGGAGCTTGGTCAACATTCGCCAGCTTAAGAGATTATGTTCGTTTCTACCTTACTTTGTACAAGTTTATGCATGAGAGAAAGAAAAAAAAAGGGATCGATGGACGGATGCTTTCATCAGAGTTTGGTTTCCTGTCGTCCAAGACCGTCTAGATAGACATTATGTAAGACGCGGTAGGGACGGAGAGAGTCAAAGTCAGTACCTCTGCTTACATACATAGTCCTGAACAAAACAATTGCGCGCAAAGCACAACAGAAACGAGAACAACATACCTGAGAACCGCGGTCGTAATGGTCCACTGGTACTCAACGGCCTTCCTCCGCCGGATCCGCCCCCTCCTCCACCACCAGCGCCATTGTTTCCCCCTTTCATGGCCTGCTGCATATTCGCATTCCCGCCTGCAGGCGATCCAGGCGGTGGAGGTCCCGGTGGATGGTGTCGGCTGTTCTGCTGCTCCAACAGTAGATAGTGCATCTGCATCCGGAGTCCATGACAGACTGCTCGCAAACTCTGAACCTCTTCCTGAAGTCTCATACTCTCAGTCATGATGGCCATATTCTGCTTAAGTTCCAGAGACGCCAGGCCCGCTGTCAAAGTCTCAAGCTCGGACCTAATCCGCTCATTCTCAGAGATGAGTAATTCTTGTGTCTCTGCAACACTGCCTCGTACTCCTCCGCCTGCTCCACCATTAGAAATCATCGACTCTGCTCCAATGCTATTGTTCCTCCGCTCCATAGCTAAAGCCGCGCGCATTTCGACTTCATGATCGCCACCTTCGCCAGCACCTTCGTCATAAGAGTCGTTCCTGTACAATTGCTGTTGTGGATAGTTGTGATAGTTGGGATAGCTCATATCCATGTATCCAAGCATGGACTGACCGAACCCTCCTCCTCCACCTCCTCCCATCTGTTGTTCCTGATGACTGAACAGCTGAACAGATTCCGAAAGCTGTCCTACTTGGTCCCGAAGTTGTTGGACTTGAGGTTTCATGTCGTGAAAAAGTCCTCTGAGCTGTTGGTTCTCTTGCTCAAGCGCTTCCATCCTTGACTTTGAAATCTCCAAGAATCCACGGATCGCCTCATAGGGACACTGGGGGATATGAATGGCGTCCAGATCGAAGCGGGGTCCTTTCCAAGGACATCCGAATTCCGATAGAGAGCAAGGGATGATCTGTCGTGGACATTCTTTGAGATGATCCAAGTGTCGTAGCCTCGTCCGTGTCGTATCGCAATGCGGGCAAGTAACACTCTCCGCCGGACATGTTTTGTGGTGCTCCTATTATCGTGTTGGTTTGGTGTTCAGCAGAAGGAATATATCGTTCGAATTAAATACCACAACTGTCAGACATGAAGAAGCACACTTACTGAGAGTTGAGACTTTTGGACTTTAGCATGACACATCAAACAATCAACCCGCTTATACGGACAACTCTCCATATGCTCCGACAGATCCTTCTTCAACAGCTTCTTCCGACACTCCTCCACCCGACACAACGTCCCGATATACACACAGTCGTCCTTCAAATGTTTTCCTAGCTGGATCCGTTGACAGGTATGGTTGCAGCCGAGGGTCTTGTGTGGGCAGTAGACGGGTAGCTCGTCGCAGAGTCGGGAGAGGGCGATTACTTCGTAGAGTAAAGAGGGGTCGATGAGAGTTCGACAGAGTGGGCAGCCGGGGTTGACTTCTAAGGCTTGCAGTATGCAGCCTTTACAGAACGTGTGCCTGAAGTGCGGGGTGGAAAAAAAGTTTAAAATGTGTAAAGTCAGCACTAAAGGGGTCATCCGACATGGTGTTAACATTGTGCAGTAAAATGAGCTTTCTTGCATTCGGTTCTCCCTTCCGTCCGTGACTTACCCGCAGGGGACGCTGACGGGTTGAGTAAAGTACTCGCAGCAAACGGAGCACTGGAGACTGGTCTGGGTCGGTTCGAGGTACTGGAGACCGCGGGGGTCGTAGAGTGGTTCGTCAGGTATGGTGGTTTCTTTCCTGTCTCCATTAGTGTTGGTGTTGGATGCTGTCCTTGTGAGGGTATCCCTTGTCTGTTCTGCAGCCATGGCTTATGTGCATTAGTTGCCGTGAAGTGTGAATGAGTGAAGAAGAGAGAGTAGAAAGAAAAGTAGGTGCTCCATCAGTGGGTAAGACACCTGCCCGCCCATCAACAGTCACTTCGAACCGAACAGGTGGGAGTCTTAGTCACTTTATTTCATCTCTTTTTCACGCTGGATGTTTAATGTAGGATATTTACAAGTTTTTCGTAGAGTTTTTATTCATGTGTGAATGGATGTGTGTATGTATGCATGCTTGCCTGAAGCATCAAAAAAGAGACAAAAAAGAAAAGGGTAACAAAGAGGATCAACTGGATCATGTAAAGGTCGTATCTCTCTCTTCTTTTTGTTCAGACTGCCTTGCCAGACGACGAAATCTAAGAGGACTTCCACGCGACGTAGAACTGGGCGGCGGCAGCAATTCCTCCAAACATACCGACACCAACATCAGGGAAGCTCGACTTCTCCAAACTCCAGTGAACAGTCAGGGGCAAGTATCCAGTGTTGATGATCGTGTTGATCCAGAGGCCCTTCTTCTCAGCCTTCAATGAAGCCATCTCAGTCTTAAAGACAGTCTTGTCGACGGGCTCGCCAGTCTCCTTGGCCTTCAAGTCGGCAGCACGGATCTGTCCCTGGATCGACTGGAGTCGGTTCTTGTAGAGGCGGTACTCCTCTGCAAGGTGGGCAAACTGTAATACGACGTAGGCGGCCCAGAAACGGCACGACCAGATGGCGATCTTGTTGGTCTTCTCCATCGAGATAGGGATAACCTCGTGAGCTCCCAACCAGTAGATGTGCTCCAAGGGGTAGTAGATTAAGTTGCAGATGTTCTGGAGGCGGTCAATGGTGAGCATAAGAGGGCTGGGCGAAGGAGTGTTGTCGACATACTGCATCCACTGGATCAAAGGCAACAGTCCTATTGGAATCAGCAATGAGATGGTCAGTGTGTGAGAAAAAGAACAGTATTGAATAGATCGATTTTCCAACCAGTCAGTCAATGCATATGTACCATAGTAACGGAGCAAGATACGGAAGTCCGAGATGGGTCCAGCCAAGTTCTTGATGCGCTGGGCAGTCGACTCACGGCCACGCTTCAAGAAGTACCAGATGAAGATCTTTGAAAAGTATTGCACAACCTACAAAGTTCACGCCGGAGGAGAAAAGAACAGCACGGTTAGCAATTCGCCATATCTCGAGACGCAACAATTGGAAAATAGGCTTTTTCTCAAGAAAAAAGAAGACAATGGCCAAGGTAGCCCTGTCCCCTCTTCGGGAAAACACGGTTGCCTTTGTCACCAAGGCCACCCTCTCGTTCCCCACCAATACCTCTTTCCCGTTTGACCAGTTTCTGTGCTCTCTCCCCACACATACAGCAAATGAAAGAAAAAAAATAAGGTAATAAGCCAAAACTCGAAAGTGGAGCCCCTCTTCTCACATCAACTTGTCCTTCGTTCACCTTATTGCCCGCAAATTATTTTTCGTCGTGAACAAATGGCTGATCTCGTTCGTTCCCTTATCCCCCTCTTTCGCATTCTCTCACAATACCAAATTGCCGTTGGGATAAGGTGTATTGGTGTGGGGTAGGAAGTAAAATGGTGATTGAAGAAAGCATCCTCAGGCAGAAAAGGCCATTGAAGGTGCAATAGTTCAAGAATCTTTCCTTGTCCACACCTGCACGCCTTGAAGGAGGAATGAGGGTATAATGGAGAAGCAAAACAACAAAGCCGAGGTCAAGGCGCTCCGTTTACGTCCAGATCTGATTCCACCATATCCTTCACGGTTGTCCATGCGGTCTGTTGGTTTGCTGTTCCTGTACAGTAGTTATTGCCGGTTGTACGCACGTAGTTCTCTCCACTGCTCAGCTTATCCTCGTTGTCGTGTTGCCTTGCTATCCTGTCGCCATTGTAGTGTCATTCTGTTTTCCTTCCCCATGCAAAACAAACACAACACGCCATGAGGACAGTCGGACTTTTTTTTTCCGTTCACCAGATGCAAACAGAAATGAGTATACTCCATCGCCTGGTCACTTTTCTCCTTGGCCCATCAGGGAAGCCCCTCCCTTTTTCGTGACCGAGCAGTAAGGGGGAAAAAAGGTCTTACCATGAGGGTCTTATCGGTACCGCGGACCTGGCTCAAGAACCGAACAGTCTTGTCGAGGGTCTTGTTCTGGGGGAAGAGCTTTCCGAGGGCGAGGATCGAGGGTGTTTCCTTACGGGCCACGGGGGCCGCCTGGTGGTGCTCCTGAGAGTCGACTTCCTGTTTCGACGAAACTGCCATTATTTTTGTCCTTTGTTGTTGACGGTGGTGAGGGTGAGGGGTGTGAGGGGAGAGGGTGGGTTTGGAGAAAGTAAGAAAAGAAGAAAAGGAGAACGGAGCAAAGACAAGTGAGAAGAAAGAGCACAAAAAAAAAGAGTGAGCGTCGGTGTCTTCTTTGGAGGAAGAGTGAAAATTTGCCTTGATCCACTCCGGCCGAATCAGGGCCATGGCCGACACGTGAGAATGGGAAAGAACCATGAACTGAGGCACTTGGACAGTCGTCGATCGGGTCAAAAGGAAGAAGAAAAGCCGATCTATCCATCTCTCCACACTTGCACACTTGAAGGCTTCTGCTGGGTGTTTTTATTCAAAAGAACTGGGGTATGTCGTTTCATTTTTTTCATTCATTCTAATATAACGTAGGTCATTACAAAACAAGGTCATAAACACAAAAAAAAGCGTAAAGAGAAGAGAAGGGAGGAATGGGTCATAATATCTAACGAGCAATTGAAGCGATCAATGGGGAGCAACAGTTGAAGTGTTGGATGAAGGTGGTGCTGCGTGCTGTTCCTGCTGCTGCTGCTGTTCCTCAGATGAACCGTGAGTATCACCGCCAGCAACCTGAGCAGCCGAGGTGACATTGTTGGACTGGATCGACGCATTCATGGCCTGAAGCTCACACTTGTAATCGACCAACCGCTTCTGGAGTTCAGGACACAACTCAACCAGGACCCGCCTGGTCGAGAACCGATACAATGTCGCCATGTCTGTCACAAGTAGACATTGCTTGATCTCGAGCACCGCCAGGTTCGGGCACAGCTGCATCAGTGCCCGGACCGACGAGCTCGTCAACAACGGGCAGCTGTTCAGCGAGATGCTATGAAAGCAGAATAAATACAATAAGTTAGAACTTGTGTTTGTGTCTGTGTGTTGTATCTTCTTTGTGTATCAACATTGGCAAGAAAGCAACAAACAAGGAAAAAAACGTACCGGTGGAGACCTGAGCGAGAGTAACGCGCAATCTCAATTACGGCATCGTCAGTCATTGCACAGCCCGCAAGCCCAAGGGTGTTCAGAGCCGTGTTCTTGGCAAGCTCGACAATACTCTTGCCCGTCACCCTACCTGCAGCACTAACCCGACCAACATTCAAGTGCCACAAATCGCGACAGTGACGCGCCACCAGGATCAGCGACTCGTCCGACACGTTCGAACAAGCCCTCAGGTCCAAATGTCGCATTCGTGGGCAATTCAACGCGACCTGAGTGATTCCTTGGTCCGTCACCTTGGCACAGCCGGGCATCAACAACTGTTGCAGCTGAGGGCAATTCTCGGCGATCGAGATGACAATACGATCCGTCAACTTCTCACAGATATAGAATTCGATGATGTGGAGGTTATGGAACCACGAGGTCAGAGGGAGGACGTCGGCATCCTCGATCAACTTGAGCTTGTGGAGGACAATCTTCTTGACTGCCGAGGCACGCTCGTGGAGACGCTTGACCATAGCAGAAGGAGCCATGATCGATTCTTCGTCTAACGGTGGCCGTTGCTGTGCAGGCGCTACAATCAGGGCACCGGCACCAATGGCAGGGGCGGTCTCTTGCTGGCCAGATTGACCCTTGAGCAAGAAGCTAAGTCGTCTTGGGCGCTGCTGGGTGATCGTAGTGGTGGTTGCAGTTGCAATGACAGGCGTAGTTTTTGAAGTAGCGCTTTGTTGCTGTTGTTGTTGGCTGCTGGTAACGGCCTGACTGTTCCTCTCGATTCCAAGACATTCCACCGTATCGGTACGCTTGAGAAGGTCGACAAAGAGAGCCAACTTGTCAGGGCTCTTGATCCGGATCTCACGCCACAATGTCTTCTGAGCGACCAGGTACCACTGCTTGCTGACCAGAAGACAGCTGTAAATCTCGCGCTGAGAGTAGTCTTCTTGAGGTGTCAGGTCGACCACAAACTGGAAGATCAGATGCAGGATTTCCGGGAGCTGGATCGGGGTCGGCCGCTGGGCGTATTCGGGCAAGGGAGGAGGAAACATGATATAACCTCCTGTCTTGTTACGATACATCAGGTTGTTGTTGTCCGACAGAAGGCTCTGGCGGCGGAGCTGGCGCGTCTGGCGCTGGGTCGATCGCCGGGCACGGTCCTGGCGGCGGTGGCGGTGGAGCTCCAGCTCTACATCGCGGGTCGGCATCACACCATTCGCATACACTTCGTCAACCGCCATCCGGTGGTCGTCTTCGTCCGTTTCGTAATCATTAAAGTCATTATCATTATAGGCGTCAATATCCTCGTCGTCGTCAAAACTGTCTGCGTCAACGCTCTCCATATCATCGTCCTCGCCTCCTTCACCATCCAAGTCGGCATCGTCGTCCTCATCGGGGAGGGTGATCCCAGTCAAGTTGACCGCTGTCGTGGTCGAAAAGGCTGACCCGCGTCGAGAGCTAGCCCCCCCAGCCGCCATGTTGGCAGCCATAGATTTAAAGAAGCTGAGACGTCGCTTCATGGGGTCCTGCTGGCTCTGATGAATCATCGCAGCATTGTTTCCTTGAGGAGCAAAGGTTCCCATGCCTGTAAAGTGTTGGCGGTACTGTTGCTGATTGGCGATCGAACCGCGACGGCCCTTGTCGCCCGGACGTCCATTGCTGCCGCTGCTGCTGGTGCCACTATAGTCGCACACGCTCTCACCAGTCATGCTGCTGGTGATCGATGACCGTCGGTTGGTCATGGCGCCTGTACCGGTGCTGTTGGTGGTGCTGCTCGACCTGACACTGGTTCCCCCAATGCTACCGGTTCGTCCTGGTCGATTCTTGCTGCTGCGACCTCCTCCAGAGTAGTTGTCCGTGGAACTGGCGCTGGTCGATGCACTCGCGATGCTGTTGCTTCGTTTCTTCTGACGAACACTTGAGTTGGAAGACGGGCCTGGTGCGCTCATAGCCATGAAGGCATCGTGGTCCTGGTAACCATAGCCATCGCCATAGCCATCGCCATAGTGGTCATCGCAGATGCAGTCATTTTCCTCACATGACCCACTCTCGTCCGTCTGAGGTTCGCTATCGACCAGACCGCTTGTTTTGGATCGTTGACTGCTGTTGAATAGTAATCCTCCCGTCTGACGGGGATCCATAAACTGTTCATCGGCGCTACTACCGGTGTTGCTGCCTGTTGTTCCGACAAAGACTTTGATGATCCGGCGGAAGAACGACGCAGAGGGGACAACAGGGACGGCGTGGAGCGAGCCCGTGTTCATGGTGCGACTGCGGTGGTGGTGGAGGTGATCCGGGTATAGTTGGGTTGAGGGGCTCTGGTAGTGGTGGCTGTGGCTGTGGCCATGACTGTGATGAGGCGAAACACGACGCTGTTGAGAATGGCTGCGTTCTGTAGACGTTGCTGACGAGGGAGAGGTAGATGATGTTGAGGAGGATTGGATGGAGTACCGGCGGCGATGACTCTTGGCGTTGAAAGAACAAGTGGAAGAAGAGGAGGAGGAGGTGATGGATGAAAGCGTAGGATAGCAAGGGGTCGTGGGTGCAGCTGCAGAGGAGGTAGAGGACGAGTGTCGATGGCATCGATGGCAATCTGTCACGGCGGCCGCTGTTGTCTTTAAACGAATCCTACTTCTAGTGGTGACATTGTTGCTATTGTTGATCTCCTGATGTGTATCGACTACAAGCGGCATTGGGACATCCGTATACGCCATCGTTTGTATTATGCAGCTTCCTCCTGTGTTGTTTGTTTCTGTTCGTTATGAAAAGTGTTTCTATTGTGAGGTGTCGTAATTGAGTGTTATGTGTGTTGGGTTGGGTTGTAGGAGAGAGAGTAGCGGTTGTCTTGTTTGACAGCTGACAGACGGAGACGGGGCGTTTAGTGAACTGGAGTGGGGGTCAGTCAGGTCGGCGAATTGTCCCAAGGAAGGAAGATGAAAAAAGGGAGGGGATTAATATCTACACGACAGCAATAGATAATTCGTGGTCATGCAGATTGTTGATGTTGTTTGTCAGTCTTTGAAAGGAACCATGGAGAAGAAGAGTTGATGAGGGAAAAGATGAACGAAAGTACAAGAAGGAACAAAGATGCAAGTGAGGAGAAGAGAGGACGCAATTGCAACAAAGTCCAGTCGACCCAAGAACAAGGCACAGGAATGAAAACGATATGGTACCAGAAGGAAACGAAGGATGTCAGTTTACACTGGACACATTGTGTGTGTGTGTGTGTGTGTGTGAAGGTGAACCTGAGTGGAGACGGGATCGCTGCACCGTCTAACGGTGCAGATGAACATGCACAAAGATAAAGAGGAATGAAGGATATGACATACATAGTTCTTTTTGTGCTCTCACACATTGGAGCACAGATAGAATGCATATTAAATTGACCCGACACTTCGCAAACGTTGCACAGAAAGGGGAAATCTCGATCAACTGAAGGCAGCGTGCAGAAGGACAAAACACAAGCAGGCAAGGGTAATCAGGCCCAAAACGGGGGATAGAGGGACAAGAGCATGTCTAATTACCTTGAGGATGGGCAGTAAGGAAATGGATAGCGGTGGCCACGGGGATCGAAGGGACCTTGTCGACAAAGCAGAAAGGTACAAGCGTGAATTGGAGTAGAAAGGAGGAGGAGGAGGGAGGAGGGAGTGGGCGAGATGTTGGGGTTAATAACAAAAGAAAGGAAGTGAGATGGCAATAAAGAAAAGGAGAAGTGCGGGTGTCTATGAAGGGAGTAAGAGGATAAAGTGAGAAGAGTGAGGGAGGAGAAACAAAAGATGGGGAAAAAAAGACGTTGCGGGCAGGATAATAGCAAGAGGTGTGGTGATGATGGTCAGAGAGACAGTCCTGCAGATGAAAGAGAACGAGGAAGAGACAAAGAGAGGTAGAGTGCATGTCATAAGCAGAGCAGCCAGTCAGTCAAGGAAAGACAGACAAAGAAACTGTATGTGTGTGTCAACAGGACGAAACACCAATAAAGTGGTCGTTTCGTTCACTAAAAAGGGCTGACCACACATAATAATACGCGCAAAGGGCTACAACTCCCTCCAGCTAATGGGAGGCGGGGACTGGAGCCAGGACAACAAAAGCAGATGTAAAAAAAAGCGCATTTATGTCTTGTCTAGAAAAGTCACTGGGAAGATGCTGGAGTGAACCGATCTCTTTTGTGGTGTATAGTACTACAGTATTGCACTTCTGTTTGGATTGGACATGTCGACTTCCAACCGTATTCCGCTTGTCAAGAACTGCTGAGGTTGACCTCTTTCTTCTTTGTGTCTTGTTGTTGTGGCATTTCTTCGTTGCCACCGTTTGTTTACGGGTACAGTACAAACCTTCAAGAGAAGTAACATATGCACAAGAGACAGCACAGGTGCATCAATCGTAACGTAAGACATGCACACTTTAACTGAATACATATGAGCGACATAGAGAACGTGAACCGACCTGGATAATTTGATCCTTCAGCCACGACCGTTTTAGTTCTTTTCATACAAGCAGGAGTGGCATGGTCGCGATCGTGAAGGTGTAGGCAACAAAAAGAAAAAGCGCGGGAAGGTGACTTAAATGACTGTCAGACACGCTGAGTGAGAGCGCAAGATCATGAGGCAAGGGAGGGACAATGCGCAGGATGGAATCGAGACACACTCCGATTCATTCGGAACGACCCCCTTTTCAAAGTTATATTTTTTCAGTCGTGCTGTAGGGTCGCTATTATGTTGCCAGTCTGGTCTAAATTCTCCAATTGACAGCAATGACTTCATCATTTTGTCCACAGCTGGTATAAAAGTACAAAGGGCGGGTGTGATCGTTTTAATTGTGTGTATGTGTTCTCTAATGATGTATCATGATTTGTACAAACCAGTAGTTCTATGTGGTTCCTTTGGCAAGCATCTTGAGTTTCCGGGAACAAAAGGCAAAGACCATCATGCTGATACCCAGAGCAGTTGATCCGACAATGGCGAATGCGTGCGGGTTGGTTTCGAGATAGTTGTGCAAGTTCATTCCGTAGAGACTGGCAATAATGGCTCCACTCGACATACCCAGGGTGCCCATTGCGATCCTGAGTTCAAAGAGCAGGAGCTGGTTCCTGTTGGCGCCCAAGATGACGTTGACGATCTCCTCAGTTGATTGCATCTGCTGTTTGACAATGGCGACCGTATTGGCAATCTCCTCGACCTGCTTCAGGTATGATTCTAGCAAGATTTCGATTTCTTCATGAGAGTCCTCTGTCCTGGGGTGTCCTTGTTTCTTCTCCGTCAGGTACATGTTAGCCAGATCATCATCTAATCGATCAATTTGAAGAACCTATTTAGTGACTGATCACTGAGTAATATCAACAGCCAAAGAGAAGCCATCCATCCAGTGATATAATCAAGCGTACCTTGATCTAACACCTCCACAAAGACATCGCGGATCAGCAGGGTCTTGGACTCAAACTGGGACAGCTTCTTGGAGTACTGCAACAGTTCCTTCAGCTTGTTCTGGTCAATGCTCTCTTCTAGATGCGCCAACAGCTTCGTCACAAAGTGCACCAATACATCCATCTCCGATTGCAACGACGATATCACCGAAATAAAGATAGCCTCCAATGCTCTATATACATGAATGACGTCAAGAAGAAAAATATCTCGTTAGGCTCATGTGCTACATGAGCGAGTAGCATGTTAGACACCGAATGAGGTCTTGCTGGCATAGATACCTGAATTCAAAGGGGAGACCTCCGGCAGCACTGGTGCTCATCCTCAGCTTCTCCTCGAGATCATAGATGAAAATGGATTGGTTATAACTGTCGGTCGATCCAAAAGAGTCGAACAGGACGACGAGATCTGCCTTGATCAGGGCACGGATATGACCCACGTTCACAAGAATCGCCTCAGGGCGAACCAATAGCACGGGCATCTGGTTGTTGAAACTGCTGTCGATCTTGCGCAAGTCTCTGGCGTGCAGTCCATGCTATATCGGAAGAAATAAAAGAAAAATTCAGGATAAAGGTTCATCCAAACATCCAAGAAAAATCAGCTCATCGACAACAAAAGATTCGGCACTGGAGTAGAGAACTAACGAACCTGTTGGCATAGATCGCTCTTCAAGAACTCGCCGGCAGTAGTTTTGACGTTTCCCTTGTGGTCAAACTCGGTGCATCGCAGCTTGATCTCATTTTTGATGGTGTGGTGAGGGACAACGCTCAGGTTCCGTTGGAGGCGAGTGGCAGGGTCGGAGATCGAGTTGGGTATAGCCTGGAAAGTTGGCTTTGAGGGCATAGTGGCCAGAGAGCGGGCCTCCTGTGAAGATTTGGATGATGGGTAATGGTAGGGCCGACGCCATGTCTGGAGAGAGTCGAGTCCTGTGACAGAAGTGTTCTTGTTATTGCTGTTGTTGAAGACTGAGGCAGTGGTCGAGAAAGGTCGTTGGTGCTGAGAGTTGGTTGCTGGAGATGGAGCAGTCCGGGAAGAAGAATTGAAGGAGCGCCTGCAAAAATTTCCAAATCGAACAGAAAAGGAAGACTCCGGGTGAGAGACCTCAGATAACGTCGTCTTAATCGGTCGTCCCTTGGTCCCTGCGCAAGCCGCTGTTGACATGCTCCTTGTGAACCATGCCGATCCTGGTCCTGTCAATGATAGGATATCACGACTGTCCTGACCTGCAGCAGTCGTCGTCCCTTTCCCGACAAGACAGCCTTTGTCACCGTTGGTCAACGTGTGACGCGACAAAGTTTGAACCGAACGGTTCTTTTGGTGCCTTGAGGTAGCAGCGGCAAAGGACCAAGGGCTGGTTCGACTTGGTGCTAACACAAGATTGGTTGTTGTTGCTGCTGTTGTTGTTACTGGTTGGGCAAGGAGCCGTTGCGGGTGGCAACGAAAGACGCATTGCATCTCTGTTTTGTGAGCAAAAAGGGCGCGTCCTGGGTTGATGTTGTGAATAGTGTGAACAAGGAGGAGGTTGTTTTTGTTTTATCCAACGCTGAATGTAGACGAGGTGAATAGAAAAAGTAAGGAGTAGAAGAACAAGAAGAAGAAGAAGTAAAAGAAGAAGAGGGCGAAAGTGGCGGCTCTTGCGGTGGTGAGCACAAAGAAAGGAACGACAGATAACAAAAATCGCGCACTGCGAAGAAAGAACCCCATTTGAAAGAGGACACAGTCACATTATCCATGGTAAATACATAAGCCACAATAGACAACTGTTCTTTTTTTTTTTTTTTTGTGCATACGACTGCTGCAACAAGGTGAATGCTCTCCCCTGTACTCTGCTCAGCATTGCCATCCTCCCCTTCGCCTTAATTCACACACTCACACATGTCTGACGCACCCCAGAAGGCGCATCGCGCCAAAACCGCGGGAGCAAAGGCAAACAAGCACAAGAAGAATGCCGAAAAGAACAACCCCAAGGTACATCTCTTTGTCTTGTGCCAGTTCACTGTTTGACTTTTACTTTCTCTAGCCTGTCAAACAAGGGGAAAGAAGGCCAACAACCAACACCTGAATGACTATCTAACGATAACAATGCATACAACCATAGGCTTTTGGTTTCCTTTCAGGACGCAAGGCGGAGAAGGCGGCTCGCCGTAACTTGGACAGGGACCAGACCAGACTTCATGTGCCTCTTGTCGACCGCACACCCATGGAGGCCCCTCCTGTCGTTGTTGCTGTTGTCGGACCACCCGGGGTAAGCATGAATCCACCACACACAACTACCAAAGGAAGCCAAGGATAACCAATTGCAATGAGAAACTAACAGTGACCTTTGTTCTGGAACAATAGACTGGAAAGACAACGTTGATCAAGTCTCTCGTCAAACGATTCACAAAGCACTCGCTCTCAGAGCTCAAGGGACCTATCACCGTTATTAGTGGCAAGAAGCGCCGCCTCACTTTCATCGAATGCAACAACGACCTCAACAGCATGATCGACGTCGCCAAGGTCGCCGATTTGATCCTCCTCATGATCGACGCTTCCTTCGGTCTCGAGATGGAGACGTTCGAGTTCCTCAACATTCTGCAGACACACGGATTCCCCAAGATCATGGGAGTCTTGACACATTTGGACCGGTTCAAGAACAACAAGACGCTCAAGACTACCAAGAAGAAGCTGAAGCACCGTTTCTGGACCGAGATTTACCAGGGCGCCAAACTGTTCTACCTCTCTGGAGTCATCAATGGCCGCTATCCCAATCAGGAGATCATGAACCTTTCTCGCTTCATTTCCGTCATGAAGTTCCGACCTCTTATCTGGAGAAATACTCACCCCTACATGATCGCCGATCGTGTCGAAGACTTGACCGACCCCGAATTGGTGCGCCAGAACCCAACCTGCGACCGTACTGTCACCCTCTACGGATATCTTCGCGGAACCAACATGAAGTCCGGTATGAGAGTTCATATTCCCGGTGTGGGTGACCATTACATGGACGATGTCAGCATCTTGCCCGACCCCTGCCCATTGCCCGACAAAGTCAGGAAGCGTTTGGATGAAAAGCAAAAGCTGATTTACGCACCCATGTCCGACGTCGGAGGTATCATGTACGACAAGGATGCCGTCTACATTAACGTGCCAGGATCCTTCACCAAGAAGAGCCAGATCATCAAGGGAGGTCTCAAGGGTGCCGACGGTGGATCGGGTGACGAGGAAGCAGAGGAGGAGGACGAGGAGGAGAGCGAAGAGGAAGATTACGAGAAGGGTCAGGGCGAGAGGATGGTCATGAACCTACAGGACGCTCCCGACACCTTGGCCAGCCAGCTCGAGGACAGTGAGCTCCGTATCTTTGCTGACTCTACTCCTATGCGCGCCGGTGACGTTGAGGAGGACGAGGAGGATGAGGAGGACGAGGATATGGAGGACGATAGCGAAGAAGAGTCTTCTGGCAAGAAAGGTAAGCTTTTCCTCGTACGCAATATTCAGCTAATTGTTTTATGCGTTTTATGATCTTGCCAACTAACGATCCCTTTTCCGCCCTGCGTTCATTGAACTAGGTCCTCGCGAGCGAAAGGAGATGGACGGCAACGGACGCATTCGCCGTCGCGCAATTTTCGGAGATGAGGATGACGATGTCGAGATGGAGAGCGGCGATGAAGATGACGAGGATGAGGATGAGGATGAAGAAGATGAGGAGGAGGAGGAGGATGAGGAGGAAGATGATTTGGGATACGGATCAGCTCACTCCCGCAGGAAATACAAGTCCAAATACGAGGCCAAGCATAAGGCAGGAAAGAACGACGATTCCGAGTCTGGCGAGGAGGAGGTTGCTTTCGCCGAGTCTGACAGTGATCTTGGCGGCGATGACGATGAGGAGGATGAGGACGAGAGCGCTCTTCGCTGGAAGAACAACCTGATGTCCAAGGCCGAATCCGTTTTTCACTCCAAGCGCCGACCCAACTTGATGCGTCTGATTTATGGCGACCGCAAGTACACTCCTGAGCAGATTGCCCAGGGTGATATTGAGGAGGGACCCTTGAAGCTTTCGGGCGACAAGGACTCTGACTCGGATGAGGGCTTTGGCACAGGACCTGGCACCGGTGCCGAGGACGACAGCGAGGACGATGGTGACTTTTTGACCTTGAAGAAGGAGGATTCGGACGCCACCATTGCACAGACGATTGACTCGTGCAAGTCTACTCTGGAGTTTACGGATCTGGAGGAGTGGGATGCGACCGAGGCCAAGGACTCGATTCGTGACCGTTTCATCACTGGATCATTGGATGTTCCTGGAGCTGCCGGTGGCGGCGACGAGGATGAGGCATTCGGTGACTTTGAGGATCTGGAGACTGG
The DNA here is from genome assembly GCA_019671135.1 of Linnemannia hyalina. NCBI lineage: Eukaryota > Fungi > Mortierellomycota > Mortierellomycetes > Mortierellales > Mortierellaceae > Linnemannia > Linnemannia hyalina. The sequence goes on from JAHRHY010000010.1 coordinate 601,238, forward strand.
CGAGAAGGTCGAAGGAGCCGACAGCCAGGATGAGGACGACGATGAGGATGATGAGGACGACGAGGGATCTAGCCGGAAGAAACCTACTGGTGAGAAGTCGTACGACAACATGTCCCGCGACGAGATTGCGGCTAAGAAGGAGCAGCTGAAGAAGAAGTTCGAGGCCGAGTACGGTGACGATGACGAGGAGAAGAAGGACTTTTACGACGAGATCAAGGGCGACATGGCCAAGCAGCAGCAGATCAACCAGGCCGAGTTCGAGGACGATGACCCCACGACCCGCGCCATGGTCGAGGGTTTCCGACCCGGTACTTATGTCCGTATCCTTCTCAAGGACATGCCCTGCGAGTTTATCCAATACTTCCAACCCGAATACCCCATCATCATGGGAGGCTTGCTCCCTGCGGAAGAGAACTTTGGATTCATTCAGGTTCGTGTCAAGAAGCATCGTTGGCACAAGAAGATCCTCAAGACCAACGACCCCTTGATCTTCTCGCTAGGCTGGCGTCGTATCCAGACCATGCCGATCTACTCGCTCAACGACGGAACGCGCAACCGGATGCTCAAGTACACACCGGAGCACATGCATTGTCTGGCCACCATCTATGGACCCATTCACCCTCCCAACACTGGATTCTGTTGTGTCCAGAGCGTATCGGACGGCACGTCTGCCTTCCGTATCTCTGCCACGGGAGTCGTCCTGGATATTGACCACACGGTCGAGATTGTCAAGAAGCTCAAGTTGACGGGACACCCTTACAAGATCCACAAGAACACTGCCTTTATCAAGGACATGTTTACCTCTTCACTCGAGGTGGCCAAGTTCGAGGGCGCCAACATCCGTACCGTCTCTGGTATCCGTGGTCAGGTCAAGAAGGCGGTGCAGAAGCCCGAGGGACACTACCGTGCGACGTTCGAGGACAAGGTGTTGATGTCTGATATTGTCTTTTTGCGAGCATGGTACCCTATCAAGCCCAAGAAGTACTGTAACCCCGTTACGTCGTTGTTGTTGGCCAAGAAGAAGGAGTGGCAAGGAATGCGTCTGACGGGTCAGGTCCGCCATGCGCTCTCGTTGCAGACCCCCCAGAACGGCGATTCGACCTACAAACCTGTGGAGAGGATGACGAGGCGGTTCAACACCTTGAAGGTGCCCAAGGCCATCCGGGCATCGCTCCCCTTCGCATCCAAGCCCAAGCTTTTGGCGGCCCAGAAGAAGCCCGGTCTGTTGCAGCGCCGTGCGGTGATGTTGGAGCCTGAGGAGAAGAAGATCTATACGCTGATGCAGCAGATCAACACGCTCAAGCGAGACAAGGACACCAAGCGTGCTGAGAAGGCCAAGGAAAAGAAGGCTGTGTACGACAAGAAGAAAGCCAAGGAGACAGCCAACTACGACAACCGTGTCAAGCGCGAGCGCAAGGAGGTCTTCCGTACCCAGGGCAAGGAGCAGAAGCGTGCTGCACTCAAGGAGGCTGGTGGACGGAGGAAGAAACGCAAGGGCGGCGACGAGTAAACAGCACGTTGTTTTTCCTTCGTTTTTGTTTTTTTCTTAGAGCATTTATTATTTTTTATCATTCATTTCTCACAAGCATTCTTTCAATATTAAAACACATCGTACATCAAACTGTGTCATTGGTCATTGGGTCATCACCTCTTATGCATGCTGCAAAGGTTTGAAAGTTTATGGAGAAGGTATGCGATAAAAATAAATATGCGGAGCGGATGTGTGTAATAAATGGTTGGATAAATTAAGAATGCTTAGAGTTGGTAACACAAATAAGGGAGGGGGAAGGCTTACAGGTAGCCTCCAGGGTTCCCCCGCGCGGCTGCCGAAGTATGGCCTGGTCCACCATTGCGTCCATCCTGATCGCCAGAGTACTCTCCATAGGACTCATTGGCGTGCATCGTGGCCAGGGCGGCATCCGACTGGGCAAAGAACTGAGCCAGCTCGTCGTCTTGGTTGTACTCGTACACATCCGGATCTGTGTCGTGATTTTCCAATTCATTAACACCCTCCAACCGTCCATGGGAACGTCCAGTACCAACACCCGACGCTGCGGCGGCTGCGGCAGCAGCAGCTCTTGCTTGACGCTCTTGGGCTTGACTGAAGTGGCGGATGAGGTCTGCACTTCCAGGAGAACCGGGGCGAGGCGGCTCGCTTGTGAATGATCGTGTCGGTGGCTGGTATTGCCGTTCGTATTGTGTTGCAGTCGCGGCGGCAGCTGCTGCTGCAAGGGCGGCCTGTTCGGCAGCCTGGTGACCTTGTAAGGGTTGAGTACGACCATTGTCGTAGGTGGCCTTCTCGAGTTGATCCTGTAGTTGTTGTTGTTCCAATTGTTGTTTCTCCTTCTCTTGGGCCAGCTCGGCGGGGGTCTGGTCGATACCGGCGCGGGTTCCCCAGCCGACCTCGTGTAGGGTGAAGACGGCGTAGACCTTCATGATGGCGAAGTAGTAACCGAAGATCAGGAAGGCCGGGACCCAGATGACGTCCTGGGGGCGCTTGAACAGATGTGGGAGGAGCTTGATGACGCGGGTGAGCATCAACCAGACAAGGTAGGAGATGAGAATATCCCACAGCGGCAGATGGAACTTGCCCTCGATCGCCATGACCATGACAGATATGGGACCTGAGAGGAGGGTGATGGGGTTGAAGATCTTGTCTACCATTGTGAAGGCGACGTAGGGATGTCGGCTCCAAATAACGCGCTCGGTGAACAGGGACCGGAAATCTGACCGCCACGTATTACGAGTCCACCTCAGGACCTGCTTGACAAACCGCCAATTATTCTTGAACGTCGACAACAGCTCGGCCTCCTTACAGATCTGGACATAGGTGTTCCAGCCATAATACACCATCCACCTCGTCAAGAACTTATCATCGCCAGAGTTGAGAGGATACTTGCCCAGCCAGAAATCATGTGTAAACTGATACTGGAACTGCGGGTCCTGAAGGATACAAGTTCTGTACGCAGCCGTCCTCCCGGACAAACAACAGATCCCACCATCGATATGCGTCGAAGCTGCAATCTCAATATTCCGAATCGTCAACCGAAACCCTGCCAAAACCTCCCACACCGTCTGGTACCTCCCCACAGACTTGACCGTCTGCGAAGTCCCCACCCCGCCCATATTCGGATCCTCAAAACAAGCCAAGATATACTCCAAACAAGTCGGCGGCCAGATCGCATCATCATCTGCAAAGACAATAATCTCACTAGTCGTATTCCGGATCCCCTCGACCATTTGCAACCGCTTATTCGCTTTGGGGACCGTCAACACCCGGATTCTGGACGGATCTACAGAATTGGCAAGCTCCTGAAGTGCATCCTTCATTTTGGTCTCGGTGATGATGATGATCTCCTTGGGGTTGTTGGCGAGCCAGGAGTAGGCAGCTTCCTTGAACTCTTCTCCGGCGTCGATGGTCGGTACGATGATGGTGACGTCGTATTCGGCGCGGTAGGTTGGGTTGGGCTTGGGGAGCATGGGCCGGTAGAAGAAGTAGGCTAGGAGCTTGATCGTGAACCAGAGGTAGCGGTAGAAACCTACCACTCCTAGGGGGACAAAGACCGGGAAGAGGTCTTTTGTGAGATACAGCATTTTCTTTGCTGCTGCTGTTGTTGTTTGTTGGAAGGAGGGAGTCGAGATGTGGCAATAGAAGGGGAGAGTTGGGTGTAAGAATGAGACAAAAGTTGAAGGGGGGGCGATAAGAGGGATAGGAGGACGAAGCGACTAGGAGGAAGGATGAGGAAGAGGAGAAGCGAAAGAGAGGGTAGGATAGACTGATAACCAAGCGCAACGACGCGAGGATGGGGAGGTAAAAGAGTGAAGAAGAGGGTGATGAGGACAAAGACGGAAAGAAAGAGAAAGGAAGAAGAAAGAAGAGAGATTACAGGAGGCGGGTAGGAGCAGAAGTAAAACAATGGAGAGAGAAAAGGAGTAGGACGCTACTGTCAATGCCTGATGCTGGTAACCCCGTTCTGTCGTATGTGGGGATGAGTGATGTATCAAAACAAAAGGAAAAGACGGAGGCGAACGCGAGGCGATTTAAAATAGCAAACGGAAAATAAGATATAGGATATATCGTAGGAATGGGAGGGTGGTTCAAGAACGTGTGCAAGAAGAGGAAGGGAATGGAAGGAGGGGTGTGAAGGGATCGTTATTGCGCCCGGCTGCACCAAAGGGTTGGGCGCAATTATGGAGAAATAGGGTATTCTGAATGCTGGTTGGCTGCTGATCGGCTGCAGTGTTGATTTTAATGCCTGATCGATCGTTCATTAATTTTTTGTTTGTTGCTTGTTCGAGGAAGGCGTCCTGCGAGGTTGAAGGAATGAAATGACAAGGAAGAATGAAGGTGTTTGTTGATGGAATGAGGTGTATGAATGAGCGAAGACCGGTAGTTAGGAGTGGGCGGAATGCAGCAAACTTATCGAAAAGTGAGTGAGGACAAAGTCGCAAGAAAGAAAGAAAGTAAGGGTGAAAAAAGGAAGGAAGGGAGGGAGACGGGTATTATTAGATGATGAGGAGTATGATATGATTTGGGATTAGCCAAGGTGAGGAGTGGAGGGGGATGGCACTGAGAAAGAGATAGTAAAACAGAAAGGAAGGAAGAAGAGAAAGAATGGAAAGTCAATGACATGAAAAGACCCTTTTTGTATGATCTGATTGCCTGTTCGCTTGTCTTCGCCACTCTTTACTATGCAAACGAAGATATTTCTGCTTCAAAGTATGACAGACACATGCTTTTCCCATCATGGCACCAAACCAACCAGGCATTCTCAGACACACCCATCCAACTGCCGCTTGCTCCAGGTACTCCTATACAATTCCTCTCAACACGGTCCTAGAAAGTATAAGTAGTTTCGTTCATCGCTGACCATAGAGCTTTATAGTTATTTTGTTTCAATATCCCACTGCTGCAATGAAGCATATTTCAAGAAGGGTCTTTTAGTGCCTGATGTGATGTGGCCCCTCTTGCTAACCATCACCACCACCGTAGACATAGCTCCACATCCACTTTAACCTGCATTCCCCCATTCTCTTACTCACTCCCCAAAAGGATAACAACCAATCTTTTTTAGGAAAATCACAAAACAAACGGCAACGGAAAGAACGACAGAAGTAAGGAGCCAAAAATATCAGGCAGGCATGACCGATGTTTCGTCTCTCGTTTTTCTATTCCTGATTTTATCCGCATTATGTCCTTCCTTCGCATGGACATAATCGGCAATGTCAATGTCATGCGAAGCATGGACAGAACAAACCACAATCCATTGTTACTTCCTTTGACGCTTGTGTCAGATTTTTCTTTCCCATTTTTCAGATAAACCACCTTCGGACGTACACATTGCACATACATTGAGGGTCCCAATGTTTATTAAAATGGTCGAGTGGAGTGGAGTAGGGGGAAATGACGACGAGTGGGGCAAATAGGGTCTCATTATCCAGCGTCCTTATGTTGGTACTTGTCTATTTCTAGGATGTCACTAATTATCGCCTTATCAAAATGGCATCGTGTGCCATTCTGCCTTGTCATTTCGCTCGTTTGTGTCTGTTTTTCTCTCGGTATGTAACGAAAAGCCCTTTTGCACCCCTTTCTTTTTTTTCAAGTACAAAAGACACCAAAGGACAACAACGTGCGCGAGCGATATGTCCAGGCTCCTTCCCAGTTTAGAAGACTCCCTTTCGTTTTGGTAACTTGTGAGCCACACACACTTCAATTTTCGTGTGCTGTACAACTAACTCAAAACGCATTTTCCACAACACTAGTGCCAAAGAGAACAGGGAGACAAAAAAGACTCATGATGCCAATTGTGCACGCTTCCTTCGTCCCGGCAGTTTGTCCTTTTGGGCGTTCAGGTGAGGCTGTTTGTCTTTTTTTTCTGGCGCTGTCGCTGAGTGCGTCTTATTGGGTTTTTTTCCTCTGTCGAGTGGAGCTGTTGTGGCCATTGTTCTCCAGTTTGCATTTTTTTATTCTTGATCTGTTTTTGCAAAAATGCTAAGAATGAAGAAAGGACTAGGACGTGGAACAGAGGAAGGGCGTGATGGTTTGCTCAACGAGGGGAGTGAGTGGTGTCCACATGTGCTTTTTTTGGACGCATTTGGCATGCTCTTTTTTTACTTAGTTTGGTACTTCTTTTTCTTTTCTTTTGCGACTCCATTTTCCTTGTCTCCGACCAATTGACCTTGAATGTAGTCTGTTGCCCTGTTGGCAGTAGTAAGAGGCTTGACCATTTGAAACCCCATGAAGAAGACAGGGTGCATGCTATCGTCGGTTTACTTTGAACAGAAGAGATCGACCAAGGGATAGGAATTCCATGTGAAGGCGTGATCACCCCTCATGTGCGGGTTCCGCCCAGGACTTGTACTTTTTTTTGCCTGACTGTGGCCACCGAAGCCGACTCTAATTCATCTCTTGCTATCATCCCTACCCTCCACGCGCAAAGAAGAGAACAGGGGCTGCTAATTACCACAGCAAAAAAAAGGGAGAGTACCTGAGTGTCGGATGTTGAATATGTCCATCCAAAATGGATCAGGGACCATTTCAAATGTGATAATCATATATCATCGGGAACCACTTCATCTGAAATGAAAAAAGTGCTCATTTCTTTTTGCTCATCCATCCATCCAATCCGCACGGTGTTCTATGCCCACTGTATGCCTTCTCTTATTTTACAAAACATGTACGAAGGTTGTTGTAGCAATTGAACGATGTCTGGTATGATGAGTATATGGGCATCGAAGAAGATAAGCATCTCTTCGCCTTGATTTGCCTGTCCCTGATTCATCATTTTCATTGATCCCTTTTGAAGCATCTAAGAATAACGAACCCCGCTCATCAACTGACGAGAAGGAGGGAACAAAACAAACTGCGATACTGTTTTCTCAAAATGAGAGGTGTCATTTGCTTTTCTTCTGAAGTATGTCTACTCCCCGCGTGTCCGACCAGACAGGGGTTGACAGGGGAAGGTAAGGATGCGGGTCATCCTCATCCACCCAACTTTGTTCCTGTGCCTCTTTCTTTTTTTGGGTGAATCGTTTTCGTTTTTGTTTGTTTTCTTTTTTCCTTTTCTCTTCTCATCACTTCACTTTTATCCGCACCTTTTTCAACTTCCTTTTTGTTTTTCCTTTGCTCACACTAACTCCTTCAATAACAACAACAATAGCCACCACCATTATTCCATACAATAAACCCCCCTCATCCTTCCTTCCTTCTTCACTCTTACCCTTGCAGATCAACAGCCAACAAAGCAAACCATCCAACATACCTCCGTGTCAGAACTCGGGGTCTACAAACAATCCTTAATACCTCAACCCTGTCGACCCTCCTTCCCTCCCTTTCAGACCTCTCTCTCTCTTGCTCAACTTCTCTCTTCTCTCTCCTTCCTTCCTTCTCCCTTCGCTCCTTCCTTTGCTCCGTCTTTTTCCTTAATTATCTCCCCCCTGAAAACCAAAAGCTACAACACAACAACCAGTCGTGCAGTGCATCATTATCATCGTTGTTGGTTCTCACCGACCTCTCCTACAAAGATTCTTCGCCTCGTGCCCTCCTCTCTCCCTGTCTCGTTTGCTCGCTCCCCTTCTCGCAATTCTCAAGTCTCTCTCTCGTTCCAGCGGTTTCAGGAAATAGACAAACCACATTCCTTTCTTGGTAGAGTCCAACAACAGCAACAACGTCTCTCAACTCAAGGAGTAGTAAACAACAAGACCTAGAAAATGTCATACAATCCAGTCAACACCGATAGCAGAAGCAATAGTCCGGTGCCCTTTGACCGACACCATGTACCCTATGGACAACAACCACAACAACGCAGGTACGCAACTTTCGACAAATTCACTCTCGCACTCTTTTCAACTTGCGATTTGAGGTTCGCAGTTGAGGATACAGGGGCGTTAATGGCGAGGAAACAAGGAACAGTATAAGGGGATGAGACAGGAGGAAAGAAAGAAGGAGGTAGAAAGCAGGACCCTTTCCCTCTTTGCTCGAGGCAAAAAAAAAAAAAAAAAAAAAGGCAATGGGTCTACATCAGATCCGACGCTATCTCAGTCAGACGGGTAGGAACGAAAAGGAAAAAGGCACGAAAAAAGTAACCTGGGATTCGAGGATGGGATGGGGACGGATCACCTTTTGTGTGTCTCTCTTTTGTGCGTGCTGTGTGCGGTGCATGCGTGCAGTAGATATATTATTATGGTCATAGACCATGTACTCAAAAGTGAGAGCATAATGACCCGATGATAGGAGATGGAAATGAAAGGAAAAAAAGGGATAGGTCGTGTATGGGCTATTGTTATTATTATAGTTATTGCATTTTTTCATCCGTCGGATATATGACATGCAGTTGGTATTCAGGAGACTACTGGATGGGATGGTCCCAGCTCGGGTTATGAGAGTAGTAGAGAGGGACAAGGTGTGACACTTACTTTGTATTTTTAGCATCTCTCAACGACTTTTTTTTGACTAAGAGAGAGTGAGAGTCACTTTGGTTCTGCCCGGAGTACTGGTTTTGAACTCTGGAACAATGGGAGAGGAAGGAAAAAGGAGGGCGAATATGCTATTATTCTTTTGATGGTTTAGACAATGGGAATGAGAGAGATATAACCCATTAGTGTTATTAATTGCAGCTATTCTTGTTGCTGTTGTTGTCAACGCATGGTCATGGATGGATGGGAGATGAGCATCGTTGCGGTCTAATACCAGCCTGGTTCTAGGAGCATGCCCGTTCGCCCCCCTCATTTGTGTTTATTGCCTGTGCGCAATTGAGTGTTTCTAGATCCCAACGCCTCTTCTTTCTCTCTTCTTCTCTTTGTTGTTTACTCTGTTCTGTACTGTACTGAACAAAACAAACAAACAAGCATTGGGTCCACCCCTTTCCTCCACAACTTTGAACATAACGACTTCACTTCCTTAACCCTTGGAGTCGTTTCGAAATCATCCCCCTCTCTTTTCGTTTTTTTTACAATAACTTGCTTCTCTTTACTCCACCTCCACTTCTTGTTACTTTTTTCTCCTCTTTCCTCTTTACGTGCCTCTTCCTCGCTTGTCAATTGGTCCCTGCCTCTCTTTCTCCACTCACATTCTTTTCGACCTCTCTCTCCCCACATCCTCACTAACGACCCTCTCCTGCCTCACTTTCCACATCGTCTGAAACAGCTCGTCAGACCACGCCTCTCCATTGACAAGGCATCAACAACTCATCCAACAGATCCCCTCCAGAGATCCTTTCCAGTCTTCCCTCTACGAATCCTCACCAGCCGGTTCCCCATCCTTCTCTCGGTCCACCCTCAGGAACCAGCAACAACCATACAACCAAGGACACCAAGGCTATTCCGACATCTCACTCAATAACGATCCCCTCACATCTGAACTTCGCATACCCGCAGACCCCGCAATGAGAGCACACCACGGACCGGGAGCAGGGGGAGCCATGACACCAAGCTCTGGTAGATCCTTTGACGCCCGTGACAACTCAAGTTCGAGGTCCTCGGCTCATAACCTGGCCATTGGCACGGATCGTAGCTACAACCTGACACAGACGGATATGACGCTTGAGGGGTTGGCGGAGCGGTGGAATGCTTACCAAAACTGGTGGGCTAAACAGTACAAGGAGCAACCATTTTATCGCATCTGGACACGGTCAAAATGGATCCTGTTGTTTTCGGCTGTTTTGTTGCTTGGATACTCTGCAGCTCTCTTTGCCGTCTGTCTTGGCTACATGCTTGGCCGTAAGTTTTTTTTTTTTTTTTTTTTTTTTTTGGGCTTGGATACGATGGACATCAATCATGGAGCAGCAAACACCGCATAAACTAACGACGACTTCCTCTCCACAATGAACCCTTGTAGACTTTGAATACTCGACGGTGGTCATGGAATTTCACAGCAATCTCATCTACTGTAAGTCCACCACACCATTTGTCTCGGGCTGTGCCATGCACCGAACAAAGACACAAATAAACGTCGCACAAACCAAACAAAAAATTAATTCGTGAATCCTCTCCTTACCTTCACCTTCATCCTTTAAAAATAGTGGCATTGGGAGGCTCGATAATAGGAATTCTCACCGCAATCGTGGGGCTGATCGGGATCTTCAAGGAGAACAGGATATGGCTGTCATGGTACACGATAGTACTCTGGCCAGTCTTTGCAATCTACATCTCGGTCGGGTACATTGCCTTCCGTCGGGCCAAGAACCATCTCCGTGTACACTTGAAGGATGAGTGGATTCATTCTTATTCGAGAGAGCAGCGTCTTCTTGTCCAGCGCCAGGTAAGAATATGTTCCCACGTGGACTTGATAACGGATATTTGTGGCGATCAACGGTGACAGAAAGAGCGGGCGCAGGAAGAGGAAGAGGAGAAGCAAGGGGGCTGATGGAATCCGCTAATGAAACGAAGCTGTTCCAAATTACCATGTACCTCCAACATAAACCAATTTTTGTTCACACATTCCCTCATGTCCTCTCTCCTCCTTCCCACTTTCACCAACCTAATAGCTAAAGTGCTGTGGATTCCAGGACTCGCTGACTTATGGAGAATACGACTTGCGCTGCTTCCCCATGATCAACCTCCCAGGTTGCCTGCACAAGTACAACCTCTACGAGGATAATGTCCTTACAATGGCGTGGACTATTAGTTTCAGCATTGCCCCTGTCCAGCTGTTTGTCATGATTGCAGCACTTATGTGCTCTAATCATGTCGATGGCATGCTCCGGTCTGGACGGCCTGGAATTAAGAGCTTCAAGGAGCAGTAGTTGGGCAGATGGGATGCTATTATTGTAAACGACTAAAAAAACCCACAACTCTATGAAACACCATGCATAATATTATTTTTTTCATTTTTCGGCATAATTTATGACTCCCCATTTAATTCGACACCACCCCTTTGTTCTCGCACAACTTGCTTATCTGTGATCCTTTAATTAGTCATTCATTTATGATCCTGGTTTCGATAAAGTATTGGGAGCATGGCGCGTGCGCGGAGAAAGCATAAAAAGTAAGAAGAACAAAGAAAGTGCCACTATTCGATTGTTTTAATGCATTCAATTTATTTTTCGTTCCAAGGTTTCAAGAAAGAGAAGTTATGAATAACCTGGCGAATATGGCATGTACGGAAACGATAGACTGAGAAGAAGGAGAAGAAAGAGGTATAGAACAAGTACAAAGAAGTGATCTTTAGTTGGGAGTGGCAGAGGGGAAGATCTGCATCTGTCCGTTAGGGTAGACGAGAGCATCGACGTTAATGGGGACGGGGATCGCAGGCGAGTCGGCGCCCACAACTATCGCGCCGGCCGGGATACCTCCAACACCGGGGATGGGACCACCAGGATAACCGGGGCCTCTGCGGGAGGAGGGAGGGGGGACCAAGTTGACAGAGTTTCCGTCCCAGACCAGTCCGACGTTAATTGGGACCGGGATCGCACCAGTGTTGGGATGACCATAATTGCCAGCGGCACCAGGAACTTGGCGTTTGTGCCACGTCTTCTTGTCGCCCTTACCGTCCATGCCGTAACCGGAATGACCACCCTTTCCGTAACGCGACCAGTCATCCCCACCGTCATAACCGTGTCCAGATCCAGAACCAGACCACTTGCTCAAGTTGCCTTCATCAAACTCCTCACGTTTGCTCCACTTCTTCCCACCCTTGCCATAGTGAGACCAAGCGTCACGACCGCCACTGCCATATCCAGATCCAGCACCAGCTTGAGACCACTTACTCAAGTTACCTTCATCAAGGTCCGAGCGCTTCCAGTTCTTGCCGCCACCAGCTCCAGCACTGCCTTGTTCAGCAGGAGTCGTACCAGTACCAGTACCAGTACCAGCTGACCAGGAACGATTACGGGGGTCGGCCGAGTTGGCAGGGTTGGGAGGCTGATCAAGGGTATAATAATCCTTGTTGTCGGAGCAATGGATCAGTCCGCGGGTTGTGGTGTCGAGGTTACAGACAAGGGCTGACATGCGGTAGGTAGGAGAACCGCCTTGAGGAGCGGTTGCGGCGGCGAAAGTTGAGGCGGCACGCTTTTGGATGGTGTAGGGTTTTCCCAGTTGCTGGTCTCGGCCCTGGCCTTGCTGCTGGTACCACTGCTGTCCCTGCTGGCCCTGAGAAGGGTACCACTGCTGTCCCTGCTGGCCCTGAGAAGGGTACCATTGCTGTCCCTGCTGACCCTGAGAAGGGTACCATTGCTGACCTTGCTGGCCTTGAGAAGGAGTCCACTTCTGTTGCGGTGAATCGGCGGCACGCTTCTGAGGCGCACCGTTGGCTTGCTTGGCAGTCAAAGGAGAAGCGCTCGTTCTAGAGAAACCCGATGACGCAATGGTGGGTGGCACCATCGAGGTAAGAGCCTCGTTCCTGAGGGCTTTGATCAGCTCAGGAGATCCGGCGCCAGGTGGTGCTGCGTTGACCGAATTGGTAATGTTGGTGAGCTGAGGGGTGGCGTTGTCGGCCGAGGAGGAAGGGGTGGTGATCTTAGTACCGGCGATAACCCCGTCGTCGGTGGCGACGGAGATTGCCGATGACGATGGCGGCAAGGAAGGAGAGTCGAGGAGGGTTCCAGAAGGGATGGAGACGGAGTTTGTCCCGGGAATGGGGAAGGTGCCCATCATGGCCGAGACCAGAAAGAGCGAGAAGGAGATTGTTAACAGGCCACGGGTCATTGTCGAGGATCGGGTTGTTTTCAATGTTTGTGTTTATAAGAAGGGTGTGTAGGAGAAAAAGGAGGGTATATGTCTTTGTGTTTATCTGCTTTGCAAAGGTGTTGAGAGGTGAGGTAAGATGGAAAGGGTGCTGAGGACGGTTAGGTTTTATAGTGGCTGAAAGGAGACGAAGGGGTGATGGCTATCCAAGAGGTGTGTTCTTGTAGTGATGGATTAGAAGTAGCGGGTTTCTGTAGAAGAGACGAGTGAGTAAAAAAAAAACATTTGCGGTGATGGATGGGCGAGCTCACATTATGTCCATATCAGCGTTGGGCTAAGCAAATAGGGTAGTCTCAGTGTTCGTGATTGATGGCTTTATCTACACAGCAGCCAACCGTCTGCCCTTCTTCGTATCCAAATGGTATCTAGGATATCCATCTCCAGGAGTGGCATCCGCCAAGCCCTGGTCAGTGATGGGCGCAGGGCCAGAAAGGGGGATGCACATACACAAAGTGATCGAGACAAATAAAAACCGCGACGAGGAGGAATGCGCCTCTGGAACTGGCTCTGTACGCGACTCACTATTTTTTTTTTGCTCTCTTTCTACGCGGAGACCCTGATTTTAGTGTCCATCTCTGGTTTCAGTTAGTAGCTCTTCTACCTTATTGTTTTACGCGTTCCCCCTCCTCTATCCACACTACCACTTCATTTCATTCCTAGGTCCTACTGGTCTTCTTTCCTGTCTGCGAGTGTTCAATGAGAAGTGAGATCCTAGTTCCTAAATCCTCCATGACCAACTTCTCCCCCGCATCCTTCCGATCTCCTCTTTTCTTTTCTCCACCAGTTGACATGTGAATGTTGAAACCAATTTCATTTTGTACGCTCACAGAGCCGAAAACCTTCCGCATTGTTTAACTTGTTTTGTGTATATGTACTTCTTTACCCCAGGTTCTTCCTAAAGAGGGCAAAATGGGGACGAAGGGAGGGCACTAGCTCGGAAAAAAACCTCACAATTGAAAGTTTTGAACACAAAGCACAAACAAAACACGCGTGCAAAGAATGAACACGCATGAACACAAAACGGACAAACCCTTTCGGCTGACTCGGATGGTGAAGGAGGAGAGGACACGCATGGAATGAAGAAAAGGAAAGGGGGAAAAAAAGTGAGGGAGTCATTCCTCGTCTGATAGGTCTTACTTTTTTTTCTTCCGGCAGGCAGGACTTGCATGCTTACAAAAGATGCCCCCACAGGCAAGTGGATGGACGAACGGACGAACGGATGGACTAGCTCCGAAAACAAGGACAGGTGGTGGACAAGGGGGAACGGAAGAAAAAAAAAGGGTCTCCTCGCCCGCATGGTCTAGCACATTGACAAATATAAAAAAGAACGCGACCCAATTCTGAAACTTTGACAAGAACAGCCCAACAAGTGGCAAAACAAAGAAAGCTTTACCAATTGGTGATACATTGAGACAGCAAAGAATCTAGGCGAGACGGACAAACAGGTCAGCCAAGAATAACACAAACGAGTTGGGCGAGTTGTGCAAGCGAATAAAAAAAATGTGGGGCGGAAGAAGTACGGAGGAGGAAGGATGCAACCAAACAAACGACATGAAGCAAGTAGAGGGACCCAGGGCAAAAAATTTACGAAAGGTCCTTGTTCACTCGTGCCCAATTGTTTTTATTGCGTGTTGTTTTTGCAAAGTATCATCGTTAAGTAATGGTTCTTACAAAAGTAAAAGGAGGAAAACGAGATGCAGACGAGAGACAGACAGGAGGGATAGAAGAGAGATGCGGGGTCCGCAGAGTGCATGGGCGTTTATCGCACATTTTCGTCCTTTCGCCCTGCCTTCACTTTGTTGCATCCTGCCTGTCAATCCTGCTTCTGCTCCTTCAGCCCTTCCTCATCGTTCCTCACCCTTCTTTGTCCTTCCTTGAACCATCTTACCTCGTTGTTTCTAATTGTTTTTGTTTTTTCTTGGCCCGCCCTCTCTGCGTGCATAAAACTACAATCGGAACTCAAAAGTACATGGACATGAGCATGCACGAATGAAACAAGGGTGTACCCCGGAGCGGACAGGAAGGCAAGAATGCAGCCCAAGGCCGGACCTTGTTGTGTCGTCTATGGGCGCGTTACCTTTCGCCTTGGTTGGTGCTTTGCCTCTCACCTTGGTTGGTGCAGAGTCCAATTAGTCTTGAAAAAGATGACTTCACCTCCGCCCTCACCCCGACACTTTTGTTTCATTGCGCACTTTTTTTTTTCTTCGATGTCTGTTCGAGATGGACAATCGGAACTCAGATGTTGTGATCGCTCTGTTTTCCTTTTCTGCTGTTATTCCTGCTGAAGAAACACCTTAAATTCTTCCCACGGGTGAACACAAAATCCAGGCACCGATTATTATTCTTTGCCTTGTGTCAGTGTCAAAAATAAGAGCAAGAGAAGAGAGGTCATGTCGGTGCCATGTCCCCAGCCTCCCTTTTATTTTCTCACACCTTTTTATCCTCTCCTTCAACTTGATATTTTCTTCATCTTGCTTGTACCTCCTCAACAAAAGAGAAGACAAAAGGTACTCATCAAATGCAAAACCTAGAAAGCATATGAGAATAGGGCCAATTCTTTTGGATGTTGAGTTTGGGTCTAAAAGTCCGGGGTGGTTGGGAACACCACAAAAAGGGTTTCTCATTCATGTTGGCGGGGGGTGCTCTCATCCAAAAGAGAAGCGTGTTCCGTGGGCAGCCAAAATAAAAATAACTTTGTTTTTCGCAACCTTGCTTGTTTATGGTGTCTCCCTCCTTTTTTTCCCCTCTTTTCTCTCCGATCGAACATTGTTTTGTTTTGCTCGCAGGCCGAATAGAATAAGCTGCAGACAGACAGACTTAGCCAGTCAGACACATATATGCAGAAATGAGACAATGGGCATCGCCCTGCGCTGCCTACTTGCCTGCTTCTGTCCCTCTGTATGTGTGTTCCTTTCTCGTTATGGCTCTCGCTCTTTCCAACCATACTCGACATGCACGTTGCTTTGCATGTTTCTGATGGAGATGGTCCCCAGTTCAATCAAGAAAAAAACCCCCCAACTGCACAGTTCATGATCCATCCATCTTCTTTTCAAGTGTACAAATTTTCAAGTATTTTTAAGATGTTGGTTTGTGTTTTAATGAATGAGTGCCAGTTCTGTTTTCTTTTTGTTAAAAGTATCCTGGATGCTATGAATTGTTTTTTTTTGTGTTGTGCAGAGTATGCTATGTAACTAACTAGTATTTGAGTTATGTGTGTTGTTTGGGTTTGTTTGGTTGAAAGAGTAGGGAGTAGCGAATAATCGAGTTGTTTTGTTGGAGAGTTTTGAGAGAAGCAAAAATGAGTGTGTCGGTTGGTTTGTGAGGTGTGTGAATGCGAAGCTATGTACAAGTTGGGCTGCAGAGTCCATCTTCTCTCCTCCCACTTGTTATTCTTTTGGGGGTAACAGTAGTAATGATTGTGTGTGCAAAGAAAAAGAAACCCCGGATTTAGAGGAGACGGACCATGTGGCGACCGTCCTTGGTGACCAAGGAATCGGCATTGTACAACTCATCGTACTCGGCATAGGCGCCCTCGACATGGGGGTGGTCCTTCAGGACAACATCCTTGGCACGAATGACATGGGGCACGGCAGACTCAAAGGTGGTCTGGTTGGGGAAGAAGTACTCTTGGGACTTGCGGCGGGCAGAGTTGGCGTTGGCCATGGAAGAGAGGATCTCGGCAAGGGGGTTGCCGTCGTCAAAGGAGGAGGTCGAGGAGGCCGAGGGGGAGAGCATGGGAGGGGTCGAGGGGGGAGAGTTGCGCTCGAGACGGCGGCGGTCGGCGGTGGGGATCTGGATGGACAGGGGTGCGTAGGCGTAGGCGGCGATCTTCGAGGAGGCGGCAGAGAAGACGGAGGGCTGGGTCTTGGGTCTGCTGCTGTAGAAGAGGCCGGTGGCGATGATCGCGGATGTAATGATGACAGTCATTTTTGTGTTTTTGTGTGTAGATGGAAGCTAAGAGGTAAAGGAAGGAATTCGGATTTGGGCTGGAATGGAGTGAAGGATATGGAGAGAAAGTTGGAAGGAAGGATGGAGTAATGAAAGAAGAAAAAAAAAGAAAAGAGAAAAGAGGTGGCAAACCAACATTCTTTTATACTTCATCAATGGGAATGACTCCTTCATTTTCACTTTCACACACACTCAAAAATGGCGAAATGTGGGGAACGTCTTTGCACCTTGGGCACACACACTCGCACTAAACCTTTTTTTGTTCGAGGTGCAAGCCACTGCCACTGAACTCTCCCTTTGTTCGCTTCTGTGCTCAACAAATAAAATTGGGTATCCGTCTGGCCCCTTCTTTTTGGATGGATGACTCTCTCTATTTCTATTTCTTGTTGTTCACAAAACGTAAATGGTCTCGACACCCACTTAACATTCTGTTTGTCAAACACGCAAAAAGGTTAGCTTCGCTCGTGTTGTTACTCTGTCGCTGGAATACGAACCAATCACAAGCCCTCAATGAGGTTGGTCGTCTCCCTCGGTCAGTCTTTTCTCATTCATTTCTGCAGTCAGTGCTGCCAGCCTGTCAGGATGCATGCCTGCCTACACTTCATCATGGCATAATCATTGCCCTATGGCCACCCTTTAACGACTTTTACGAATTCACTCTCCAGTTACTTGTCATGTCACCATCCCTTTGCTATGTCCTCAGAATGACTCCGTATAGTACGAGGGAAGTGAAGTTCAACTTTTGGCCCGATTCCCCCCGTCTTGCCCAATAACCTGTTCCGACCAGACGTGAAGATGTCTCATATTGTCATCATCCCACCCACGCATGTATGTTGTGAGAGTGTGGCTTTCGTTGGAACCTGACAAACAATTGTGTGCATCCGAACCGACCGAGTGAGGGCAAGTAGGAAGAAGGGGAGGAAGAACAGCATGAGTTTCCATGTATACTGGGTGCTTGAGACGTGGGTCATGGAATATTTCTTTTTTATCGTCGAGATTCCTGCCTTCTTTCTTCACCCAGGCTACATTGCTCCAATCAGCAAACCGCTTGAACGATCATTCGCCAAAACTATGCATCCCCCTTCACAAAAGAACGCAATCAGCCATTTTCATGTTGCCTTGACCTTTGCCATGCTTCGTGGCGGCTTTGATAGATTCGATGTGATGGATTATGTGAGGAAGAGAAAAGCCTCATGAGGCGATGACAAAGGTTTGTCAACAATGACGCTTCTGCCAAAGGGTGACAAAGGGACGTTTTAAAAATATAAATACAGAATAAAAACAGTAGCGTAACATGGGCGAAGCGTAAGCGAGTGACAAAGCGCAGCCCACACAGCCAGGGTTGATTATTCAGTCGCTTCTGCTCAGTCAGCAACCATTTTAGAAAAAAAAGGAAGCATAATTGCGCCTGACTAGCCTTGTCATGCCATGGCCATTTGGGTTGTCGGTCCGTTCGAAAAACTCTCTCTCGATCACACCGACGGACCGGAGAAAAATGAGAGAGAGAGAGAGAGAGAGAGACAAGCAACTCTCCCACGAACAAACAGCAGCGCGCCAAGAGGGTCTCACTTGGCTCCTGCTCCTGCTCCCTTTTTTCCTTCGAAAGTGTCTATCTAAACATGCGTTGAATGGTGATCCCTTCACTCCAACTCTTTCTCCTTATCGAAATGAAGAGAAAGAACGGTTGGACACATGCTTCGCAAATCCACACGACTTTCTTTCGCTGGGCCGCTTCCTTATGCTAATTAGGTTTACACATGGGTGGCACACACATGTGCGCACTAAAAAATCAAGACTCGTTGCACCATACTCGTTTTGATGGTGTCCATCCGCCTCTTTTTCTTTTTCTTCTTCAGTCTGCGCGGTTGACAGAAACATATTGGCATCTTACAAGGTTTTCTTTGCCGAGTAAGTGTGATGATGCCCGTCGACAGCACCATTTTACTCACCGTTTCCTTCCAACCCATCCAACCCACCCATCTATCCGATCCCGCATTCGTCGCAGATGTGGTATATTCATCATTTTTTCTCTCCCTCTTTTTTTTGGTCTTCCACAGACATCTCTTTCAGTCTTAGTTCTTGGATGCGTCGCTTCGCCTTTTGTCCTTTCATTCCTTCTTTCCACCCTTTCTACCCTTTCCACCCATCCGTCCGCATGATCAATTGAGATGACCGGGGGTAGCTCTTCAAAGCTCGCTCCTTCCCTCCCTCTCTTTCTCTCTCTGTTACAAAAAATGCCCGGCTGACCATGCACGCCGTGCACGTTTTTCTTGTTATTCTTGTTTTTCTTTACCAAATATGCAAAAGCTGCTTATGATCTGGCCACTACTTTATCCGACCCTTTCAACATTCTTTTCCTCGCAAAGGAGTGCATCAACAAAAATAATGGGCCCAGCAATACAGCAATATGCAAAGCAGCAATTAGATCAAGAAAGCGAGAAAGGATGGCAGAAGGAAAGAGAGAGAGAGAGAGAGAGAGAAAGAATGGGGTCGTCTCTCATTGATGCTCGCTAAAAAAAAAAAAAAAACGCAATGCACTTAAAAAAATGGCGAAAAGGAAGGAGAAGGGAGGGAGAGGACGTTGAATGTGATCCAATCAACTTGCCCACGATTTCTTCCCCCTTTTAGTAAGATTCTTTTAGTAAGATTCTCTTGAAACAAAAAAAAAACAAAGGAATGGGCTTCGTAGGTTGCCTTTGCTTTTTGCTTTGTTGTTTGTAAGGAACGTAGCAAAAAAAATAAGGCGCCGCTAATAGAAAAAGCAATGAACAACAGCCTTAGAAAAGCATTCTGGCGTTGTTGTTGCTGCTTCTATTGCATATTCAACATTATTCTAATACATGAGTCACTTCATCCAACACAAACATACCAGAACATACAAATGGATGCAAAGTTGAATTAAAGAAACAGAATGAGCAATCGGCCATGAATATGAAAAGTACCAAAAAAAGAGATGTATTGCGAATTGCAAAGAGCTCTAATGCTTTATAAAGAAAAAAAATAATGTATCATTATCTATCGATGTATGTCTAAGCACTGTAGGAGTAGTGCCGTATTAAGGAATGAAAAAAAAAACTGGAGAAAGATGAAAAATGAAAGTGGAGTTGTTCTATGTGTGGGGAAAGGAATGAGCATCAAGTGTTGAACTTGAATGGGGTATATGAGGTGTGTGTTGAAAAGGTGGGGAAGAAAGAGACTCCGAACTGGAAGTGGTGCTATCTCTCCACGGATCGGCCCCAGGAAGTGAAAAAAATATATCAGGATCTGGAGGTAAGGAGGGTCCCTGGAATCCTTGAGAGGGAGAAGGTGTTTACTTGTTTGGGGTCCAGTAGACGACCTCGTCCTTCAAGAGGTGCGAGACGCTGGCGACGACAGCAGTGCTTCCGAGGACGGCATAGGCGACAGTCTTGGCAGTCTTGGCTCCATTTGAGGGAGCAGCGGCAACGGTGTGGTTGATGGCGACAGCAGCGGCATTGGCCCTGGTTGAGCTTGAGATCAAGCGCTTGGCGACGGTGGTGGTCGAGGTGGAGGCACGAATCATGGACATCATTATTGTTGTGTGCGTGTTGTGTAGGGTTGGGTGTTGGGTGTGGTTGTTTGTTTGTGTGTAGTGGGAGTGAAGAGGCTTTGATTTGGGGTTCTTCTGTAAGAAAGAGAGAATGTTGTTGTTGTGGTTGTTGAGGATTGTTTGTTTGTATCGAAGGAAAAAAAGAGGGGAATCACCAAGCCTTTTATACCTTTCCGCTATGACACATCGCCCAGAAAAAGACAACAACAACGAGTACGCACGCTGAGTGACTGACTGGTTGGGCTTATGACTGAACAGCATCCAAAATTAGAACTCTGGTCACTGGCAGTGTAAAGGTGTAGATAACGGTTCAGTCCCCTCTACTCCTCTACCCCTCTCCAGAGCGGACCTTCTAACCACGCTGTTCCAATGGTGTAACTCGAAGGGATTAGGGACATTCAAAAACACCCGATCGTTTCTCCTGGTTGGACTGAGCTCATGAGTGAATCCCCGACCGAGGCAAAATGGGCCGATTGGAGGAATTATGAAGAAAAAAGAGCGCACCTTTACTGTATTAGGGCTCGTTCGCTAGCTTGGTTTGATCAGACAAGGCTGCCAGAAAATGGTGTCAGCTTCGAGCCTACTACATACCTTACCATGGATAGTCTGTAGAGAGTCCAATTGGACTCCTTTGTAAGCAAGAGGTAATGGGAAGCTTTTCTCAAGAAGGAAGAAACAAGAAAGCGATAAAGAGAGGCGAAGACATCGACTGAGAGGAAGATAGAGCGAGCGAGACATGTGTACTTTAGTAAGAGAGCACATAATGGTGCGGAATGGTGCGATTGACAGGTTGTATTTCATGCTAGATAGTGCTGTACCCCTACCCCCAAGAAGCTATCTCCTTCATGCCTTTGCTATCTCCATTAGTGATCAATACCTCGCCATATTTATTCTCGGTCTCCGATGTTGATTATAGGTGATGGTGAAGTAAGATGGTTTCATACTAGGGCATTGGTTTGGTGAGTGGACTTGAGTCTGGTTCAGGATGCGACTCTTTCACTCCTTCTAACTTATACACATACACGCTTGGTAATTGAAGCTATCTCCAAGGTCGACAATCGGGATCGCCATTCTTGGGAGGTTGCTTTTTGTTATTATTGATTGTTGTTACTCTTGTTTATGGTTAACTTTTCCGTCATAATGCGCACTGGCCGTGGCAGTAATGATGATGACAACCCTTTTTTTTTGTGGCATTTTGCCTACTGGCTGGAAAAAAGTGACTGGGATGAACAGTCATTTTTTCCGAGATTGAAAAATGACTCTTCCCCACACACCAGTGACTGAATCATACTTTTCGTCTTCTTTCAAACCATCACCCGCTCTTCAGGCAACACTCCCACACTCAAGCAAAAGGAACAGCAAAGAATGAGATGACGAATCGGGACACAAGACAGGACTTGCAGCCATCACTGTAACAGCCATCTTCCGGCATCACTGACATCACCTGGACACCATTCTTGACCCGATCTTGCTGTGAATCACCCAGTAGCGCCAATGTCGACCTGGACATAAACACACCAACAGGAATGTAGGGATTGCCGTCTCGCGGTGGCCTTGATAGTATGGCCTTGACAACCCCTCTTTCAGGCACGCCACTATACACCTCTCAGAACGCAAAGTTAAATCCAGCGGTGGCGTTAATGGCTCTATGACCCCTTCGTGTTTTCAGACCTTCTTTGCTCCAGAAGTAACCAAGGATAGGCGCACCCAAGATATATGTGGACAGCATATCATGTGTTGATGCTGACAAAGAGCTACGACGGAGTCACTCAGGAACAGGAAATAGGAACAGGATCAGGAACATGAAGAGGTTGCCTGTGGAGGATGTCAACTGCACTTCTCTCTTCAGGTGCCCAGGGACATTTACCAGCTTTGCAATGGATAGCAATGGCATTTAAAAAGCATCTGAGAAGCAAGAGATAGGAATAAAAACAATTTACACAGCCTGTTGCCTATTATATATGTGTTTCCTGTGATGCAAAGTATTGAGGGTCTACGAACTGACGAGGGTGGCATACTTGTTCAACAACACATCACCAGCCAGCGCACTCTCGCCGTCATTCTCAACCGTCAACAGAACAAACACATCCCCCGTCTCCTTATCTTCCGTCATCAAACTGTACGCAGGAGGGAAAACCGTTCCACCTCCCGACGTCGCCATGAACGGCTTTTCTCCCCATCCAAACCGCAATTTAGGACCCTTCAGATCAAACCGACACCAGTTGGTCAACACAATATCGGCCACCCACCCCACACGGCCTGGAGGGTTACAGACTGCGGGGTTATCAAAGAATGCTACCCGCTTGGCGACAGACTCGGCGGAGAGGTGGATTTCGAGGTTGGAACGAATTGCGAGGGCGACTCGGCCTGTGGCCTCGGTGGTTGGGGTGGAGAGGTCTGAGCGTGGGACGGTGAGGCTCCAGAGATTGTTGAAGTTGCCTAGGTAGCGACCTCCAGACATGTCGCCCTTGGGTGCCCGCTCGCGACCATCGGCCGCCATGGCGATACTCTCGACCTCTGATTCCTCGCTTGATCGGCCCTCTAGTCTTGCTACCTTGTTGTCTTGACGGGCACGCGTGACGGCTCCAGAAACCAATGCAGCCAGGGCATCTCCTGAAGAGATCCAGAGTCCCGAACCAGCAGGTGGTGAAAGATCGTGTTTCAACTGCGCCATCGAGCTCTTTGAAATTTTCCAGTTCGTCGCGACCGAGGGTGCCAACAAGTAAGCCGATGGACCCGTCGCCGGGGTATCGAGGAGGACGAACGGTGGTGGTGCTGCAAGAGATACTCCTTCAAATTGTTTGACGAGATCGGTAAAGAAGCGACCGGGCGTGCGCTCCCAATCATCTGGGATCCTGGTGAAATCAGCGGGTTCGCCTCTGGAGAGTTGTGCCCAGAGTTCCAGGAAATCTAAGAATCCACGCAAGTCTGCGACCTGGTGGTTGAACGATGACGCCACACAGATCGTTCCACACGAGAACTATTGTTCGATATGAGAGGAAGAGTGAATGCATGCGTTAGCAATGATGCGGATCAAATATGTAATAGATGATTAAATAATGTTACATGTATGACACTTGCCTGTGTGAGTTTGACAGCCAAGGTGCTGGCCATGGGAGGCAAGATCACATCTGTCCTTGGCGACAAATTCTCCTCATCCTTGACGAATGGCGTATCCTTCAAATCCACCAAGAAGGGCGTTCCGACGATGTCACCTTTGTCCATGGCAATAAAGATCTCACCCATGTCGTTGGACTGCACCGTACCAGCGACAGGTGGATACAGCTCTAGAGCCTCCGCCAGAGAGGCTTTCAATTGCTCAACCACATCAGGAAGTGGGGTAGACGGACGACGGAAGAAGCGGTGATTGTGGATTTGAATAGCGGCACTGAGACCGTCGAGTCCGTGGAGGTAGACTTTTGAGGGCGGTGTGGGGCGGTTGTGCTTGTTTGTTGGGAAGATTATGCTTGTTTCTAGTGCCATGTTGTTGTAGTGGTGATGTTTGCGCGTGTGAATGAGAGAAAGGAGGGTAGGTGAATGTGTGGTGTTAATGAATGAAGAGCATTCGCGAATGTCTTTCTTTTATGGAATGACATACTCCATTTTGTACGTGAGCCCTAGCTGCGGATTGGAAAAGGCTTCATTAAAGACACGTACTCTTTGGATTCGATTGGAGACACACTCCTATCGTGGACTGGACACCCGTTTTCTGACGCGTTTCTTTCTATCGGAGTCGGACAACCTTTGGTCAGCCCGCAATTTTTTTTCTTCGATGGAGCCTGCAAAAGCATCTGAACCCGATCAATTACTTGACCACCTAGCAATTTTGGCGGCGACTTGTTCAGTATCTGAACTATTTTAAGCCTTTGAAACAAGTGATCCTTCTTCCCTATGTCTAGGACATGGGTCCCATATCGGCTCATCTACACCTCAGCCAGCAGCGCGACCTCACCCTCCGGCTCCACACATACCATAACATCTTGCCTTCCCTGGCTCCTTCCTCCTCACCACCCTCATATAACACGACAGACCCAGTAGTTGAATGGAAGGGTTGAGACTCAGAGGATCCATCCTTTAGAGGGGTATCTTTGCTGTTGAGAGATGATGCTAGTGTTTGTTGGTAAGGAAGACGGTGCAAGACTCGTTGATCATGTTTTGTGTATATGAGAGAGAAAGAGAGTGGGTGCACGTCGTTGTGTTTGAGCAAGCAAAGGCAAGAAGAAGTTGATCTGAGATATGTGATAATGGTGCACAATACTTCTGTGTGTCGTCGGCTCAAGTGAGCCTCGTCCTTTCCCCCTTCTTATGGCGAATTTTCTATGGACTCCTCTCTTTGCTATTCCTTTCTGGAGTGTGTAAAACATGACCACACCTGCCTCCCCTCTTCTCATAATGATTAAGTGAATCCCTTTATGCGCGTTCTCCTTATCATGTATACCCACATGCATACATTGTTGAGAACAGACAAAAAAGAAAAAAGGGAATTCATCAAATGTGTGTGCTCATGGCGCACAAACTGGTAAGGGGGAAAAAAATTATCGCCCGCATCCTCCACCCCACTTCTGTCACTATCCAATGAGGACCGCGAAGTGGACATCGTACGATGCACATGTCTCCTCGGATTCCCTTTGGGAGCCCTCTTCCCGACAATTATTTGTGCTGTGTGCGTGTGCGCTGATGGACCCTGATGCATCGGCGTCAGGTTCCAGGGCGCGTCTTTGTCATCACTGCAGGAACTTTGAACACAAGAGGGCGGGTGGTGTCAAATCCCTATTGCTACGCCCTGGCGGACTGTGTTTGAATCGTCAAAAGAGAAGAGTTTGACGACGCCAAGGTGTGTATCTTTGATACTTGTTACCAAGCGGTGGTAATCATATAAAATGCAACGCGCAAGAGGTGCACAAGCGCGTTATGGTCAGGTGACAGAGGACATCAAACGAGGCATTTTGCATTTGTCAACGCTCGGCAAGGTTTGTCCGTCTGTTTTGTGCAGCCCCCATCATGGTCGTGCACCATTATTGAGCAAAAGGAGTAATCCATATCTCGATATCGGAAACGGATGAAAAAAACGATAAACACTTACGATGACAACAGCAACAACAGAAACACAACGACGCAAGAGCATGCAAAAAGGAGTAACCAACTCCAACTTTCAACGTTGCGGTATGGTCCCTCAGGCGTCCGGAGTAATCATTAGAAATGGGATATCCAGCAATGAAAATCAAAGGTGCAGGGGAATAGGCTTTTCTTAAAGACAAAGGCAAAGCGAGAGAGAAAGAAAGATGGTGCTTGTGCAGGTTAAGCATTCGCGTAGACGAGACGAGACAAAAGAAAGAGAGAAAGAAAAAAACCAGGGACAAGTAAACAATGACCTAGTCAGGGTACGACCAAACTCTTTTTGTTCATCCTTCCTCAGTATGGCATAGTCTTATCCAATACCTGTGTTTATTTGTTTACTTTCCCTCCCATCCGCTCAACCACCTCGACCCGACCCTTTGTTGTTGTTTTTCTCAATCGAGGGAATCGGAAAGGAGGGAGATGTGGAGGGAGAAAGTAAACAAGTAAACAACCAAGTGAAAAAAGCGATCGGTTCAGTAGTCTGGAATGTGACCCACGGGCCACACACCACCTGTTCAACTTTTGTTTTTTCCTGTGAAAAGATAGAGGGATACATGCATTTGAGGCATGTACCTGCAAACGTAACGCCGTTATGCTTGTTGTTGGCGATCGGATTTCTTTGTTATTTGTTTTGCCCCTGTCCCTGCTGACGACGACATGGATATGATAGGAGATGGGGAGAGAGACGAGATGGAGAAGGGGAAGGGGAGGAGGAGGGAAAGGGAGGTGGCGCACATGATCGGTTTCGAGGTTGACGTGAACGAGAAAGGGGGGGGGGGAGAGTTAGGCTGATAATGAAAGTGCGAATAACAGGTAGTATATGAAAAGTAAAGGGAAAAGCGAAACTGTGAGCTGGGATTGCCCATCTCACTTGAGCATCGTCTCGTCCTTGGAGTTGCACGCCATGCACAAAAGGCAAATGACAAAGGTAGCAATGTTCAAATGGAGCCAAGAACTTGGACTCGATGGCGCAGAAATGGAGGTGACATTTTGGTGTGGGGGGAGGGAGAGGGAAAATGCTCTCAACAGAGGAGAAAAATATGACGATGAACCCAAAATTTGGACAGGTGGGTGTCCTCAAAGGTATGGTGACAAAGAACATGGAGCAGCAAAAAAGGTAAGCACTGAAAAAAGAGAGCAAATGCCGAAACAGCACACAACAGGCAATCCATGCATGGAGTACGACAGATGTAAGTGGGACTGGGTGGGACTCGTCTCCTGTCTGTATCCTTTGCTCAAGGTGTGGTACTGAATACCGGATAGGAGTTTCGTGTTCTGCGGAAAGTCGCGTTGATGGGATCGTAGTAGTTTATTAGTTGGTACTTCACCTTGGGTATCCAGACTCCAATTGTAGACGTGCTGTTGTGGTTTGTAAGGGAAAGACGAGAAGAAAGAAAAGAAAGAAAGGGGATGGTGCCGGTTAATAAGGGTATTTCGAATTACAAAAAATACAACCGAGAAAAGGGGCTACTTGAGCATTGGGCTTCTCCATACCTCTCGATCGTATCCAAATAAAAAACAAAAGGCAATTGAAGACTCTCACACTCACACTCACGCGCCACTTGACCTGTTTTGCTTTGCTTGATCTCTTACATTCTCTCCTCTCTTATCGTTAGTTGTTTGTTATTGTTTTTTTTCTATTCCAATGTTGTTGTCGACAACTTTCCCACAGTCATCATACCTCGCCTCTTCTCATGATGGATGGAAGTGTGGAGCAAAACCTCTCTATCCATTTCACTCCTTTTCCTCACCCCTGGCTTGCGCATGTCAACGCCTTTTACAGTTCAAGTCAATAACCAAAACAGCAAACGAAAACGACAATCACCCAGTGCTTCAACCTCTTCCACCTTCATTGTTTTTTTTCTTGCAAATTGCTTCATCCTTTTCCGAAGGGTGGAAGCCATTAGTCATGAACAACCAAAGACGACAAAAATCGAATAATCTAGACTGCTGGCTTTCAACAATCGAATTGCTTATTTTTATTCCACGAACGCGTCAACTGGATCGGCTGCTTGGAGAACAAAATGGAAGGAGGAAAGAAAGGAGAGGTTGATCGTTCATTCATTCACCAACTACATCCGCATGAGATAAAATAGATATGTTTACTCTTGACTGCCTCCCTTTTTGTTGTTGGCATACCGGACATCTCCTGGGTAATATCTTACAACGTTTGTTTTCTTTCCTTGGAGCCCGTTCCATTAACCTTGGTTCACTATTGTTCGGTTGGTCGTCATGAACTAAATGGCAAATGCTGGTATGTTATCTTTCAAGGCTAGTTGACAAGGTTCAGCCTTGGCGACGAGAAAGGCAAAAAGAAGATTTTGAGTTGCTGGTTGACCCTGACATTTCCTCTCCACATTCCAGGCTATGAGAGTATCCCTCTTTCTTTCTCTCTCGCGTGCGTACTCTGCCCGCTGTTTGCTCTCGGGAAACGACGAAAAGAAGAGAGTCGGCACTCGGAAAGGAAGTGTGAGAGTAAAGAGAATTGACAAACCTCGTCTGCAAGTCAGTGAATCGCTTCTGTTTATTCAGTGTGCACTAAGCTATGTTTATTTGTTGACCCCGTCCCCATCCTTCCATCCATGCTGACCCCCACCTGTATTCCGCACTTTCCATTCGCTCAATTCACCTTTGCCTTTTTTTTTTGGACTTTTGCTTTCTCGTCATGCAGCTCAAACCGATTGCCCCCTCCTCTGCTCTGCGCCATGACCGTTTCTTTGCCTTAACTCTTAACTCTTTGCTTGCCAGGTACAGACATACAAACAGAATGGCCAGCCAGGGCAGACCTGCATTTGCATTATCCCTTGTCCCTTGCCTGTAACCACGAGGACCCTTCTCTCTCTTTGTATAAAACCCCCGCCAGGAACAAACACTTTCTCCTCTTTTTTTTTCTGTTCTGTAGTGCAATTTCCTCCAGCATCTCACCACCGCTTCCAGTCTCCCTCCCTCATTCACCCATCAGTCCCACGGCTTCCGGCTACCCCTCTCCGCCGTTGTTAGTTCCCTTCATTCACAACTCCTGTCCTGCTCGTCTCCCCTTACCTCCGCTCTTTTAGTGTCGAGTGTGTACATATACAACCACAACATAATGGTTCTCCTCAAGACGATTCTCTCGGCCGTTGCCGTCCTCTTTGTGACATCCCAAGTCCAAGTCCAAGCCGCGCCCGCCAAGCTCGACAAGCGTTTGCTCCTGCCAACAGCGCCCTCAGCCACCGACATTGATGGCGCCCATTTGCTCCTCCAGAACGATGTCGATTCCTCCAAGATCATCAAGAACGCATACGTCCTCCTCTCTCGCGCCCGAGGCTACTACGATGGAATGAACGCTTGCTTGTCCATGGGGGATGGTATGTCTCTCCTTCTTCTCACTCGTTCCCCTGCATACATTTTGTCTGTTGTCCAACGCAATGGCCATGATCTTGTATGGAAATTTTATGTGCTACAGTGTTCTACTTTACTCACAACAATCTTTTTCTTGTCATCCCATTGATCTTTGACATGCAACGATGCGCACATAGGTGGATACATCTACATTCCTGGAACATCTGGTGCCAATGAGCTCGTCTCTCTGTTGAACAACAACCCTGCCGCGCAGAAGGAAGTCACCGCCTACTCTCAGTTCTGGGTCTATAATGGTACTATATTATTCCCCGAGAACAAGCCTATGCGCCCATCTTAAAATCTTAAAACCCCGATCGATATGTTGTCTCGATAGTCATCCCCTTTTTGACAATGTAATTTATCACCCCCTTGCTAACCAATGTTTAATTATCCTTCCTTCTCTCTCCCTTTTCGTCGCTTCCTTCTCATTTCTTTTTCTCCGCTTCCTTCGCTTTCCTTCCTTACCCCGTTATTGTCATGTCCAATAGGTGTCCCTGGAATCTTTTCTAACTGCTTGGCGGTCAACAAGAACACCGGCAAGACCGACTGGATCCCCTGCAGCACCCAACTGCCCACCGTATGCTTCAACTCTGTCATGCGTCGTGTCCTTCTCTTCGAGGATGCCTCCCGTCAGATCAAGGTTGATACCCCCGTCGGAACAATCCAGGGCTGGCGCGACCAGAATGCTTTCCGTTTCTTGGGTATCCCCTACGCTGAGCCTCCCGTTGGCAACTTGCGATTTGCTTCGCCTGTTGCAAAGGCCCCCTTCACAGGAACCTTTGATGCCATCCGTTACAAGGGTGTCTGCCCCCAGACCACTCAGGCTGCGGGATTCATTCCTATGTTGCTGAGTTACCTCGAGAATGGTGCCACGGAGAAGGAAGATTGTTTGAACTTGAACGTTTATACCCCCAGTTTGAAGGGCAAGGGCCAAGAACTCCTTCCTGTCATGTTATACATCCACGGAGGAGGATTCACAACGTAAGTATTTTTTCTCTTGCTGGACATGCTGCTACGGTATAACTTTTCTTTTGGTGTATTTACTGACCTCCATTGACTTCTTGTTACAATGTCTTTCATAGTTACTCTGGTTCAGTCATCATCTTTGAACCCGGCAACATGGTCTCGCGTGGTGGTGTCGTTGTTGTCACGATCAACTACCGTCTCGGCATGCTTGGCTGGTTCGAGAACGAAGCCGCCTGGGGTCGCTCCGAGATTCAGGGTAACCAAGCCCTTCGCGACCAAATCCTCGCTCTCCAATGGGTCCAAAAGAACATTGCTTCCTTCGGAGGCGACCCAACCCGTGTCACTGTCTTTGGTGAATCTGCAGGTGCCACCAGTATCCGTGCTCTTCTTGCTGCCCCCGTCGCCTTCCCACTTTACCAGGGCGTCATTGGTGAGAGCGACCCGATTAATATCCCCTTCAAGACCCCCGACGATGCCGCCTCGATCACCAACTACTTCCTCCAGGCCCTAAACTGCGCCGATGTTGCCTGTGCCCGCACCCGCCCCATTGACGACGTCCTTACTGCTCAAGGTGTCGCCAACACGAAGGCTCTTGCTGACGATAAATGGACCACCTGGGCGCTGGTTGAGCGTCCTTCCATTGACGGATTGTTGATCAAGACCGAGTTCTCGGCCATGGTCAAGGCGGGTACCTACAACACCAAAGCCAACATCATGTGGGGAACTGTCCACGACGAAGCTGGTCTCTTTGTCCCCCAGTACTTCCCCAACGTCGTCCCCATCGCGAACGTGACTACAGCCCTCAGCCTGGTCTTCAGCCAGGCTCAGTCGGAACTGATGTTGAGCAACCCCATGTTCCAGCCTGATCCCTCCGACTCGGACGCCGTCCGCAACCTTTTCACCCGTGCCGGTACAGAATTCTACTTCTTCTGCCCACTCCGATACCTCTCCCGCCAAATGACCAAGCGTAAACCCGTTTACAACTTCCGCTTCAACCGTGGACGTGATACCCCCTTGGTCGGTGAAGGTTACTGCTCCTCCAGCACTGGTCGTGTCTGCCACTCGGCCGATATCCAACCCGTCTTTGGTTCGGGAGCTGCAGTCCCCGGATTCGCTCAAACAGGCGACGATGCTCGTTTCGCCCGGCAGGTCATCGACCGCTTCACCACATTCGCCAAGATCGGTAACCCCAACCCCACGGCTTCCATGCCCGGTGTCGAGAACAAGAACCCCGATGTCACTGGTATCAACTGGAAGGCGTATGACGATTCGAACCCCGTCTATGAGTTGAACGTCCAGAGCTCCATGTCGTCCAACCTTGAGAACGCAGAGTGCAACTGGATCGAGACTGTGTTCAAGTACTCCTTCTGGACCGAGGTTCCTGGCAATTTGCCCTAAGCGATTCTTTTCAATATCATCTTAATTATATATATACCACATAGTTCACATATCTTTTCATAAGTCTGAAGACGGGATCCATCCATCCCCAATTCGGTTCGTTTGCCCATGGGTCCCGCCTTATCCATATGTAAAACGGTATTCTTTTGTTTTCCACTAATAAAAAGACGATTTGACACCATTCACTTTTTTCAGTTTGCGTTTTTTTTTGTGGTGAATGGTGCACATTCATCGATTATATTTTGTATTATGGTTTTCGGTGTTATGTTCATGTTTTTTTTTCTTTCCTTTCGCCTTTTCATGAGTTGACTTGGGTACAGCATGCGTTATAAAGGAACACCATTCTGATTTGTGTCTCATCTGAAGAGATAATGTGTGCCAACTCCATCTCGGACGAGAATGACGCGAGGTAAAAAAAAAAATGCTACTTGCCATACATCAATTTGAACGCGTACGCTTCACTTTCTCTCTCTAGACCCGCTCGATCATGATAGTTTTTTTTTCCATTCATCCATCCTGTTATTCCTGTCCATCCCTCCCCACTTTTTTCTGACTCGATGCTACTCCATTCATATCTGGAGCCACGTTTTTGTTGTGAAGACAAAAAAAAATGTACAAAGAAACGCTCATAAAGAGACGCGCCAAAGAGTTGAGTCGTACGCTACGAGGCAACAGAAACGCGATGACTATTATTTTTTGTATACCATCGAAGAGTAACTATCTAAGCTATTATCCGAAGAAGCTGGTTATTCGATAACGCTACTCGCTTGTGTTTTTTCTGCGTTTGTCATTCTCAATGACTGAAAAAATAGCCGAGACATATCAATATGTGTAGAGGGGCGAAGTTTTGGCTGTCTGACATGGGTAGACACAGATGGATGTGTATGCGAAGGGTCAGTTGGACCGGATGCATTAGCAGAAGAAAGGGTTATAGAAGTAAACAGACGCGTCACTCACCTTTTACTCATGTCCCTGGCCCGTTTTTCGTTTTCGTCTTATGTTTTTTTTTGCAACGAAAAGAAAACAAAATAGCAAAGCGATAGGGTGTTTGGGCGCTAAAATGTGAAAGAATAATAGAACGGAGTTGGCTTGTTGACTGGAATTTTTTTGTTATCGCGAGATAGGATGTGGATTGTATTAGTGCTTCGATTGTTTGTTGTTTTGTTTTTGTTTTTCTCATAATTCAACGGAAGGGAGCAAGAAAAGGAGAGGGAGAGAAAGTAGGAGGTACGGTCGACCTTGACGCGGGCGTTCGCAAGGTTTGGTCATCAGACCTGTGGAATTTCACACCCCACATCCTGTAAACAAATAAACAAACAACAAAGGGGACAACAAACAGCGATGAGCAAATAACAAAGGCAGCGGTCTGACCTCTTGTTTTTTGTGAAGGTGGATTGAGATGGAGCGGATTAGGGCCTTTAGAGAGACAACAACAAACAATCAACAAAAACCCTGAACATTTTCATCCGTTACGGCGCGGAGGCAAGGAGGGGGAGGGAGAGAGAGATGAATGAGAATTCACCCGCAAAATAACGGCAATCGAGAATGGACACAAACACGCCCAAGGGTAATCCGCGATGACAAAGACGATATGTTCGTCTGGTCAACAGAGCTTTGTCCCGTCAAGAAGAGAAAAGTGTGTAGCTCGATCGCTTGGGGTTCTTTGTCTTCGTTCTTATCCCGCTCTCGTCATTCTGTCTGCAGGCGTGGAATGTCTTTCTTGCAGGAAATAAAAGCCCAGACCAACAGAACAGGTGTGACATCCACATGTGCACACTGCAGCACAAGAAATAAAGAGCTGGCTTGGTCGCGAAAGAAAGAATAATTGAGAGCAATTGTAGCGGACAGGCTTACATCTTCTTCCTCTCGCTCTACACATACATAGCATCTATAGACAAAACGACAAGCCTTGTTAAACATTTTGTTTGTTTGTTATTCAGCGCATTTTGTTTTATCGCGATAGTCAATGGTAGATACAAGGACTTGTCTTCGATTAAAGGTAGCTTTTCCCCTACCATCCTTGTAAGAATTAACCCGTCCCGTCACCTCTGACGCCTCTCTCCCTCGCCTTGTCCTCTTCTCCGCGCCCTACCCAACCCATTGCTCAATGTCAACATGCCACTGTTTTTTGCACAAACCATCCCCGTTGTTGCGTGTGGTGGGAATTGACACATGCTCGCGCGCGGAGTAACCCCCAGGCTCGGCTCGTTCCCCCTTTCTCTCCGCCATTCCCATCGTTTTATTTCTTCGCCCTCCGTGGGTGAATTAGCATAAGAGATCCTGTTTCTCCGGTCGAGCCTCTTCTCCACACCAGGACAAATGAAAAGGGGTAAGGGTAGCGAAGAGAGTGTGAAAAATCAACGACCAAGACGGATGGGAGAAAAGGAGGGGTGTCGGCCAGGGGCAACAAAGGCAGGAACAAGGAGGAAATGAGGGGTCATGGCACGCTGCAAGAAAGGAGAGGGTTAATAATGCCGATCGAAAACTTTAACGAATTCTCCCACATATGCATGCAGCCTTCAACCTTACATGCCCCTGCGTCCTATGTTGTTATTCGTGTTGAACAAGGAGCTGGTCAACAATAAGAATTAAATCTAAAGGGTCCTCCTCTCCTCCAATTCATTCAC
This sequence comes from Linnemannia hyalina, assembly GCA_019671135.1. NCBI lineage: Eukaryota > Fungi > Mortierellomycota > Mortierellomycetes > Mortierellales > Mortierellaceae > Linnemannia > Linnemannia hyalina. The sequence continues at coordinate 634,925 of JAHRHY010000010.1, forward strand.
TCGCACATATTTCCCTTTACAATAAACAGGATTAAATCATGTCCCATTGACCATCGAATGACTGTATCCCCACCTTCGATCGGCTCTACTTCACCCCGAGACCTCCATGGTGACCTAAACTACCAGACTGCGCTGCGGCTATTCCTCCCCTGTATAAATACGCGCGTTTACACTTTTATCTTCTTCAGTTCTTTAGCGCCTTCCTTCCAGTCCCACCTGAAGACCTCCCCTTCTCCTCCTCTTCCCTTCATCTCCACCCTTCTCTCCCTTCTTCTCTCTCCCTTTACCAACACCAACAACAACAAGCAATGGTTGTACTGAAACAGATCTTGTCGAGCGCAGTGGCCTTGTTGGCCACCCTCCAAGTCTCCATCGCAGCCCCCGCACCGAAAGTCGAGAAACGTGGCCTGAACAACTCGGCCCCCCTAGCAAGCGACATCAACGGAGCCCACCTGTTGCTGCTGAACGATGTCGACTCTGAGACTGCTAAGAATGCATTCTTGCTCCTCTCTGCCCCTAGAGGGTATTATGATGGCATGAATGCCTGTAGCGCCATGGGCGATGGTACGTTCGCTTTTTCTGTTCGTGTGGTGGTTTTTGGTTTTGATTCTTCCGGTTAATCTGATTACATTCGCTGTGTCATTATTTCATTTTTTTGGTGGCGCGCTTGTTGCGAACTACTAGGTGGATACATATATATCTCAGGAACAGCTGGTGCATCCAACCTAGTCACCCTCTTGAACAACAACGCAGTCGCCCAGAAGGAGATCTCTGCCTTCAGTCAGTTCTGGGTTTACAACGGTAACCATCCATTACCCCTCTTCTCTTTCTCAGCATCTCATCACCTAACATTCCACGACTATTTTTGGTGATATATTTTCTCAGTCCTCACGCAACTACTAACTTTCATGACTGTGCTTGATTTTTATTATTATTTGCTTTCCCATCTCATTCAGGTGTCCCCGGCGTACTCTCTAACTGCTTGGCAGTGAACAAGAACACCGGCAAGACAGACTGGATCCCCTGTTCCACCCAACTTCCCACCATCTGCTTCAACTCTGTCCTCCGTCGCGTCCTCCTCTTCCAGGACACATCCCGTCAAGTCAAAGTCACCACTCCCACAGGCACTATCCAAGGCTGGCGTGACCAGAACGCTTTCCGCTTCTTGGGTATCCCCTATGCTGAGCCTCCCGTTGGGAATCTGAGGTTTGCGAGCCCGGTTGCAAAGGCAGCGTTTACGGGGACTTTCGATGCGTTGAGTTATAAGGGTGTTTGTCCTCAGACGAGTCAGGAAGCAGGGTTTGTGCCGATGTTGTTGAGTTATCTTGAGAACGGTGCCACGGAGCAGGAGGATTGTTTGAACTTGAACGTTTATACCCCCAGTTTGAAGGGCACTGGACAGGAGCTTCTTCCCGTCATGTTCTACATCCACGGAGGAGGATTCACAACGTAAGTATTTTTTCTCTTCCTGGACATGCTGCTACGGTATAACTTTTCTTTTGGTGTATTTACTAACCTTTATCGACTTCTTGGTAAAATGCCTCCCATAGCTACTCTGGCTCGGTCATCATCTTTGAACCCGGCAACATGGTCTCCCGCGGCGGAGTCGTCGTCGTGACAATCAACTACCGTCTCGGCATGCTTGGCTGGTTCGAGAACGAAGCCGCCTGGGGTCGCTCCGAGATCCAAGGAAACCAGGCCCTTCGCGACCAGATCCTTGCCCTCAAATGGGTCCAAAAGAACATTGCTTCCTTCGGAGGCGACCCAACCCGTGTCACTGTCTTTGGTGAATCTGCAGGTGCCACCAGTATCCGTGCTCTTCTTGCTGCCCCCGTCGCCTTCCCACTTTACCAGGGCGTCATTGGTGAGAGTGACCCGATTAATATACCCTTCAAGACTCCTGATGATGCGGCCACGATCACGACATACTTCTTGCAGGCATTGAATTGTGCGGATGTTGCTTGTGCGCGTACCCGGCCTGTAGATCAGGTCTTGACGGCCCAGACGACTGCTAACGCCAAAGCCCTGGCGGATGACAAGTGGACCACCTGGGCGCTGGTCGAGCGTCCTGTAATTGACAAACTGTTGATCTCTACCGAGTTCTCGGCCATGGCTAAGGCGGGTACCTACAACACCAAAGCCAACATCATGTGGGGAACTGTCCACGACGAAGCTGGTCTCTTTGTCCCCCAGTACTTCCCCAACGTCGTCCCCATCGCGAACGTGACTACAGCCCTCAGCCTGGTCTTCAGCCAGGCTCAGTCGGAACTGATGTTGAGCAACCCCATGTTCCAGCCTGATCCCTCCGACTCGGACGCCGTCCGCAACCTTTTCACCCGTGCCGGTACAGAATTCTACTTCTTCTGCCCACTCCGATACCTCTCCCGCCAGATGACCAAGCGTAAACCCGTTTACAACTTCCGCTTCAACCGTGGACGTGATACCCCCTTGGTCGGTGAAGGTTACTGCTCCTCCAGCACCGGTCGTGTCTGTCACTCGGCCGATATCCAACCTGTTTTTGCTTCAGGAGCTGCTGTCCCTACGATCAAACAAACAGGCGACGATGCTCGTTTCGCCCGGCAGGTTGTCGACCGCTTCACCACATTCGCCAAGACGGGCAACCCCAACCCACAACCCGGTCTCCAGGGTGTCGAGAACAAGAACCCCGACGTCACCGGTGTCAACTGGACGGCGTATGATGATTCGAACCCGGTGTTTGAATTAAACGTCCAGAGCTCCATGTCGTCCAACCTTGAGAACGCAGAGTGCAACTGGATCGAGACTGTGTTCAAGTACTCCTTCTGGACCGAGATTCCTGGCAACTTGCCCTGAGCTGGATCTCTTCTTTTGTATGTAGTGATGTATATACCCTCTATTTTGTTTATCATTTTCATTTCCTGTGATCGAGCATCCATTATATCGATGCTGGAGGATACCCTCCCTCCCCCATACTCCGTCAATACGAGAACTTTCATAAATAAAGTACGCGTACCAGTTTCACCACCCAATTCTGCATCCTTCCTTGACACAACCAAGCAAAAGTATATCTCTGAACGAATGTAGGGGGTATTATTGTGAGAAAAAAAAGAACCCAAAAGTGATAAAAGCACAAAAGTAAGATAAAGCAACAGAAGAAAGGGGTTGGTCTACATGTTATGCTGAGGCATCTGGATGACATTGTTTACGCGGAACCAAGCGTTGTTCATCACGCCTCTGTAGTTCCAGATTGGGAACTCTGGTTGCATGTTTCCACTCGAGTCATCTGTTAAGAAACACAATAGAAAAGGCAGAGGGAGTGAAAACAATGGTCAGCAAATTTTGGTTCTAACCAAAAACACATGAACAAAACGACTAACGAGAAAGAGAGAGTGAGAGAGTGAGAGAAACTTACAGGCACGGACGACAAGTTCTGAGGTCGTCAAGATCTTTGGGACTTTCTTCTCCCATAGCGCCCAGGCCCAATACATCCCACTGACCTTATCGGGAGTTTGTTCAATTTTATCGACAGGCTCCCAGGTCTTGCCACCGTCAACGGACAGCTCGACGCGGTAGATGGCGCGTCCGCCGCCCGATATGGCATAGCCCTTAACGGTCACTGGTTTCGGGCAGAGGATGACTTCTTTGTCCATGGGGGTACAGATCACGCATTGGACGTTCATCTCTCCCAAGGAGACGGTTGTGTCCCACGCCGTGTCCACATTTGATGCGTCGATCTGTTGCCATCCAGAATAAGAGAAGGAAGATGGAAAATAGCGGTTAGTATTGTGCGCGTAAACAGTAAAAACATCATTCGGGTCATTTTGTGTTCGGTTGTGGCAAAAAAAAAAATGGTTACCCATGGAGGAAGGATCTTGTAATCTCTGCGCTGGAAGAAGGAAGTGGACTCTTGGGGCTGGACAAGGATCTTTTGCAGGAACTTTACAGACCGAGCACCAATATATCCTGGCACAATCATTCGGAGTGGGAAACCGTGGTCTCGGGTCAATGGCTGGCCATTCATCTGCATAGATAAGGGGGAAAAAAGACATAGAGAAGAGGAGGGAGAGGAAGAGGGATAAAAGCCAACGTGTGGTTTGGCAGAAAAGGAAAAAAACGTGTAAGTACAATGATGCAGCTACACTTTTGCTTCCTTTTCCAGTTGTCTTCGGCAGAAATAAAGACAAGGATATGCGAGGGGGTAACTTTCTCCCTTACCTCGTAAGCAATAATGACATCTCCCAATGGATCCCTATTTCATAGATCGTAAGCAAGGCACATCATAGTCGAAAGTAGAATGTGGTTAGTTACAAAGGTGGCAACCAAGGATAAAATGCGAATTGCATGCAAGACGACAGCATCGACGTGGGAGACGTACATTGCCTTCCGGAGGGGGATGGAGCTGCCGTAGCAGGCGTCTTCCTTGACATGGTCATCAGCCTCGAAGGAGACGTGGTAGTTGCGGATCATTTCGTTATGCAAATCCACCGGTACGCCGGCAATGTCTTTGAGGATATCACAGAGACGTGGGCCAGACCAAACAGCCTATTCGATAACAGCATGCATTGATGTATGTGTTAGCTCCTTTCTTGCCTTTTGGATTGAGATGAGTGAGTACAAGAGGCACAAACGGGAAATGAGAAACTAACAACAACAATCGGTCCAGAATGAGAGCCGAGAGGGAAGAGAAAAAGGGAAGGAAGAACACACAAACAAATAATAATGAGAGACAAGGAGTGGGATGAGAAAGGGGGAAATGCATAAGGGAGATGAGGGCAAAAGAAAAGTCGGCCGTGACCACAGGAATAAGGTTATGTCGTCAGATGGCGACAACAAACAAACGAAACACTCTCACCCATTACGAAAGAAGGAAAAGGAGACGAAGGGAAAGGAAAGAACAGGGCCTCCTTTCATTCTTTGTTCTTCTGCTTTCTCCTTCCTTTCCTTCTCGCTTCCAGGAAACAAACAAAAGAAAACTTACGTTGGAGATGGTGCCCGCCTTCCAGATGACGCCCTTGACTTCTTTGAGCTGAGCCAGTCCCTCGCGTCTATTTCCGGCGCACTATTCAACAGCACAGTTGACAAGAGAACGATGTGAGTTGAATTTCCTGTAATGGTAGCAGCGTTGCGATGCATTGCATGCTGAGTGTTTTCCTCTCTCTCTCACTTTCGCTGTGTGTATCCAAACAGAAAAAAAAAAAGAAGCGGATGTTATGTATTACCTGAAGGGATGCGGTAATGGTTGCCTTGGGCCATCGGGTCATAATGTCGTGCATGTTTAAAGCCTTCCACTCAGCAGGCTGTGAGTCGTTCAGGCTTTGAACACCGATATAGACCTGATGGTCCTCCAGACGAATGTCGGGGATGGGTCCATGGTTACGCTTGAAGAAGACGTCTGTGGGAGTGATGAGGCCGGCGTTGACGAGGAGAGGGAGATGGGGCTCTGCGTTGAATGGCTTGGGCGCGTGGACGAGGTAGTTGGAAAGGATCCGAGAAGGGTCCTGAGAGTAGTCCGAGTCGCACAACACTTTCTTCTCGTGGACCGGGGGTCTGACATAGTCGTCTGTGGTGTTGTGTTGCGTGTTCATTTTTGTTGTTGTCGCTCTTTTGTTATGTTTGTGTGTATGTGTCTGTGTGTGTGTGTGTGTATCTGAGGTGTGTGTGTGTGGGAGAGAGTGAGAGAGAGAGTGAGAAGAAGTGAAATAAGGGAGAGGATGTGGTTGTTAGCTGTGAGTGAGAATAGAGGAGACAAGAGAGAAGGGGGGGAAGTGGAAGGCAGCCTTTTTCTTTTTATGATATTTGTCCTGGACTGACCGGCTCATGGACACAAGACAGAATCTTGTTTTGGGCCGTGGGACACTAACCATAATCGACGACTGCTCACAGGGTCGAATAGACAAGAGAAACAAAGCTTCAATTGGGTCTATGGTGATATCCTCAACAGGCTTCTGGCGGTGCTAGTCATGACATTTATGGATACGGTGCGCTTTATGCAGCTTGGCTTGAATGCTTGCAGTGGCCATCAAACACACCCCAAGAGACAGATACATTCGACACAGGTACACAGAGTTGATGACCATGCAGAATAGCCTGTGCGTGTTGCTGTTTTGTGCATGAATCGAAGGTTCTTTCACTAGAACAACTCTGCTCAGGGCTGTGGGAGTCTTGTACATTCTATGCCACTAAACATGTTCACATCCTAGCCAAGAATGAGTTGCAGAGATCCAGGTGCCCAGTATGTCGTATACATGTTGCATTTTGTCCCGTCAACGAGACGAGGAGGAGGAGGCAAAGGGCAGTGAGGCACTAGACAGTGGATATAGCCCTGAGCCAATCAGAAAGAGAGCGCAGTGCATGCGATTAGTTCCAACACGATCACGTTGACTCACGTTATTTTTTCGAGCGATCACGTTTTTTCTTTCTCCTCTCTTTCTTCTGTCCAGCAACAACCTACCCCAAAAAACTCAAGGTCAGTCTATTCTCAAGACAGCCCAGCACTATACCCACACTACACCTCCATGGACAACCTCCTACACCTACTACTTCAACAGCACCAACTCATGCTCCAGTAGTGGCAATCTTTCTCCCTCCAACGCGTGTGTTTTGCAAGGACTGACTCGTTGGTCACTCGGAAACAGGCTGTTTGAACTAACCAAAAAAAAGCAATTGCCACCACTCTGAACAGAACAACTCTCCTTCTCGTGCCATTTGACCAACATCATCCAGTCGACAACCATGGAGAACAACCAAGACGTCCAAGAAGTTTTGAACACGCTGGTAAGTTCCTGGAGGAGTCCGCTGGAGTAGGCAGAGCAGCAAAAAAAAAGAATGAGTAGAAGAAGAGTGCCTGTCTGAAAACACTCAGGAAACGAAGGAGGAAGGACGGAAGGACTGCTTTCAAATGAAGGGGACACGGTCCAATTGGTCCCAACACCCTCACTTCTCGATGCTGCGTCGTATGAACTCAACGGCCGTAATAACATTGAGTGTACATACTCGCAACTGACAGCCAACAATAACACTAACAACAACGCTCTTATGTGTACCATCAATGATGATAGTCAAACTCCATCTCAGCAAGCGAGTCCTTTGCATCATCAAACGAGTCCTTTGCGGCATCGATTGCCAAGGCAGCCTCGGCCGTGGCGGCCATGGAATCCACGCACTACGCCGAGCAACAGCAGAAGGACCACGAGCAGCTCCAGCGTATTGCCGCACAGCACCAGCAGGAGGTCCAGCAAGAACAACAACAACAGGTGCAACAACTGAAGGAAGAACAGCAACATCAACAGCAACAACAACAGGACCAACAGGACCAGCACCAGCAACAACAGCAGCAGCCACAGCCTCAGGTGCTTCCGCCCCAAGAGCAAGACCCGACGACTGCTGTCCTGCAGGCAGCAGCACTGCAGGATGAGCAGCATCAGCAGGTGTTGCAGCACATTGCCACTGCCGCCGCGGAGGCAGGGAGCACACTTGCCACTGTCCCCATCACAGCAAGGTAAACATCCTCCTTTTACTATTATCATGCGTGTTCACTTTCTTTGATAGCTGCACAAGGGAAGGAAGGGGCTCTGACGATAAGCAAATTTGATATTGACTTCTTTGCACGTGTCGTTTTATTGGCCCTCTCTTTCTCTTTATCATCCACACTACACATACAACATAGCAGCCCTCAACCTCCGGCCAAGGCCGCTGTAGGTTCAGCGGAATGGCACAAGATCCGTCGAGACAACCACAAGGAGGTCGAACGTCGGCGTCGGGAGACCATCAACGACGGCATCAACGGCCTCGCCAAGATGGTCCCTAACTGCGACAAGAACAAGGGCTCAATCCTCAAGGAGGCCGTCAAGTACATCAAGTCCGTCCTTGTAGAGAACGAGCGTCTGACGGGCGAGATTGCGGTCGCGACGACGGCAAAGTACGAGATTGAAAAGTATTTGATGGAGAAGAGCGTGGCCGAGGCGACCATCCACTCGCTCAATGTCCAGCACGAGCAGCTGAAGAGGGAATACGAGGAGCTGCGCCAAAAGATGGACGAGGCAGAAGGAGGCCCCTCGACCAAGAAGCAGCGCACCGAGTGAAAAAAGATACTATCGGACCCATTGCATAAACCTCCTACAACAAATACGTTCACTCGATACCTTACTCCATTGACCAAGTCTAGCGTGTGCCCTATGTTTCCCCACTCATGAAAAATACATACCAAAAACAACAGATATGAATAACCATTCATATGATATCATGCCGTAGAAACATAATTTATTCTGTTTCGCTTCAACCATCTTTTTTGTTTGTTTAGCATTAATGTAAGGCAAACAAAGAACGGGAGCTGTGTAGAAATCGACTATCAACGGATGAAAATTGTTGACCGTTGATGTCGACCACGGTATGTGCGGTTGTGCTCTCTCAGTTCCCTCAGCCCTCTTCCACATTTATTTACTCATCCCTGTATTGCTCTTAATTCTTCTTCCCTTCTTACTCCTCCTTCCCTCATACCCATCACACTAGTCTACCTGTCCACCCTTTCACCCATCATCCTTCTTCTGTTCCTCCCTTTCATCATCTTTCGACCTCCTTCATCGCCACTCACTCAATAAGAGGTCATTCTCCCTCGTATCGTCACCCACTCTCGAGGATGATCTCACTACCGCGGTCCGCCAAGCTGGCCTTCGGCTTCGTCATCATCTTCTGCATCTTTGCCTTCACTTTCCAGCTTCAGCCCTCCCTCTCTCGCGACAGGTTGAGTACACAGGATGACCAGTATAGTCGTGAACGTTTCCCACTGGAGAGGGCCACGGACCGTCCTTCAACTCCACTCTTCAAGGTATTGAGCGAGCCTTTTTGTTCGCCTTCCTTCACCAACCCAACCATGAACCTAAACAAAGAAACAGGGCTGTTGTTCTGATGGGTCAGTTGATAGTGACACAATCATGCTAGCATCTCCAGTGAGAGAAAGATCTATAACCTATTGTGTTGACTATTTCTTAGGTCCCAGACAACCTCCATCTCACTCATGACGTGGCAATCCCCCAGAATATCCCACCATGGACACAGGAGGACACAGACATGCTCGACACCACCATTGGATTCGATATGAAGACAAAGTTTATCAAGGAAGAGTACGGAAAAGAGGAGACGATCGACAACGCCGACAAGCTCAACTTTGCAGAGCTGGCGCGCGCCGAAAAGTTGTACAAGTCTCTCTGGAACCACGTCCACCCCACCTACCAAAAGCTTGCAGGACGCAACGACAGGGATAAAGAAAAGGCGCTAATCCAGCTGGCCAAGACTCATCCCGAGATTGATTTCCTCTTGCGACTGGAGAGACGTCTGTTCCCTTGGGTTCAGTATGTCCGTCAATCGTCGTTCTCGCTCCACAGCACCTTCAAGGGCCGTGGGTTGGTCTTTTGTGCAGGCAACAACCAGTTCGAGTTCGTGGTGACCTCCATCCAGGCTGTTCGCAATCGCTTGAAGTCCACCCTTCCGATCCAGGTCTTCCATATGGGCGATGGCGACATGTCCCCTGCTCGTCAGGACTATCTGCGTCAGATGGCGACCGATGTTGAAATCATTGATGTGACAAAAATTCTGGACAACGATTATATGCGCCTTGGTGGATGGTCTATCAAACCTTTTGCCATGCTGGCTTCTTCTTTTGAGGAGGTCATGTTTGTCGATGCCGATGCCTACTTTTTACAGGTAAGAGAGATCCCGGAGCATGTGGATTTATTTACAGTCTACTTCAAGATGCATTTGGTTTCATCATTGACTGAGCAAGCACTAATTCATTGACGATGAACATAAAATAGGACCCAGCAGTGCTCTTCCAGGATCCAGGATATTTGGCGACAGGAGCGTTGTTCTTTTACGACAGGACACTGTTCCCAGGCTGGACTGTTGGACCCGACTGGCTGAAATCGATCACGCCTATCCTCTCCTCGTTCCCCCGCATCTCGCGCATGTTCAGAATGAAGTCGGCCCACGAACAAGAGTCAGGAGTGGTCCTCATCAACAAGAAGACACGATTTTTGGGTTTGATGGGCACGTGCAAGATGAACGGCAAGTGGGAGCGCGACCTTGTCAGCTACAAGATCTTCCACGGCGACAAGGAGACGTTCTGGATTGGATTTGAGATGATCCAGGAGCCCTACGTCTTTATGCGCAACTACGGAGGCGTCATTGGAGAGCTCCGTCCCGACAACGAAAACTCCGTTTGCGGAGCACAGTTGCATCAGGATTACCGCGGTCGCCCCCTGTGGTGGAACGGTGGACTTTACCGCAACAAGAACGCTGGCGTGAACCGGTACCTTCAGTTCGACTACTGGATGACTGGAGGAGGAGACCAGAAGCATCGCGAGAGGGACACAGACGATCCCGTGGTTTTACAGAAGATTCTGAAGGAGTTGGGATTGTCGTCCAAGGATCAGATACCCAAGGAGCCCAAGGACGCGGACTGGGACTTTGGCGAGAGTTGTTTGGCAGGCGCTCGAGTCAACATGCTCACGCAGCGGGAAAAGACGCTTGCCAATGGCTTTGTCGGCATTGACAAGGTCGCGCGTGAGGACAGCCGTAGGATCAACAACGGCGAGGAGGTCAAACCTAGGGACCACAACTGGGAGACTGTTTAGAGACTCTGCGCAGGCGCACTGCCACTGCGTTGTTCGACTATTTATTTTTAATATCCGCGACATCCTTTTTGATATTCCAAAAACTACTACAATTGCCGAACTGCCGCCCTTCTTGTAACATAGAAAGATTCGATATTCGCAGAAAACATAAAAAAGGGATGATTGGCGGGCGGGCTATGTTTGTACGGCCTTCATCTTCACTTGCTTTTGATCCTGCCACTGCTTGCCAGCTTGGCATGTCATGTTATGTTTACCCGTGCGCTAATCTTGCGGCGTGGCTGAACTTGAAGGAAGGAGGGGGGAATAAAGCATGATGCTGGGCAAAAGCCTATGCACCCAGCCAACCAACCAGCCAACCGTATCCCCACAGCCAACAGTGTCCCCGCAGCCTGCCTCGTCGGAATGGACGCATAATTGGCTCGATGTCTAAAACATAGCGCGTTTCCTCTACATGCGATACTCGCCGCAGCGGTGTTTTTTTCACATAAAAAAGCTGGGATATCCCCGTCGTTATTTTTCACGCAATCCAGCTTCACTTCTCAATAAGACAAACAAAACAACAACAGCGAAAGCCCTCACTTAACCACTTAAGCTTGTGTTCCCCTTCTCGCCCACACAATCCCATGAAACTGCAATTGAGGCGACCGTATAACATGAACCAAAAGATGATGACACCCATCATCACAAAGGTCCTCCTGGTCGCTTCCTGCCTGGCCACTGCCGCATCCGCCTCTCCTCTCTACCGTCGCCAGTCGTCTCAAGAGTCCAGTTTGGTCCAGGATGCGCCTTTGGCCGGTGATCTGGCGGGGGTCCATCTCTTGCTCAACAACGACCTTGACTCCAATACGCCCAAGCATCCTGTTATCTTTCTCGCAGAGGCTAGGAGTTATAAGGATAGTCGGCATGTCTGTGACAGACTCGGCGAAGGTATTTACTTTTCTTGAACATTTTCAAAGGAGGTACCCATTTTAATCCTTGTAAAAGAGATGTTAACCAATTAACGTGGGATCGATGTCTTTTTGTTTGTCCTTTAGATTTGGTCGACTCTGGGAACCTCGGGTTTGCAAAAGACTTACTGGACATCACGCGTATTGCTGCCAACGATCTCAAGAAGGTGTCGCGGCTCTGGGTCAAGAACGCCGACACTTCCTCCTCTTCCTGCACAGCATTCGATCGCAAGTCTGGCCATACAGTCCAACTCCCCTGCATAACACACTTACCCGCCCTCTGCGCCAACACCCTCCCCCGTTACCAGATTGGTCCTGACGTCCATACCGACAAGACGAAACAAATCAAGGTCCGCACCCCCCATGCCGGCACCTATCAGGGATACCGTGACCAGAACCAGTTCCGGTTCTTGGGGATCAAGTATGCGCAGCCCCCTGTTGATCGACTTCGGTTCTTGCCTCCCCAGCGGATGAAGGCAGGTGATGCGGACAAGGCGAAGGATGCGACCAAGTATGGGTTCGTGTGTACGCAGGACGCGTATGAGGGGGATGCGAAACCTAACGCGACGGAGGAGATGTTTTCGTTGGGTGCTCCCGAAAGTGAGGATTGTCTGCACCTCAATGTCTTTACGCCGAGTTTATCAAGCGAGCAAGGCGGTAGTGGGAAGAAGAAGGGGTTGGCGGTGATGGTGTATGTTCATGGTGGAGGGTTCACGTCGTTCTCGGGGTCATCCCCTGTGTTTGAGCCTGGTAACCTTGTCTCGCGAGGCGGTGTCGTCGTTGTTACATTAAGTAAGCTCGTGTTCTATGTTTTGCATCAGATTTGAGTGTTTTGTTGACACCCTATGACGAATACTTACCTCCTTGTGCACTTTCTTCCCTACACTCTGTAGATTACAGACTGGGCATTTTCGGCTTCTTTGAGAGCCCACCTTTGATCTCTCGTTCCAAGGCCACGGGAAACCTTGCAATCCGAGACCAGATAGCGGCACTCCAGTGGGTCCAGGACAACATTGTCGCGTTTGGAGGTGATCCAGACCAGGTCACCATCTTTGGTGAAAGTGCGGGTGGATTCTCGATGCGCGCTCTTCTCTCGGTTCCTGCTGCATTTGGGTTGTACAAGAACGTTATTTCTCAATCAGACCTGCTTGGCATGTAAGTTTGACCTGGCCTGTGGTGCATAGAAAAGAAAGGAGATGTCCATTCTGGGTAAAACAATAAGAGTTGCTGACACGCACATGTCTTTTTCTTTTTCGCCTTTGTTAGTCCGTTCTCGAGCCCAAAGATTGCAGGAGAGATTGGCGCAGGATTGCTAAAGTACCTTGGCTGCTCGCCCTCCGACTTTGCCTGCGCACAGAGCAAGACCGCTGTCCAAGTCCAGATCGCAGAACACAACGCCACCATGGATGTCATCCTGGCCGACGGAAACGAATGGTTAATGAACGCCGGAAGCGTGTACCGACCCACCATCGACGGCGACTTTTTCCCAGGTGACTTTGCAGATCTTGTCAGGACCGGTCGCTATAACCGCAAGGCGAATATCCTATGGGGCTCGACTCGGGATGAGGCGGCGGCGTTCTTGCCCTATGCCTTCCCGAAACCTATCCCACTCGACGAGGAGGATAAGGCTTTGGCGGGGTACTTACTGGAGGACCGGACCAAGAAGCTCTTCACCTCTCCCGCCTACGCGCTCAACAAATCCGATACCGACACGATCCGGAACGAGCTCTCGATTGCGGTCACAGACTTGCTCTGGGCGTGTGCGGTTCAGAGGATGAGTCGAGGCACGGCAAGTCAGCATTCGAAAGTCTACACCTACAGGATGGACTACGGCCGCAACATCTACTCGACATTTAGCGACATTTCTCCCCCATTCTGTCGCGGACGCATTTGCCACGCTGACGATGTGATCCCTTCATTCGGATCTGGGGATGTGAAATATGGCACAGTCCAGACGGGCTCTGATGCTCGCTTCTCAAGGCAGGTGATCGATCGGTTCGTTACATTTGCCAAGACCGGGAGCCCGAACCCGAAGAAGGATAGTGGGGTGTTGGGGCTTGCGGCGAGGAATGCGGATGTGACGAGTGTAAAGTGGCCCGAGTATGTGAGTGGAGAGGATCGGGTGTTTGTGTTTGAGGAGACGGCGGGGCGGGTTGAGGTTGGGAAGGATACGGAGCGGTGTCATTGGATTGGATTGAGAAGAATGTACATTATGATTATCAGGTCCATGCGCCTAATGGCAAGTTTGTGCCTATTTTCCCCTAGATATGTTTGTCATTTAGTTATCTATGTTTGTATAAAGTTTCTTATTTTTTTCTCCATGAACACGACGATGACAGTGAAGTTGAGGATGAGGATGAGTATGAATCATAACAGGGGCGGACGAAAGATGGGGGGATGGTTAGACATAGGATGACCAACCGATCTGAACCTAGATGTTTACCAAGGAGATACTGGTCGTTCAGCTTACTTATACAAAACTATATATACAATACTATATATATCTTTGATGAAATCGATGTCGTCTTTCGCGTCGACGATGTGTGTGTTTGTGATTTGTGGGGTGTTGGTGTTTGTAAGAACGATACAAAAAAGCGAATGGGCGATGCAGTGGCAATAAGTCAATGCATATTGCATTGATATGCGCGTGAATAATCTCTGTGCTTGCGGACCAAATTGTTATGCGATAGGTGTTGTGCGCGTAGTACGCTCGTCATCTCTCGTTCTTTTTCCATCGGATAGCCTATCTTCCAAACTGGAAGAGAAATAATAGCTCTGAGATTGTCGCATTTTTTGGCGGTGCATTATGCTGCGTTTTCCGGATCAGAACGGCCAATCTGAAACAACGAGGAAAAAAAGGTTTCTCGTTTACCGTCCACGTCCTCATTTTTCACCTTCCACTGTCTTTACCCCGCACTCCAACTCTTTTGTTTTCTCCCATACCTCATCTGTCAGGATCCTCTTCACACAACAAATAAAGTATTCATCATGCCAACAGGAACGACGCTCTTTCTGGCGATTTGCTTTGCAGCTGCTGCTTTACCTTACAGTTCAACAATCGCATCTCCTTCACCTTCATCAATCTATTCACTCAACCTCAGCAGCAGTAGCTCAAATTTGACAGGACTAGTGAAAAATGCCCCCGCAGCCAAGGACATCTCGGGGATTCATCTTTTACTCGATAACGACGTTGACTCCCAGACCCCAAAGAACCCTGTCATATTACTTTCGAAACCAAGAGTATACAAGGACAGCCAGTCAACTTGCACCTTATTGGGCGAAAGTATGCATGGCAACACAGCTTGGTTACAAATTGAACATTTTTTTTCATATATTAGCAGATCACTCACACAAGTATTGGTCGCTCTCTAAACTATTGTAGAACTCGCCTCGGGCAGTACCCCCGGTCTACAACGATTGCTCAACACAACTCCAGTGGCTGCGAGTGAGGTTAAGGGCGGCAACCAGTACTGGGTCAATAACGGCACTGGAGGAAGTGCTAAATGCACCGCATTCGACCGCAAGACCGGCCACACACTCCAACTTTCCTGCTCAATCAAGTTACCAGCCCTCTGCACCAACTCCATTGCTCGCACTCAAGTCGGGACCAACAACGACAAATCCAAGCAGATCAAGGTCAGGACACCCAAGGCAGGAACGTGGCAAGGATACCGCGACCAGAACCAATTCCGCTTCCTAGGGATCCCCTACGCGGAACCACCAATCGGAAACCTTCGATTCCAGAAACCTATGCGACTCAACCCACGCAAGTACGGTGGTAACAATAAAGTCAATGATGCGACCGAATACGGATTCGTCTGCACACAGCTGCCACTCGGGATCAACTTGACTAGTGAGCAATGGGATTTTTTTCTTGGCGCCAAACAATCGGAGGATTGTCTGCACTTGAATGTGTTTACGCCGTCGTTGAAGGACAGTCGATCCAAGGGGTTGTCAGTGATGGTCTATGTTCATGGCGGCGGGTATGCTGCCTTGGCATCTTCGGCGCCTATCTATGAGCCGGGAAACTTGGTCTCTCGAGGAGGGGTTGTTATAGTTACTCTCAGTAAGTTGCTTTCAACCTGACATTGTTACCATGTAATTTTTTTTCGCATGCGATATTGACTGAGTTGTGTCCTCTTTCCATGTGTAGACTATCGAATGAGCGTCTTTGGTCTCTTCGAGAACACCCCTGCCATCCCAAGATCCAAGGCCCCAGGAAACTTGGCTACCAGAGATCAGATCGCCGCATTGCAATGGGTACGTGACAACATCGCGGCATTTGGAGGCGACCCTAGCCAGGTCACGGTCTTTGGAGAGAGTGCTGGCGGTTGGTCGATGCGTGCGCTGCTTTCAGCCCCCTCTACTTTTGGTCTCTACAGGAACGTTATTTCTCAGTCAGACCCGATCGACATGTACGTTCTTCATTTGAAAGACTGCCGGTACCATATTGACAAAGATGCTATTTTTTGTTAGCAACTAATACAACATTGTCCTGACGATGAAATCATAGCCCGCTTTCGAACCCCAAGTTTGCAGGAAAGATTACCGACCTGACAATGCAGAACCTCGGATGCAAGTCGTCAGATCTGGCCTGTGCACAGAACAAATCGACGGATGAGATCACTGCGGCACAAACCAAGGCTCTGGACGTGTTCCTGCGACAGCCCGAGAACAGCTGGGTCCAAACCGCCGCCGTCTTTCGCCCCTGTGTTGACAAGTCCCTCATACATGCCGATTTCGCCGAGCTGGTCCGAACAGGAAAATACAACAGAAAGGCTAACATCATGTGGGGATCGACCCGGGACGAGGCAGGCGCCTTTGTGCCACTTATTCTTCCTAATGTGATCCCTTTAGTGGACGAGGATGCGGAGCTAGCGAAACTGATACATAACAACAGGACACGAGGACTCATCCGCTCGCCTTACTACAAGACCAATGCGTCTGACCCCGACACTGTCCGCGATACGTTTGGCGCTGCCAGTACGGACTACTACTGGACGTGCCCCATCCAAGTCATGAGTCGAGGCACTGCTGTCCAAAAATCGAATGTCTACACCTACATCATGGATCACGGACGAGGAATTGATGGAGCTCTGGTGAAGGGACAGGTCGGGTACTGTACAGGGCGAGTCTGTCACGGCGACGACAACATCCCAACTTTCGGATCTGGCGATGCTCTCCCCGGAGTTGAGCAGACAGGCGGCGATGCTCGGTTCTCGCGCCAGGTCATAGACCGCTTCACTACTTTTGCCAAGACTGGAAGCCCCAACCCGAACAAGAAAGCTGGAAATACCAGTAGTAATCTTGGCGCAGCATTCCAAAACCCAGATGTGACGAATGTCCAGTGGCCCAAGTACGACAAGTCGAATCCTGTGTTTTTGTTCAATTTACCTAATAGTACGGTTGTTCGGAATGCAGATGTGGCCAAGTGTGAGTGGACGGCGAAGAATATCGAGTTTGATTATCAGGTTCACGGACCTACCGGCAAGTTTGTTCCCATTTTTCCATAGGCCCCTCCTCTTTGCATTATTGCCCTTTTTTTGATGAGGTAGAATAAAGTAATAGCAAAAGAACCTTGAGGTCAACATTAGGGAGGAATATGAAGGAAAAGGAATAACACACGTTTTGGACATCGCATTTTTTTCTGTTCGTAATGATTAGTTCTTTCTTCTTATCACACCAGATGTCAATTTCCACCTTCATTATTACTTCTTTTTATTAAAAGACATGTTGTCTAGTACCCGCTCCTCATGCTCTTTGTTGGTGCTTGTCTACTCGTCCGTTTATTATCTCTCTTCCTTCGTTCCGAATTCGTTGCAAATGGTGAGTTGGGGGTTGGGTCATATTTGAGGGCGGGGGGTTGGTGGCGATTGGCTTCTTCCATGACGACTCGAGTGCTGGATGTGTGGATGTGGAGGGCCTCATGTCGCACGGAGACCGAGGTGTGAGAGGATAGGAGAACCGGGGTTCTAAGATAGAAGAAAAGTATGTGTGTGGCATAGTAAGGAGTGAAGGGCGGGAAAGAAAGAAAGAAAGAAAGAAAGGTGGAAAGGATGAACGAGGGTAGGAATGTAGGAAGAAATGAAGGAAAGAACAAAACGCAAAAAGAAAGACGAAAGAAGAAAGATGAAAGAAAGGAAACACCGTCATTCATTGGTATAAACGCGTTTGTCTCAGCGTCAAAGAGATCAAACGCAGTCCTGCTTGTCTCATTCAGCAAACGTCTTGTTTGTCTATCTGTCGTATGAACTCTTGACGCCAGGAGGCTAACTCTCATTCTCTTCTTCATCTCGGACCCGTGCCTTTATGGAGGTAGATGTTCTCTTGACCATTGCGCGAACCGCAACAATCGTGGTGTTCCCTCTACCATTCACAAGACCATACGTAAGGTTCATTTTTTCTTCTCATTAAGGCAACAACAATGACAGCGACAACGACAACGACAGCGACAACGACAACGACAACGCCAAAAAACGGCCGGTCCCCACAACCTTTCTCACTATTCTTTATTATCAATGAGACACTCACTCACAGAAGGATGGGAGCGAAAGCATAGAAAGAACGTTACATAGATTTGAAAGGCAGGGTGAAAGGAAAGAGAAACACAAGAAAAAAAAATAGGAAACATTGGAATACGAGGATGACCTGGGGGGAAGTGTGTGCAAAGTTAACTTTCGACTGAATTTTGTGGTTTGGTGGCGCCAACTTGTTGCTTTCATGGACAGTCACTTTCACTTCTATTTTAAAGTCTGCATGCCAACTCAAAACTTTCCAAAACTACCATTCCTTTTCTCGCATTCACAAACTACATTCCTGAACCCAGAACACCTCTCCTTGTCTTCACACCACCATTAGCTCAAAGCAGCCGTACATGACTGGAGACCTGGACCAGGACGGAAGTCCGCATGGTCAAGCCCACTCATCATCCTCTTCATCATCACCATACTCCTTCTCGTCCAGCTCGCTCAGCACACCCACTCACAACGACAAACACGCCTCACCCGACCAGGAAACTGTGACAATTGTTCGTCATACCTCAAGAGACCGCGTCTCTTTTGGTCTCGATACCGATGCAGAAGGTTTTTCCTCAGACGAGCCACAACCAAAGGAGAGCCGTATCCGGTGGGCGATACTGGGGGCCGCCTGTCTAGTCCTCTTTGGCAACTACTACGCATTCGACAACCCAGCAGCACTAAACCAGCCACTCCAGGAATACATGGGCATGTCCAATGATACCTACGCCTATTTCCTCAACATTCTTTATACATCGTACTCGCTACCCAACATTGTCTTGCCTTGGTTGGGAGGGTACGCATCGGATATCTTTGGTCACCGCCGGCTACTCATCTTCCTCTCATCGATTGTTGCGTTTGGACACTTTGTCGTCTGTCTGGGAGTTGAGCGGAAGAGTGTCCCCATGATGGTGCTTGGGCGAGTTCTCTTTGGCGCTGGTGAGAGTCTGGCGGTCGCCCAATCGGCGATCACGGTCAAGTACTTTCAAGGCAAGGAATTGGCCATGGCCCTGGGCATCAACCTATGGTAAAGCAACACGACCATTTTATTTCCTTATTCCCTCTTCCCATTGCGTTTCGTATCATGGTCCCTTGTAACTGCGATCAAGAATCACACACCTCTTCTCGTGATGAAGGCTCAATCAAGTTGCTCTGGCGTTTTTGATTTTTTTCCCTCCCCTTGATCCCGTCCTTTAGAAAGTATGTGCCAGTAAGATACTGGGACTTTTTCTGCTCTCTTACCGACATTCCCAATTTCTCATCCCATGTCTACTTTCCTTATCCCTAAAACGCCGTGTATTTATAGTATCGCACGTCTCGGAAGTGTGTTGAACGACATCCTGACCCCCTATATCTGGTCTCGATCGAATGTCCCATCCGCCTTCTGGGGAGGCTTTGTGTCATGTATCCTCTCCTTCATGACCGCATGTCTCTTAGCGTGGCTGGACCGACGATACGAGTCTGAGGTTGCGTCAGGATTCTCTCGAGTGCCAACTCACCCGACCGATGGTCGCTTTTCCCTTGAAGTATTAGACACAGGAGCAGCATCAACAAACGTCCACCGATATGATCCCCCAACGGCGGCTGCAAATAAGTCACGAAGAGCTACTACCTCGGCAGAAGTCATTGGAATGGAGTCACTGGGGAGCAAACGACCCATGGGTGTTGACGGTCTGGAGGAGGGGGGGATTACTTCGTCAGATGACAGCGAGGATAGCTCTCGTGAGAGCGTGGACCACAGGAATAGCCAGGATCTAATAGTACGCGACAGAGTGTCGTCGAGGACCTCTATTCGTAGCAGGAACAGGACAGATGGAAACGGCAACGGATCGTCATCATCAGCCAGGGCGAACTGTCTACGCATTTTGAAACCCGTGTGCGATTACTCTCAATCGGCCTGGGTCTTTTTCCTGATGACGCTGTTGATGGTCGGTGTCCAAGTGCCGTTCAACAGTATCCATGCGGGATTCCTTCAGATGAGATGGTATCACAACGATCCTCAGAAAGGTATACCTTCTTTCCGCGATGCCTCTTTTGCAATTATCTTTTTTTTCTGCGCTTTGAATTTGCTCCGCACCTTCCGCATTTGGACAATTGAAACTTCCCGAGCTCGATATTTGTATCTTGTTTTTTTATCCTCACTATAAGCACCCGTCATCATCGATAACTCTGGTATCTGGGTGTGTTTTGTTTGTCTGGCGTGGGCGCACATTCATTTATTATTATTTTTCGTTTCCTTCCTGCAAAATAGCCGCACAAATCATGACAGTTCCCGACCTCTTTTCAGCGATCCTCGTCCTCCCCGTCGGATACTTTGTGGATCACTACGGCCAAAAGACATGGCTCTTCATGTTATGTGGACTTATCATTGGATCGTCTCATTTTGTCTTGGGGATCATCCCCGTCCCAAGCCCCGTCCCTGCCCTGGTCGCCCTGGGGATCGCCAGCGCTATCGGCGCCATCTTCACTAGCGCCATCCCTGTCTTGGTCAAACCGCATCAAATTGCCACCGCGTAGTAAGTGAACCCCCGATCCTCGTTTCTTACGTCTTGTAGGAACCCATTGGTTTTAGGTCGGGTCAATTGAACTTGAAAAGGCCCAAGCGAATCAGGACCTAGAGGATGAACATGAGGAGAAGGGTGAAGAGTGAGTAAATAAGGCGCAACGGTCAACTAACAATCGTACCTTTTTTCTGTGCCACCATTCCCACCAAATATAGTGGCATATCTTCTTCCGCCATGAACCTAGCCTTCACAATATTCCCACTGATAGTCGCCCGACTAATGACGCTAGACCCAGGTGTATACACCTACGTGGAGGTGTTCTTCTCCTGCTGCGGGCTCTTTGGGTTCCTCCTTGCTATCCGGTTACGGTGTCTTGATGTCCACGGCATCTTGGACCGTAAGGAGATTGATCGAAAGCCGCGTCGTAGTCGAGTCGAGTCCTGAACACCATCGAGCGAGATTGATCGAGAAAGAAAAAGAAAAAGGGTTGTTTTGATTTGGTGTTAGTGATCTAGTCCTGTTTTACATGAAAAATAACTAGTAGCACGGCCATCCCATCAATTCATATCCCTCACTATACGAAAACGCGCATCATAGGCCCATAATAGAAATAAAGTAAGATTGCCCTTTTTCTGTCTTGTGCCACTGATCGAGAGACATGAGTGTTTTGAAGGAAAGTGGCGATGATGACGATGGTGATGATGACGGTGATGATGATGATGATGGTGATGGTGTGTGTGTTTTGTCCATATAGCATCCAAGTCCCTTGCCACTGAGATCATGATGTCTTTTTTTTTCTGTCGGCGACGAAAATAATTCTCTGTGGCGTCGCGGATCGATATCAGCACAAAGGTCTCCATATCAGAGTCAGGAACATTCACTTGGAATATTAGAGCTTTGGCGGAAGGAAGGAAGGAAGGCCTAACAGGTGAGGAACAGAAACTATACCTGCGCGTAGACAAGACAAATATCACTGTCCCGGTCCGTCATGTCTTGCCCACCTACCTCCTGCGTCAGAGTAAGCCCCTTATCAGGCACTGGCGTAACACAACACTGGGTGTTGGATTTCTGAGGACACCTCAGACTTCAGAGCCTCCGTCACAATCATCCCTCCTTGCTGCTGTTGTTGATGATGAACTCTAAGCGCTGGGTCCATGTCTCTGATATGATCTATGTTTGCCCAAAGGGATCTGTATAGAAATAAAGGTGTCTCTCTTCTCAGTGAGACAACGACGTTGATGGTTGTGCCCCTTGTCGTTTCGGACTGTCCTGACGTCAAGACACAGCGCAAAAAATTGGAGTACCTTGAAACCGGGCTTGTAGATTCCTCCATCTGCGTGCCTGTAGATTCCTCCATCTGCGTGCCCCGTGTGTGTTGGTGGTGTTTTTCCGCAATGTGGGTTTGTCTGTGTATGTGTGATGAGGGTAGTGTCGCGTAAGAGAGATGGGTAAAAGTACACGGGAGATAATATAAGAGCATCTAGGAAAATGTACAAATGGATAAGGATAGAGGATGATGCGTAAAAGAGAAGAGGATGGAGAAATATCTTTTTCCTCCGCGGACGCCCAGAAAGGCAATGAACAAAAAAAAAAAAAAAAAAGCAGAGAGCTGAGTCCCAACGTGCTGGGTGGAGGGAATTGGATACAGTACCGTTCTCTTGGAATTGATGGAAAGCAAAGGTGAAGAGTTTCTACTCCGACTTTCATTTTGTTTTTTTTTAGGTGCATGCAAGATGAGGATGTGCACGTTTTTCTTTGGAGCATCATCATCATCCCATGTCACATCCCCCGTCGGAAGCACAAATGAAGCGGACATGCATGAACGATGGAAGGAATGGGAGAATACCTTTTTGCATGTTGTGATTTTATTTACAGCTCCTCCTCCTTCTATTTCGCTGCTTGAACCTTCTTTTCATGTTCTGGACCTCCGCCTGTCGTGTCACCTCCAATTCATCTCCTCATGGTATTCAATCGGTCAAAATGTGTCGGCGACTTATTGCTTGTTTGTTTGTTTATTTTTGTTTGTTAAAAATCAATTGGCGCCCCCTATTCAGTTGCGAGACAGTCATTTATGAAAGCAGTTCTTTTTTCTATGATTTGTTATTGGCTCGTTGTGCAGCGAATAGGGTCAATGGCTCTCGGTCTGGCATTAGTCTATACAACGAGAAAACGGTGCTTCTTTCTCTCCTTCAAAGACCATCACCACCATCATCATCATCATCATTGGCCCTCATTTTAAAGGGAGTTCCAAACAAAACTAATTAGTTTGAAGCCTCCCTCCTCGAGTCCTGGTTGGCTACCACCTCTGGACTTTTGGACTCCCTCCAATGGCTGACATTCGTCCTCTTCATCCTCTCTCATTTATCTTCAATTGCCCCTCTAACAACAAGCATAGCGTCATCTCTGTCATCGGTCCTCTCGTCATAACAGCAACTCCTTTATCTCGCCCCTGATCTAATGGTGGTGTTCCTGAGAAATATACTTGTGAAAGCGTACTAGTTCGCATGAACATGAAGGATCAGACGAACAGAGTTAGAGCGAAAGGAGAGCGCACCGGGCAATGACTCTGAAACTGTTATGACGCAGCAATAATAAGGCCACCCAAAAGGAATGAGTTATCGGCACACTTCTAGATTTCGTCCACGGACCTTCTCTGTCAATTACACACAAAGCGGCACACAACAGGAGGAGACTAAGTACGTAATGGGTTTTATGGCTTCTTCTTTAGAATAATGGAAAAATGGACATCCAAGAACAACCACAGCAAAGAGGAAGGAGTAACCTGATTTCCAAAAATACGGTTGAACAGGCAAGGAGGTACCGGTACGACACGCTGTGGCACTATTTTTGAGCTTTTTTGTTATTTTTCGGTAGTACCAAGTAAGGGAAGGAAATGGGTGCGCACGTTTTTTTTTTTTTTTTGTTTGAGGAGAGATGGAAGTAATGGAAGGGCGTTTAACCGATGCATGGTGAGGAAACGAGAGTGAAAAAAGAACGAACAACAATTTCCCCTCGGAGAAATGGAGATATGGTTGAGCCATCACGCGAGTCGTTTCCATCTTTCATTTCTGACTCTCATCTTGCTCCTCGCTCAATTATTCTTCCTGCGCATGCGAGTCCCTTCTGAAGAGAAAAACGTGGACTGGCCCAAGTGTTTTTTTTGTTTTCGTCCCTCAATTGATCCATGCAAGTGCTCTTTACCAATAGGGGAACCTCTCTCTGTTTGTTTTGTTGCGTTGTCGGGACTCAAAAAAAACCAAAAAAAAACATGCACAATGAGGTATTGCTATTTCCTTCCCGTCAGAGAACGAGCTCTCTCAAAGAAAATTTTTCGCTTTATCCAACCCCTATTCAATACAATCCCTAATTGTTACTCTATTGAATTCTCTCCTTAATCTCCACCTTCATTTTCTTCCCGCAGGCTATTTTGGCCATTTGGCCGTATTTTTCATTTTATGCTTTTTCGCCCTCTCTCTTGTGCGACCATCAAAAGGGCATACTGGGCATACTTAAGAGGGAGGAGCGGAGGTAGAAGGATGCTTGGACTCTTGGACCTCAGATAAATCAAGGGGGGTGGGGGGATTTGAAAAAAAAGGGCGAAAAGGAACATTGAGAGACAAGCGACCCATTCGATGAAGACAAGAAAACGATGCCTCTTTTGTCAAGGTGCTTGAACTAGAGAGTATAGGAAACAGAACTACTATACTTGTTATCCACATTCGAGTTCAAGCGTTCTGTATAGGACAGATATATATGCGAATGTGATCATATTTTCAAGGTGGTCGCTATTGTTAGTCGTTATATGTAAGAGCGCAAAAAAATGACCAGTAGACCTGATATGAGAAGTATGCTCGAGGAAGGACGGAGGCTGAGAGAGGGAAACAGAGGATCGTCGATGCCGTCATAAGGGATGTGGAAGTAGCAAGAACGGTTTGAGAGAGGAAAAGAAATGATCAGTGAAATTAATGGTATGGTAGGAGGTGAGGAAAGATGAGGAAAGGTGAGAGACGAGTGTGTGAAATGATCGTCAGAAGCGAAGAGGGGGAAAGGTCAAACTGGAGGATCCGCTTCTTTTGGCTTCTTGTCGCTGTGGCATGAGGTTATAATAGCAAAACGAGCAAGGATTGTAGGATGAGGAGGAGGTGGAGGAGGCGAAAAGTGGAGAGAGTAAGAAGGGAGAAGAAATTAGAACTTGGGGTGCCAAGAGGCTTTATATACGTTTTCGCTGGAGGCGAGGGTGGAGTAGGTAGGAAGATGATGACGGTGATGACGATGTCGACATTGAATACAGTACGAGAGAGGGGAAAGGGGAGAGAAGGGGGGAAGAGAAAGGTGAGTCCAACCCAATCCAATCGATCACTTGGAAGTATTGTGTACGATCCCCTTGTATCCTTGTGTTTCCCTTTAGTCCGTTATCTCAAGAATACTGATCGAATATAATTGCTCGCTCATTAACTGCCCAAGCCCTCATTGCGGAGAAGAAAAGGAGTTACCACTCTTACTTGAATTGGATTTGAGAATGAGCAGGTGGGCAGTGCCTCACTTACTTCGATCTGTGTGTAATATAGGAGCTCTCCTCCTCTAGTGTGAGTGGCGAGTGTGTGTGCTGTTGTGTGGCGTGTCACTGAGTGTGACATCTGTGTGTGTGCCCTGTGCGTGAAACATACTGGCAACCTTAATCCAATCAAGTATCCTGCCTTCCTTCTTTCCTGTTTCCGTTTGTTTTTGGAATTCGTTTACCTGATTGAAGGGTTCGAAAACTAGCCCGGCTCTGTTTTTAGACGCTGCAAGGTTTCGTTCACTCACTCACTCACTCACTCATTTACTCACTCACATTCTTCGTCCCTGAAGACAAGTCGTACTTTCTCTCCAATTGAGTAAAAAATTACACGGAGGTATTTTTCTTACTCCTATGACGAAAAGTTAAAAAAAGAGCAAGAACAGGATGTCACAAGAAAGAGAGTACGAGCGCAAGAATGCAAGGGGGTGTTGTTGTTGGCCCATGTACAAGTGCATGTCCTGGGCTTGGTCCTGGTCCTGTCTTTCTTTCTGTCATTATGTCTCCTGGACGGCTCTCGATTTAGACATTCCAATCGCACATATCAACCAGGACAGGCCGCCCGACTCTGCGATTTCTTATTTTCCTCCTGCCTTCCCTTGCATCCTGAAAATGCCGTTCAAACTCGTCATCAGGAGTATGTAGTATTCTCACAAGGTAGCAAACCATAATTGTCCTGCTACTTCGTCTGCTCCTCAAACAAGGAAATAAACAGCTCTCCATCCTTGTTGTTAACGTTCGTTCCATGTTTCATCGGCCAAGGGTTCTTGTTGTTTTCTTCCTGAATTTGCTCACAAGCATTCCTTTGTATAATCCCTTGCCTGCTGGGACGGCACTGCAAAGAGTGGTCATCGCGATATCGACTGACTAAACAACGCACTCCTGAAAAAAGCCTAAAGTGACATCATTGAACCGATTAAGAGTGTGTATAAGTACAAGTTAATGAGATGTCGATCCAGGAGACGAGAGGTGTAGAGATGTGTTTTGACAAGAAAGGTAGAAGGGGACCATCGCGTCCTTTTATAACTCGTCAATTTCTCAACTGCAAGAAAAAAAAAGTGGTAGACAATGCAATGCTTGCAATTGGTGCCTTTTTTTCCTCCGAGGAGTAAAAAAAATGTGCGCTTTTGGATGACCAACACAACAAGATCGGGGAATGGATTATCCTTCCATGGTGGCAATGAGTCAATGGTGGAGATGGCTGGTGAGTGGTGTCGTCAAGAAAAAAAGGACATTGAAAAATAAATAGGAAACGGCCAAGGGAAGGGACGGCGGAGTCTTTTTCTTCCTTGCATTTCGCGTCGGTTGTGGCTGTAAAAGGAGATAAACAACAGGGGCGATATAACTACAGTGGATTGAATAGCGTTTTTGAATTGTGACCAGACCACCTGTGAGTCCAATGGTCCAAAGAAGGTTATTGTCACCAGTGGAGAGACGAGGGGATTAAGAGCAGCGTGGCCTTTTCGCCCGTTCGCCCTATTTTTAGTGCTCTCTTTGTTTGTGTTTCCCCCCATCTCTCTTCCCTCTGTGTTTGTGTTCCCTCTCTTCCATCTCTGCTGCATGCTTGCGCTGGAAATGAAAAGGAGAGCGAAAGAGAAGAGAGAAGAGTGTTGCCCGTGCATACCGCGCCTAGGCCCAAAATGGAAGGGATCCAGGGAGAAACTGGGCTCCTCGCAGAACAACCTCCGCTCTCCTTCGCTCAGCAAAAAAGTGGCCCCTCCCTCCTCTCCACTTGTGTGACAGATGTTTGTTCATCCCTTTTTTTTTCTCTTTGTTGTTGCTATTAATGTTTGATCTGCGGAATGGACATGGACAATAACTCTGCGGCGGATGGATTACACCTTTACAGTATCAATCGGTTGACGGACCCATCTCCTGGGATGGAAAAACAAAGGTAGAAAGTGGCGCTCGGGTTACCCGCGATCGGCTAGTCTGAGTCCACAAGTCCACGCTTCGTCTCGGGGCAGGGTGGGATGCCAAGACGCTCTTACAAGGATAAAACAAAGACTACCAAGTAGTCCTCGCAAGTTCTCTCTCGTGATCGATTGATTCGTCACCTTGGGGAGACCTGGTCCACAATGTTCAACGTACAGAGTCGTACGTGAAACATCAAGCCACTGAAGGGAGGGAGAGAAAAAAAAAGACTACGAGTCCAGCCTCCAACATCGTCGCATGAATCAGGGTTTACCATCCTCCCCCACCCTCATCCCTGGCAGACTAGTCATTTATTTTTCCCGCTCCTCTGTCAGTCGACGACCACCCCTTTTTTTAACACACACACACTCTCTCTCTCTGGTTCAAAGCAAGGTGACCGCAGCCTGTCGCTCTTCTAGACTAGCTCTAGTAACAACGCCCTCTTCCCTCCCGCCTTTACGCCTTTGACGTTTGATTCGTCCAGCCGTCGAAATAAACATTGAGGGAAGGACCGAAACTCCAAAAGTCTCAAATTATTAGGATTGACTGGTCCATCAAAGAAAGGTAAGCAAACAAATCGGAGGCAGTGTGAAGAAGGATGGCGGACTGGAGAACTGGGAAGCTGGGAAGCTGGGGGAGGAGTGAGAGGGAACCAATGCAACGACAGAGCCGCAGAGAACTAACTCTACGCGGTAAAAATCTTGATACGAAACAGACAATCGAGAGTGGGAAGAGAGGAAAGGGATCGGACACACCCATGGACAGAAAACAACAAACAAACAAACAAACAAACAAACAAACAAACAAACAAACAAACAAAGGAAGGGACGAATAGAAAGCCTTCTTTTCGAAGAGAACAATTAGGCCAACCACAGGAAGGTTAGTCACTTTGATTGGCAAGGAGAAGGGGGAAAGAAAGATGGGAGGATGGGTTGAGCATGGGTGTTCATGTCCCTTGCGGTGTTAGGAATTTATTGAGCGATGGGCGGGTATGAAATGCTCTGTACAACCAGCAGCAGCAACAACAAAAGAGAAGCGGAAGAAGGGCATTCTGGAAAAAGCGCACAATTGAGAGCATGTCAGCAAATAAACAAACAAAAAGTGCTGCAGTGCATGGCATGGACTGCAACCACCTTCTTTCAGCCTCATTGCTGGGCCTGAAATTTACAAGGGAATAGGGGGACAAAGCATCTAATCCGACCACAGCGAGAACCCAATTTTCTTTTTGAAAATTCCAAACACCGAGATTGACCCAGAAGTTGCTTCTATGGCCATTTCCCTTCTAAAACCCTACCATAGTCTTGTTCTTGTCAGCACCTTGCATAAAAGGATTGGGCGTTCTGCCCTTTTCTCCGCGGAACCTTCAGTTCTCTTTGTGTTTGTTTTTTTTTCTGTTTTTTTTTGCTTCTTTCTTTCTTTCCTTGCATGTTACATGCATCCTCCCTTGATCCTGCAAAATCTTATCAATATCAACCATGCACTAGCACACACGGTAATGCCGTTTCCACTAAATTGCACCTGTGTCCCTTGCTCTTTCTTTCTGCCGTCGTGTGCTGTGCATACTCCCCCTACCTTGCAAGTTGCAACACCTTCTCGATCTTGATACAAACCTACTTATTCCTCCGACAATGTTGATTCCCCTGATCGTCTTGACCCAAGGGCATCCGTCCTTTTGCTGGTGACCCTGATTTCTTCTCTTCAATGCCTTTCTATCGCCTCTTATTGTTGTGGTTTGCTCTTTATCCTTCTTCGTTCATGCTTATGTGTTTTGTTCGCTGTTGTTCCTTCTCTTTGCATGAAACGTCTTCTTCATGTTCATGCAATTTCAACGTCAACCCTATTTGCTTCTTCTGTCGCGTATCCTTCGATCACCTTTTCGCCTCACCCATAGCCCCATGGTTTTGACTTAGAGGCAGGGTCCTCGTAGAATTGTGTTTGCAGGAATTCGCCCTTTTGTCAGTTACATGATCAAACACAAACTGCTACCTATCTGACTGTTCATTCACATTGTCCTCATTTTTGACCAATCCTAGTAGAGATCCGTGGAACTGAAAATGAGCTAACGACATGATCTGGTCTCCTCTCTCGATCTGCTGTCATACACCAATCCCTGTTGTTAGTTGGGGGCTTGATGTCTTGAGTAAAGCGAGAGAGCATATGTCATTCTGGACCCCTTGATTGCGTGCCATCACAGTAGGCTCGTACTATTGAAACCTAACCATTCGCATTTTGAGTAATAAGCCCCTAGTTAGTTAATATATCCTCCTCCAGGTCCAAAAGAGCCGTCATCGTCCGTTTATTATCCAGCTATCTGACTGGCTGGCCGGTCAGTAATGGGACCGTTGGCGATGATATGACTCGTTCGCGTCATAACTATTGACAAAATCTATGGGACCAAATACAATGATGGTAAAGGGAACATGTTGCTCACACTCTCATCCTACAACATACACACACGAACAAAGGAAGAAAAAAAACGTGGCTCGGGCTCCCTTCCTTTCTCTCTCCCTTTCTTCATCCCCTTGAGCACTCACTCACTGGGATGGCCTGCAGGAAACATGATTAGTAGTGGAGTCAACCATCTACTACTGTTACCCATCCTCCTCTCTCTCTACTTTCCATCTTCGTCCTAAGTTTACTCTATTTTTCTTCATTTTTAGTCCTGTCCAGCTCTTGCACGCCTTTTGCCCTGGAGCGAACTAGATCAACGACCCCACCTCGGCCCTTGCCCTTTACATTTTCCTCATTCACAGAGAGAAATGAACAAAAGACAACAAGAAAAGAAATGAAGGGGAAGGGGACGAAAATGAGAGGAGGAAGCCATGCACTGTTTTCTTGAGCTGGGTTTTTTTTGCATAAGGGGGTCGGTCAGTCAGTCATTGGCCTTCGATCCATCCATCCATCTACCAAAGTACTCTTGGGTTTTCTTTTTCTAGCTCGTTGCCTTGTCCTTTGTCCTTGCCCTCGCCCTGACCTGCCCTGGCCCCCCTTGAGCTGGAAAGACCTTTAGACTACTACTGCCCTGCCCTGACTTTTTTCTTTTTTTGTCCGCCGTTCGGCAAGTTGGATGGGTTGCTCTCTTTCACTTCATCTCTCTCCCTCCTTTAACGTTTTTTTTCAGTTCATTTTTCTCCCTCCTCCTTTCCCCTGACGACCACGCTGTTTTCAGTTGACATTGTGTCCCTTCCTCTTCCTCCTCCTCCTCTCCCCTTCTCTCTCTCTCTCTCTCCCTATCATTTTTCATCCTCTCTTCTCTCATGATCTGCACCATCTCTTTTTTCTTTTCATTCATCTCCCTTCCTCTGCCCTGACCTTTTCATTTCCTAGATGGGCCTGAATGGACGGACAAAAGAGGAGAGAAGGTGGCAAGGAGAGAAAGACAAGGTTGGGGTAAAGTGGGGCTGTACCGTACGTTGGATCCAGCATCTGTTGCATGAGCATGAACGAACAACAAAAGAAAACAACCTGATTATTCCTCTGCACCTCCTTCCTCTTTTCACCTCCTTCGAATTATCCCAATGCTGAGTGCTGGACTCTCATTGGTGCGTTCGTGTTTTCGTTCTTCCCGCTTCTTGCTTTGTTAACTGACAACGATGGACACGATGGTAATAAAAAAAAGAGGGTTGCAGGATGGGGGGGATGGAGGGAACGAGGGGTCTAAATCTATTGTGTGTCGGCGTGTGTGTGCGTTTGCTGACCCCTCATTTTTCCTATCCTCCCGTCGATGGACGTTTTCTGCCAATGCATGAGTGTGGCAATAATGGCGGGAGATAAGTTATTGCAATATGACCCTTCCTTTGTCGCGTCCACGGAGATAGTGGCAGTAAGAGTATGTAGGGTGTTTAGACGAGCGTATGGTTCTGGGGTTCATGTCTTGGCATTTTCTCGATCCTTCTCAACGGTTTTTCTGTTAGCCGACTTTATTTTTAACGGCATTGATAGAAGATGGATGTTTACTGTCATTTTTTACCATGTCCCTGTTGTGGTATTTTGGACCCGACTGGATCCAGCTTCTATTCATTGTTCAAGTTGATCGGCCGGTGTAGTGTGGATGAAGGAAGTAACAAACATTCGTCTTCTCGTCCCCTGCCACTGCCCATGCACAAAAAAAATAGAAACGGACGAATGGAAGGGTGAGGGGACGATCTACTGTAACATGATCAGGGTTTTGGGCCAAGCAACAGGGTATGGAGGGATGAGGTGGGGGATTTGTAAACCGTCAAGCAAAAAAAACTGGTAAACCAAAGTTACATGTCGAGAAGGAACATGATCGAAAGTTAAAGTAGCATGCTAGCGACGATGACTCTTTTGAGGGAGAGCTGAGTTGGTTTTTTTTTAGTTTGTCCGTCCATCTGTCTGTGAAGGTGTGTATGGGTGGCATTTTCAGGATGGCTGAGCAGTGCTATGGGGAGCGAAGATCCAATTACTAAGAGGGAGCAAGAGGAAGAGGTAGGAGGAGGAAGTATATGCGTATTCATACAGCAAGAGAGTGATTTACCCCTCCCCTCCAAGCCAAACGGAAAAAAAGAGGGTTGAATGAAAGCGTGATTGAATTGAGGTGGGGAAGTATTCAGTGAATGGACAATATAACGAGTATGACAGAATAGCCAGAGCACTTTTTTTTTAAGATGTGCGACGAGGCATGTGCATTCCAAGCAAACAGACAAAGGAAAACAAACAACAGCGAGCAAGAAAATTTTTTCTTATTGTCCGTCGTTATCCCTCTCTATTTGACGATGACGATGCAGAGAGAAAAAAATGAACAGTGCTCAATTCAATTGAACACTGTTAAGGTTCAATTCATTGTTTACTTCAATCAGAAATGACAAAAGAGACTATGTCATACCACAGTTTATAATACCATGAGTGAATTGAATGGAGCATATATTATTATTTTTAGCCACTCATCTTTTCTCTCTCCTCTGTCTCCTTCTCTCCACCTCTAATCCAATTCAATCATATGGCCCCTTCTCCAACGCACAAAGGGCGAAAATATAAATCAACGGCGTTTTCCCTTCTTTTCCTCTTTTTTTTTTTCTTCTCTTCATTGCTTCATCATCCTCAACTCGTTTCTTTCTCAATCCTCTCTCTTCTCTCTTCTTCTTCTAGTTGTCTTCTTCATCAAGAAAAGCAAAAAATCCATCGTCAATCCTCTCGTCTACTCGTTCTTCTTTCCTATCTATCTTTCACTTCACCCATCGCCAGCCGATTTTTCTTCTCCCCATCATCGAAGCACGCAACAACAAACAAATAGTCAAAAAGGTACTACTTACTGGTCAATGCTCATAGCCCCCTCTTTTTTTTTTATCCTTCAGCCACTCTTTGGTGTGCCTGGATGATATAGAAGAGAGTGTGTGGCGGTTCAGTCTCTTTCCTTTTCAGGACCTTTTTTCTTCTTCCTTACGTACCTTCGACACCATCCCTCTCTTACACCGTCTCAGCCCACATTCACTAATACTCCTATCGTCCTTTGATAACTCTAATAGAAACACTCCTTTTCTCTTATACCTTCATCCTGGAACACAGACACCACAACAACAAAGCAATGCAGAGCCTGATGGTCTATCCAAATGACAATGATTTCCTCCACATGGCATCGATCCTCGACGACAATGTCACCAAGCAGCTCATGCACCCCACCGACCACCACAACAACCAGCACCACATGGAGAACTACATGACCACATCCTCAACATCCACCTCTTCCTCGCCCATCCAGGACTACCTCATCGCACCACCAACCTACCAACACCCCCAGCAACAGCATCCCAACCAGCGTCAGCACCAGGTCCAGTTCCCCATCGTCCCTGTCATGCCAACCATGGTCGCCGCTGCCGCCGCCGTTGCAGCAGCTGGCTCTCACTCCGCCCCTTCATCGCCCTCATATCCCATCATCAAGTCCGAGGAGATTCAGGCACAGCAAAGGATGGACTATCTGATGTTCCCCAACTTTGATCTCCCTTCCTCCACTGCCTCTTCAACAAGCTCGACCTCCCCTCAGATGCAGCAGCAGAGGATGATGCCCTACGATGCCTCGCTTATCCAGCAAAGACACCACCACCAGCAGCAACAGCAACAGCATGCCCAGCAATTGCGCCTTCAGCACCAGCGTGCTCTTGAGCAACAGCAGCAGCAGCAGATGATGTTTGATGCCACCGCCTCCAACCATTCAACGGCATCGACCATGTCCATTCCCACGACCAACGCCATGATGTCAACCATGTCTGCAAATGCAGCAGTGCCCACGACCACCCCCTTCTTCCACCCCTCCAACATCGCCTACATGCCTGCAGCCCACCCGGCAGCACCCAAGCGCAAGCGCGAGGAATCAGGACAGAGCCTTCCCCGTCAGACCTCCCCTCAACTTCTCGACAACACCACTACTGTTATGACCACCCCTTCCAACACCTCCTCTTCCAACATCGATGAGCCCTCACGGCCCACATCTCCTTCCCTTGTGACTCTTCCCAAGAAGATCTCTTCCCCCTCGAGCAGGCCCTCGACCAGTTCTCGCTTGGATAAAGTCAAGGCGACCCGATCCACCAAAGTCACCAAATTCGCCTCTTCTTCTCCTACTCCCTCTTCCTCCTCTATCGCCTCCACCTCCACCGCTGCCCTCTTCTCCAACACAGACATGTTTTTCTCGACTTCCCCTGCTCAGGATAGCAAGGCCGCACGATCCTCCACCAAAAAGTCAACCTCCTCCGCCACAAAGAAGGCCCAGTCCGAATCCCGGGAGACCTCACCCATCTCTGCCGACTCTTCTGCTGGTCCTCATTCCTCATCCCCCGCCCCCGGCTCAGGAAACATCACCCACCCTCGTCGCGCCGCCCAGAACCGCGCCGCTCAGAGGACGTTCCGCAACCGCCGTAAGGCCTACATCAAGGAGCTGGAGCAGAAGGTCCAGGAGATGGACCAGACTCGCGACCTCATGGATGCGATCCAGCGCGAAAACCAGGAGGTCTGGAGACGTCTCCAAGTCCTCGAGGCCATGGCCTCCCAAAATGGCCTCCAGGTCCCTGCTTTCCCTGCCCTTATTCCTTTCGCTCCCAACCTTAACGCCAATGTTAACAACAACAACGGCATGATGATGATGACCAGCCATAGCAGCAACCCCATGATGGGCAGCAGCAACGAGGAGGATGAGGACGAGGACGAGGACATGAGCGACTCTTATGCCCATCCCGCCTACCCTGTTCTTCAACAGCGCCAGCACCCTCACCACCAGCAGCTCTAAGCTTCTTTCTATCTTTTTTGTTTATTTCCCCTTCCCTTCTCTTCTTTTTGTACATTAGTCCGTTCTCATTGCTTTTTTCTTTGCGCCTCACTTTTCCAATATACCACACTTTGCTTTCGTTCTTCTTCTCTTACTCTTGAGTATTTTGTAAATATCCAATATCCCCACTCTATCAAACACTACAAACACACACCCTCTCCCTTTTTTTGTCAACAAATAAAACAACAAAAAAAACGTGCAAAAAAAACCCTCCAACCCCTCCCGCTCAAATTGTGCTGTCTACAGTGTTTGCATTACCCAAGCAACGATATGTCCAACAAAATGCCTGCCCTGACTGCCCGTCTTAATGCCTGTTCCCTCGACTTTTTTTTTTTCCTGCTTGCCGCTTCCCTCTTCAATCCCGTTTCCCGTTCTCTCTCTCTCTCTCTCTCTCTCTCTCTCTCTCTCTCTCACCCCTTATATTTCTTGCTTTATGGCTTGATTGTTCCCTTCTTTTTCTGTTCACAAAAGGTGAAGAGACAAACTCTCGCTTTTGCTGCCATTTCTACCATTTCTATCATGCTACCAAGCTACCATTGCAATTGACCAACCGATCGGTATCTTTGTTTTGAATTCTTTTTATTTTCAGGTGGTTCTTAGAGAGGGATAATAGGTCGTTACGTTTCTGTCATTAGATGTTGCTGTTGTTGATTGTTGTTGTTGTTGGCTGGTTGTTGGGGGGGTTTTTTTTTGCTGTGTTTGCTTATGGTTGTTTTGTTGTTAGATGTGCTGGTGTGGTGGTGGTGGTGGTGGTGGTGGTGTTGTTGATAGTGGTGGTGTTGGCAGTAGTAATAATAATAGTAGCAGAGTAGTAGTTATATACATATTAGGTTGTTGTTGTGTTTGTTGGATAGATATCTGTGTGGTTTGGGGAGCAAGATCCATCCCCCCCCCCTTATTTGTCCTGTTCGCCTTTTGCCTTTTACATTATCCCTCCATGCAGAGGGCCTGGTAAAAGTCACCAAACGTCCGGGACTCGTGGTGGCGGCGATGATGTGTGGGTGTATAAGGTCTTGGCGAGAAAATAAAGTCTGGTAGGGATGTTTGCTTCGACATGATAGCAGATGTGGCTGTCATCGTTGCAACGGTAGCGCCGGCGGTGCTGATAGCGGGAGAAGGACAAGGTACCATGGCCGTTGTTGGTGTTGTTGCTGTGGGTGTTGTGGCAAGGGCGGTAGAGGGATCGTCTAGATCAGATGAGTAGAGACTTGTCGATGAAGAGGAAGTAGACGAAGTAGGAGAGGCAGCTGCAGAGGAGGAGGAGGAGGGTGAGGTCTCAGTCACGACTTGGAGAACCTTAAGGCCCGACCACATCGCCTTCTTGTTCTTCTTCTTGATCGGTTCTTGCAATGGTGGCAAGGATGGTGTCGACTCTGGTGGGTACGAGATCGTCAATGGATGTTGGGCCGGTGACGAAGATGATGAAGCTGAAGACAGTGCCATGGGCCAAGTCAACAACCCACTGGAGACGGCAGATGGGTAATATGACCAGGACCCGGAGTTACGAGGCGAGATGGTGTCGTACCCAAACTCAATGTCGAGTGCACTCTCGTCGTCGTCGCAGGCTGTAAAGTACGACGACGACGAGACCGTCGATGAGATCGATGGCCGTGAGCATGCCTCAAAAGACGACACCGACGATGCTGATGAGGACGAAGACGAAGAAGACGTCAAGGAAGGAATTGAGAAAGAGGACTGGAACAAGGGTGTTGGTGGTACCATCATCTCGATATCGCCCGACATTGGCAGCGTCATCGTAGGAAACCGGTCCCGGATTGGAGTCTTGGGCGACAGAGAGAACGAGCGAGGGGTGGCGCCTTCAGTATTCGAGGAAATGGACAGCCCTATGGGAGCGCCGCGCAAGTGAGGCGACCGAGGTGTGAACTTTGAGTGCTGGGGCGAAGAGGTGAGACTCAATCGTCGGGAGGCTGGGAGGGCAAGGCGCGTGTGGGAAGGGCGGTTCGAGCCCTGGAATGGCTTGGTGCTGGGGTGGTCCTCCATCCTGCTCTCGGGTGTTAAGGGTCGCTTGTAGAACTCGGATCTGCTCGGCGTGGCTGGCTCATCCATGATCATGATCTCGGGCGTCATGTTCATATCCGATGAAAAAGGACTCGGAATCGTAGGAGTAGCATCGGCGGCAGAGAAGGCAGCAGAGAAGGGGTATGGGGGCTCATCATCATCGCCCATCTGGGAACACCAAGAGTCACGGTTCTGACCTGGGGCTGTCGCGAACTCACTGGTCGTAAAAAATCCATCACCTTGCTTCTTGAGACCCTTCTCAAACTCGGCCAACTGGTACATCAGGCTCATGTTGGGCGAAATAACACCCGACCGTTGCTTGACATAATCGTATGCCTCGGTGAGTCCCATCCCGCGCGCCCGCATCACATAGGCAATCACCAAACTGGCAGACCGAGAGACACCCAGTTGGCAGTGCACCAATGCCTTGCCCTGTCCATTACTAGCCGCCAAGGCCTTGTCAATCATCGCAAACGCCGTCGGGAATTCGCGCAACAGATCCTTTTGGTGGTGTGTCCATGCAAGGCTCTTGAACTCGATGCTACCCCGAGTGGCTTCCTCTGCAGCACTAGTATCAAGTTGTATTGTCGTTGTTGCTGTCGATCCTTCCTGCTGTGCAATCTCGATCGCGACGTTCAAGACAAAGGTGATGCCGAGTCGCTTTAATACCTTGACGTTGGTTGCGTTGTGTTCTGCTCCGAGGTAGAGGTTGGGTAGTACGCAGACAGGTTCAGAGATGTAGGGGGAGGCTGCACCACATTCTAGACTGTAGTCGGAAAAGTAGGCAGAGATGGATCGATGTTGTGGGGTAGAGACAATGGGGAGCCTTTGTGTTGGAAGAGCGTCCTCCAGTAAGACTTGGCTATGTCGCTTGGTGTTGGTGTTGGACGATGTTGTAGTGTTGGTAGTAGCAGCTGATGAAGTGGAGGGTGTGCTGACGGTTAGGGAGGGCTTGGAAGTCAATGGGGCGGGGATGAAGGATCGCCGAGACGAGAGCGAGGTTGTAGAAGGAGAGGCCAAGGACATGTGCGATAATGATGGTGAGGATAAAGCGATCCGTGGAAAGAGAGGGAGGCTAGGAGTTTTTGTCACAGTGTTGTTGTTGTTGTTTTTGCTGCTAGTGGAGCTGGTGTGGCTATTGTAGCTGAGGTCGTGGATGCGGTCGTAGTCGGAATGGCTGCAGTCGTTATTGATGCTGTCAGGGGAAGACGAC
This sequence comes from Linnemannia hyalina, assembly GCA_019671135.1. Classification (NCBI taxonomy): domain Eukaryota; kingdom Fungi; phylum Mortierellomycota; class Mortierellomycetes; order Mortierellales; family Mortierellaceae; genus Linnemannia; species Linnemannia hyalina. The sequence goes on from JAHRHY010000010.1 coordinate 672,478, forward strand.
ACCTTCAGGGACAGCTGTTTCGCGTTTCGAATTTTTCTTAAGTCCTGGGTTGCCAATGGTCGGTGTAGTGAGAAGGGTTGTTTTGGGGTCTGAAGCAAGGACGATGAGGAAGAGGTGGAGGAAGAGGAGAGACAAGGCTCACTGGGAGAGAATCGTAGACTGTGGCTAGGCATGTTGTTGGATATAGATTCTCAACTGTTTGTCGTGGTGTGTTGTTGTTGGTTGTTGGGTAAGAACAAAGAGTCGAGGGAAGCTGACTTGCTACGGTAGGTAAGTATATTTGGAAGGGCGGAAGAGTTAGAAAAAGAGTGAAAAAAGAGAAAAAAGATAAGGATGAAGGAAGGAGAGTGTATATATAGAGAGAGTGGACGAGTGAAGAAGATAGTGCGGATAGAAGTGGATAAGCAAGACAGACAAGAAAAAATAAAAAGAAAAAGACAAGAGAGAGAAAGAGGTCAGAGACAAATGAAAGAGAAACAAAGACAGATAATTAAAGCAGATGAGATACGTAATAAATTGAAATGTGCAACGGATTAATTGTGTCGAAGGAAAAGGAAAAGGAAAAGGGAAGAGAAGAGGGGAAAGCCCACTTTATATAAATGTGGCGACGGAGAAAGGGGTGGTGTGTGTGTGACAGAGTGACAACAAACAAACAAACAAAAACAATCAAGTCAAACACGCAAAGGAGTCATGTTCAAGGGGAGGAGAGATCATATGGACTATGACAGCAACAATAATAACAATGACAATGGGCATGTTTGATCGACTCCTTATGCCCTTGAGCGGTTTGAGAAAAACATAATAGAGGGCCGTTTCCAGAAATAAAGAAAAGCAAGGGCCAGGCGAGGGCAGTCATTGCTCCTCTTGTAAAAAAACTGCAGCATATTAATTAATGAAGACGCAAGTGAGCCCCAGAAACGAAGTAGCGGTCGTTTGATCTTTTTTCTTTGTCTTTCTCTTTGCTGTTGCGCGGAGGAGCAATTAGGATAGATAGAGAAAAGAAAGGAAAGGGAAAAAAAGGGAAGGGAAAGGGAAAGGAGTTGTTTATGGAGGGGGGAGCTTCGAGTTTTGAATATGGCCTGAAAGGAGTAAATGAGGAAGGTCCTTCACAATGGCGTGAATGTGCAAAATTTGTGCTGTACAACTCAAAACAAGCAAAGGGCTTTCCTTCGGGTGAGTGGATAGGTGAATGGGCGAAGGAGTGAATGGATGGGGGGTGAGGCAGAAGGAGAAATGGAGCGAAGGAAGAGGGGGAAAGAAGGATGTCCAAAAAGTTACAGAAGAAGAAGGAACAAGGTGATGTATTGTTGTTGATTTTTTTTGCTCTCTGTCCGCCGCACCTTGTTTTTTTTACTCCAGATGGTATACGATTACTCTTTTGTTTCATCGTGTCAGACCATCTCAAAAAGCTGCTGTTTCTCGGAGAGAAGGAAATAAAAAGGGCACGCACTCATACATTTACTCGTGCGCGCGCCTTATTGTTCCTGTTCACCTGCATTGGGGCGCACGAAAAGGCATGCAGATGCAGGCCTGAGAGGAACAAAAAGATGAAAAAGCCTACTGGGTGCAATTGTTATAGTATATATCTGTTTTGGGTAGAAATGAGTAATGAACATGAGAGACAGGGTCCGAGAATAGCCCCTCCCTATCCTTCGCTTGGGTAGTATGACGAACTTGCTTGTGTAAAAAGGTCAAGAGAGATAATTACATGGGTCGATTGGGTGTACAATACGACGAGTACATGCAATCCCATCATCTCCGGCACCGTAACCCCCAAACGATGCAATTTAATAATAACACACGCAAAGGCGCTCAGCAAAAAAAAAACCAATAACAAGCTTGTGCAACAAAACAAATTAATTTGGATGGTGGGGATGAAAATTGGAGGGGGGGATGAGGAGAGACACAGCACAAGGCAAGAGGAGGGAAAAGGGAGATGTGAAGGAAGGGGAGGAGGTTCGATTTTTTGTGTGTGTTGGTTTGTTTCTGTCGGGTGCATAATCATACACACACACACACAGAAGGAAGGAAGAGTGGGCAGACGGAGACACCTACCAAAAAGTCGCGTCCTCGGAAAGGGTGTGTTCCTGCTTCCTTGTGTGTGTAAGACCGAGGGGTGAGGTGTTAGTTAGGTGTTGGTGATGGTGGGGATGTGTGAATGAGATGGTGGGAGATAGAATGAGTCGAAATAAGTTTTGAGGTGGAGCCTTGGTAAGTGAACGGGGGGCAATGAAGTTGGGCGGGAAGGAAGAAGAGAGTGAAGGAAGGTGCCGAGTGGAAGTGATAGGAGCAGAGAAAGAGAAGAAAAGGGAGTGTGAGTGAGTTGGAGGCGCAAGTGGTGAGCGAGTGAGTGTAGTGTGAGAGAAAGAGAGAAAGAGAGAGAGAGAAAGTGGCGAATGTGATTGATGTGATGGCGATGACAGCGGATAGCAATTGGTATCGACGGAAGTCAGGAAGGAAGGAAAAGAAGAAGTGAAAAAAAAAAGAGCGAAGAGGAAGAAGAATAAAGACAGAAGGAAGCATCATTCAGCCTGGCGGAAAGAAGGAAGGAAGGAAGGGAGGCAGACAGAGAGCGAGCAGCGACCGAAGAAGCAATGAGCAGCAGAGGCACAGATAGAGACAAGGACTCTAATAATATGTTTTAATAGAGCACAAAAGACAGAGAGGACCAAACTACTCTACAATTATTTCATTTGGCGCGAAAGAAAAAAAAAATGAATGTCATTTCGGGTGCTCTCAACATGAATGGTAAGTGGTGTATTTGATTAGTATTAGTGGATTGCATACGTAGGGGTGCAGCCAAAATGCACAAGTGCATTTGGGCGCCACTATTATTGCCAGGTCTGGTGCCAAAGGGAGATGGGGGTCTATTAAAGTTTTGTCAGTTTGCATGCCCAGCCGGCATGGGTACTGTGCCCTCCTCTTGTACTTCCACGTGAGAGAATCATCTAAATGATCATCACAAAGTGAGACTGATTAAAGCGAGGGCCCATCCCTGAGGGAGGGATCAGCGGTTGAGCTGATGGGGATATCTGAAACACTTTACTTACCCATTGAAAGCTGCCTTTCTGCCTTGTCACTCCACAACACCAACGACCGCTGGAACGAATGAATGACGTCCTGAACGTGTACTAGCAAAGCAGTCCTCCTTAAATCTGGAATACCACAAAATAATGAGTTAATCCCATGGAACCAAATAATCACCTTGTTTTATGAATAAGTAGAGCTGAAACAAGTTTTGCAGCTTTCGGGTACTCTGTACCCGTTGTTGGTTGTGAGATTCCTAGCGGCATTTCTAGACCAGATCGATGCCATCCTCGACCATGAATTGTGTGATTCTTTTTTCTATTATCGAGAGGTAGCCAACCCTTTCTCACACACGTATTTTTTTTCTTCTTTGTTTCTTTGTTCTTTTTTTTTGTGCCTTCAAAACTTTGCGACCCTCTTCTACGAGTTAAAGAACAAGTCAGCTCTAATCGTCCTGCAGCTGAAAGGCAATAAGCATTTGACAAGTCCAAGGCTTTCCACCACGGAGTGATCCCCTTAATAAATCAAATCAGAGCGAGCAAAGCTTCCTTGTCCTTCTTTTTGGTTCAACGAGACCTTCCTCTTTTCTGCTATTGATTTGCACCTCTTTACCTCTTTACTCCTCTCCCCACTTAATTCCATCACCCCTTCCCATCCTACACGCGACATTATGTACGCCACACAGCAGAGCACCAGCTTGTTCCTAGGAGGAGAGCGCACCTCAGGACAGAACATCCGCGATCAGAATGGTAGCCACCTCATCACTGTTATTATTGTTGTTGTTCTTGACAGGACTCGGTCGCGCACACTCAAAGGAGGAATGACCACGCAGACATACACACCCACCTCTTCGACCCTTGCATTCAAACGACACGATGACACGAAATCGAACACTACACACGGATACCCTGATCGCCTTCGTCTTGCACAACACAGCCAGCATCATGACTTTCGCCCATCGTCACACCACGATCCAGGAACATAAAAATAAAATAAAACGTAACATCTTTTCGCATATCGTTGGCATCACCTTTAGTTCTCGCCGCCGCCTCGATCGCCAACATCGTCAAGTCCTCGCTCGGACCTGTTGGTCTCGACAAGATGATTGTCAACGAGATTGGAGTAAGCAATCAGTTCAGTTCAAGAGGGTCGAAAGACAAATGAGATGTTGAGAGATCAGGTTGCGTAATATTGTAGAGGAACGGTACGTTTTCGATTTTTACTAATAATCCGATTCGCATGCCTCTACCCCTCCCCCTTCTTTGCTCTTTTACCCTATAGGATGTCACCATCACCAACGACGGCGCCACCATTCTCAACATGTTGGAGGTCGAGCACCCTGCAGGAAGAATCCTGGTCGAGTTGGCCCAGCAGCAGGACAAGGAGGTCGGTGACGGCACCACCTCGGTCGTCATCATTGCCGCCGAGCTCTTGAAGAGGGCCAACGAGTTGGTCAAGAACAAGATCCACCCCACCACCATCATCACAGGATACAGATTGGCTTCCAAGGAGGCTTGCAAATTCATTGCCGACCAGATGTCCATCAAAGTCGACTCTCTTGGACGCGACTGCCTCATCAATGCTGCCAAAACCAGCATGTCCAGCAAGATTATTGGGTCGTAAGTGACGCTTTGGAGCTACATTTTTCTTCAGGATACAACATGCGCATTTTTTATTGTTGCAGAGCACGGATCACTGGAGACAAAAGGCAGGGTCAATAATAACGCCAGTGACACTAATTCCATCGTGTCGTTTCTCCTACTCATTTCCACCTAGCCACGACAACTTCTTCTCGAACATGGCTGTGGATGCTATGTTGGCTGTCAAGTCGACCAACAGCCGTGGCGAGAGCAAGTACCCCGTCAAGGCTGTCAACATCTTGAAGGCTCACGGTAAGAGTGCAACAGAGTCCACGCTTATCAAGGGATACGCCCTCAACTGCACAGTCGCCAGTCAGGCCATGAAGACCAACATCAAGGATGCCAAGATTGCTTGCTTGGATATCAACCTCCAGAAGGTCCGCATGAACCTCGGCGTTCACATCATGGTCGACGATCCCGACAAGCTCGAGGATATCCGCAAGCGGTACGTCCACTGCTCTTTGATGGTGGATCGGGTGCTGATGAAGAAGTTGATACGTACCATGCTGAGTACGGATCGTAACTAACCTGATGACGCTTGATTGATATGGGATGACTAGTGAGAGTGATATTACCACTGAGCGCATTCAAAAGATTCTCGCTACCGGCGCCAACGTTATCTTGACCACCAAGGGAATTGACGACATGTGCTTGAAGTTGTTTGTTGAGGCTGGCGCGATGGCTGTCCGCCGTTGCAAGAAGGAGGATCTCCGCCGCATTGCCAAGGCCACCGGCGCTACCTTGATTTCGACTTTGGCCAACTTGGAGGGCGAGGAGACATACGATGCTTCGTACTTGGGTTACGCCGAGGAGGTTGTCCAGGAGAGGATTTCGGATGATGAGTGCATCTTGGTCAAGGGCACCAAGTCGCAGTCTTCGGCTTCGATCATTCTTCGCGGAGCCAACGATTTCATGCTGGACGAGATGGAGCGCTCCCTTCACGATGCCCTCTGTGTTGTCAAGAGGACCCTCGAGAGTGGAAGCGTTGTCCCTGGAGGCGGAGCTGTCGAGACTGCTCTTAACATCTACCTCGAGAGCTATGCCACCTCCTTGGTAAGCGTCACTACAATCTTCCGTTGTGTTCCATTGTATTCCATTGTATTCCTTGGTCTTCCCTGGTCTTCCTTTATGTAGCGAGTAACATTTCTAACATTTATGCTATGTTTTTCGAAATGATTACAATAGGGTTCGCGCGAGCAATTGGCGATTAGCGAGTTTGCCAACGCCCTCCTTGTGATTCCTAAGACCTTGGCCGTCAACGCCGCCAAGGACTCCACAGATCTCGTGGCGACTCTCCGTACGCGCCACTATGCCTCGCAGACGAACGAGGCCGACAAGGAGTTGAAGTGGACTGGTTTGGATTTGATGAAGGGCGAGGTCCGCGATAACGTCCGCGCTGGTGTTCTTGAGCCTGCCTTGTCCAAGATCCGTGCTCTTCGCTCGGCCACAGAAACGGCATTGTCGATCTTGCGTATTGACGATATGATCACCGTTGCACCCGAACAGCAGCAGCAGGATGATGGTCACGGACACTAAACGATACGCGGTTAGCAAGTAGATGAGGGCTGGATATCTTCGCAGAGAATGGAGGGCGTATCTTGTTTTTTCCTTTTGCAGAAAGGTATCCAGATGTTTTCTTTCGTTATTTTTGGCACATATTAAACGTTTTTTATTCACAGGTATTTACAGCGTTACAAAGAGATGATTGATTATGGAGAGAAGAAACTGGCAGTGGCAGTGGTGGCGCTTGTATTACCGGACACGGTGAAGCTGACGATGACAGAGGCCATTGTGAAAGTCTCAGATACGTTCGCCATGGTCGTGGTTGTGCCGATCTCAGGGGATGGCAGAGTTGGTAACCGTGGTAATAGTTGGAGAAGCGGTCGTCTCAGCAGGTCCAGTCGACGTGCAGTAAGGACGGCTCAAGGAGCGGTTGAATCGACTGGTGCGCCCACCGTAGTCCTCGTCGTTGTTGCAGCGGTCACTGTTGTTCCAAGAACAACTGTTGTTGTGGGAGGAGGGGGAGGGGCACTGGTCGTGGGTGGCACGATAATTGCATCAGTTGTGGTTGGGACGACCGTGATGGTAGTCAGAGACGCCGAGCCAGAGGGCGTGCCTGAGACTGACTCTGAGGCTACTCCCGAGGACGAGGCGGAGACGGAGACGGCTGCGGATTCAGAGCCAGTGGGAGAAGGGATGGTCACGGCGGTGATGTGCGACTGGGTAGTCAAATGTTGGCTGTCGTCTGACGATCGGACATGGAGCTTGGAGTGTTGATGGTCAGTGCTGTCGTGAACGTGTTGGCGGCTGTTGGGCGTACTGAAACTGAACTTGGAGTCTGGATGGTCGTGGTTCCATACCTTGTCTTTGTGCGAGTAGACGAGGACGTCTTGGTGGACAAGGTAGGGGGTATGGCGACGGGCGGGAAGATAGGGACAAACCTGCCGCCGGGTCCATTGACTTGATAATCAAATTTAGTGTTCTCGCTCAGCCATTCGCACCATCCAGCATCGTAACGAATAGACTGGGTTCGACTGGTCGTATTTGGGCCATTGGACTCGTGTGAGATCTGGGTTCTGAGCTGCCGCGTCAAAGTTAGGAGAGTTCTTGGGAGGGTTGGGTTTGACTTGCCGGGCGAAGCGGGCATGGTCGCCTGTCTGCTCGACGCCGGGTACGACGTCTCCAGAGCCAAATGATAGCGTGAGATCGTCAGCGTGACATACTTATCCCTGGCAGAGAGGCGATGGGGGAACGCCGAATGCTACGGCTGGGTTCCGTTCATGGTCCATTCGATAGGTGTAGAAGTTCGACTTTTGGATTGCCCCAGCTCGACTGAAGATCAGATAGAGACAGATCCAGTAATAGTCCGTCAACCCCTGTCCAAACACCTCGCGCACACCGTCCGTCGAATTGTCCTTCTTCTAGTAGGGTGACTTGATCAAAACCCGGGTCCGAGTATAGGGCGAGAGGTACTGAGTCGGGAGGGTCGTGGAAATAAACGAGTTGCCCTCGTCCTTGGTAAACCCCCACAAGACATTCGCCTTCTTGCTGTACTTACCAGACTTGAGGAGATCTGTAAAATCAGTAGGTATGAGGGACTTGTCGATTGTGGGGCGGTAGACGGCCGCGGGGAGGACCCATTGGTTTTCGGGCTTTTGATGAACGTCTATATGGCTTTGACTTGTGCGGCTGTCACCTGCGGCAGGCAAGGTCGGATGTTGTGCAGTTGAGATTCCGCATCACCAGCTTTGAAGGGTTGCTGCTGTACTTGGGGCTCTAATTTTCCATCATAATAAAAAGGAAGGATGAGTACCAGGCATTCGTCTTCAACGGTTGTGCATACCCATTGTTTCTTCTCTTCCGCAAATACACACAAAACCTCCTTTCGACTTACATGCCAATGAGATCCGACTGAGAGATAACGTTCTTGTAAAGCCCAAAGGCAGAGGGGGCCTGAAAGCAGCGCACGCATCGACTAAACGCCAGCACTCTCTCCAAAGACCGTGACCTGGCTGGGATCACCACCGAAAGCAACAATATTGTCGTAGACCCATCGTAGGGTAGCAATATAGTCCCTGGTGGCTAAGTATCCTGGAGCCTTGGAGCGTGGATCTCCGGATATTCTCGAACAATCCAAACAAGCTGAGGCGGTAATCTTGTTCATTGAATCGATTGACAAAGGAAAAAACGTCACCACTTGCAAATTTCAACCAGAACCGTCATGATAGAACGAGAACAGGAAGCGTAACGCTTACTGAAAGTGACAACAACAACACCTCCTCGGGAGACAACATTCTCCGGCTCAAAAATAAGCGACGACCCAGCCAATGACGTAAAATTGCCTCCATGAACATACACCATCACCGGCAACCCCTTCGCCCTCTTGACCTTCAACGCTGGCGTAAACACATTCAAATACAAACAATCCTCCGACTGCCAAGCCCCTAAAAGCGACACTTCTTGCTCGGGCGTAAAATTCTCGCCAGTGAACGGTAACTGCATACAGGCGTGTCCAAACTCGGTTGCATCATTGACCCTGTTGTTGCCACCGTATTTTTTGGGGTTGAAGCGCATAGGTTTCTGGAACCACAGGTTGCCCAGTGGCGGTTCTGCATATGGGATTCCGAGGAAGTGGAATTGGTTCTGATCACGGTAGCCTTGCCAGGTTCCCGCATTGGGAGTCTTGACCTTGGTATGTTTGGACTTGTCGATATTCACGCCGGCCCTGTAGCGCGGCAGGGAGTTTGTACAGAGGGCTTGCAACTTGATCGAGCAAGAGAGTTGGAGGGTGCGACTGGACTTGCGGTCAAAGGCCATACACTAGGAGGTGCTGTTTCCAGATCCGTTGTAGATCCAGTAGCGATTGGAGCGCTTGACCTCGTCGGCAGCCACGGGGTTGAGTTAATCAGCTTGCTCAGATTGGGAGCACTCGATAGTGCCAATTCTAATTACACGCGCAGTTGAAATGGAAAGTATTTTTTTCAGCTTAGGAGCGTATTCACAAAGCAACAGAAATAATAACAAAAAAACGATGCAGCATACACTCGCCCATGGCAGAGCACGACGCCTGGCTATCCTTGTATTTCTTAAGCTTGGAGAGGAGGATGATTGGGGTCTTGGGGGTCTTGGAATCGACATCGTTATCGAACAGGAGATAGACACTCTGGGCGTCCTTGGCGGCGGGTGCATTAGCGACAAGAGTTGCAGATGCTGTGATATCGGAAGATGAGGAGGACTGGAGAGCGGATGCTTGAAGGTTGAAGTTGGAGGATGCGGCAAGCATGCTACCAGCAACGTAGTCTTTAACACCACCATTTTTTTTAGTTATATTTTTGTCAATGGAGTATGCGTGTGGATGATTGATACCTTGGTGAGGGACGAGTGAGAGAATTGGTGAAAAGAGTAGAAGGAGATGTGTCAATTAGGAGGAGTACACGTGAAGATAAGAAGAGAGTGAGGTTGATAGCAAAAGGTTACAAAAGGATCGACAGAAGGTAAAAAAAGAATTTTGTGGCGCCGTTGTTTCGGAATTTACGCGATCATGGCGTATGCGACTCAAATAACAGAAAAGCCCATCTGGATCTGCACAATCATTTTGTGCGGCTTCCTCATACCCTCATTTGTGCCCACTAGTTGAGCAGGCAGGATTGATTGTTATCATTTTATGCCAATCACACGTTTGGATGGCCCACAGGTTGTCTTCCTTTTTAGATGAACCCTTGTGTGATTGAAATCTCGATGGTACACTCACGCTCTACGCGCGCTTGGCGAAGTGTCTGTCGCGTCGACATGTCAAGCGCGCTGCTATGTTTTTCTTGAACCATCAGCCCATGGACAACCATCGCCCCATTAAAGGATGGCGCCATGAGACCTGCAAAAAGGAAGTCTTGATCAGTCCAAGAACACAAGTGGCACCACCAAACCAAAATTTTCAATCAAGAGGTACAAAGAACTAACCATGCCATGCTTTGCAAACATACAGAAAAAAAAGCAATGACCAGAGCGTGTGTTATTTCCTTTCCTTCGATTTTTTACTCCAAAAAGACACACCCTCGGGTCGTGTGTTTTGTTGTAAAACTTTTTTGATATCCACAAGGTGTCGACAGGCGTTTCGCCTCGCTGTCCAGAAGAGAGCTACCCCTTCCCCTTCCTTCCTTTCGCCCCTTTTTTGAATACGTCTTTGTCAAAGGGAAAAGAAAAGAACCCCAACGTTCTCGTTATCCGAAGCCTATAGACCTCTTTTTTCCTGTCGCTGTTGCATTCCTTACTAACTTTACTTCTCTTATCTTTGTCTTCTCTTCCTCGCCCTCACTTTTTTACAACACATATACCCATTTTATCCCCATCGCTTCTCACTCACATTCATCTCACACCTACTCCTCAGCAAGTAGTCTCCAGTTCGCGACATTCTCAGTCTCCAACCCTTCAATCTGATATACATACACAAAACAAATGACACAACCCTCATCAACAGGACTACCATGCTTTGAAAAGGGCCACATCAAAGTAGGGCTCGATCGAGGCGACAAGAAACCCGTCAAACTCTACTACGAAAAGACGGGCGAGGGACCCATCAAACTGTTACTCATCACCGGGTTGGGCACACCCGCAAGCGGTTGGGATCCTGTGGTACGTTGGAAGAAAACAACTGAGCTCTCGATACTCCGACGATTGCTTGAGCAATTCGACTGACAGGCCTATATCTACTTGGAAAGTAGGTCGAGTATTTCTCGAAGCGACCCGAATACACGATTGTCGCGTTCGATAACCGGGGTACAGGATACTCAGATGCTCCATACGGTCTCTACTCGTAAGCTCTTAGAATGCGATTTAGTACTAGCCAGTACTAAAGTAGAGCAGAAGAAAGGATGGACATGTGTTTTAGCTGCTGCAACAATTTTTTTGTACTCACACTGTTACTTGTATTTCTTCCACCCCACACATCTTAGTACATCACAAATGGCGCAAGACGCATTGGAGCTGTTAGACGGACTCAGATGGTACTCAGACGTGCATGTGGCGGGCATCTCAATGGGGGGCATGATCTCTCTCGAATTGATCCTCGCTGCGCCCAAGCGGTTCTCGTCCTTGGTTCTTACATCCACGAACGCCGGTCGATCTCCGCCACAGTTGGTCACCCTTGCCTTCTTTGCTAGGGTCTTGACCATCCTTGACCCGCACTTGCGTCTTAGGTTCATTACTGAACATCTGTATCCCAAGGTGAGTTGACTTTGTTTGAAATTTTGAGGATCAGGATAAAAATATGGTCACTGGCTTACGATGTTGTTCGCTTTATCTTCTTTGCTTTGTGGTAGAGCTGGTTGGATGAATCGGCACCACCAGACACTGAATTCAAGACGAACAGGGACTTTGTCACTATGGTAAGTAAGCTCTTTTAATTGTCCTTTCTGTCCCTTTCTCCATACTCATGCATGAAGTGCATCCCTTCTTCCAAAGTGACAAAACAACTCACAGAACTCTCTCTCCCGCCTTCCTCTTCTTCCTTTCCACCCCACAAAAAACGCCAAAACAACAAGACGCTCAAGAAACAATACATCGACATACCAATGCAACCCCTCCACGCCAACATTGCCCAAGTCTGGGCAGCACTCACCCACCACGTTAACCCCCAACGCCTCGCCCAGATCCGCGCCTCCCAGATCCCGGTCCTGATCGTGACGGGCACCGATGATCAATTGGTGAGGCATTCGGCTTCAAAGTATATGCAGAAGCATTTGGGGTGTCGAATGAGTGTTTTTGAGGGTTCGGGCCATATTATTCCTTCGGAGCAGACGGTGGCGTATTGTGGCCTTGTAGAGGAGTTGGTTTGTGAGAGTCGTGGTGGTAGTGGTCTTCTTCAATCAGAGATCTGAGCCATGCCGAGAGAGAGAGAATGTGTGTATTTATTCGTTATAGTAGTAGTAGTAGTAGTAGTAGTAGTGTGAAGGAGAGACGGGAAAGGAAGGTATTTCCTGTTGTATGTAGTTTTTGAAATCTACTCGGTTCCTGGACGGTCCCACGACCGAGGTGCCAACGCCACCGGCAGAACCCTATTACATATCCAAGCAATTAAAAAGTGTTAGCAACCTGTTCATTGTGAAAAGAAGATCCACCAATTCCTCTCGGCGGCGCCAACCTAAGAAGAACTTACCAGGTAGCAGAAAGAACAACACCCTTCCCCAAATCCTCCGCATGGATAATAGCCCATTGAAAACCCACCCACGCAGAGATAATCCTCGACAACGGCACCAACGCCGCCAACCCCGGCATTCCCGCCACAGCACCACTCAAGAACCCAAAAAAGATCTGACTGGTATTACTGACCCGCTGCAGCTTGTTCATACACTTGTGGGGGACATAGATCTCGTACCCCCACCAGTAGGTGTAGGCACTGATCACGTCGATGGGCGGGGTCTTTGTGAGGGCGACGATTTGTTTCTTGATCGAGTTCAGGGTTGAGACGAGGGTTGTCTTGTCGGCGGTTGTTTTTGTGTTGGCGACAGTTGTTGACGAGGTAATGGTGCCGATGTTCTTGTTCGTTCCTGTTCCTGTTGCTTTTGCTGTCGCTGTTGCCTTGGCGACTTCCTTGTCCTTCTTGACTGCCGTGGATTCTACTACTACATCTGGCGCTGTCGCTACCGCTTCTTGTTCCGTTGCCTTTGCCTTTGCTTCTTCTATCTCGGCAGCCTCAGCAGCTTCAGCCTCAGCAGCAGCCTTCTTGACCTCCTCCGCGGTCATCGTAATAGTCGTCACAGTTGTAGTCGTCGTCGTAATCGAGGGCTCCCCAACTGCAGGTCCAGAAATCAACGTCGCCTTCAGCGAAGCAAATGAAACCGCCCACCACGAAGAAGGCGCCTTAACCGCCTCCGCCTCTTCCTCTTCCCCTTCCTTGTCCTTCGATGATCCTCCTCCTTCCTTATCGTCTGCTGGTTCCGTAGTAGCAGGTGGTGTTGTCGTTGCACCTCCAATTGACGGCTTTGGTTCCCGAGGTCCCGGTGCTAGTACTGGTGTTGGTGGGGTTGGTGGGGTTGGTGGGGTTGGAGCGGGAGGATGATGGTGTCGACTGGCCTCTCGAGAATGAATCTCTTTGAACTCGACCACCGTAGGATCCGGCATTGCCTTCAAGATATTGATCAAATCGTTGACCTCTGCGGGTTTAGCCTTCTGCAGCGCCTTCACCGCCTTCTTCTTCTGGTAGCTGTCAACATGTGTCTCATGGTTTGAACCTATATGACCCAGTTGCAAAAGATGAGAACAAAAAGAATTGAGAAGATACGATGAGTAATGAGACGGGGAAGTAGGCATCAAAAAGAAAACGAGGAAGTAAGTAGCCTTTTGGTGTTTGGGGAGTATGTAGAGATTGGGTTGGGCGATCTTTACCGGTGATAAGATCTCGAATGGAGTGGGCGAGGCCAATGTTGCGAGCCTCGGCTTCCACTTGGCGCTGGCTCTCGCTCTGGAATATGCTTCGAAAGGATAACACCATATTTTCGTTCGTTCTGTCGGTTGGGCAAAAAAAAAAAAAGAAAGATAATATGAATTTATGGAAGAGAGTGTGTGTGGGCTTGTCAAGAATGTGTTTTGGGTGAATAGACTGAGAAGAACGTAGAAGAGTAGGTGTGGGTAAAGGAAGGATGGGGGAGGTGAGTGGCAAATCGAAAGTAAGGAGACAAGAAAGAAAAGAAAAGGGAAAAGTACAAGTGACCTTGTGCGTTTGTTGAGGCACCCTTTTTGTGTGTGTGTGTGTGTGTGTGTGTATGTATGTTTGTGTGTGTGATGGCCTCCTCTTCCATGATCACAACCGTGACCTTTTGCTCCCCCTATTTTTTATTCGGCTTTGCGGGCGCCAAAAAAAACTGACAATCAGATGTGCACTCAGGGGGAGGCTCATATTCAAACATGCTCAAAGACTAAAGACGTTCATTCGTTCGTATTGTATATCTTTTCATACAGAGACTATGCACAGAGACAAAAGGAAGGAAGGGAGGAACAAGTATGCACCTCGACACGCAGGTAATTACTTTTTTGTTTTAATGTGCAAGAAGGGTTGTATACATGGGTGGGCAATAAAAAAAGAAAAGGTGAGTCTAGAGAGGAGAGGTGTTTGTTGTTGATGTTATAAAACAAAGGTACGATCTCGATTGAAACGGAGCAATGGCCTTGGTTTGACAAAAGCAAAAGAATATGAACATGATTATAAAGGGCATTAGGCACAAAAGTAAATGTATGTATGGAAGGAAAAAGAACACATCGATTAGATGCCATCATCCGTTCCGCTGGGCGACCTCGTCATAGGGCTGGGTCGCTTGATGGTTTTCCCAAACAGTCGGTTCCTGATAGCTCTCGAAGCAAACACGGTCAGGTCGAAACCTGCCCAGTCACCGTCCTGCAAGTCCTTGAGGTCACCAACCGTCATAATATCCTGGTTCTTCAGCTTGGCGAGCCATTCGTTCGCCTTATCCGGTCCTCGGTGATATGCCATCGCCGTGTCATGCACCAGCTCCTCGATAGGAGTATCCGCAGAGTAATCTAAGGATAGAAAGGCGATGTTGAGGCAACGTTAGCGTGCATACTAGAGTGAATACTGTCACCGTCTACCATTGGAAGTAAAAATGTACCTTTTGGAGGCAGCTCCATTTCGCCATTGTAATCCGGATTGGAGTTCTTGCGAGTGAGAGTGGTCGACCCACCGATGAGTGTCTGTGGGTTAGACGTATCCAGCGTCAACGGGGCGACTGTGCCCTGTGAGGGGTGCATGGGCGCCATGGGAGACGAGGGAGCGTGAAGTCCTGCAGAGTCCTTTTTGTCGCTTGATCCTGACAATTCACGTAATATCCGGTTGATGTCGTGAGTGATGAACCTCTGGTATCGTTGAGGCAACACCTGTTCTTCAATCTAAACGCAGCATGAGTAAATGGGGACAAGGAATGAGTATGGCTGGGTCATCACACTGCCAATAGGCTGAACAAAAGTTTCCCGACAGACGGACCAGGATAACTCACCATCTCGTTCACGACTTCTTCAGCAGTGTCTGTATCGGCATTGAACTCAAACTTGACGGACAGCTTGTCCATACCCTTGAAAACAACCTGGAGCGTGAGGTGGTTCTTAGCCTCATTCGTTGACAATACAACAACTTCAGGCTCCACTCCGAGGAAAGGATCCTCGATCGCCTCCTGAGCAGAGTACCTAATACAACGCAAGAGCATGTTGATCGTTAGCATCCCTCATTTACAGGAAGTTCGTGCCTATTGCGTTGAAGTAGAAAACAAAAGGCTAGGGTTTACCTTTCGTTCTCTGGGGCGATACAGTGATTGATGAGGCTGAGGACTTCGGGATCAATCACCTTGGCAAGACAGTCGGGTTTGAGTCCCTAGGGAGGTAAAAGTAGGGTGCATTCAATGTCGTGTGAGTCTTAAGTCGCTGTTTGCGGGCTGTGCAAAGGCTGGCTGTGGCATGACAAAAAATAACGCCTTGTGTGTAGTGGGTTTACCTGTGTCACCTTCTTGAAGATCTGAGCTGCATTCTTGCATTCGTTGTAAGGGTATTCGCCCGTCACCATCTCTAACAGACACATGCCGAAGGCATAAATGTCGACCTTCTCGTTGTAGCCTTTTTCCTCGTACATCTCTGGTGCCATGAACTCGGGAGTGCCTATGGTCGACATAAAAGAAAGTGTTCAAACTATATCAGATTAGCTCATTACCTTAAGAAAAGAAAAGGTGAGCAAGTGTGTGATGATACATGACTGTTTGTCGGGGTTCTTACCGATGACGGTGTACTTTTTGCCGATCTTCATCTTGGCGGTTCCCATGTCTCCGATCTTGACCTCGCCGTGCGCTCCATTGATAAAGATATTGTCGCATTTGATGTCGCGGTGGATGATTGGGGGGTCGTACGAGTGAAGATAGATGAGTCCCTTGAGAATCTGTCGGCACCATCGTTTCACAACCTTGACGTTGGGCGTCTGCAGTTTGCGGATGTACCTGTCAATACACCGAAAAAAAGAAGACAGCGTGAGATAGTGCAATCATGGTTATGTCGAGCAATATTGTTGCATGTTGCGTGCCAGCCCAACAAGTCTCGACAAAAAAATCAGCTTACTCTCTCAGAGTGCCCGAGGTCATAAGCTCCGTGATGAAGATGAACTCGGTGTTGCTGTACCAACAGTCATGGAAGTTGATGATGTTGGGGTGGCGGACTCGTTTGAGAATTTCGATTTCCTGCGACAGCTCGGCGTATTCCTGCTTAGTGGTCTGGAAGCAGTTCCAGGCAACCTCATAGCCCTCCTCGCGGTCGATGCCCTTGTAGACGATTTTGTAGGCTCCTTTTCCTAGTACGGAGTTCAGCTGAGGAAGGGAAAAAAGGCGAGAAAAATAAAGAATTGAGAGCAAATGAGTTAGTGCATACTTCAATTTCAGAAGAAGAGTGGGAAAGGGCCATGCTGACGGTGTAGAACTACCTCATTGTGCATTGTACCTCCTTTTCCCCTTTTTGCATTTCCTCCCTGTTAGCTAGTTATCGAACGTCCGCCGATCAGAGAGTCGAATGGCGACAGAAAAGAAAACCTTTTTTTATTTTTCACGCCCCTCCAAAAGAAAAAGAAAGTTGTTTGTGTGAGGCATTTTTTTTGTTGGTGGCCAGTCTTCCAAGGTGAGCCTTGACGCCAAAGAAAATAAAAACTCCTCTTTTTAATCACGCAAAAAAAAAGGCACATTGGGCTGCTGTCTGGTTATGTATCATTTCTGGCAAACAGCAAATGTTTATCTCATTCACCCACCAGCGATGAGATTGACACAGAGCAAGACGGAAAAAAAAGAAAAAGTGAGGGAATATTGGACATGGCCATGGCCTTGTTCCTGGTAAAGTGTTTGTATATAAAAATCTCATAAGTCCTCGTCCTTTTTTCAAACATTCTTATTTCCATTTTCTTTCTCTCTTTTCCATTTGTCCGACATAGCAACTGAGCACAGAGTGGACCCAGAACCAGAACCAGAACCTGCGGTACACCCGCCCAACACCCAAAAACCAATCGAGTGAGACAGGACACAGAGGTTGCGATATCCATACCTTGGCGTATCGTCCATTGGGGCTGACTTCGACCACCTTTTCAGGATCATGCTTGGAGTGGTCGATATACTCGGCTATGTTTAAAGAGAAAAAAAACGTCGTCAGGAACGGGCGTCAACAACAACAACGTAGGGCAGCGGGAGCAAG
This sequence comes from Linnemannia hyalina, assembly GCA_019671135.1. NCBI lineage: Eukaryota > Fungi > Mortierellomycota > Mortierellomycetes > Mortierellales > Mortierellaceae > Linnemannia > Linnemannia hyalina. The sequence goes on from JAHRHY010000010.1 coordinate 689,862, forward strand.
CAAGACATCAAACAAAAACCCTGGACCACGAGTGAGTGAAGGGGCACGTACAGAATGAGGAGAAGGTGCGCTCGTGCTCCTCATCGTGGTGATGGTCAGACCCTTCGGCGCCACTTTGAAAACCTCTGACGGACATGACTGGATCTGGCATGGCTGGTTCGAATGAGTTTGTGTGTTCAAAAAGGAGAAGGAGGCGGATCTCTTTTCTTTGGAGTGAAGGTCCTTGTCTCGTCCTGTCGGCGTGAGAAGAGTATTAGAGTGTTGTTCTTGGAAAGAGAAAAAAAGAGCACAAAGGCTTTGGGTAATTTTTTTTTCTTTATATTATAGTAGGATCAAAGGTAGAGAACACAATGATCAATTGGAATCTGGATTGGACTGAGAATCGATTGCTGAAGTGAAATGAGCGACGAGAGCGTTGGTGTGGTTGAGGAGAGAGAGAGGGTAGGAGGCGCAAATCATGGAGAATTGTTGTCGATATGTATAAAGGGTTGTTGCAGTTTAGCTGGTGAACAAAGAGTAGAAAAAAAGTTGAAGGGAAGAGAAGAGGAGGAAGGGGAAAGGAAAGGAAGGTGACAACGACAAGAACAAAAAAAATATAACAGAGCACAATCGTCATTTCGTTCAGGGCACCAGAGGGTACACACACACAAAAAGATGGACAAACAAACAGACACACAGAGACGCGCTTGAACCCCATCTCAATCTGGGCAAAAACGTACAGAAAAGAAGACCCATTCCCAGGCGCAAGGCACAGAATCCAGCAAAAAAGTAAAAGAAAAAACGCGCTCTGCCTTGCCCTGCCCCAATTCACATGTGCCTAACCCTTTTCCATACATCTAACACACGAAGGACTTATGCAGGCCATTGCTCCAATCCATACTCTCCTGTCAATTGCTTATGTCCCTCTCTCTATCTCTCCTTCCCTTTATCCTTTCTACCCTCTATTTGCATATCGGACAGATCGTTTCCCTTTTTGTTTGTACTTCTCTTTTGTTTTTCACGATCGCCTTTACCAGAGTGCATCCGAGCTGCAAGAGAAGTGAAGGAGAGCGGTTGTTGCCTTGTTTCTTATTGTTTTACCGTTATTTATTATGATCATAATTGTTTGATCCTTCAGTGAGACAGGCAGAGTGATCAGTGATGATGCCTAATCAAATCAAGGCCAGGGGACATTGGGTGATGATGCCGGATAGGGATCGGCCTTCTGCTAACCGTCGATCTTTTTAAGGGTGGAAGAGAGGGTATCATTATCAGAGAAGCGTCCCGACTACCGTATTCCGCTGTCTTATTATCAACAGCACATATCGAGCAACCACGAAAATAAAGAAAGCAATGAAAGTGTTTAATGCTCTTCTATTCTTGTTGCATGAGCGTATCTTTGTTTTGAGCGACATTGATACACTCTTCTTTAGCAGAGTCCTCTTCTCTTTTGTTACACTGGTTGAACGCGTCGAGATCATCAAAAGTACACCTCGTGCTGAGGCTTTCCTTTTTTCATCCTTTTCTATCATTCACTAGAAAGGGTTCCGCCATCTACCATTCATCACCCACTGTATAAGCAGTGTGGTCTTTGTACACATCTAGCGCTAGGCAGTTAATGCTTTTAGTCGGACAGACGATGTTTAAGAAAGGATGTAGAAAAAAGGGACAAGATAAAAAAGACGCATCTCGGAGGCTGTCCCCTTCCTCCTCAGTCCCTCACAAAAAAGCATCGTGTGTGAGTGTGGATTAAGCGTTTTTTTCCCAGTCGCGGTACAGAATTGATGTGTCCTTTCATGTGTGATAATCCCGTCTCTTTACTTCACTCGCATCGTCGGCCGACAAACAAACAAAATGCAGCATGCTCTATGGGTGATAGTGTCCCATAAACACATGCTATTAAGGCATACACGTGGGCAAGGGTCCAGTTGGGCTCTTAGTGTGCAATAGACACGACGAAAGAGAAGAAAAAAGAGCAACTCTTTTTCACGGCACCCTGGTTCTGCCCATGGTTCCTGAGATGCTCGCAGAACGCCACCAAAAAATCGATAATGACGTAATAGGAGACAGGATTACAGCATTTGCTGGGTCACATTCGCGCTCGCTCGCACGATGTACACGGTGTGTGTGTCCCTGTCAAAGGCCGAGCTAGCAAGTCCACTTTCAGCTCTAATCCTGCTGCGACCTCTTTTTGGCTCGCGGCATCAACTCTTTTCCCTTTCTACTACACACATAACAACATCATTCTCGTCCCCTTCTTCTCGTCTCCTCATCACTCTTACCATTCATCTCACTCTCTGCCTCCTTCTTCCCTTCCCCTTCCCCTGAACCCCACACTCCCTCTCTGCCCATAATGAACCCTGAGAGTGAAGAGCTTTACCCTATCGCTATCCTCATAGATGAGCTCAGACACGACGACGTCTCCCTCCGCCTCAATGCCATCAAGAGACTCAACACCATCGCCCTCGCCCTCGGACATCAGCGCACTCGCGAGGAGCTGATCCCCTTCCTCGACGGTAACGGATCCACTCTGGAACAAAAAAAGAGTCAAAATACAAGTGGAGCATCCAACACCATCCCTCACACCACTATGCTCACTCACAACCATATCGACCCCTTTCCCACCTTTTGAACTTGTAATAGAATCTATCGATGATGAAGATGAAGTTTTGCTCACCTTAGCCGGAGAGCTTGGCGAATTCACAGAGTACATTGGTGGTCCCCAGTTTGCCCACATTCTGTTGCAGCCCCTGGAGAACCTGGCTGCTGTGGAGGAGACCATGGTTCGCGACAAGGTAAATGAATCCTCCAGGACCTCAAGCTACCTCAACAACAGGGCAGCATACATCGAGTGAAGGATAAAGGAGGCGATGTATATTGGCTTTTAACGATTAAAATGCAGCGCCAAACGCACGCATACCTCTCTCATAACGCCCGCATCGATCCGTTTGTCTCACGCGTCAAACCCCACACATCGCATATCTCTTTTTCTCTTACCCATTCCCCCATCATAGGCGGTCGAGTCCCTGAACAAGATCTGCCCCCAATTGAGCCAGGCTCAGTTGGAACAGTACTATATCCCCTTGCTCAAGCGCTTGACACTTGGAGACTGGTTCACCAGCCGCACCTCTGCCACCGGTCTCTATGCCTGCGGTTACCCCTTGGCCTCGCCAGCATCTCAGGAGGACATGCGCAAGTAAGAGCATTGGAGAAAAAGGACGACCGACGACTCACAACCGGGACTTTTTATCGTAACGTGGAGACTGACCTATCTTCTAATATTTTCAATGTCAACAGGTCATTCGGACAGCTCTGTGCAGATGATACCCCTATGGTTCGCCGCGCTGCTGCCACCCACCTCGGCGTAAGATGGCGACTTTTTTCTTTTTTCGCGCAGTATTGGATCATGGATCAGGGCATGTCGAGGGGAACTTTCGGAGAGTAGGCATTTACCAGATTCTTGCATTTGCTTATACGATTCATTTAGGCCTTCGCCAAGAAGGTTGGCAAGGAGCACCTTATCTCGGACATCATCCCATTGTTCAACAAGCTTGCGCAAGACGAGCAGGACTCTGTCCGTTTGCTGACAGTTACCGACCTCGTCGCCATTGCAGAGGAGCTTTCGCCAGAAGAGAGCAAGGCTTACTTCTTGCAGACCCTCAAGAGCATGGTTGCCGACAAGTCGTGGAGGGTTCGCTATATGATTGCCGATAACTTTGTCAAGGCAAGTCCATGGGATTCATACGGTCTGGAGATTGCGGCGTTTTTGATCATTAACGAGCAGGTGGAAGCACATGGTGGCTAACTAACAGATAGGGTCGTGTTCCATATATTCATGTTCATAGTTGAGCAAGGCTGTTGGCGAAGAGTTCACGCGCGAGGATCTCGTTGTCGCGTTTGTCAGACTTTTGAAGGATAACGAGGCTGAGGTTCGCACTGCCGCATCTGGACAGGTCCCTGGTACGATTACTTATTGTGCTTTTCAGGATGCGCTCTGTAATAGCTACAAAAACACTCGTTTATTTACGTCCACTAATTGCTCCCGCTAACTGTGGTTCTCATTTGCCCATACCGTACTAGGTTTCTCCGAGTTGATCGACAAGGACACTATTCTGAACTACATTTTGCCTTGCGTGAGAGACTTGGTCACAGACACTTCTCAGCACGTCCGAGCCGCCCTTGCCATGCAGATCAGTGGATTGGCACCTATTCTCGGGAAGGAGGCAACAACCGAACACCTTTTGCCCCTCTTTTTGCAGTTGCTCAAGGACGAGTTCCCCGATGTGCGCTTGAACATTATTTCAAAGCTCGAGACTGTAAACAAGGTCATTGGCATCGAGCTTCTCTCGCAGTCGTTGTTGCCAGCCATTGTTGAGTTGGCCGAGGACAAGCAGTGGCGCGTGCGCTTGGCTATTATTGATTATATCCCCTTGTTGGCGACTCAGCTTGGTGTCGAGTTTTTCGACGAGAAGCTCGGAGCTCTTTGCATGTCATGGTTGGGCGACAGTGTCTTTTCGATCCGTGAGGCCGCCACAGTCAACCTTCGCAAGTTGACCGAGGTCTTTGGCGTCGACTGGGCCAAGCAGACCATCATCCCCAAGGTTCTTGCCATGGGAACCCACCCCAACTACCTGTACAGAATGACCACCATCTTTGCCATCACGGTACGTGCTTGCTCCTTTTTATCTGTTTCCGGACTAGAACTCCCATCAGTAGGATTGAGTGTCAAGGCATTACACTAACAGCACATATATGGTTATGATGTGAAAATTAGGCTATGGCACCGGCGGTGACCCCAGAAGTGATTCGCGACTACATTTTGCCAACGGTCACCAACCTGGTCTCGGACCCTATCCCCAATATTCGCTTCAACGTCGCAAAGTCGATAGAGGCGTTGATCCCTGTTTTGATGCAGAACCCCGACACGGCACCCCTGGTTGACCAGCAGCTCAAGCCAGCACTGATCAAGCTCAGCGAGGACTCTGACAACGACGTCCGCTTCTTCTCCCAGAAGGCACTCTTGCCCGTGCAGTAGTGGCCTGGCGGATGATTGTTCTTTTATCTGTCGGCAGGGAGCCAGATGCGATGCGGCAGACGCGGTTTGGAGAGTTACACACACAGAAAAACAATAATAATTCCCAACAAACGCACAAAAAAATAGCAAAAACGTAGAAAGAACAAAAAAAAAAAAAAAAAAAACACGAGAAGGGTATGGGTGGGGTGAGGCGGTAGGTTGATTAAAGAAGAGAGACAGGTAGCAGATACGCACCATTCTGTCTCTCGCTCCTTCTCTCTTCCCATGGGCACACGACAACAACATTCAGCACATGCAACAATAAATTTGATGTTAAATAATTCTTTGTTATTATTAGGCGGGGGGTTCATGGTCTGGTATGTTGTCATTAGGTATCTTTCTATTCTGAAGTTTGTGAACTTTCTTTTTGTTGTGAAAGGAGCGTTATCAAATGTGGGTAAGAGGTAAGAAGAAGAGGAGGAGTGAGGATGATTATAATAGGGAGGAGGTCCATCATGCACTGGGCTTACTCTCCGAGCGTTTTTCTCGTCATTGACAAGCCTCCCTTCACAACCTGTGGGCGACAAGCAAACGAAACGTAGTTACAGAGAAACGACAAATGACCAGGCGATGAGAAAATGAGCCCCATGAATGAACAAAAGATATGTTGGAAGAAGAAAAAAAAGTAGGAACCATATTATTTTCTCTTCAACTCTTTTTTTCCAGAGTACAAGGGTCGGTTAGTTTAGCGACCTCCAATGTGGGCAAGTGGGGGAGGGGGCGAGGAAGGCGTCATGCCATGGGCCGAGAACTGGCCGGAACGACGGGAATGCAAGCTATGCTGGGAGTTCTGAGATCGGGCCGAGTTCTGGCGGGACAGGTTGGCGCCAGTGCCAGCACCGGCTCCAACAACTGCGACTCCTGAAAGGCCGCTGGGACCATGAGGTCCAGAACCTCCTGCTGGGCCGGTGGTACCGGGGGCGTAGAAGCCTTGGGCGGCATCCTTGACCAAGGCCATGAAGGACTCATGACGGAAGGCTGTACGGGGAGCCTCGTCCATTTCTGGGTTGAGGCCGGTTGCCTCTTCGACGGCGCGTTGGCGCTCACGACGGCGGTAGACTCCAAGGGCAACCAGACCTGCGAGAGCGACGGATCCGACGACGGCGCCGATGATGGTGCCGATGGAGGAGCTGGAACTGCCGGACATGGAGCCACCGCCGGGGGAGGTGCTGAGGCCGGAAGTGGGTTGCCCGCCGTTGGAAGAACCGTTGTTACCGGAGGGGAGGTTCTGGCCTGGGGAACCTGTGCTATCGGTGGGGGGGACGACAGCGGGAGGGGTAGGCACGACAGGGGTATCAATCGGCGTGGGCACAACTGTTGCCTGAGGGGGAACCACAGGAGGAACCACGGGGGCGACCGTAGGGACAGTAGTGGCTGTGGTAGTGGTGGTAGTGGTGGTGGGCTCGGGCTTGGGCTTGTGAGTGTTTGATGGCTTGTGGGTTGGCTTGTGAGGACCCTTTGTCTTTGTCTTTGAGGGCTTGGGTTTGGGCTTGTGGGGTTTGGGCTTGGGCTTGTGGTGCTTGGGCTTGGGCTTGTGATCAGGCTTGCCAGGCTTGTGGGGTTTGCCGGGTTTGCCGTGATCAGGCTTATTAGGCTTGCCTGGCTTACCATGATCGGGCTTGCTAGGCTTGTGGGGCTTGCCGGGTGTGCCAGGTTCGCCAGGCTTATGAGTAGGCTTGGGGTGATGGTTCTCAGGGGGCGCCGTCAAGTGCGAAGGACGACGGCGCTTAGGCTCATGCTCCAAGTGAGGTTCTTTCAAAGAATGAGGAGGAACATCAGTCGTCTCCGAACGCGAAGGACCCGGACGTCCACGAGGACGTTCATGCTCATCGAGGGAATCACCCCGACGACGGAACTGGAGACCGCCCGTACGCGCATAGTTGTTGGTAATGTGGTTTTTTTCAATCTCAATGTGGAGAGAGTCGGCAGCACGCTTGTAGACGAGAGGGACGGGGTCGTCGATGCGGTGCGAGATTCTGTCAGCGGACGAAGAGGTGTCGGCGACGGCTAAGTATTATGGGAACACGAAGAATGCGATGGTGGGATTATTAATAAATTTGGTGTTCAATTGCAACAATGCGGGACAAGTCTCTAGAGAGGCGAGTCAATTTGCGCTGCACACGCATCGATTTATCGAATATCCCTCCTTGTCTGTATATGTCCTGGGTCCTGCGTTCGCATGCTTTCCTTTGTCTCCAAGGAAAAAGCTTAGACTCCGAGCAAATATAATGCGACATGAAAAAACCCTAATTAACTTTTGCTATCTTCAGCTCGCTTTGCCTTTTCTACAGGGTCTTTCGCATATGGCGCGAGGGAAAAAAAAAAAAGGAAAAGCAGAAAGCCTCCTTGAGGGTGACATGCGAAACAATAAGCGCCACCCTTTTTCTACACGTTTGTATGAACTCCTACTGCTCCTGTGACCATCCATCCCATTCCTCCTCCGACGGTTGAAACAGCTCGAGACAAAATAATATAATGACCAAGGAGGGAGATTGAGTGGGATGACTGACAAGGGGAAAAAAAGTAAAGAAAGGCAAAGGCACAAGCATGGGTATCCTTGTTTGCAGTCGCGAATGTAATATAAAATGCCCCTCTCTCTCTTTTTTTTTCTTTCTCGGACAGCTTTGTCCGCTGACAAAGAAAGGGCATATAAACTTTGGGTTGTTGAGTTCCTGACGGCAAAAATATGCACTGTCCTGTCCTGCATTCTCCTGTAGACTGCTTGGCCTTTGTCGATTGTGTGCTGGGGTGGTGATAATGTTCTTTGTTGTTGATGTTTTTTGAGAATGCTTTACCTGGGTGGACTGCAACCAGGCAGAACACGGCCGCAACCTGGAGTGCCCAAGAGATTCTCATGGGAGCGTCTTGTTGAACTGTTGCTTGTATGTGTTGTTGGTTGTGGATGGTATACCGGGTCGATATGAAAAGGCTCGACTCGTTAAAAAAGTCTAGGTGGTTGGTTTGGCGGCAGAGTGTGCAAGAAGACGCGGGGGGTAGGGCGAGAGTTACAGGACGACCAATAGGAGAGAAAAGTTGAAGAATGAATGTCAGAGGGTCTGTCTTAACGTGTGCATGCAAAAAAGGCGGTAGTTGGAGAGATAGTTGTGTTTGTGTTGAAGGAGTCATTCGGAGAGTGGAGAATGGAGAGTAGAGAGAAGTTGGTGAGAGTGAAAGAGTGCATGTGTGGTAACACGAGGTAGGAACAGTGAGGTGTGAAAGAGTGGTGAGAGTGTGCGAGTGAAGGAGGAGGAGGAGGAGCAAGGAGGTTGATGGTAGCGCTTACTTTTGGTGAAAGGGCGAAGTGTGCGTTATATATCTTCCTTGCTGGTTGTTTGTTGGGTTGCTATTAGGGACGAGTTGAGGATGGGCGAGGACGGGCGTGAGAGTAGTCGGTTATGTTATGCATCGAGATGATGGAAGTGGAGAGGAGGGTTGTTAGGATGATGATGCAATGCAAAGAGGAGAGGGTAAGAGGAAGGAGGAGGAGGAGAAGGGAAGGGTATGCCCGTACAAGGGAGGAAGGGGATGAAGAGTCGAGTGTTGAAGTCGAGGCAGGTTCACCAAACTCTGCCGAGAAGGAGGATGGAGGAAGGGTTGAATGAGGGGGAGGGGGAACCGGAAAGGGAAGAAGAAGGCACAAAGAAGAAGAAAGAGAAGAAATTCAGGCACCATCAGTTGATTTTGATCATCAATCATTTGAGTATATCTGTCTCTCTCTCTGGTTGGCCGTGTCTTGTCCTTTTTTCTTGACGAGGTTGCACCTTGCTCACACACTTATTTAGCATAAATGGCCACACATTCACACTTAGTCTTGCTGACATGTTCACAATTGCTGCTACAAGTAACATGTCATCGCTGTTACTGGTAAGCTGGGAACTGACGACCAACTGCTGACATTTGACCCTTGTGTGCATTCGTTCACTTCACAACGAGCAACAGTAACCATCAACATAAAATCACACTCACACACAAGATGAGAAATAAGAAAAATTGAGAGCTTTTTTTACTTGGTTGTTACTCGTTAGCCAAAGAATAAACATGGTGAGCGCTGATTGGAATGGCCTACTTGTCTCCCTTTCCTTGCCTTGCACGTCTATATATGTGTGTACACTTTGTTATTTTTGCGCGTCCTGCGCAATGAACGATACAAGTCTCAGCAAGAAGAACGATAGAAGTCTCAGCAAAGAGAACGACAGGGTACCCTTCACCTATTCCTGACCCAAGTTGCAAAGAGTGAAAGAAAGGAAGGGGATACAAGAAATGAGTTCACAAGCCGGATCAAATAACAAATTAGCGTCAATTGCCCATATATTGTTGAGAGCATTAATCTCATAAATACAAAGGTTTTGTGTCTTCCAGACAAGGCGAGAATAAAGTTTGCACACCGTGGAAGCCATGGAAAAAAGAGGCGGTTAATTAGGTCTATGTCCTGGCTCTGACTGGCACCCTGCAGGCAGGAGGTATTCTTCCCCTTCCTTTCCCCCCATTTTGCGTTCACCTCCAAAAATATCATTTTTATTCGGCGCCCACCTACCACCGCCATCATCATCATCGTCGGCGCCCAGATGTCGTTGGTATGAAATAATAGAAATATAACTTGGCTCGTGTCACAGAGATGAAAAAGAGAGAAGCATTTGCTATCGTTGGAAAGAAATATGAGGCGTAGAAAGGTATCAAAATGCCCCAGGTATGTTGTGTTGTAGGCCAGCATACCACACACAAACGCTTCTTTGTTGTCCTCTTGCTTTTCTGCATCGCCGCATTTTCCTGATTCAAAAGAGTAGGCATGGCACAATTTTCTGGTATTGCGTGAAAACCAGTTCTCTTATTTCATTGCGCTCTCGGCTACCTTCAATCTATTGCTCAAACGCGCTACTAATATTGCCATTCGTCTCTAGTAGCTCCATTCTGGTACTATTTTCTTTATATCGCTTCCTTTCCTTGCACAGCGTCATGCCCAACGTCTAATTGCCTATAAGAAAACCATGGCCCTGTGCCTGGCTATTAACACGATGCGAATCCCTGCCCGTCGATTACGACGTATGAGCAAATCACCCTCTTTCCCCCTAGCATCCATTGCAAGGTCGCGACCCAACATTACAATGCAAAGGTTCATTTTCTTTTCGGCGAGTTGCAAGGAAAAAAAGATACAAAAAGAAGAAGAGAACATCTGTCCTCTCTTTTAGTGCAATTGCAGGACAGGTTGCATCCTTCCCTAAGTCCTAACATCTCTGTTGTCTATTCTTGGCGAGCATTGGCCACAAGGAAGAGATGCGATCATTATTTCCTGTCATCACTCGAATGGTGCTCTGAAAGGAAATAAAGACATTTAATCTATGAACAACGCTCAGGAACAGGTGTGAAAAAAGGGTGTTCATGTTGGCACCCGCATTGGGAAGCCGATCCTGCTCTTCAACCTGAAAAAAAACCAACAAGGCACGCCCACTCCACCACCCCCTCCTGCTCATTCCTCTCTCCTACTCTCCTATATACTCTCACTCCCTATCATGGCTGACCCGTAGGCAAGACTAAATACTTGACTCGCTCTTCCTGCCGCTCCTGCTCATAGCTTTTGCGCCTTTTGTCACCAGAATTAGGTTCTGAAGCGGTGTGGCCATGAACGGCAATAAGCCCGTGTGGCGTGTCTGAAGCGGCCATTGATTATTCTCACTCAGTTCAGCTCTTGAAGGGTAGGAGCATGAAGTTGAATGGAAGAGGAATGCCTTTTTGCCAACGTTGTAATACATTAGTGTTTTAGTGAAAAAGTGGGGAATGCGAGTGTTGAGGTAGGGGAGTCACTCGCCATGATATGTCGTCCCCATAGCGATAAGAGGATTAAAAAAAAGTGTAGCGATGATCATGGCAAAGAAAAAGAGAAACACTGGGCACAAAAAAGAAAGAAATGAAATGAAGAGGAAGAAGAGCACAGGTCGCAAACGTGGGTGAGGATCCATAATTCTCTTCCCAAGAGCACCAATTCTGTTTGGGCACCAACAAATAAAAAAGATGGAGAGAGAAGAGTGGGGAGGGAGGGATAAGGGAGTGGTTCTGTTGGAGAGAGACATCTTCTGTCTGTCTGGCCCTGCATTTTCCTTATCTATTGTCCATCTATTCAAACCCAGCGAGATTGTGGAAACCACAAAAAAATAACAAGCTTTGGACGGCGAAGGGATAGAGTGCAAAACTGAGTCCAAGTCACCTTTTTCTTTACCCTTTTTGTTCGTTCAACGACGAGCATTAAAAAAGAGCTGAACTTTTAGCCACCTGAATGCCAGAAAAAGGACCAGGTCATCGGCCTGGCTTCGTTTTTAAACCTGCCCACGGACAAATCATCCTTGATTAACAAGAGGGGAAAAAAAGAAGGGCAAGTGCAGGCCGCTTTCGCTTTTTATCTGAATTGAAAAACAAGCAGGCGGAAACAACAAATGACGGGCAAGTCAATTCTCAATCCCCCTCTTTTTTTTTGTGGAGTGGAGTTAACCTTGAATTGCGTGGGTGAGAGTATATCAGCAAAAAGGAAAAAAAAGTTTTGAAAGAGGTACCTCTTCGTTCCGTCATTCTCCAGGGGTGCCTCGTTTGTTTTTTCTGGCATTATGCGCCCGAACCACCATCCATAATCTAATACAACAACAAGACCCCCCGCTTCGTCGCATGACATATTTCGTTGTGGTTCACAAACCTGTTCGAGAGCCTTGTCCCTGTTAATGAACGATGGATCGGAACACTCAGCTCTTTCACTTTTTCTCTTCTTTTGAAGGATAAGTTCGGAACTGCAGGACGACTACGATTTTCTACGAAAAAAATGCTTCAATTAGACACTTCATTTTTTTTTCCTCCGAGCGGGCACATGTAGATAGCCGCGCTCTTCCCTCCCGTTCCTCTTGACCTTTTCACTTTCTCGCTGCACCAAATAGAAAGCGAATCCAAGAAACGAACAACATGGCCACACGAGTTTTTCCTTGTCGCCAAAAGAAACGACAACGACTAATATCTTGGACAAATCCTTCCTATCCTCCCACCCCCAACGCTTTGTTTCATGAACGAGATTGCCTCTTTTAGTGATTGATGCTTGTGGGGAACGCTCTTGTCAACGGATCGTCGCGTGGAAAGTTGTTGGGTTGAACTAGTTGTTTATTTGTTCTCTGCAACGATCCTGTCCGTCCGGGGTAAAGGAATGTGGCATGGCTAGAACATTCACGAGGAAATGTGGGGTAACAAAAGGAATCATCTCTCGTGTGAACAAGAAGAGTGAAGGCGAACAATTCGTGAAGTGAATATCTTTCTTCTTACCTCGTCAATGGATCCCGTGTGGTAGACATACATAAGAGAATTGGGGTTGGAGGAGCAATGGTGCACCCTCAATTGTCCATACGATAGCTAGCAGCAAAAGGTTGTTCCGGAGCAAGGTAGGCACCCATTGGATATCGATAGAAGGGGGATGCAAAGGCGGTGTAAAGAGAACAAGAGTGTCATGGTCCATTCTATTCTACCTGCCCGTGTTCTTGAACTAGCGCTAAAATAGGTTCATTGATTGTTCAGAAACACAAAGAGACGAGGTATTTTATTCCTATGGTCTCTCTTTCATCCAGGGGTGGAAGAAACATAATAAAGACAAGTGAGTGCATAATGCAAATGGCGAGAATGGATATGTGGATGAGCAAAAAGAGGGTGGGGTCTTGTTTGCGCGATAATTGACGTTGTTGTTACTTGTCCTTGCTCGAAGATCTAGCTAAAGGTAAGCCGACGATGAGATATTGTTGTTGATGTTGACGATTTTTTTAATCTTTTGAGCGAGGATTGATAAATGTTCACAGCAGTAATGGACACACGTAGCGAATTGTAAGGAGAGAGAAACAGCCAGCCCTCATCTACCCGAACGGTTAAAGGGAAGCGTGAGCAAAGGGTGGCAAGGGTGTAAGAGTGGGAGAGTGTGATGTATGATGTGTGAGCTATGCTGGGCTGAGAATCAGGAGAGGAAGCAAGTTTTTTCTTTTTGTCGATTCCAATAGAATATCCGACTGCAGTCGATGAGGAAGTGGAGTAAAGTGGCTAACACAGTTGAAGAAATAACGGCGATTGAATCGGGTATGCCCCCAATTCAATTGCAGAAAAAGGTTCTGTTATCTCTTACATACAACCGCACCTCAAATTTTTTTTCAACTTGGACGAATAAATACACCCACACGGATTTCCACTCCATTTCTCTTCTCTTCCTCTAATCTCGCTTTCATTCACACAACTCCATCACCTCACTCCTCACTTCACTCGTCTCCTCTTTACTCTACTCTCCTCCTTGCTACAACTCCACTCTACTCTTCTCCACGTTCTCTCTTTAATCAAAACCACATACAAAATATCACAAAAATGCTTAGGAATCCTGCTCTCAAGACCGTCCACGCCGCCACACAAAGCTTCGTGACCAGCCAGGTCAGGAATTACAGCAGGCGTGCTCTGACCACCCTCGCTGCCTTCCCTGACTTGCGTATGGAAACTATGGTCCAGACAACAACAAAGCACGGTATGGATGTCATCCACGATCCTCTCCTCTCCAAGGGTACCGCCTTCTCCCTTTCCGAGCGTGAGCGTCTCGGCATTCGTGGCCTCGTCCCCCCAAGAACACAGGAGATGGACAAGCAGCTCCAGCGTATCATCCGCAACTTGCGCGAGTGCAGGACACCTCTCGAAAAGTTCATCTTCATGACCGCACTCCAGGTATTGCTCGTTCTTGTCTTTGTTCTTGCTGTTCTAATACGCCACTATTTGCAATGGCATTGCCCCATCTACGCATGAACAGTGACAATGATAATGCCGATGACTGAAAAGAGTCATTTCTGTCTCTTATCCAAAATACAAACCGTTACTCACTCCTCCATCCGGCCCCTTTCTTTCTTTCTTTCTATCCCTATCTTACGTTGCGGACTTTTTATTTTTCGTTTCGATATTGTAGGATCGCAATGAGACTCTCTACTACCGCCTCTTGATTGACAAGTTGGAGGAGCTCTCTCAAATCATCTACACGCCCACAGGTATGCGCTTTTACCATCTCCGGCGTATCCGGTCGTTGCAATCTCTCATTGTTTATTTTATTATTTTCGATCTAATGGTTGTTGGGGAAATGAGAGCGACAGAAAATGAGAAGGAGACGAAGAGGAAGTAGGGTTATGTCATGCTCTCTTTTTTATTACCTCTCTCTCCCCTCTCGCTTCTCTCTGTTCATTTCGAGCATATTCTCATCATTTGTTTTGTGTGTTGGCCCGCGGACAATGGCGATTATGATCCAATGCCAGCCTTTCATTTGTTGTCGTGAGGGCTTTTATTTCATTGGGAAACCACTTGTTAACCCCATCCCTTTTTTCTTTTCTATACCAATGAAAATATTCTTTGTTAGTCGGAGAGGCTTGCCAACGTTTCCACTCTATCTACCGCCGCTCAAGAGGAATGTACTTCAGCACGCTCGACCGTGGCCAGATGGCTGCCATGGTCCACAACTGGCCCCACGATCAGGTACGAGTCTTTTTTTTTTTGTTTTTTTCTCATGAACAGCGACATGGGAAAGAACTGCAAAAAGTGGTTTATTTAATATGTGATCGAGCTTGTTTGTATTGTTTGTGCCCTGTGCTCTCTCCCCTCTTTTGTGGAGCAAATTCAGAATGATGAACTAAAAGTTTCTCCTTGTATTTTGCAATAAAATAAATAGGTCGACGTCATCGTCGTTACTGATGGTTCCCGCGTTCTCGGTCTTGGTGACTTGGGTGCCAACGGCATGCAGATCCCCATCGGAAAGCTCTCTTTGGTATGTCATATCACCCCGCATCCTCATTCTACTCTGATACCCCGCATAATCAATTGGCACAGACAGACTGACCATTTTATTTCCTGTTGATTGTTACACGGAACTAGTACGTTGCTGGAGGTGGAATTCGTCCTACATCCATCTTGCCTGTCGTTCTCGATGTTGGCACAAACAACGAGTCCCTCTTGGACGATCCCCTCTACCTCGGAATGGGTCACCGCCGCTTGGAAGGCGATGAGTACTACTCCTTCGTCGATGAGTGGGTCCACGCCATCCAGAACAGATATCCAAGTAAGTGCTACAATTTCATCTTTCATCTTGCACGATTGATAGTCACGCTCAAGACCGTCGTGACACTAACTGAACCCTTCTCCTCATCTCTACTACAGACGCCTTGATCCAGTTCGAGGACTTCAAATACCCCCACGCCTACAATCTTCTCCACAAGTACCAGGACAAGATCTGCTGTTTCAACGATGATATCCAATCGACCTCTGCCGTCGCTTTGGCTGGTGTTCTCGCCGCCTTGAAGGCCCGTGGAAAGTCGATCGACAACTTGAACGAGGAGCGCATCATTTGCGTCGGAGCTGGCAGTGCCGGTGTTGGTGTCTGCGAAGGTATCATTGACTGTATGGTCGAGCAGGGCAAGGTCAAGTCCCGCGAGGAGGCTTACAGCAAAATCTGGATGTTGGACCAACACGGGCTCATTGGAAACTCCCAGCTCGGAGCCACTGATGGAACAGCCCCCGCACCCATTGGTTTGGGCGATCGCGCCAGCTTGGATGAGCGCCAGCTCTGCTACATCAAGAAGGACATGAAGGATCGCATGAGCCTCGAGGAGGTTGTTAAGGCCATCAAGCCTACCGTCATGTTGGGTCTCTCTGGTGCCCCTGGTGTCTTCACCGAGGGTGCTGTCCGCGCCATGGCTGACGGTGTTGAAAAGCCCGTTGTCTTCCCCCTTTCCAACCCCACCCACCAGTCTGAGTGCACTGCTGAGCAGGCCTTTGAGTGGACTGACGGACGTGCCATCTTTGCCAGTGGATCTCCCTTCAAGGATGTCGAGTACAAGGGCAAGACGTGCAAGGTCAACCAGATCAACAACGCCATGTCCTTCCCTGGTCTCGGTCTCGGTATCACCGTCTCGCGTTCTTCGCGTGTCACTGGAAAAATGTTTATGGAGACTGCTATTACTATTGCCAACATGGCCTCGGAGGAGCAGCTCAAGAGCGGGGTCCTCTTCCCCGGTGTGGGTCAGCTTCGTGAGGTCTCGAAGGAGGTCGCCGCCAAGGTCTGCGAGGTTGCCTATGAGCAGGGCCTTGCCCGCGCCAACTTGACCCCAGGCTCGAACTTGAAGACTGTTATTGAGGAGTCTATGTGGAACCCCAGTTATGTCAGCTTGATTCGTCTTGCTGACCATTAAAAGGGATAGCAGCATTAGCCGCATGCGCCCTTTTTGTATTTTTTAGTTCCTTTTCTTTTTCATTTTTTTTTGCATGCCTCGACCAACCACGCCTCCCTTTCATCATCTATCCTAGAATAAAAGCCTTCCCTTTACGATTCTCATGACAAAAAAAGCCTATTTATTGTGCTGTTCTTTTCACCCATTGTGGTTGAAAGCCAGCCTCCGTTCGCTGATCTACTAGACCTGAGGTGATCAATCGTAAGTCTAAAGAGCAGTCACGGCAAAGGAGAGGCTATTTCTTTTGAGGGGGCATAGTCGGTTTGTGTGCTCTCTCTCGAATTTTTAATACAGGTGCGAAGGCATAATGTTTTACAACCAGGACTGAATAGCGGCTGTCTATTCAATCGCAGCCTGCCAACGGACCGCCAGCCAATCAGAGCGCATACAACACCATCCAAATACCTTCTTTTATCAACAAACATCCAAGATATCCATTGCAACAACCATACATCCATTGACGGGCGCCGGCACATCCATCATCAACCCGCCCATGCTCCAGTACCATCCTCGCACCATTATCGACACTTGTCCCTACGAGATCGTCCATTGGCCGTGAGAGGGTGGAAGCTGGGCAGGCCTGCTGGAGCAAAAGGCATTTTTCTATATCCCCTTTGTTTATTTTTTCGACAGGCCAGCAGGAGGATCGATTGTTTCGACTCTGACAAGAAACGACCGACAGATCAGCAAGACATCAAAAACTCCAACCAAACGAAAAAGCAAAGCAGCAATCATGAATTAACATCTCGATCCACCCTCCTTCTCTCGACTTACCGACTACACAGGCAATGGCGTCTACAAATATCTTTGACCTTCTCAACGACGACGCTCAGGATCAGGAGATCCAGATCCCTGTTGTCAAGAAGGATGTGAAGCCCGCTGCGGCCAAGCCCGCTGCTGCTGCCACCAAGACCGCTGAGAAGGCCCCCCGCAAGGATGGTGCCCGCGGTGGCAAGCCCAGAGACGGTGATGACCGTGGTAAGCACCCAGACCCGACTCCCTGGACCTTTTTTTATCTTTTTGTGCTTTTTTTTTCTTTCAAGACGAGCCGAGAGGGAGTCTGAGTTGAGACGAGCCAGGAGGAAGGAGGAAGAACCTTCTGACAGGAGACAAGGACGTCAAAGGACAATACAACAAGGTGCAAGCTTACGACCGATACCCATTCTCCGACGGGGACAGGCGGCAAGACAGCAACGAGCGCCTTGCGTTTGTCCTCCTTGAAGTTTCAAACAGGAGCAGGATGAACCTTTGATCCCACTCCGCCAGATCTGGATCGACACCCTTTTTCCTCGGATGAAGCTTGTCTCAACAAGTGTTCATTCCAAGGAAAAGGATCAGACTCGACCTTCCTGATTCAACCAATCACTTTTTTTTCTTGGCTCGGGACAGATCACACACTCCCTAGAGTTGTGCTGGATTTGTTTCTCCGCCAACAGAAAGGACAACAAACAACACGACTCTCTGGCAAGGCAGTGCGACTGCTGTATATCTAGCGACAGCAATTGAAGCAACGACCTTGAGCCAGTACATGAGCCCTTTCAGTATTATAATCCTCGATCTTCAGCAGACAGCCGACGACATAGCAGATCAACAAGCCAACATCACCATTCAACCTTGGCTGCAGCACTCTCTGGACTACTCGGCACACTTTTCAATCCACAGGAACGAAAGCTCTCTTTATCGACACTACTATCTTCAGGAACCGTTAATTGGATCTCCTTTCCCCCCTCATTTTTCAGTCTTACACAAAAAGCATATTGGAAACACCAGTCCTCTGACCGACCCATTTTTCTTTCAATCACTTGCTTGCATACAGCTCCCCGTGGCCCCCGTTTCGACCGCACTCCCCGTGACGGTGCTGCTCCCCGTGCCCCCCGTGCCCCCCGCGCTTCCCGCGGTGGTCGCCACGGTGGTTTCGACCGCCACTCCGGCACCGGCATTGTTGACTCCGAGAAGAAGGAGAACAACCGTCTCGGTGAGCCCGCTGCTTCCTCCCTCGAGGGTGAGAAGGACGCTCAGGTGTAAGTGAAGTTGGATATTTGGTGGTGGTTCTACAGCTCTACCAGGGGCATGCTAATCTAAGGATTATTGCAGGAGAAAAATGCAGCAATGCACTAACCATTTCGCGTGTCTCCTCAATTTCTGGACCCAAAATAACAACCCTAATAGGAGCGCTGAGGCCCCCGTCGTCGCCGCTGAGCCCGTCGAGCCTGAGCCTGTTGTCAAGACCTTTGACGACTTCCTGGCCGAGAAGGCCGCCAAGGCCCTCAAGCTTGCCCTCCCCGAGACCCGTGCCGCCAACGCTGGATCGGACAACTCCCAGTGGAAGAACGCCCAGGTCCTCGAGGTTGAGGAGACTGGTGATTTCATCAAGATGAAGGCCGACTCTGTTGCCAAGGCCCGCAAGGGTAAGAAGGAGACCAAGGTCGTGATCAAGGAGATTGAGGTCCGCTACACCGAGCCCGCCCGTGAGCAGCCCGCCCCCCGCGGTGCTTTCCGTGGTGGCCGTGGTGGTGCTACCCGCGGTGCCCGTGGTGGTAACACCCAGGCTCCCCGTGCCCCCCGTGCTCCCCGTGGTGCCTCCGTTAACGTTGACGACACCGAGCTCTTCCCTTCCCTCGGCTCCAAGTAAATTTTGATTTGATCGCCATTTCGACCCCCACTCCTCTTTCGCCTCCTTTAAAAAGATGTTTTTTGAATAAAAGAAACTCCTTGTTGTAATTCACACGTTCATTTATTGTGAAGAAAGTTTCTCTTTTGGGTTTTGCAGTTCTTCTCGTCTAGGAAACATCATTGCTCATCGCGCGTGTTAATTAGCGAAGGTTGGTTGGCAAGAGAGGTTTGATGTTCTATGGAAGGAGAGTTGGCCTGTGTGTTGATATTTGTTTTAAAGATGACAAACGGTTTGACGGGGGGCTTGAAATTTCAGGTACATGGTTTGCGGTTTTTGCAAGCGAGAGGGAGGAGTGGGAGGACAAAGAAAAGTGCGTGCGCGGTTTGTTTGTTTATATGTGCCTCTAATTCACCTCTGTCATAAAACATCCGGACGCAACTTTGTTCACTCTTCATTCCACATGCGCTTTGGCTTTTCGAATACAGTAGTAACAATTCAGAGAACAGAAAGAGGAAGACAAACAAAAAAAGTATCGTATGATGTTTTGAGGCAGGGCAGAAACCATTCTTGTCTACGTCGGTTTGTTCTGCTCTCAGTAAGAAAGAGGGACTTTGCATGTGAAATGCGGGGGGAGGGATGGGAAGTTAGGGGGGAATACAATAGTGAATTTACTCCACTGTTTTGACTTGCTGTTGTTCAGAGTGAACAAGACAGTCGCGTGTGTTTTTACATGTACCCTAATGTATGGATACGAATATGAATGTATATGGGGTATGGGATGCACCGCTTCTGTAAGTGCGTGTGTGTGTTGTGTGTGTGTGTGTGTGTGTGTGTGTGTGTGTGCGCGCGGAATAGAGTTGTACACATGTCCAAAATGGCTCGGTGAACGAGCCAAAGAACCAGCATGTGGAAGAAACGAAGGAAGTACTGTAGTCAATGGGTTTTCTTGTTGCATTGAGTTCGTTGCCCGCCCACTCCACAAATAAAAGCCTCTTTGGTGACACCATCATCACTAAGCAAGAATAAACAGATGGAGAGAGAATGAGAGAGCAGACGATGGACGATAGAAGGTGGGAGCAAAAAAGGTGGAAAAAGAGAAGGGAGGGGCGGTGAAGAAGGAAGGAGGAACAAAGGGAGCGGAAAAAGAGCTTTCGGCATGGATGGGTTCATTCCTTTTGCTCCACAAACTCACACGGCGGCGGTTGGACGGAGTTGTACCTTTGTTGTTGTTGGTTGTACCTTTGTTTTTTGTTTTTTGTTTGGCCATTGTGCACTTTTTGTAGCGCTACACATATACACTTTAAAGTAGAGCCTGCACCTTGTTGTTGTTGTTGTTGTTGTTGTTTGATTGTCTCTTCTTTTTCATCCGGGTTCCTTGGTTTAGTCCACATCGTTAAAACACGATTTGTATGCGCTCAACATCAAGAAAGTAGCAGCGACAACAAACAACCATGCGCGAGGCATAAACCCACTTACAAAGCACGATCACGAAGAAAGAGAGAAAAGGAACGAAAGACAAAAAGGAAATCGAGTCCATTTCTCTTTACAAACAAACCTTTCTCGAGAGGGAGGAAAGAAAGGAAGAAACTATGGTTAATTGGACAACGAAAACGGGCGTAAACGGGATGGGCCATGCATGAACAAGAACAGTACCAATACTATTTTTTTTTTGGTGCTCAGTCTCCTCTTTCCTCTCCTTTGTTCTTGGTATTCTTATGTACTCCGCTAAAGCGGGTTTGTGGAAGAAGAAGCAATCGAATCCATAAAGAATAAAGAAGCACAGAATAAACGCGTGTGGGAGAGAAAGGGAGAGAAGGAGAGCCTTGACTATAGGGCGCGGACCCCACATGTGCGGCGCGGCGGCGGAGATGTTGGTTTGTAAGAGAGTATGCTTACGAACACATCCCACACGCCAATTCTTACCAAGAATATATGTTGCTTCGTTGTTTCCTTTTCCTTGGCACAAAACCACCGACTTCAAAACACCTTGAGCTACAGTCAGCGAGAAATAAGATACAGGAACAAAAGAAGAGTTGGGAGCCATTGGAGAAAACAAAAAAAAATTAGGTGGCAGGGCGGTCGAAGTATCAATTTCAGAAAACAAACGGTTGGTGCAGGTGCATTTTTACTTGAGTAAAATTCTGCATGTGTCCTTGCCCCTGATATTCACTTCTGTTTCCGTTGGTTGGAACCTGTTTGCGTTTTGGGCGCTCTGTGCCAAAGGAGAATCAACTTCCTCTATCCTCTTTATTTTCTTGAGTAAACGAAGGGAAGGCTAATTATCTACTTGTCACCAAGAACAACAGAGATATGCATCACCAACTACAGCATCCTCATTGAGTAACGCCAACAAAAGAACACAAACTGCATTGCTACTCCACCTCTTGGGGAACTCGGGAAATGACCAATAGTTTATCCCTTTCACTCCGTCCCTTTTCTTCTCACCGCCCTGCGAGATGTATCGTTTGCTTCATATACGTGCTTTGCGTGCATCTGTGTGTTTTTTTTGTAACCAGGCTGGATGCTCTTGCATATGCGATCAAAAAAGAATGAATGAGGAAAGGGAATGTACAAGATCTTGGATACTCTTTCCCTAAAATGCAAAGAGGAAAAGAAGAAGGGAAGCAGAGGCTATTCTCGGTCTAGAACATAAACAAACCAGTCTTTTTTTTTGATGCTTGGATGCATCACATCCGAAGCAAGAGCGAGGGTGTCTGTGAGTCTGTGAGAGAAGAGGAGGATAATCGCATAGAACAAGTGGGCGCTACAGAAGAACAAACACGGATATGTGCAAAGGAGGAAAGGTGTTAAAGAAAAGAATAAAATACAAATGGGTTCCAATGTGCTCTCGACTTTCAAACAGAGTAAGAGTGCAAAGAGTAAAGGAAGGGTTTGAATTGGGTGAGAGTGCTAATGAAAAGTGAATGAGTAAAGAACAAAAAAAAAGGTAGTGTGGGGCTCAGACATCAGGCCATGGTTGCTTATCGTCCTCCTCTCATTTCTCTTTACAAATTGCTCTTGCTGTGCTACCCAACAAGCCCTTCAAGCCTCATTGTTTTTCTCCCTCTCTTTTGTTTTTGCCGCTCTTCCTCTGTGTTTGTGTTTGTCTTTGAACAAGGTTTAGAAAAGTGCAAGAAAAAAAAACGCCCATAGCCAGCCAAATGAGGATTAACCAAGGGCAGCGAGAGTGGGATAGAAGGACGGACATGGCAAACGGCAAGTATATCGAACTCGTCCCAAATCAAGGAACGATGAAAACGCCAATAAGAAAGTACTCGATGGGTGTTGTCAATGCTGAAAGACAATCGTTGAGATCGTTTAGCGCTTATTTGTTTGTGTCTTGTATGCTGCTATGGTTATCATACATCTCGATAAACATCTCCAACAAAAACTCCCTCGGGGAAGGGGATAGTTCAGTCAGTATCGCAGCAATAATGAGATGAGGAGAGACCGATGGTTTAAAGTCACGCATGGACAACAATAAAACCGGTCAACACTTTCTACCTTCACTCCATCACTTATGGTTGGAATTCTTGACCTATCTTTTTCCTGGGTTCATGCTAATCTATAAAGTTTTCTGTAAGCGGATTGGTATCCAATTCGAGTAGTGTATTCCATCTTATTGTTGTTGTTTTTTTTTGTTTTGGTGTAGGATGTGCATTTGATCGGTCGTCCACAGTCCATCCCAAAAAATGTCATTTCTTGTGCCACCTTGGCCTTCTGTCCGCTCTTCTCCAACCAGAGAGCGCAAATATGTGTGCGAGAGGGAAGGAGACGCAAGGACAACATCAGCAATGAACAACAAAAATACAATCGATTGTCTGTAACCATGGACGAAAACCCCTTGTTATCGTTTGTTTATTCGACAACAAGGATGAATAAGAAAAAAACTTTTAGGCTGTTCGTTGTACCCGGATATCCGCAGGGGGCAAGCAAGCTCAAGAAAGAAGAGAACGCTCTCGTCTGCCCAATGGTGATTGCAGTTGTTGTCAGTTTCTCATTTGGTGTACCCTTTTCTCTGCATCTCTTCTGCATCTTAATTATCTCTTTTTCCCTTTCTTCTTCTTTTTTTCTCTTTTTGCCTTTCTTTCCTTTACCTATACCCCTTCTCACCATCTTCTTTCTTTACCTCTTCTGACCATTCCCACTCTCTAATCACATCCCTCGTCCTCTAATCTCTCTCACTTTGACATTTATCCGGAACCTCACACAACTCTCACATTCCCCTTTCTCGCAAGCACCACCATCAATCATCTTCTTCAGCGCTCTGACAGGACGACATCGTCCCTGAACCCATATTAACTTTATTGGCGACCCGACCTACCTTCGCCACTACCATCACCTCTCTCTACCCACCTCTCCACCCACCTCTACTCCTATCTCTACCCAACATCCCCTTGCACTCACTCTCATAACACCCCATTATTTACGATACGCCAACACTTTATAAAAGCGACCAACCGCCGTTGGACAGCGCAAAAGAAGGAACAAGCAAGGTTCTCTCCCCCTTCCAGGTAAAAGGCAGAGAGAGATAGATTCTTCCTCTTTGACGGACGAAGAGCCCGCCTTTCAGTCACTTTTTTTTCTCCCTCCGCTCGTGGGTGATTCGGGCAATGGTCTGGTTTGTCAGTGGCCTTCCCTCACTTGTCCAAATGCTCGCCGCTGGAGATGAAACTCTATGCAGAGAAGACTTGGTGCCCAGTGTGGCGTGGAGTAGATAAAAAAAAGAAACGCAAGACTAAAAGTTTTGCTCGTACCCAACAAAGCCCACCTCCGCATTATTAGGGGTTATCAGTTCAGCCCTTGTTACCCTTCCCACCAAACATCTGACGTCGTCTGCTGCTCTTTCGCCACCTTTTTTTTTTTTTTTTTTTTTGCCACTCCCCTACCCCATTTCTCGATTGTTCTCTGGCGAAACGTACAATGACCCCAAGGAGCTTTGATGAATGCACTGACTGTTGGAAAACATCTTGAAACAATTAACCTTGCCCTGAATACAACGGCCGAAAAGATGAAAAGGAAATCGTCTACAATGCATCGTTCATTTGCATTTATTCGAATTTTGATCCTCCCTCCTTCTTCCATCCTTCTCCCCTCCATTGTCCCCTGTACTCCCTCCACCCCCCATTTTTTTTTTTTTTTTTTTTTTTTTTTGGTTCTGGGCATTGCAATTGCGTGGTTCGTTTTCCTTGTATCGTCTTTCTTCATTTTCAATTGGTGCTCGTTGCTCTGAGGAAAAAGATACGAAAATTGTGATTTGTGCAATCCAGAGACGAGATAGCGGCTTTTATTTGCCTCCGTGGCTCTTTTATTTTGTACCATGCCCTGGGACTGGGAGGAAAGAGAGAATGAAAGAAAGAGAGAAAAGAAGAAACCAGGGGGGGCGTCAATGGTTAATTGACCAGGAGGTCTGTTTATTGTATTTGAGCTAAAGTGGAGTATATAACTGACGGACGCGTCCCCATCCAGGGGTATCACTTAGTTGGCTGGTGATGGGGTTCTCAGATCACTCAATTTTCATTCGATAGTGATAATTTAAATTACGAGACGGATAGACTTGTGCCTGTCTCTACTCTATCACAGGTGATATGACACAGAGAGATGTGATCCCTCTCTGTTTCGCCCATCTCGAGCATCTCATCGTTTCTTTTTCTTTCTTTGCTTTTCCTCTCTTTTGGTTGGGTCCCCGGTCCTTCTTTTCTAATGCAATCATGTGTTGTCCATCCACACTTCTCCGCTGTGTGCATTCGTCCACCCGTCATTCACTCACTCACTCGCTCTCACTTACACTTGCCCAATCCATCTCTCTTCTTTTGCTCACTCTTTTTGTCGTTCCAGGCTATCCACGTTGCTCGACTGCCAAGTACCAGCTCCTTTCATTCGCCACCACCATCATCTCCTTTCAAGGCTAAAAGGGAAAAAGAGTGGTCCTTTTTTTCGTTGTGCACTTTTCCTTGTACATCATCTTTACATCCACAGGTACATACACTCATACAGAAAACTGATGACTACCTGTGCATTTGTACCATTTTCAAACGTCAACCGACTGAAGGAGTGAGATAAAAAAGGGGCTGAGGAAAACGGTCTCGATCCAATCTTGTTATTCCAAAGGCCCAACAACATCATTAACGTCTGTCATTTCTCTTTATTACTGTTAATTGTCCTGGGGTACTAATTGTCCTCTCTTTCATTTCTTTCGCTCTCAACTTTTTTTTTTCTCCTTCACTCTCGTCCCACCTCTCCTCCCTACTCCACTTCCTTCGTTCTTTGTATTCTCACCCGATCTTTACTCCATCGCTACGTCTCTCCTTTGTACAGCCTGCACCTCCCATTGTGCCTCACACTCCCCTCCCCGTCACTATCCACTACTAAGCCCACCACTCGCTCTTAAGCTGATCAAGCATGATTCAATCCAACCATACTGCCTACTATCGGGACGAGCGGTATCACCACCAGAGCGAAGACCGGTCCCCCGTGGATCAACACCAGGGCCATGCTCTGAGCGCAAAGCAGAACCCCGCCTATCGAGATCCCCACTCTCACTCCGGCCCTCGCAGGCGCCAACACAGCTATGCAGAGCAGCAGCAGCAGCAGCAGCAACAGCAACAGCAGCAGCAGCAGCATCATCAGCATCATGTACAGCATCAGCAACATCAACACCAGTCTCACCAACAGCAACTACAGCAACAGCAACAACAACATCGCCAGCAGCAACCATACCCCCCACAACCACACCATTCTATCCAAACAGCGGCAGCAGCAGTACGCCAACATTCGGCTCTAGCCAAGAGCATCGAGGACCATCCTCACACTACCCCAACACATCATTATGCCATACCAGCCATTCAACCCTCCGACCCATCCTTTACGCAAAGGCCACACTCTCGGTCCTTTTCTGGCACGAATCAACACTCACAATATTCACATGCTCCCTCCCCACCGACACCAATGCACCCTCAAGGAGGCCACCGTCTCCACCACAGTATCTCTGCAGGCCATCTCGTGCCAGCGGGTTATCGGTCAGCACCTCTCGGTAATAGCATGCCCGATCCCATGGGTTCCAAACCCCGACCGCCAGCAGGTCCTGTAGCGCCTCCCAACAATGTCAAGAAGAAGGACCCCTATGCGACAGCGTGGCGGACGTATTCCAAAATTGCAGAGGAGCTGGATCTGTTAAACCCGGATGGTAGTTTATACCCGATCTCCAAGGAGGCGATTTTGAAATATCTTCGCCATCAATCCAAACGTATCAAGTCCAGCAACCTCCACTGGTATGTCAACGGACTCAAGAAGCATCAGGAAAATCTTGGATTCCCTTGGGACGATATCAGATACGATGACCAGGTCGTTGCTCTGCTCAAGGAGCTGACCCTTCATCCGGTCACGATCGTTCACGGTGGCAGCAACAATATCAATAATAATGGAGCAATCAACGGCAACAGCCGGACTGACAGAGCGGCAACAGCCTATGGCCAAGTACAAGATCGGCAGCGTGAGCGTCAAGTAATCGGTGACAACACGATCCTCCCTCCGCCTCAAATCAGTCACTACCATGCCCCGCCACCAACACCCATCGACACGACAGCGAAGATCACTGGCCTCTCAATCTCACAGCCAAAGATCCAGCCGCCTTCGCAGCCTTTCCCAGGATCCTATGGATCATCCGAGACTCTCAGGTCATCAAGTGGATACAACTACGAGGAGAGGCCGCCAGTGCAGATGAAGCAGAACCATTCGAACGGTGTCCAACGGACGCAAATCTACTCTTCACCAACCACCAAGGCTGCCTCATATCATTCGGCACCGATCCAGCTGCCATCAGGACACGGGAAAGGAGAATCTCATCAGTCGTTGCGTAACCAAGGACAGCAGTTTTCGCCCGTCATCGCCAAAAGCCAGCAGAGTTCACCCATGTCCAGTTCCGAGATTCAAATCGGCACACCATTATCGACAAGCACCCCCAGGCATCAGGACTCAAAAGTAGAAAGGACAGGTTAGTTGGTGGTTCTGAGTGTCGGAAGCAAAGGAGCAAGAACAGGTTTCCTGATATTATAACTGACACTGCTTTCGCTTACACTTGTGCCTTCTTTACAGGACATCTGACATCTCCAACTAGCCCTGGGGACGAGATGGACGAGGATTTTGAGGCGCCTGCAAGGAATCAGAGCCATGAGGACCAGGATAACTACCAACCGGAGTATATGGATGAAGAACCCTCCGAGCGCGCCGCCTTGAAGCGCTTTGCATCCACAGGCACTCTGAGAAACCAATCCAGAGCGTCTGCTGTAAGTATCCTTTTGTTTGCTTTTCTATCGACACATCTCTCCAGATGGACGGCACATCTCTCTCATGGACCAGTGATGTAACATTCTCTCTGACTTTTGTTTCTGTGTTGCTAGGTCTCAGTACATCCATATCCACGACCCAGCGACCATAGACAGAGAGATGACCAGTCCGCAACACTGTCGCCCAGGGCGCGTGAAAATGACCCCAATGGCGGCAGTCTTTTCTTCCCCGTCGGGAGTCCGGACACCGCATCATCATCCTCAGCATTTCAAAACCGGGTCTCTCCTCTTGGATCCGCTGCTTCCATAGGTTCCAACTCTCCCGCCAGTCGCAACGCAACCGGAGGTCCCATTCCTTCCACTCCACGCCACAAGCGAACCAATGGCGTGGTCTCGTCCCCCATCTCGACTGTCGCTGCAGTCATTGCTTCGGCTGCCACTGCTGCGGCTGCTGCAGCCGCTATGCCTTCCTCACCAATTGTCCCCGGCAAGCAGACGGTACATTTCTCGGAGGTTGCCGAGGTTGCGCAGACATTACAGACCAAGTATGGCAACCAGTGCACGAGACATCCTTGGGGGTGTGTTGAGATATCGGAGGACTTTCATCTGGAGCTCACTATCAAGATGTACATGGATTGGGCCGGTCTTGTTGTAAGTTTGGCGTTGCTAGGTCTTTTATTGTCGCGCCACTTTTTCTATATGCTGCACAGAGATAATCCAACTAATACGAACACGTATCACTCTTTTCGTCGTCGAAATAGGCGAGCCAACGGTTGTCGATGGATGAGCTGCCTGACCTCCCAGAGTTTAGAGTGACGGATCGGATAGGGCTATCGTCCTCTCCCCCAATGACATTTGTCGGCGGTGGAACTCTGAAGCGCATGGCCTCAACTCCATCAACCATTACCATGAGCTCGTTCTCACAACACCGCACCACCACCAATGCGAGCATGAAGAGCGAGGAACTCTCCCCTTCCCTTGACAACCATAACAGCCACAACATCTCGCGATCAAGTCGATTCGGTAGCAGCAATGGCGCCATCCGGAAACATCGATCGCCTTCACGATCGCCCATCTACGGATCCAGTCCCAAGGAAGGCTACCTCATTGAGAGTCTCATGAGTCGAATCGGTAGCCCTCCTCCTACAACTTTCTTGCCCTCCCCTCCTGCTATGCCTTTCCCTGTTAGAGAAGGGTCAGTAGTAGAGGGCAGCGACTTGAGTCCTAGTCTGAGGTATCCTCCCCTCTCGTCCGGAGGAGGGGGATTAGCCAATTCTTCTACCACTAGAGTTCGGGCCCGCAGGATGGCCAGCAGTCCAAGCTTAGGTCAGCGCCGCCCTTCTTCCTCCTCGTCCTCTTCACACTCTCAACAGGCCACCTCACCGCCTAGCAGCAGTCATCTGAAACGCGGAAACAGCTACGGAATGGTTAGTCCGCCCTCCCTCCCGTCGCGACCACAGTTCATGCCGCCCATTCCACCCGTCCCGCCTCTGCCCTCGTCATTGAAGGTGCTGAGGTCAGCCTCTGGGAAGCAGTATGTGCTAAAGAATGGAGCTGGAGGAGCGCGTCGCCTGAAAGTAGTAGGAGGAGGGGATGGTGGAGCAGATGCAGAAGTTGCTGCAGCAGGACCAGAGTCTATTCTATCGAATTCGACAGCCTCGTCAGAGGACATGGAGCTCTCGGCCAACGAGGATGAAGACGGCGAGACGATGATGATGGTCATGGACGATGGGGAGGATAAGGAAAATGGCGCTGGGCATATTCATCGAGTGAGGGATTCGAGACCTCCAAGAGCTGCAATGTCACCAGCATTGGATGATTTCTCGTCCAGGAACTCTATGCGCCATTACGAGGACAAGGAGGAGGATTTGATAATGGCCAGCAGCAGCAGAGATGAAACAAGACAAGGAGACGTGGAAAATGAGGATGAGGAGGAATATGATGAAAGAAGGGGTGATAGTGAGGACTGTAGGGTTAACGGGAGGATGAGAAGGAGAGAAGGACCTGTGGCTGCAGATCAATTGCTGGACAACAACAACAATAGCGGGAGCAGCAGCACTAGCCGTTCAGACTACTTTCAGTCACGGCCCTCCCCTACCCCTGACAACAACAACAAAGACAACAACAACAACAATGCTTGGCCAAGCAGAGTTCGGGTAGAGTTTGATGAGGATATGGAGGCAGACAGCGACGTTGAGGAACAAGAACAGGCCGAGTGTAGGGAAATGCACGGATCGACGATTCACCTCCCAAATCAACACCATCAACAACAGCAACAATTTTCGCGTCGACACGATAATGAAACCCCTTATGACCGTGGACAGGAGAAAGAGCAGGATGAGCAAGGCCAGGCTGAGCCCGAGCGGAGGTCATTGCATTTCCATGGCATGTACCAGCAACAGCAAAAGCAGCAACCGGAACAGCATAGTCGGCACCACAGTCGCGATGAGGACAAGGTGGAAGAAATCCGAATGGAGTTCAAGAGCCTCCACTCATCCTCCTAGTTTTTTCACCCTCCCCCTCCTACCCTGCATTTTTTTTCCCCTTTCTAGAATACACTGAACAATAGAGTTGGCTGATCATCGAAAGTGACAGCCTCACCCACGCCCCCAAAAAATCGCGTCGAGTATTGAGTACTGTACCTTGATACCTTCTTCCTTTCGTTTTTCTCCGAGAGTTTCGTTTTGTTTTATTTGTTTGTTTTGTTTTCATTTTGGACGACGGTAGAACCCAATAGTATCCGACCCATTTCCTCCTTCCTCTACTCCTCTCTTTCTATCTCTGCCTCTTACTCTATCTTCCCCATCTATCTTTTCGACGCGGTGTGAGCATTAAGAAACAAAACAATGGGCAGTCTCATATGATGTGATTAGCATTGAGAAAAAAAAGTCGCCGAAACCTTACTTACCTCTCACCCAAAAAAAAAAAAAAAAAAGAAGGGGACAGCCTAAGGCCCTCACTTTCTCACTTTTCATCCTCCACCCTCCCGTCGCCCGTCCGCCTGCTCGAAACCCTCTTTCTCTTCATCTCTTTCTCCCCTGTTTCTCTCAAAATACGAAAAAAACATATGTCGTAAGCACACAAAGACTAGATTGGACGCCCCGAGCGTACGGAAATTGGGACAAAAACAGCAAAGAAAAAAAAATAGATGGTGAGCTGACTATCTAATCAACTCCTCTGCTCAGAATAAAAAAACAAACAAACACGAAGAGGAGGGAGAGAAGGAAGGAAGAGGGGAGAGTTATCGAATAAAGAAATCAATATATCAATATTTTTCCTGGCTCCCATCGGAGCAGGAGGGTCGCGCAGGTAAAAGCCATAGGAAATATGAAAGAATGGAAGAAAATTATGCTATTTGCAAAATGACATGCCAACCCAAAAACATTATCCTCTCTTCGCCCTTCGTCGTTGCTTAATCTGCAGTCCAAAAATTATGGTCAATCGAGGCAAGAGGCAACAAGGCTCGCAAGAGAATAAGAATCAGAAAAGAGAGAGAAAAGGGAAGTGTTGTGTCAAACCGCCTGGCTGCATTGTTTGGAAATAGGGGATACACGATGTGGACACAAAACGAGGCACGGTCAGCAAAAAAAGGACGAAAGGAAAAGGGTAGCCAGATAAGTTGTGACGAACCCAAATCAAAGCTGTTGGATGGCAAATGTTTGCACCACTAGAGCGAAAAATAACAAAAGGCGACATGCAGGGGGAGAGACATAAGAGAGAAGCAGGGAAGACAGGAAACAAGGGAGCACAGAAGGAAAGAAGGAAAACGGGAAAGAGGAGGAGGAAGAAGGAAGTAGGAAAATAGCTCCCAGACTTTCCCTTTTCCAGTGTACTCGTCAGACGGGTGCGGTTACTGTTATCCTTGCTGTCTTATTTTAAACAAGAAAAAGTATGATGTTTCTTCAATGCGAAGATCAACTATGCCTCTGCTACTACTGCTGACGATTAGTGTTCACCCTTGTTACTGTTGCGACATGCCACAATCACAGACGCGTCAAGAATCAAAACATCCACACTGTTTGATCAATTGATGACCAATGGGTCGGTTTCAGTTTCATTCTTGTTGGTCTCATCACTTCTCAGGAACTGGACAAAACAAAAAAGGAAAGCGACAGAACCCTTTCTTTATCACCTTTGTGTTCACCCGTTCGTTCACATCTTTTCTACCGGGAGAAATGGCGAACATGCATGAATGTCTTTGTCGTTATCTCCCATAAGCTTTTCTTCGTTGCTGTTGAAGATCCGTCTTACTGTTGATGCTGGTGCCCAAAATATTTTGACAAGTGAAAACGCGGCCTTGGTTATTTGACAATCAAGCCAACCAAGCCCATCACGAAAAGTATCCCGCTGGGCTTTGTCCTTAGATGTGTGTTTTTTTGTACATCTTGGTTTTGTGAAGGAGGGCAAGAGAGAAGGCAGTAGAGAACAGCAAAAGAGAGAACTTTACTCACAACTCGCATCTTAGAAATCAACAACGAAAAAAAACCCCCCTGCCTTATTCTCCTTCTCGTTCCACTCACTCTCTTGTCTCTCTCGCGCTCTTTCGCTTTATGGATCCATCTTTATCATTTCGTTCTGAGACCCTTTTACTTCACACACTCTCTCATGAAACGAACTCCCCCCACACACAACAGCAAACATAAAGCGAAACACAATGCAGCCGAGGGTCGGCTGTTTGATATTGTTTTTGCCGTTTTGGGCTCCATTCCCTTTTTCTCTCTCTCTGCCTTGTGCAAAAATTATCGTTTTAAGGATTTACAATGCCAAAACCAATTCAATCGGCCATGGCAGCCGTGCGAGATTATAGTGCCAGCACCTTGGCCTTATTTTTATACAGTAGTTTTTTGACTTACAAATCGAAGCTGTTCAATCGTACTCATTCCTTATATGATATTTTTTGGGGTCACTGTAAAAAGAAAACTGTTGCTGGGGCTGGCGGTTCGTTATTATTCAATTGCTCTCTATTAAAAAGCTCCGAGTGCGCGTTCTTTCTTTTTCCTTGATGCGATGTGCTTCCACCTGTATGAGAAATGAAACGCATGGCCCGTATCTCTTCTCTTTATCTGTCACATGGCCACGAGAGTTCAGCCTTAGATAGATGTATGCATAAGAAAGAAAGAAGGGCAAAAACGTAACATCAGTGTGGAAGATGAGGAGGATGCCCCCACAATGAGGGCCGTCTGGGACCACTCAACCTCGTCGCTGTAACACGGTGTTCCAATTCCTCATTTGGGCATTGATGAATGCAAATGTTGAAAGAGTGTGTGAGAGGCATGTCGTGTTAACAGCGCCGTGTAAACCTTTCGCCATAAAAAAAATGTTGGAAACGGCAAAGAGGTTGAGTGGTCCCAGACCCTCGCTACGTGAGGTCCATCCCTCATTCATTTTCTTTCCACCTGTTGTCGACTGCCGCTTTTATCGTGCACGCTCTTCTTAAGAAAATATATAGTGCGATATGTCTTATCTTTCGGTCTTTCGGTCTTTCGGGAGGGCTGTCAGCCCCCTTTGAATACGATTGAACATAGTCGAATCGCAACTCAAAAGCTACTGTAACATCACTGGTCCAAGGTGCTGGTATGAAATCTCTTAGCTCCCGCACGGCTTCTATCGTCGAATGAATTGATACTGCTATTGTAAATCCTTAGTGCGTTATTTTTGAGAGGCCGATGTATAATTGAGTCCATGAGTGGTATGAACTATAACAAGTACTGACATTCGTATGTTTTTGTGGCCGAATCACATGGGTGCCATACGGCACCATTAACTTTCTATGAATCTCCTTTTTGGTTCTTGTTCTGTTTTCTTTGTTTGCACGAGCCACAAAAGGAAATATGAAAATCTAGACAATTATCAACCTTCTTTTGTTCTGTGTTCTGTGGTCCTTAGCATGCATTGCGAGATAATGAAAGGAAAAATGGCATCTTTGGTTATCCAGCAGTTGAGGTTAACTGGACTAAGTTTGGTTAAAAGCAAAACAGGTGAGTGAGGTGAATAATTGAGGTGAGTGGTTTGAAGAGCGAGGTTCAACATGTTCGCCATCTCGGCGCTTGCTTATATGACCCTTTTCCTCCTTTCCTTAGTCCCTTCCACTCCCCTGTCGTCCTGCATCGCCTTTTCTTTGTTCTGCCCTGTCGTCATTTCCGTTCGTCAATGTGATCACCTGTTAGTGATAGAGGGATTGCTTGACAGACAGACAAAAGGAAGACGCTAGGGGAAGGCTATGATGCCATGGTACTAGATTGTCTATCGAATTTGGTTCGTCGGGTCCTGTTCACCTCAAACACGCCGATTTCATCTGATACGAATGAACTGAACTAGCGATTTGATGCGCCAGTAGCAGTTGAATGAACACGAAGATCCTTCTTTGCATTTTTTTTTCTTCCCTCTCTCTGTCTCTATCTCTCTTCATTTTAGTTGTGTTGGTCATGGATCAATTAGTGGGGAGGTAACAACGAGAGTGAGGGGGTGAGCACAAACACATTACTCGTTCACAGAGCAAAGTTGCACATAAGTAAACAATTGTAACGATGTGAATTGTTTTTGGTATTTTATTTTTCTTTTGATCAACAAAAAAAAAAGAGGGGGTATGGTACAAGGCAAGAATGAACAAAGAGCACAGAACAAAAAAAAAAGCAAAAGCGGATTAAAGAAACAAGTTTTTTCAGCAGGGGCCCGTTAGGTATAGATACAAATGATGTTCAGTCTGTAGTGAGTGATTTGAAAGAGACATCGGAATATGAACGTGGGATGATCATGGCAAGTGGTGAGAGGGAAGAGTGACATGCAGGTGAGCATGGCGTGATATGCAAGGAAAAGTTGGGGCGAATAGGCCTAGGTCTGGGTCCTGGCGAAACAAGAGCATTCAAACACGAATAAAGAGAGAGGGAGGAGGGGTTCGCGCGTCTCGCTTGGACCCAAAAGAAGCTCTCGTTCATGTCCGCTTGCTGATATCTTCCCACAAGTCGCTTGGCTCAGTAAGCGCAGGATCGCGCCGAGGTAAGCGACTCATGCCATTGACTGGAGGTCCACTCCAGAGTCCTCCTTGTCATCCGGACCATGCAAATTCGATGTAGGGTAGACTCCTGACATTGTGGTCGAAAATGAGGCCTGAGAGGCAGCGGTGGCTGCAGAGACTACAGACGCCTCGGAGGGAAACTCGGGGGTAGTGAAGAACCTGCAAGCTTGGACGCGTCGGGCCAGTTCTGAAAGGGTAATGCGCTTCTTTGGATTGAGACAGAACGCGCCTTTGACGATTTCGTTTAGTTCTGTCGACATAGGGAGGATAGTCTGCAAAAAGTCGTTGTGTTGGGCGTACGCCGAAAACGTCTCATCGCGAGGGCACGCCTGCTTCCAGGGATTCCGGCCAAAGGTAAGGTTGATCAAGATAATGCCCAATGACCAGACGTCGTTGGCTGCACTGTCATACGATTTCACCGATTCGATGAAGCCGCCTTGACATTCTAGATGAGGTCCATTTGTTTGGACAGGAAAAGGAATGAAAAAAATGATAATAAAAATAAACAAAAGATGGGTCAGTATACAAATAAATAAATGCAAGACACGTTGATACTAAAGTGCCCATGCATTCTGTTGGCATTGTTGCTGTTGTTGATGTTTCCCTTGTGTCCCCTGGTTTGCAGGCTATTTGTCACCTCTTTTTTTTTTTTTTTTAAATTGCATTCGTTCATTCAATCATTCATTCAATCGTTCCATTGATTGATTGATTCATTCATTTGACAGGCTTCCACCCCTTTTAGTCCTCTTGGAAACATAATAATCGCTCAAGCCACATCCTTCTCTTTTCTAACCCTCCTTTTTCTCCTGTAACTTCCATCTTCAACTTGTTCGTTTCTTGTGTACTTTTTCTTACCTGGTGACAAATAGAATGTGGACCCGCAACCGAACTCACTCGAGACGGGTTCTGTGGTGGCGAGACCAAAGTCGACTAGCTTTACTGAACGGCCGAACATGATGATGTTTTCTGGCTGCGGGGGCATTTGAGGGAGACAAACCAAAAGGTTAGTTGGTTTACAGGACAAACGTGAATGTGATGGGTGATAGGAGCCAATTGGGACCGAGTTGCCGTCTCCTAAAAATGATCAAAAAGCGCGCGGCTGTTTGATGGTCAGCGGTGCCTGAAAAAAAATTACCTTGAGGTCGCGGTGGTACACGCCGCGGGAGTGACAGTGGAGCACTGCACTGGCGATCTGGCTAAAGATCGTCTTGATGGCCATGGTGTTGCCGACAAATCCGCCTCGTTCGGTGATCGTATAGAACAGGTCACCCTCCATCCCGCAGTCGAGAACCATGTACAGACAGTCGTTCTCCTCGACCACCTTGTGTAACGTGACGATGTTGGGGTGACCAGACACCTTTGCATGGAGTTGTGCCTCATGGTTCTGGAAGGCGCACTGGCGAGAGTTGAGTCCGGCCTTGTTAAGGCTCTTGACGGCGTAGGTTTGGTGTGTCTGGGTGTCGATGGCCCTGTAGACCGAGCCATAAGCTCCGACACCGAGCATGTCTTGGAGCACCAGTCGGCCATTGTCGATGGCAAGTGGCAGCTGGGTGGCGGGGACGAAGGTGGGCAATGAGGGGGTCATTTCGAACGCGCGAATAAAAGGCTGGTTGTAGAGTTGGATTGTTGTGATCGAAGTAGCGTCTATTCTGTCGAGCATGGGAATGCTGGGAAAGAATCGCCTCTTTTATTAAGGGACGCAATGAGCGACAAGGTTGAAAAGGAATGGAGGCAAAGGCGAAGTGAGAGGCGTTTGTGACTGTCAAGAGGGATAGAAGGGTACAGGGGAGGGAGGGAGTGTTTGTTTGTCAGTTTGAGTGATTGTTTGTTGGTTGTTGTTGCCGCAGGTGTGTATGGTTGAGGGGATGGATAAAGAAGGCAGTGAAGAAAAGAAGAAGGGAGAAAGAAAAACGAAATAGGAAAGATGTATAGAAGTTGATGGGCGAATTGAAAAGGTAGAAGCAAAGGAAGAGAGAGTGAGAGAAGAAGCTGAAGAAGCAAAGAAGAAAGTGCTGACAGAGTTTCGATGAAAGAGTCGTGCTTATATGCAAAAATTGGAATAAGGCGGTGTATCGGTCTGTTGTGCGTGTGTACCGTTGTTGCTGCCGAAGGAGTCTAGAGAATAAAGGAAAAAAAATGGAGTCGTTATTACTAAGGTGACGGATGGGAGGGACAGAATACAATACTACAACGTGCAAGTTTGATACAAAAAAAATGTGTGGGAAGGCAACAAAATGAGAGAACAGAAGGGGTAAGTGAGAGTGGGAGAGGGAAAGGGACAAGGAGGGAAAGGGCCAATAACCGTGCAGCAAAAGACTACTTGTTTGTTTTTTGTTGGATTTTATGTTGTATTTGTGAGTGCGTGCACACGCTAGCAAAGGGGGATGCCACTTGTTGATTTTTTGTAGTCTGGGACGAACAAAGGCGTTGTGTTTGATTAGCTTTGCCTTCTTGTCGTCTTGTGTTGTGTTGCGTTGTGTTGTGTTGAGTAACAAAACGAGGGTTGAGTAGCCCGGTCAATTGGGAAAAAAGGGTTCTTACTGTTGCTAGGCTGGGTGCTGGGTTGTTGAGATAGTCCAACTAGGGTCACGTAGTCAAACACAAGGGTCGAACTAGAGAGTAAGCACAAACAAAATCGAGGGAAAAAAGCACTTGTCTATGATTGTTTTTTTGCTGTTGTCGACAGAGGTTCGATTGATTGGGATGAAAACAGGGGGCAGATAGAATTGCATGCAGTGTTCCATCGCAAGAAGTACGATCGATAGATCGATGGATGAGGTGCAAATGTGAATAAAAAAACGACCGAGTGTAGGGATCAAGAAGGAGCGAGAAGGTAAGAGAGCGAGAAGGGAGGCGGAGGAGGTAGGAAAAAAATGAACAAATGGGAATCCTAGACCATGCCTGGTCCATGGCCAATTTTCTTTTCACTGTGGCAATTGTCGCAGAGGGTGCCAGATGGTAGCATAAAGGTCCGACAATTTAGGTAAGAAACAGGGGGAAAAGAAGAAAGTAGAAAAAAAAAGCAAGCGAAAGACGCGGGTGCAGGTATCCAGGGTGGCCACACAGACAAGGGTGCATCATGCAAGTCGTGGCCGAATGTTGCATTACCAAATTGAGAGCACAAAGAGGAAAAGTATCAAATTGCCGCGGAAAAGTAAAGTTGGCAAGTAGAATAGCGACTTATCTCAGCAAACACACAACAACACCTACAAACACAACATCAACTTCAACGTCAACACTAACACCAAACCCCAACCACTCTCACGCGGTGGATCGTCCGATGCAGTATCAATTGCAATGATTAACACCAAAAATGAACAAGAGGATACCATGTACTCTCTCCTTCCCATCCCCTTGAAATTGAATTGACCTCACTAGTCAATTCGTAGGGAAGAGCCTTTTTCTTTTCATATTCTTTTGTAGCACCTCAAGAAGCCCCTGTCCCAATTTCCATTCAACCAATGGATCGGCGCAATCGTATAGTCAATGTAGTCCACCGCTTGCTCAAGTGGTGAGGCATTGATGATGATAACAAAAGAGCGAAAAAGAAGGAAAAAGAAGGAGAGAGAAATGGGAAGGGGGTAATGGGAAGGAGAGAGTGGGAGCGAGAGGTACAAGACGATCAGCTCAAAAAATAACCAAAATAAGTCGGCAGAGTCAAAGTATCGACACGCGTGCATGGTGGAGGTGAAGGAAGGGATGAAGTCGGGAGGAAGGGAGAGAGTTGGGGGGCAACCACCTATGACGACAGCAGAGTTCATTCCACTTACGAATGTGAGGATAAGGGTAGGTCCAAGAGAACTGTGCTCAAAGTCGTGGTCGTTCAAAAAGGAAAGAAAAGAAGGAAAGGACCTTGGTGGTTAAAATGCCACTGCACTTCCACGCGAAAGATAGAAACACAAGGCACGAATTCAGTCCATACCAATACTCCACCACACAGGAACAAGCGGAGAAAAACATAGCAACAAAAAGATGTTGCGTTTCTCAGGACAGGTGTGAATTCATTTCTCTTATTTCCTCTCCTCCATGCATTGAATGGGGTAAACACATCTCGCTGACCAATATCACACTCTTTCTCTCACGGACAGATACATCCACAATGTGAAGTTTGTCAGTGAATGCTTACATCTAAAAGGAAGACCTAAGATTGCATGGCAATTTGAACGTGGCGGTGGTGGGTTTGTGTAGGGAGGATGGTCCAACAATGTAGGTGTTGTGCACTGATCCCAGAAGGGGTATATCGGGGTGCAACGATGAAAGATGTAAAGAGATAGAATGCGTATATGTGTAGTGCAATGGTATTTGACAGAAATGAGGGAGCTGGGTGAAGAAAAATATTCGGCTCATTTTATTGAAGTTCAAGTCAACCCTTGTCAGCAACACGAATGGCGGACTAGACTTTTCGGCTAGAAGAACGACGATGAAGATTGAGGAGGGGCATTGGAGCGAAAAGGGTGAACACAAAAAAGAATGAGGAGAAATTGCGAGGAGGGAAAGGGGCGTAGGAGGCAACAGCGAGACACAAGGTAGGCAAGAGGCAAGATGCATTTTGACATGATGAGAAAGAGAGTGAGGGAGCCAAAGATGAGGCAGAGAAAGGATTAGTGACAAATCCGCAGATAACACTAATGAACGCCCCCTGGCCCGAACGCATTGAAGGTTAAGATCTGTTAAGTGACACACAGAAAAAGGCATTGCATAAAAGACCACTGAACTGCCAAAGACAAGGCGGCGGAAAGAGGTGGAAAAAGAAAAATGCGACA
This sequence comes from Linnemannia hyalina, assembly GCA_019671135.1. Taxonomy (NCBI): domain Eukaryota; kingdom Fungi; phylum Mortierellomycota; class Mortierellomycetes; order Mortierellales; family Mortierellaceae; genus Linnemannia; species Linnemannia hyalina. The sequence continues at coordinate 728,844 of JAHRHY010000010.1, forward strand.
ACAACAAGAGAAAGAAAAACAACAGCATGCGGCGACGGCCGAATTGATCGCTGCTGACGACAAAAAGGAAACACAAAAGGGAGAAAGGCAGAGAATGGGTGTATGTGAGAGAGAGAGAGACAGAAGGATGTCCTTCTGGATATAGTGTGGTGTGTCCGTGTCAATGTCCATGCTGTCGTTTTTGTCTCATTTCGATCATGAATACAAAATTACTGAATTCAAACCATTCAATTACAGCGCGCATTCAATGGCAACAAATACAACAATGCAGCCCATGCACCTCGTACCGAATCGACTAGTGAATCTTCTCGCATCTCCTGTACCTTTGTTTTATTCAATGGCCAGGGCGTTGATATCGCGAGCGAAGAAAGGAAAAAAGAGATTAAGTGTGTTATCGCTGCTCAGGGGAGAACCACAGACAACATAAATAGCAACCAGCGCTTATTCAATCCAAACAACAAACAATTCCTGTCAATGAACTCGTGTCTTTTCTGTTTAGCACTAGTTGGAGGCAAAAAAGAGGCCAGTACAAGGAGAGGCGATCGACTTCCAGACGAGGCAATGAGTAAATCCCGAGCATCGCTCCTAATGAACCCAAGACGATCTTCCGGCGAACGTCATCGACTTCTTCAGTCCCTGCGCATGAAGAACGCAACGGCTAGTGGTGTGTGTTAGCTTGTGTCCTGAGATTGTTACGTCGAAGAATACTAAAGGCTGCGGATCAGATGGCTTGTCTAGATCGAGAAAGCAAGCCTAGCCTAGCATCACAAGTGCGGTTCACCATTGTTCTTATTCCAGGTCATGGTTTGAAGGTAAGATGGAGGTGTTTCTGGTCCTTGCGAACAATCAAACAACATTCACACATGTGCATGTTAGCGCGGATGGAAGGGAACCAAAAGTGCTTGCTCTGGGAGGAGTAAGGAAATAAAGAACTATCACACAAGCGGGTCTGTGCGCACGAGATGAGTCTCTGTTTGGGGTTTAGTTTTTCATGTTCCAATCTTATTAAGGGTCGACGTAAGCACAGGCAAAGGCATAAAGTGGAACGGCCTTGAACGGTCCTGTGATTGACCTGAGAAAATATCCAATTGCTTCGCCAGCATTGCATGTTGTGAGTGATGAGTTGACATTGCTTCTCTTGGGAGGCAGATGCTAGACAAAGCGGATGGAAGGTTTCAAATCGGGGACAATCTTATATGCATTGCTAACACGCTTGGTAAGTACGAAGAAAGGGTGTGATGATAGTACTGTACTGAAGTGTACTTAGTAGAGCAAAAGTCAATGAACCCCCTTGAGGTAAAACAAAAAGTAGGGCGCTTGTAACCACTGAAAAGCATGGATCAACCATGGTTGCAGAACCCAATGAAAAAATGGAACGGGCTCTGTGCTGCACAAAGAAAGGAACGATAAAGTGGCGACAAAACCGGTTTTGAAAACCGGTTTGCAGGCTCTATGGTCAGACTACACGGTTCTGGGCCCATTACCTGTCATACGGTATGGAAACCCATCCCCTTTATTTTGTGTCACTGCCCAGCAAAAAATAAAATAAAAATGTCCTCATATCCACACATACTCAGATGGGAGGCTTTTGGTCGAGGCTGGTCGATCAAGGGACAGACGATTTTGAAAGATCATTTTATTGAGGACAATGGTGAGGTGGTCCATCTGCTGCCCAGTGACCAAGCTTTTTTTTCTTTGAGCAGTGTTGGTCAACACGAATGTTCATCGACTGCGAGATGTCTTGTTCAATTGACGGCATCGCCGTGTTCCCAGACTAGATTGGCGCAAGTCAGTCTGCATCGTTGGCACGGTTGTTGTTGCTACCCTTCATTGTTATTCCCTATAATCCTTTCCTCTCATTATTCCTTTCCCATTGTCCTTTTATCTTCTCCTCTCTCGTTATCGATCATTCTATCCCACTGCCTATTCCTTTCCCGCTTATCTAGGGGTACCGACAAAGCACAGTTTATGCCTTTGAACATTTCTCAAGTAACACACATATTCACAAATCAACAAGGAGAGAAAAATCAACATCCTCTTCGGAAAAAAACCAGAAACATCTCAAAGGGGACAGAGGATAGAGATGTCCGTAAGAAAACGACATAACCTTCATCCCTCGTCCGTTCCCCCCCCCCCCCCCCCTCCTCTTTCTCAACCGTGATATCCCTTTTTCCACTCCTTTCTCACACATGCAACATACTCACGTACACCACCCTCACCTTCGGTCAAACTGGGTCTGCCGAACTCAACTACCCGCACCTCCGCCTCACTGCAATCGACCTACGAAAGGAAGTATTTTCTACTTGGTTATTAGATTTCATCTCACGTAATGCTCAGCGGGTCACCACTTACGTCCTCTTGGCGGCTTTTTTTTGTATTTTTTGTATTTTTTGTTTCCCTCTTCCACTTCCTCCTCCTGCTCCTCAAATTCCTTGACTAATATCGCCCAGCGCCCCTTCGTCTTCTACTTCCGCCCAACATCCTTTCGATTGCGTCTTTCACAATCGGGAGCGAGGGGGAGGGAGGGTAACGTTATGATGGAAATCTCCCAGTCCTCGGTTGCATCCTCCAACGTATGCGCGTGGATTGTCACCACGGCGATCTCGTAAGTACAGAACTTTAGCAATTACCCATATCAGAAGAGGCAGTAAGATCAGGCATGAATATCTCATCGTTCGCCTTTTGCTTTATTTGTTATCAGCTATATTGTACAGGTAGAGCACCTGCTTGAAACTGCCAGGTATTGAGGCAAAACACTAAACCAACGAAGAAACTGTGTCAACCGCGAAGAGTGCCCTAAGTTGGCTAACATTGGCGTCGATGCATGCTCGACAGTAAACAAGAAACACACGAGGGCGTACATTTGAAAGAGAGTTCGTGTTAGAATGTGAAAATAACGTAAAGAGACACTTGTTCTGCAAGGATGTCTTCATTTTTCTAGTAACGGTTGACAAAGCGGTTTGTGGAATAAAATCAACTGCAATGTAACCCCCTCCCATTTTACCTTTTGTCATTTAATTTTACTTCGTTAAGCGGATGGGATAGAGTGGACTACCCATGAACAACGAAAACACGAAGCGTTATGAGCGCATCTGATTCAAGAACAACAAAACAGCCGCGAAGGGCACAACAAATTGGGTATAGATGATAATGCTATCTGGTCCTGGTGGGCAGTAAACAATGGGGTGGGGACAGAGGTGGTGATGGGAATGACGACTGGAAAATGAGGGTTTTTTTGAGTAAATCTTTTTCCGAACTTGACATCGCGATGATCGAAGTAGGGGGTGAACGAGAGAAGGACGGAAGGAAAGAGAACTAGTGCCAAGCTACCATCGCCATTGATAGTTATTTGTTAGTGCTTGGACTAATAGATTAAATAAAGGGTGGATTACTTCCTTCCCAATGTTTTCCTTTTAATGTTTGGTCTGCGAATACACGACACATGCACTCGCCTTTTGCCCCACAAACAAGCCATTGCCTGTGCTCGGCGAAGCCTGTTTCACCATCGCACAAAAAAATTGGCACCTGCGAAAACTCTATTTTCTTTCTTTCTGTTTGCGTCCTTGTCATCCAACATCTCTGGCCTTTTCTAATGTTTTGGAGCTTGGTCCATCCGTCGATCTATATGAGCCCGCATGGTGGATCGCTTTTTACTTTAGTTTTGGAGAGCCTTGGAGAAGAGAAGGAGAGAAAACCTTTTTTTTGTGACTAACTCGATCGAGCGTTTTAATCATACTTGCGAAGCACGACGCGATGGGGAGAAGGATGGAGAATGAAAAGCGGCCGCGATGATGAAAACGACGTCTGAAAGGGGATGAAAAAAAAAAGAACAACCGAGCGCACGTTTTGCTTTTGATTTTCTTCCCTCTTTCTCTCTCCCTTCAGCATGCCTTCCTTCACTCCATAAATGGCAAGCGAAGAACGGAGGGACGGATGAGCGAAAGAAACGGAAGGGGGGCCAGAAAGAGAATTGAGAAAGTTAAGGATATGAACGGAAAAGATGCGTCGTCGAGTTGTGTGTTTGGTTAGCCGAATTGGCCAGACATAAAAAAAAAAAGGTGTTGCGATGATCAAAGCCGAGATCTCGAGTCCTTTCTTTTCTTGTTCGCGACCGACAAGAGAGCTTGCCGTAACCAAAGAATTCAAAGCTGCCCATGAACCTATTCATTCACTCTATCTCCTCTCTTTTTTTCACTCCTTCTAGACTCTTGTCCGAAAGGGTTTCGTCAACGCAGAAGGGCCATTCATAACAAAAAAGCGCGTATCTAAAATAGACTTTGGATACTGTAAAAGAAAAGGTCAAGGCGACTCCCGATCAGACTCAGTTCTTGCCTTCTCCTAACTCCACTCCTCCATTTCTTCCTCTTCTACTCCTTGACCCCTACACCGACAACGAAGAGAAACAAAGAGAAACATTTGCAATAGTACTAGAAAACCTCGTCTCCGCTTTATGGTTTTTCGCTCACCCCCCCCCCCCCTTTCCCCTCTTTTTCATCCGTATGCTGAAGTACTTTGCATACAAGCATCAAGTAGGATTTTTTTGCAGTAACTGCATTTATGCACCTGGCCGACAACGCAAAAACTGCTTTTCTGGCCATTTTGGTTTTCTTCCAGCCAACTAACCCGCTCTCTCACCCCCCTCCCCCACTTTCTACAAGATTGGCCAAGGGGGCAACAAAAGAGGAATGAGACGCAAGAAAAATCGCGAAAACACATCCCCTCTTTTCATTCATCTCCTTCTGCTCCCCCTGCTTCTTTGGTTTCCAGATTGCGAAATGAAATAGTGGACGTAATGAATTTTTTTTTTTTTTTTTTTTTTGGCTCATTGTCGATATGGTCATTGTGCTTGAGGGGACCATGTCTGTATATTTTGCAGTGCATTGGACAAGCACACATTCAATGCAGTTGGAAATTCTGGATAAATGCAATCATCATGTCGGTTTATTTACTTTTTCACGCATAGAATGCGCCATGGGGGAGGATGAGGAAGAAGGGTAAAATGATTGATTTAAAAGTTGTCAGAGATCTTGGGCAACTCAAGCTCCCATCCAATAATTGGTCCAAGCTTGGGGAGAGCCTTGGCGACAGACTCGACATCTTTATCTCCGCGTCCAGACACGGTCACAAGGACATCCTTGCCAGGTCCCAACTCCTTAGCGGCCTCGATGGCAGCATACAAAGCGTGGGAGGACTCAAGGGCGGGGATAATACCTTCAGTCTCGCACAAGGAACGGAAACCAATCAAGCACTGGGCATCATCCACAGGAACGTACTTGGCGCGTCCAGAGTCCTTCAACCAGGCGTGCTCAGGTCCGACACCGGGGTAGTCCAATCCAGCAGAGATCGAATGTGTCTCCTTGATCTGACCAGTCTTATTGTCCTGCAGCAAGTAGGTTCTCGTGCCGTGGAAGACACCAATAGTTCCTGCAGCCAAAGTGGCAGAGTGCTCCTCAGTGTGGGTTCCTGATCCACCAGCCTCAGCTCCAATCATCTGGACGGTCTTATCCTCAATGAACGGGTAGAAAAGACCAATGGCGTTGCTTCCTCCTCCGACACAGGCAACAATGGCATCGGGAAGACGGCCAGCCTGCTCCAACATCTGTCCTCTTGCCTCGGTACCAATGACAGACTGGAAGTCACGGACAATGGTGGGGAAGGGATGGGGTCCAATGGCCGATCCGACCAAGTAGTGAGTGGTGGTGACGTTGGTGACCCAGTCTCTCATTGCCTCGTTAATGGCATCCTTGAGGGTCTTTGCTCCCGAGTGGACAGTGACAACCTTGGCACCCAAGATACGCATTCTGAAGACGTTCAAGGCCTGACGCTGGACATCATCAGCTCCCATGTAGACAATGCACTCCAAGCCGAACTTGGCGCAAACAGTGGCGGTGGCGACTCCGTGCTGACCAGCTCCAGTCTCGGCAATGATTCTCTTCTTGCCCAATCTCTTGGCGAGCAAGATCTGTCCAATGGCGTTGTTGATCTTGTGCGATCCAGTGTGGTTCAAATCCTCTCTCTTCAACCAGATCCTGGCGCCTCCGGTTCTTTCGGTCAAACGGTCGGCCAATGTCAAGCTTGAAGGGCGACCAATGTAGGTGTAGAAGGACTTGTATTCCTCCCAGAAGGCGGGGTCATTCTTGGCCTCAACATAGGCAGCCTCCAACTCGGCGAGACAGTCCACCAAAGCCTCGGGCACGTACTGACCACCAAACTCACCGAAACGAGGATCCAAAAGATGAACGTGCTAGGTACATACGTGGAGCAGATAGTTAAAAGTGGTTAGACTTTCATGTCGATATCTTGAGGTCATATAGATGAGTAATTGTGATACAAATTAAATGTGACTTACTCCAGGAGTGACGGGAACGCGGCTCTCGGGGTGGACAATGCTATAGGCTGCAATTTTTCAATGATGGTAGTGGCGGTTAGCGGCTGGCTAGATCGTGACATTAGCATCTCCAGGTAAAACATAATTCAGTTGCTATCCGTCATCTTTACCTGGTGCACCAGTGCCGTCACTGACATCCTTGGCATAGGCGTAGGCGGCCTCGGCACGAGCTCCAGGGGCTATTTAAGGCCAGATTGGGCCAAGAACAAAGAAGCAAGCCACCAAGTCTTAGTCAAATGCGATAGCGCGGGATTTTTTTTTGATTGTTTCTGCTGCAAAAAGATCATGTCATCCTCCGATCATGTATCGGTTGCAGATAAAGATAAAGAGTGCTCACTTACCAGCATCGCGGAGAACGGTGATGATCTTGCTTCCGATAACAACACCGTCGGCATGAGCACCGACAGCCTGGAATTGTTCGCGGTTAGAGACTCCGAATCCGACTGCCAAGGGCAGATTGGTGTGACGGCGAATGCGGGCGACAAGGTTGGGAAGCTCGACGTTGACGGTCGAGGAGGCACCGGTGACTCCAAGCTTGGAAACGACGTAGATGAAGCTGTCAGCGACCTGGGCCAAGTGGCCAATGCGGGTATCAGACGTCGAAGGGGCAATCAAAGGAACGTATGACAATCTAATATCATAAGCAAAGGGAAAAAGTAGTTCAGTTAATGCTCCGCATGAAGTGATCCTTGTCTTTCAATCGACCACTCTTTCTGTCTTTCTTGTCCTGAACAGACACCATACCCGTATTGTGTGCAGTAGCCGCGGAACTCAGCACTCTCCTCGGGAGGGAGCTCGACAACAATGAATCCGTTGACACCAGCCTCCTGGCAGTCCTTAACAACGCGCTCTTCGCCGTAGCAGCGAATAGGGTTGAAGTATCCCATGAAGATAACGGGAGCCTTGAGACCCTTAGCTCTGGCTTCCCTGACCATGTCCAAGCACATAGGAATATCAACGTTGTGCGTGATGGCAACCTAGATCCGACAGCGAAATGAGATGTATAACAATCAGTGAGGATATCTTCCAAGTTACTGCTGAACTCCTGTAAAGTATTCTGATTGCAAAAAAAACAAGGGTAAGGGGTGCTTACCTGGCTGGACTCCTGAATGGTGGGGCCGTCAGCCAAGGGATCAGTGAATGGAACTCCGAGCTCGATAATGTCGGCGCCTCCCTTCTCCAAGGCGAGCATGACATCGACGGTATCCTTGGGCTCGGGGTAACCGGCAGTGATAAAGGCAACAAAGGCAGCGCGCTCTATTCACATTGACGGAACACGGAGATTTGGCGTGATTAGGGATGCACCTTTTCTTTCCATCGAGAAGCATACAATGACCAACTGTTTTTTTGGGGTGGGAAAAAAGAATGGAAGAAACGGGTCTGTGTGTATGCAGGAGGTGTGGGTGAGGGCAGGCGTGGGATGTTGTTGTTTATGGTGGGTGTTGAAGTGTTCTTACTCTGCTCCTTGCAGTCGTTGAATACTTGACGAAGATGGGCAGACATGGTGTGTTGTGAGAGAGAGAGAGTGAAATGAGTTGAGGAGTGAGAGAAGAGACAGGCGAACCCTTCCTCTTTATTCTTTATTTGAGTCGTCCTTGAGTCACCATCCCAAAAGCACGCATATTTAGGTGGCTGAGATAATTGAGATCCTCACTGATAATTATCCAGCCAATCGCAGCAAAGGGGAGCAAGTTTCGAGTTCGAGTTCAAGCATGATTTTATTTGATTTTCATTCTTCTTCGTTTAGGGCTGTCAGTAATGACTGAAAGATCCCCTCTTCCTCCTCCCTCTTCGTCAAAGGGTACGGCGTCCGGGGCAGGCTGCTAGCATTCCCCTCGACTTTGTACTCTCCGCTAGGCAGAAACTGCACCTTAAAAACCGCCTTTTTCACGGCCGGCCGCTCAAAGCCATGACTCAGATCCAATGGCTCTAACAATGTGGTGATAGGTAGACATGGGCTGCTTGGCATGGACGGCAAATTACCCGAGCATGGGTTGCTCGAACTGGAGATGGTCTGTCGACGAATCCTTAGACAGGGCGATGGAGAAGAATATCCGAGATTGGAGAAGGGCTGACGCGCGGTTGAGAGCTTGGCCGACTTGCACGGTCGTCCATTACTTGAGTCAATGGGTGTCATTTTCGACAAAGGGAGTGTCAAACAGAACTGCGCTGGATGTGCAATTTCTTGAGTCATGGTTTTGGCGCTTGAAAGTAGACTGCAGCAATCAATGAAACGTGAAGAGGGAGTGGGCGTTGGTTAGTATCGCGAGTCCTTACTAAAGTTCAACCGGTACAGAAAAGCAAGAAACCTTAGAAACAAGAAACTTAATGCCGTTGGTTACTTGGAGCTGCTGAAGTGCTACCGTAAATATTGCAGGCGTGTTCGTGTTAGTGTGCGTGAGGATGAAGTGGTTGAGGAACTAGAAGACTTGAAGGACGTGAAAGGGTTGAGACGATAAGAGAGGAAGCAAGGGTGTATTTATGTTATTTATGTTCGTCTCGGCGATGAACAAATTCCTCGACTTGCCTGGTGGCCGTAATAATTCGAGTGATGTCAGCGACGCCATTTGCCCCTGTAACGTCATATTTTTGTGGTCGGTGCGCAAAGTAACTAGGCTTGTCCTGAAGTGGGATCACAAACCTTTAGGCCAAACAGCAGACTCCATTACGTCGTCCGAATTCGCCAGAACAAAGTAGAAGGCAGAAACCAAAAGTTTTTTTTATTGCAGATGACTGGATGACGAGCTACTCTAGTGACCCAGTCTCAGGCTTGACAAAGATCACAACAGTCTCTCCAGTCCCCGTTCTTGCATTTTGAGGGCCGCCCATTTTAATTGCTCCTCTGACCTTGACCAATACCTCCTCATGACTCTCTGGTTGTTGCAGTTGATGTGATGCCTGACCACGTCTGCGACTGGGCTTCCTCTTGTTTACGACCAGCTTTACCAGCGGAAGTCGAGTCAATCCGGCCTGTAGAGGGTAGCAGTTCATCTGGATGGAGTGGCTGGCGAAAGGGAGGATCCTGAGGGTCGTTTGCATGGTACCCGCATAAACCATACCCTCAGATGGCTCGACGGTCATAGCAAGTTCTTGGGTCTTGCCAGTTGGGTTGTGGATCTCGTATCTGGCCGTGAAAGGTCGACTGACCAAAGCATCTTTGGGGAGATCTAATTACAAAACAGGTCGAAGGTTGGAAAAGTTAGCGCCCGTGTTCACTGTCATCATCGCTCGCAATAAAACTCCAGGGCTCAGCATTGTGATACTTACCAACAGTCATATAGGGTTGTGCCTTGGGCAGCTCTAGTGGTTGCAAGGGAACATTGGTCACTACAAACGGCGCGTTGGCCTTTCCATCGTCCTCAAACCTATTGAGGAGAATATACACAATCAAAGTTAGAATAACAGTCTGATACACACGTACAGAGGACTTTACCCGAGTTCACCAGCTCACCTCCTCCATTGGATGCGCAAATAGCCAACTTCAATCTGGTCAGGCGCCATATCCAGATCGGCTGCAGTTACCCTGACCAAATGAATGAAAGTCTGCAGATTGCCAGACCGCCAGGGTAGGAGACTGGACTCGCTTTCTCCTTCGTCTCCGAAGCGGTTGCCATCTAGGCCAATACTGCTATCCTCCAGTAGCTCGACACGAATACCGACCTCCTGCAGGCTCTTTTTCCGGCCACGCACTCGACTGATACTGTGGCTCCGAGAGAGTCCTCCTAAGCCTCCTGCAGCGCCATCACGACCTCCTGTGCCAGGCTCTGCCAAGGTGTTTGACTCCGAGCCGATGATGAGCTTGACCTCCTTGACTTGAACCGGCCATGGTCCCTCGTTGTTCACCCGAGTTGACATCAAGTACACCTCCGTGTGGGTCAGTGCAGGTACCGTCACCGCGCCATACTTTTCGTCCACCACATTCGACTGCAAAATCGGAACAAGGTCGGGCTCACTATCTTGTGTTTTTTTGGTCTCCGAGACATGGGCCAGTTGTGGGGTATAATCGACGGCGGCGTCGAAAGGCGGGATGAACAGAACCCTGAAGGCGTGCTGCTTCTCCGTCGACGACTTCTTCTGCTCATTTTCCAACGAAACCTCGTACCGAACTTTGCAGACAATGGTCCTAGGAGTTGGGATCTCGAGCGCCTTGACAAAGATGGTTTGCTCTGCCCACTCGCCTACAGCGAGATCTTGTGCAACGTTGCTTGAACTGGCAGAGCTGCCAGCCTTCGACAAACGGATTCCATGGAGTATCTGGGTTGCTTGGAAAGATCCAGCAGAGAGGGATTTGAGGGCAGCATGAGGATCTATCACAATGCTGTCGAGCGAATCTATGCTTGGGTCGATAGGTTGCAATTCTACATCCATCTCCATGGCCACAGGGAACGCTTCTCCGTTTCGAACTTTGATGACCACAGGGAAGAACTCGTCGAGATAAGCCGGTGACTTGAACAATGTTTGGATCTCAACCTTGGATTCCCTAGGCACCACGCTGTTAAAGACGACGTTGGTAAATTGTTGGACTTATGGATAGGACAGCAGCACTGGAAGCGTATCTGAGTATTGGCTATTTGACTTACTGAAGTGATGGAGCACGTTTGGCCCCCTTGTCAAGCTGCTTGAACTTCAACTTCACGGATGAGCTTGCATCTTCCGACGCCCGAGACACATCCAGCCACTGTCTTCTAGGGGGGCTTCCTTGGAGCGGCATGTGATTCTGCTGAGAGCCAGGTTGATCGCCTTCTAGTATGACGTCTGTCGTTGGGTACTCGAGGGCAACGTTCCATTGCTCTGTCGCAACTCCCAGGGTGATTTTGACAACCTGTCCCAACAAGAACAAAAGAGGTCGTCAATACCTTGCATTGGTTATGGGCAGCGCAAATTCAACTTGAAAACTTCTCCTTTGGGTACCTTGATAGTCTGCTCCTTCTCTGGCACGATAGCGCCTTCAATGACCATTGTCGAATGAGGATTAATATCCAAATCGAGGTTGGCTTTCCATACGCTGCCTTGGGTATCAAAAGTGCAGCGGCCACAATCGACCCACTCCACGTTTCTCCCCGTACGGTCCTTCATCGATAGTCGCTCCACGGGGTCCTGTACGCAAGTCTGATCAAGCGGTCTCGGGTCCTCAAATCGGTGATTCAGTGTGGGGTCTGAAAATTCCACAAGAACATATGATAAACGGAAGGGTTTCGGCAGCGCGCCTTGGCCTCCTTGCGTTGCCAACTGAAGCTGAAACTTGCTCGCCGATGCAACAAATGCCTGCTTCGATTGGAACTGGACTGCACATGAAACTAATGGGCGAAGGTTGAAGGAGGTGTTAGATTTTGATACACAATCCACCCTCGACTAACGACTGTGAGACATGGCGTTTGAAGCGTACCGAAAGAGTTCATTTGAGGCATTGGCAGGGCAAGAGGCTTGTGAACGGACGTATTGGCAGGATGGGTCTTGGTGTGAAGTATGCTGACAAGCTCATCGAAAACACTCAGTCTCTTGGCTTCAGTTGCAGGCATATCTAAATGGTTCAAGACAAATAATGTAAATCAGCATTCTTACTCCACGACTGGACTTTCTGGGATGTTGTATACTGAAGCTGTTTGCTCACCTGGACTCATCATCTCGATCAAATATTCGACCACGTTCTCCCAGTATCCCAACTCCTTCGCGCATTGGATGGACCATTTCAAGATCGAGGTCAAAATCAAGTTCCAGCCCTCCTTGCGATAGGTCTTGCCGATCCTCTCGAAAAATCTAGCAGATCGTGAGAGATAGTTCGAGAGCTTATGTCAGTGAATGGTTCTTGCTGGCCTATCGGGTTACATGTTTAAACTGCTAAAGCTATTCCTTACTTGAGCGCCATTTCAAATTTTCCTGCCGTGTAGTATGTTCCTGCGATCTCCGAGGCCAAGAATAGAGTCATTCGACCAGCCTTGTATCTTTTGAACTGCTCGTAACTCTTGGTCAACAACTCGATCGTGAGTGAGAGGTGGTCAATGGCTCTCTCAGCATTCATCGATTGAAGCGTAGGAGGATAGGGCCTTGAGCTGGTAGGAGCAGGCGCTACCGAGCTGTCAGGATACGCCTAGTTGGAGACACATACACTGGTTAGTATCATTGTTTAGAAATCCCCGAGTTCGTACATGGGAGGTGACAGCGCCTTCCGAAAAATGCTCACCTCCTCAGCCATCTCAAACCGCAGTCGTCTCTGCACGCTACAGTTTGCAGATTGGTGAAAAAAGTATCCGGCATGCTGAAGAACCAGCATTGGGTTGACACCAGCGCCAGGACCGTGCGTTCCACCTCCGCGTCCTCCACCGACACTCCCATTGTACACAGAGGCGTCACCTGAAGGACTGATTCCGAATCCGGTAGCGCCATTTCCTACTCCAATGCCAGAGAACTTGTTGAGATCCTTTGACCCTTCTGTCATTCCTGCAAACGATCCATAAACGACACTGCCAGGCGAAGGAACGGGAAGCTTAAATCCTGCTTTGGTCCCGATATCCAGCAGGTCGCCGAATACCCTGTACTGCTTGCCAAGCCAAGCCCAGTACTCAAAGGAGTCGTCGCCCATCCTCCAGCTCTCCGAGAAGGCCTTGAACACGATCAAGTGGCGGCGGAAGTAGAAGAGAGCTGTGGAAGGTGCATCCAAATAGAGATGAAATTTGCAGATCTAAAAAACGAGTAAGAAAAAATGGAGGTAGTGAGTACTTGTGCATAGGAGTAGCTTTTCTAAAGTCGTGCGATAGACTGCGCCTAGGCTTTTACCTTCAGGCAAAGACAATCAGCCAGCACTTTGGCTTCTGCCCATCGCTTCGTCCGAGCTTGTAATCCTGGGGTTCCAGGAGTAATTGTCGAGGTTATAGCGAACATGTCGATGAGGAGACCATATGCAGATTCGTAAAACTTGACCGCATTGTCGATGTCCTGCTTACACTCGGAAAACATGCCCATCTTGAAGTCATAGCGAAACATCCATCCCTGGACAGAGAGTGTTTGCTGTTGAGTCTGTTGCGATCCTCCGATGTTTGGTTGCTGTCCTGGCCGGACACTGGCCGTTGTTGAAGGAAGGTTGGATCGCTTTTTCTTGTGTCGCTTGACTTGTTCCTTGTAGTAATTCATCGAGCCCTCGTACTGCGACCGTTGAAGACTACCAAAAGGTCAGATGAGCGGAAAAGGAGGTTAAACTGTGCAATTACAACTCCAAATGCCCCGTGCAGTCGAGTGTTAACGAAGCCTTACTTGACTGCAAAGTCCGAGATCTCCTGGCTGTTGCTGGGTGGGAGCACATAGAACGAGTTTTTGATGTCCAATCCTGCCGACTTGCGCACGAAATTCAGTCGGTCCTCGATAGATGGATCCTCTATTGTTCAATTGAAAGTTGGTTAGCGACATGACTTAATGGTTGGGAGACGTAGTTCTGCATGCTCGATATCTCCTGCAAAGCTATACCCATATGTGACCTCTGCAGTATCACAACGGCAGCAAACTTGACTCCTCGTTCCTGTGAAGCTTTCCTATTTTCAAGACGCGATGGTATTAGCTTGGTGTTCAACTATCGTTGCATGCATTGCCAAGTCTGTTTATAACACCTTGGCACTCACCGGCGCTCCAGAAGATCTTGCGCCAACGTGGTATCATGATCACGCTCCATGGGGTCAACAACCCCCAATGGTCCTTTATCAGAGAATCCGCGTTGGCCATTGTCGGCGTTTCCAACAATCGACTCTCTGTCCCAAAGGTCCACGACTGCAATAAAAACGGATGGGATCTTTTCACGGTGCCGCCGAACCCACAGAGGTGTGATAAGGCCATCCGGGTAGAGCGGTGAAGAAGGTGCAGTAGGCGAGAGGGATTGTTGAGCGAGGTGTAATTGATTCGTCTGCTGCAGGAATCGTCGTGATGGTGGGAGGTTGTAGGCTGCCTGTTCTGGGATCACGTAAAACAGCGACCCTGCAAGACCCTTGGTGTTGTCCCAGTAGGAGACGTTGTTGCGGGAAAGCATCGCCTGAAGCAAGGCGGCCTTTTGGGTAGCTAGTCCTGTCTTGCTGCCCTGAGTACTCGGCCTCGGTGGTGGGGGAGGTGGGTTGTCGTTGTTGACCTGTGGTGGGTTCGCATCCTCCTGATGGGACACGTCTTCGGCAGTGGTCAAGCCTGAGACAACCAAGGTCGGCTGGAGATGAATTGCAAACTCGGGCGGGTAGGCGTCCATGATGGCGTTTGCGGTGTGGGCGTATTAGAGAATGGAGCGGCGCAAGACCTTCACAGCAAAAAATGTCTATTGCCTTGAGGAGAGGGTGTGTTGATGGTCCGTTCGGTCGTCGTCGCGATTGGACAGTTGGGATGGGAGTTGTCGAAGTGTCGTTCTGCTTTCTGGCGTGCAAGGGGAACTAAGTACCTTGCCTTTGCACGTGACTCATATACCGACCCACCCACAGAAAATAAAAGACAAAAACCGACCAAGTGCTCTTTTTTGTCGACCTTGCCACCTCTTCCTCTCTTCATTTCTTTTTCTTTGCCATCCTTCCTCCTTCAACACCATGCCCGCAAAGAACACCAAAGCACCAGCCGCTGTGGCATCCAAGCAGGGACCCGCAGACGAGAACGTCTTCCTCTTCATCCCCAACCTGATTGGTACGCTAACGAACAAAAAGACATCAACCCAAATTGTCGACTCCACTCTACAACTCAACACATACCTTGGATCTCGAACTGGCCAGATGCGCAGAGGATGGAAAAGGATCGCCGGCTACGTTGTTGTCATGACAATCACACATCTGACATCATGTTTGAACATCTCTTTTTCTTGCTTGTCAACCACTACCTGTATCGTTTACAGGATACAGCCGAATCCTCCTTGCTGCTGGCGCCTTATACTACATGCCCTATCACCCAAAGACATGCATGGTCATGTACTCTGTTTCGTGTCTTTTGGACGCCGTTGATGGACAAGCTGCCCGTTACTATGACCAATGTAAGGATCGTTCGTCTATTGCCTTTAGGCGGATAGTACCATGCCTTTGCGTATGCGATTCTTACAGACAGGAAGGAATGTGTTTTTTTATTTTATTTCTAACGGACGACGACTTGCATTGTACGCATCTTATGTTTGTGTGTATGCTTTTTTTATCTTTTCACTTTAGGCAGCAAATTTGGAGCAGTTCTGGACATGGTTACTGACAGGTAAGCATGCGAGTCGATATCGGGTGCCCAAGGTGGCTCAATTGCCATGTTTGACGAGGATGGTCTTGTGTGCGTGGCGAAGAAGTGTCGTGTGTGTGCAACACAGGCTTAACAAGTTATCATCACCTTCCCCACTTGATCGGGTCCAAACTCCTACACTAAAATTAAATGAACTGACCGGCTAACTGATTGACATACACACCACACACGCATATATCTTGTTCATTTTGTAGGTGCACTACTGCCTGCCTTCTCTGCTATCTTGCCATTGCCTACCCGTCCTATGCCCTCGTCTTCCAGTTCTTGATCGCCTTGGATGTCAGCAGTCATTACATGCACATGTACAGGTAACGAGCTTGTCCATACCCAGCCGACGGAACTCTGTTCTCCCTTTCATCCGCACTTTGTTCACATGAAATCCTATCTTTCCTTTTCATTTTAAGCCCGACTGTTAATGCTCTCAAAACAAAGGCATTTGCACTTGTTCATCTCTTTCCCCTCTTCCCATTCGAACCCTATTAACACCATAACCATGCTGACCTGTTTATCTCTGCGCATATAGCTCATTGACCTCAGGAGCAACCAGCCATAAGAAGATTTCAGAGTCGAGCAACTTCATCCTTCGCGCCTACTATAGCAACAATGTAAGCGATCGACCGTCGAATGGGCAGATATCCATACGTGGACAGAGGATAGACGGGCAGTGGATCCGTTTTTGTTTATTTTACTCGGAGCAGACGGACAAGTAACACCTATTTTTTTTTCTCACAAAAAAATACTTCCCTTAGAATGTCCTGTTTGCGTTCTGCTTTGCGAACGAGCTGTTCTTTGTTATCCTGTACCTGTTGAGTTTCAACTTCCAGTCGTCGGCCTTTGGCAAGGTTGTGCTGTACTCGCTTGCTGCTGTTACCGGACCTGTCTGCGCTGGAAAGCAGATTATCAACTGCATCCAGTTTGCCAACGCAAGCAGGAGCCTTGCAGAGATCGACCTTGAGGAGAGGAAGGCTGCCAAGAAGAACTAGATAGACCTATGTTACCCATTCCCCAATACAACTTTTACATAATTTTTTTGCCGCCTTTTTTTTCTGCGAAAGGAATCGTGATCAGGAAGCGTTGAATATCGCAGATGCTGTGCTTGCCCCATGTTGAGGTCGTGCACAAAGGAACCTCCTCTTTTGACGGACGTTTGACTCCACCTATCCTGCCACCTCTTACCTGCACACTGCACCCCTCCTCTTTTCTCTTTCTCTCGTCTCTCCTCCTACTCCCTTTTGTTTTCAACTCGCCTCTCTCTTTTCTCTTTCACACACTTCTCTCTCTCTCTCTCTCTCTTCTCTCTCTCTCTTTTCTCTCTCACTCTCTCTCACTCTCACACATACTTATCTCTCTCACACTTATATCTCTCACACTTATATCTCTCACACTTATATCTCTCACACTTATATCTCTCACACTTATATCTCTCACACTTATATCTCTCACACTTATATCTCTCACACACATTCCCACACCTCATTGCACCTTCCATGCCCCGCACGGCCTCACCAGCTCAGTCTCTTAGTCAAGTCCATAACAATAACAATAACAACTTCAGCAACCAGCCAATGCCCTCCAACCACAGCTCCCTCCCGCAGCCTCTCCCGTTCAACAGCACAGGTCCCTACAACTTCCAGCCCCAACCCCCTGGCACAGAGAGCTCCGTTCTCCCTCGCCCCACCTTGGGCGAACGCATGACATGTATTGTCAATGCATCCATCACCTGCATCTCTTCCCCTTCCTCTGTGACCGCTTCCCGCTCAAGTAGCAGCCACAGTCTGGCCAAGAGGAACAGGGCATTCGCTTCGACCACTACTCATTCCCCCCAGGGCTCCTTTTACGACAGTGCAGCTGCCACAGCCACCGCCGACGCGACAACAAGCCGCGCTAGGACAGCTGCCAGTCAGACCCAGGGTTCAGGTCATGTTCGCCATCACAGTCGACAGGATGACCTTGGTGCAGGCGAGCGGGAGAGGGGTCACGACAGGCTGCGACTCTATGTGTTTGGAGGCTTTCACCAGTACACGGACGCCGTCAACAACGACCTTTATCGGCTGGATGTGGAGACGATGGTGTGGGAGAAGCTGATTTACACCAAAGGCGAGCCACCGTCTAAACGGAACGACCACTCTGCCAGTCTTTGGGGAGACGATCGTATTGTCATATTTGGAGGTAGTGACGAGCGGAACCAATACTGCAACGATGTCCACATTCTGAATGTCCGTACATTGACTTGGGAGACTCCGGAAGTAACCGGTGCTATCCCGATCGGACGAGTCAAGCACTCGGCGACGATTGTGGACGACAAGCTATACATTTCTGGAGGATGTCTTGATCAGGAAGGCGTTTCGCAGGAACTCCTCTGTCTCGACCTCTTGACGTGGGAGTGGGATGAGCCAATCGACTTTGTTGCCCGATACACCCATACGCTCTTCGAGTTCCGCAACAAGCTGTTCGTATACGGGGGCTACAACGAGGAGATGGATCGCACAGAGGTTATTGCCTACATGGACCTCGAGACCAATCAGGTGACAAGGGTCAGCGTGTCTGATGAAATCGCACCGAACGTCGCTGCTCAACAGTTCTCACAAGTCTGTGGTCGGCATCTGGTCGTCGTGATCTCCCAAGGTCTGCGGTACGAGCTTCAAAAGTTCACAGGAGGAATCTGGACTCTGGATCTGGAATGCTTCCAATGGACAAAACACGACGACTGGAAGATCCTGGGCGAGAACCACACCTGGCACTACTTTTCAATGGAGCGAGACGGTGATCAGTTCTACCTGATTGGCGACAACAACGAGTCGGACGAGTACTTCAAGCAGGTTCTGACGATCGATATGCGAGAGTATGGGTCGTTCCAGGAGCCTCACGTCGCAATAGGACAAGAACTTGGTCGACTCCTGCAGGACCAAATGGCGCTGGCTGACTTTCGAATCCTCTGTACGGGGACCGATGCGCAGGCCAATTCAGTTGTTCAGGCGACTGACCTCTCGGCAGACTACTATCCTCACTCGGACGCCAGTGGCGATAACGACATGATGATTGACGCCCAGCCACTTATGGTCCAACGGATTCGGTCTCAGCGGCAGACACCCTCGTCAACCCGGGCCAACAGTCCACAGCAGGAGTCCATCCTGTGTCATAAGCTGATCCTGATGGCGCGGTGGCCCCACTTTGCGAGCATGGTTCAGGCGGGAATGCTAGAGGCCCAGACAAGCACTTTGACCCTCCCTGAGCCGTACGAGACTGTGAAGGGCTTTGTCGAGTACCTGTACACGGATTCGATTGAGGACATGTCGACGGATACAATCGCGGACCTGCTAGTCATGGGAAGCATGTATGTGATGAGACGTCTGGTCCACCTTTGCAGCGCGGCGCTCCACCAGCAGATCGACATCGAGACAGTTTCTAGGATCTATCACAGAGCTGGCCTCAGTGGCCAGGTCGGACTGCGGCAAAGAGCGCTCAAGTTTATGTTCCGCAACTATGGTCCAGTCAGCAAGACCATCGGTTTCCGGTCCTTGCCCAAGGAGGCGCTCTTTGACTTTTGGGACTCTACGCCCGAAGGTGCCGTCATCAACGTTGCAGTTTAGCTATTTATGCTCCTTCTTCACGCCAACCTTTTGGCCAGATAAATAAAGATCGGTAGCAAAAAGGACAAGAAGAGAGAATAAAATATACTTTTTTCTTTCGCAAGCACGAAGAAAAGGCCGACCGACAAAGACCCATCCCGGGCCGGTGGCAAAGATGCTGTCATAGTCCTTGTTCTTCTTCGCCACTGTTACGAAGGCTGCGGCATATTTGATGGGTCGACTCCTGACAGAAAGAACAAGGTTTGGACAGAGAAAACCATCGAATTCTGTAGAAAGGCAAAAGTGCACCGCCGCGACCACGGCGAAGTATTTATTTTGTCTCTTTTGTATTTTTATTTTTTTTTCATCTTACGCACTCTTCCTTTTCCTTTTCCTTTTCTCATTCACACCCCTCCTCACTCAACAACCTCTTACTACCCAACTCACACCTCATCCGACAAAACAAAACATATACACAGCAATGACCACCGCACAGGATTTGTTTGCCCAGGGCAGCCACGCATTCGCCGAGGATGACTATGAGGAAGCTCTTGACCTTTATTCCCAGGCTATCGAGGTCAATGGAACCTACGCCGAGATCTTCTTGAAGCGGTACTTTTTACGAAAGCATTCTTCATGAGCCTGCACAGCTGGACGATGACTATGCTCTCTTGAGAAGCTGTTTGTTCCTCTTACTCATATGTTCCTGCTCCGTTATTCCACGCGCCTTTTTCTTTTTTTTTTTTTAAAAAAACCTCTTTAGTTCTGCTACGTACCAGAAGCTCGGAAAGGACAAGGAGGCATACGGGGATGCCGTTCACGCGTTAGAACTTATCAAGGAGAAGCCTTCTTCGGACGTGACCGTTGAGGCCAAGGCCCAGCTTCGCAAAGGGTAGGTGTATTACGATACGGACATTCTCGATTGACCAGGAAGCGCACTTGCGGGATGTGCATCGCGCCAAACCGCTTGGTCATGCGTTTCACCTCCTCTTGTCGACTCTGAAGGTGCAACTGTTCAGAAGTGCTGAGGATTTTTTTTCCAGCAACTTCTGTCACACACAAATCTCTTTCAGGTTCAAGTCGACCCTTGTACTTACAAAGAGCACGTGAACCTTGATCTCTTTGGGGCTTATTTCCTTTAGTGTCGCCGCCTTCCACTTGCAGGACTATCAGACCGCAAAAGTCGCATTGGAGGCTTGCCAGGCTTTGAGTCCCGAGCAGCGTACTCTTGCTAGCTGGATTCGCAAGAACGATCAGGAGCTCGCCAAGTTGCCCAAGGCCGCTACCCCTGCTACTGCTGCCCCTACTGCTGCTGCCCCAGCCACCGTTGCTGCTGCTGCTCCCGCTGCCGAAGTGACTCCCGTTGTGTCGGCCGTTGCCTCTACGCCCGTCCCAGCCCCATTGACCCCCGCTGCTCACCGCGTCAGGTATGAAGCGCCCATCGGTTTCTTATTTTACATCAAATTCGATATACATATGCATGGTGATGGCACAAGAGCCAAATGTTCTAACGGATGCGGCTCCTGACTCGGATTTTCCTTTTAGGCACGAGTGGTACCAGAATGATACTTTTGTTACCATCAGCGTCTTCATCAAGAATGTGAAGAAGGATGCCGCCGAAATCATTTTCACGGACCAGGCCTTGTCCGTCTCGGTCAAGATGCCTACCGGATCAGACTACTCTCTTGAGTTAGACCCTCTGAGTCACAAGATCATTCCTTCGGAGAGCAAGTACGAGGTGTTGTCGACCAAGATAGAGATCCAGCTCAAGAAGGAGGTCTTTGCCATCAAGTGGGGCGCTCTTGAGGGCGACGATGTCAACGCTGGCTCCATGGCCGCTGTTTCTGGTGAGTCATTGCGAAAGGAGAAGAAAAAATGGGCTACAAATGATCAAAACGACTGCTTTCTCTAGTCCACTTTGGCGATCCTGTTCTAATTCCTCCTTTCTATGTCGCAATCGATGTAACTTTGTAGCCGGCGCTACTCCAGCATACCCAACCTCGTCCAAGAAGGCGAAGAACTGGGATGCCTTGGCAAAGGAGGCAGCCAACGAAGAGGACAAGGCCGATGGAGATAAGGCTCTGAACCAGCTCTTCTCTCAAATCTATAAGGATGCCGACGATGATACAAAGCGTGCCATGATGAAGAGTTTTACTGAGAGTAATGGCACCTGCCTGTCGACCAACTGGGATGAGGTCGGAAAGGGCACCGTCGAGACCCGCCCCCCAGAGGGCATGGTCGCCAAGAAGTACTCTTCTTAAGGACCTGAGCGTCCAATCGAAAAGCTGACGCTAACCATCGCAATTAAAATGTATATGATATTCTCCTTGTTTGTCGTTTGGGCTTGTCGTTGGCAATGGCATATATGTCTCATATGTCTCTGTAAATACGGAAAGCTGGTCAGTTGGATATGCCTGCTTAAGAGAGAAGGGAATGGTTGGTTGAGTGAAGAGCACCCCGACCTTCGTGGTATGTAAAAAGAACTGATGGGCTTTAAACCTTCTGTTAATTTGAACTAAAGGAGGATACATGTGTGCTCGTTTACACCCGTTTTGGTCACCACGGGGTCTCAGGGTAAGGTATGGTTTCTACTATGTGTCCAGTGCGTTAGTTGATTTTTTCTTATTGCCGTGTCTAGTGGGAACATTATTGGCCTATGGCTTATCCCAGCAGGTTTCGCTTTTGATAGTCTCATTGAAGCCCCATTCCTCCCTAATACAAAATGTTTCGTAATGAAAAGCGATCGATGGTATGTCCTCTTGCATCTCGCTTTTTTTTTTCTTCTCTTCGTTCGTCCTCCTTCCTTTTTGTAGTGGGACAAGGAGGGTAATAAATAGGCGCAGGACGGCCGAATTGACTGGTGCATTTCTTTGTGTTTGTTGCGGCTGAACCTCTTTTTGCTTTTTTTTTGAGAGCATTTTTTGGTTTGATGAGCAAGTGGGATAAGGGACTGGACGAACAGCTGCAAGAGGGGGAAAGATAAATATAATACGTTAGCCCTTGAAGCAGGCTGTCTACATCACCCTTGTTTTATTCCTCGTGTTCTCATAATCAAGGAAGAAGGCAAGGCAAGGCAAATAAACAACAAGCGGTGATAATAATGTAGCAATCAACAATGAAGGGGTGATAAATTGCTGATTTGATCAATGGGTGATGAACAGCTTAAAAGAATGAGACATAAATTCAGGTACCAGGCACCAGGCACCAGGACTGAACCCTGGTGTGTTCTACGGAGAATGATTACTCTGCCGTAGCGAACGATGTGTGCATTCTGCTGGAAATGAATAGGTTTAGGTCTTCTCTTTTTTCTCTTGCATGGACGCCAAGTGTTGGCGTGTGAAAGGGAATGTGTTTGACGGAAAGATACGTCGAGGAGGAGAGCAAAGTGATGGAGGAAAGAGACCCAGACCATTTTTTTGGTGTCTGTCGAGTGGAGCGATGATGAGTGGTGCACTCACACTCATGTGTACTCCAGCATACTGACCGGGGCACTCACGCTCTCCTCTTCCTTTTCTTCCGTTTCCCTTTTTCCCCTTCTCTCTTTTTCTCTTCTTTGTTCCTCGAGCCCCCTTCTCCCTCTCACCACTTTACCCCCATCCTCCCCTTCCGCCACTTGCTTGGCCCATATCCCCACATCCTCCTCTTCTTCCCCTGTCTTCTTTACCGATTCTTCTTCACTCAACTCGACTCTCATTCAACCCCCACCTACATTCCAACTCGATCTTCTCTCCGTCCTCCTTCCACTCATTCTTCCGCTCTTTTTTTTTTTACGCTTTTTCGTTTCCTCATTATATCATGAAGTTCTCAAGAGCCACAACACTTATCGCCTTGTGCGCAGTCTCCTGTCTGGTCATCCTACCCTCAGTGGTTAACGCTCAACATGGGACTATATCTGTTCCAGGTGTAAAACCAACGGCGGAGCCAGGCACCAAAACAACACCCGTGCCAACGACATCATCCACCCCGGCCCCCACTTCCAAGCCAAGTACCACACCTCCCGCCGCCACCACCACCGCCGCCACAACTACGACTCATACAGCCGGCACCACTACTGCTCCTGCTGCTAAGCCTCCAACAACTTCATTGGCCCCCGTCATCCCCACTCCAATTGCTCCCCCAGTTCCTACAGGCACCGGAGGAGTGATAGGAGCAGCATGTACCAACTCTGATGCCTGCGGAGGATTGTTATGTGCGCTCACACCAGATAGCCCTGCCGCAGGAACTTGTCAAGCTATGCCCAGAAATGTCTGCCGTGCTGACCCCGCGCAGAATTGCACAACGAGTGCAGACTGCAATACTGCCTACTCGTTCTGTATGAACAATAACGGAGCAATGGTCTGCGTGGGCTTGGGTACTCCCTCAGCAGCCGACTACTGCCCTAACAATACCAGCAACAACAACAGCGGCAGTGGAAGCCTGGCCCCTACAATCAAGTACGCAGGAATTGCTGTTGGATGTGTTGCTGCCCTCGGTTTGCTCTTTGCCGGAGTCCGCTGGCAACGTCACCGCCAACGATCCAAGGTCCCCGAGAACATGTTTGGAGAGATTGACTATGGCATGACTGACCGCAGTGCCCCCAAGAGCGCCGAACAAACTTATCCCTTCTCAAGCCGTCCCCATGCCCACGGAAGCGACCACGCTCCCTCGCCTCCTCACGACAACGGATACGATAACCAGTACTACGACGACGGATATCAGAAGGACCAGTATTACGGCAACGACCAGTACAACAACAACAGTCAGTACTACGGAAACCAGCAGGACAACTATGGCTACGATCACCACAGTGGCCACGGCGGTCAGGGTGGAGGGTTCTACGACAACGTGGACTACCCCCAGAATGGCGGTCATCACTCCCCGATCGCATCGCCTGCTGCTGCTGTCAGGTCGCCCCGGCAGAACAACTTTGCCGCCGAGCCCTCCGAGCTGGACTATGGCGGCGGCAATGGCGGATATGGCCACGGCGGTCATGGTGGTCAAGGCGGTCAAGGTGGTCAAGGTGGATACTACTAGAATCTGGCCCTTGAATAGCGTGAAACGTTCCTTGTTCCACATAGCATACAACAACAATGGATATACCTTTTTATTTGCACAAGAATAAATACCAAATGAACACGATACCTCAGCCCTCTCTGTCCGCATGATTTCAATGTCGTTCATTCGAACTGGGCTGGGTTACACCTAAGGGTCACGTGTCGATTATCTTCAAGTCAAAGTGAAAAGTGAAATGTCCTTGGAGCTACCATCCGCATCCTTTCAACATCTCAGGACCTACACGCTCAAAAAAAAACTAGCAAAACACGCGCCAACAGGACAATCACCAAGACAAACGGCAACAGCATCAAGACTTCATCGATTAGGACAGGCAGCACAACCTACACCCGCAACTAAACCAAGGCCGACAGAAGACAGAGCGCCCCGGTCCTTTTTTTCACAACCTCCTCTCTCTCTACCCCATCCATCGGCACTCACAACAACACAACCCCATGACAATCCTTCCTTTGAGCTCAACGCCCGGGAGGAATACGCCCAACCAGCAGACCTCGTCCTATTTTCCTTCACAAGACGCCGGGCCGACGATTGGCATCCCAGGGCAGAACAGCGGTGCATTTGGTAGACGAAAGTCGGATGGAGGACATGCCTTTGGCTTTGGAGGGTCCAACAGCAGCAGTGGACGGGTTCATCGTGGAGGTATCAACGGAGGGGGGGTCTCCAACTTTGTCCCTCTCTTCCTGAGGCGACTCTTTCGTTTTCCGCATATGGATTTCCAGGTACAATCTCGAGGGCTTGAGTAGCATCGACGAAAAGAAGAGAGGAACAGTCGCACTGCTACAGAAAGGATAATGCAAACGACAGCTACAGAAAGCCGATGAAGGGGTGTGCTATTTACCCCCCCCCCCCCCCTCCTCCTCCTCCTCCTTGCAAACTGGGAGATTTCTAGGAGTGACAATGGTCTGACGCTTATCTTGAACACTTTCTAATCTCTTTCTTTATTTTTATCCTTTGACATTCGCACTAGTTCGCATTATGGCAGATGGCGTACTTGTGCATATCCCCAAGGATAGTGTACGTCTTACTGGACTTCATGGACGTTTTTGTGCACTACCAGGAAACATGTCGGTGGTCAATTCATCTAACGCCTTGTGTTTTATGTCTTCTTTTCAATGATTTAGATACCGTAATATCCACTATCACAAACGTAAGAACCAAGTTGCAACTGACGACAAGGATATTGTCCTGAGATATTGGGGCAAAGGGAAACAGCAGATGTCATCGACTGCAGGGGCAATTGATCACTAACGACGGTCTTCATGGCTATTATTGCTAATCTTATAGAAACCAAGAACCAATGGGCAAGAGATGATCCTGCATTCATGGTGATTCTCTCGGGACTCTTGGGTTGTAAGTGATACAGTGGGTTATCATCGAATTCAAAGGAAACGTAGGGAATGAAAGTGAGTTTGCAGGAGGCTAACGGCTTTTGTTTTCTGCATCTTGGATATTGACTTTTAGGTTCGGCGGTTGTATGGGGTTTGGTGTACGGACATGGAATGATCGGAATCCTTCGCATGAGCCTCTACATGGTCTTTGTGGACTTTGTGGTCATTGGAGTGATCGTGGCGACCGTTTGCTGGTAAGTCTTGCTGCTCCTTGTTTTACGCCACCAAAATTTTCAATTAGGGGATGCAGTACTGTCGCCTAATCTTAGCTCTTCTTCACTCTTTTGCTTTGAAGGGCAATTGCCAATCGTTTCTTGGCAAGGGCGAGCGTGTACTCAACGGATCAGTCAGTGGAGTGGCAATACGCGTTCGACATTCACTGCAACGCGTTCATGCCTGTGATTGTACTCTTGTACATCATTCAGTTGGTGTTCATGAAGATTTTGCTCAAGGACGCTTGGATCTGCACCCTGCTCGGGAACACCCTCTACATGACGGCGATTGTTTACTACTGCTACATCACCTTCCTTGGGTACAATGGTAAGAAGACCCTATGCGTTTTGATCAGTACTTCATTATTCATAACTGGTCTTTCATTAAAACAAATAAGTGATCAGGAAACTAAGACAATCACCGCCGTTAATTTCATTATTGATGATCGATAGCTCTTCCATTCTTGAGACACCCAGAGATGTTCTTATACCCAATTACCATCTTTGCGATCGTCTACGTGATCGCCCTCATCCTCGGCATCAACATCAGCTCCAAGGTCCTCTTTCTATACTTTGGGTAAGCCTTAGTGGTGATCCCTGGATTTAGACAAGGCAGGGACATGCAAAGGAGGCGGGAGCGGGAATAGAGATGGAAAGAATGTACAGGAGTGTATGTGGCTCGGTTTGTTGTGTTTTTTTACGACGACGGAATTGGCAGGCTGGCATTGCTATTTTCTACTATACACTATTAAACTTTGACAGATATATATTTTGTACCATCTGCGATGTGAGAAAGCAAAATGAAAGAAGCGGGTAGGGTGATTTTTATTATTCGTGATATCGGGAATTAGGAGAAAGCGCCATGACGACGCGTTTGTATGGTATCTGTCTACAGGAGAAGGGCCCGGCAACCGGCTTTAGTGACAGAGTCAGTCCTGAGGAAGTACTCGATCGCATTGAATACCACGGCTACAGAATTGGAGCGGCAGAGAGAAGAAGAAAAAAATACTGTTGTGTTAGCAACTTTTGCAATGCCTCGCATTGATAGAAAACAAAAAGACGAGATGTCGGGGGGTGGGGGGGAGGGAAAGCGAGAGGTCACATACGAGAAACCGCCTGGGCGAGATGCTCGCTAAGATCTAAACTGCATAGATCATCCTGAATCACAACATTGTGGACATTAGGACCGAGGGTGCGAAGGAACCCGTTGGTGTAAGGTGTTATCAACTCATCGTACCTAACAGAGTGAGAAAAGTTCGTGTCAGAACGCGTTTTTCCATGACAAACGCGCTTA
This sequence comes from Linnemannia hyalina, assembly GCA_019671135.1. Classification (NCBI taxonomy): domain Eukaryota; kingdom Fungi; phylum Mortierellomycota; class Mortierellomycetes; order Mortierellales; family Mortierellaceae; genus Linnemannia; species Linnemannia hyalina. The sequence continues at coordinate 755,975 of JAHRHY010000010.1, forward strand.
AATACAAAATAGCGGTCACAAACGCGTCGAACGCATCGTGTTGCCTTACTTGCTAACAAGCATCAGGTACTTGACTTCTGGGTAAGTGTCACCCCCTTCAGCAAGCTGGTCTAGGAACGGCGCTCCTACCGTGATTTGGAAACAAGCCTTACATAGGGGGTTGAGCGCTCCCTTGACAGCACCGAATAACTTGGCTGCTTTCAAGATGGTGACAATATTCGCGAGAGTAGTTCCGTACTGGTTGGATCCGATGGCGGCGACGTGATTGACCTTGGCGGTTCCGTTAAAGTACTTGAGGTAGACACGAGCGAGCGTCGAACCCTCAGAGTAACCGACCAGATCGACTTTGGATGCCCCAGTGGCTGCCAGGACCTTATCGACAAAGTCCGAGAGTTCCATGGCACTTACCATCAGATCGTTTAGGCCACCAAGGATGGGGATACCGGGTATATGGCCATAGTCCAGACTGTAGGTGCAATAGCCCTTGAGAGCGAAGCGGGGGCCAATATAAGCAAACTCACCAGAGTTTCCGAGTAGGCCGTGAAGGAGGATGACGGGGTCGGGCTTGGAGGAACTAGGTTTGCAGTCCATGTCGTTGTATCGTCCAAACAGGGCCCGCTTCTCGGGGACCGCGAGGACGGGACTTGAGGTGGTGGCGAATGTGAGAACTGCCAGTGAAACTGCTGATAGAATTTTCTTGAAGAGCATGGCGGAGAGGGTCTTCCTGGGGGGTCGGTATATGAGAGGTGAAAGGGAAAAGGGAAGAGAAGTTAAAGGAAGAAGAGGTGGGGATTTGAAAAAAACAAAAAGACTGACGATGGGGAATGACTACACTTAAATACCTGACAGATTGTGTCACTCTCCCATGTTTAGTGATGATAGGGCGTATTGAATTGTCCATCAATTCAAGCCAAGATTTCCCAGGGGAAGGGAGCCAGCCGAAAGGAGGCAAGGTCTGTGCTAAGTGTTATGTTTGTTTGTTGCAATCTCTAATCTTGCTCCGATCCCTGCAACTCCTTGCAGGCAAGAGTAAAAACACAAAGGGGAGGAAAAGCCTAAAAAAAGGTTGAGAAAGCAAATATAAAGCAAGGAATGTGGAGAGGAGAGGGGGACTTTATCGTCAGCCGGTGGAAGAGGGACTGCAATTGATAACGGTGCAACAAACGAAAACGCTGGAAGGTGCGAATCGCTTTGCCCAACTGTCCCAATAACATCTTACAAATCCCGAATTCTTGCCTTTCTCTTATTGCTAGCAAGCAATATCTCCAAACCTTTGTAATGCTGCGAAGTCGAGGCATAATTGTGCGTCACAGCACCATCTCGCCATCTAGGGGGAGGGGGGGATTGCTTCAAACATCGGTTGATTCAGACTAAGGGAAGAATCAGATGGGGGGTTGTAATACAAGGACTAGCGGAGTGTGGGAACAGTGGACGCTTTCAAAAATGGAAAAGGGGCCCAAGCTACCTTTTTTTACGATATTGTTTTTATTTGGTGAGCCTTTCTTGTCCCACCTAGCGTTCACAAACAACTTTCTTGGCCAGACTTGCGGCGTGCGCGGCGCTCTTCATTTCCAATGCCCCTCTTTCATTGCATTCAGCTCACTCTTTCCACAAAAAGGCCAGTGGTTTCCTGACGTCTGGTCGATACCGAGTGAAATTGAAGTGGCGACATGTGCGTGCTCTTTCTCGACCTAGCGTCGGCCCCCACATACACGGTTCCTATCGCTTCCTCTCTACGTTATTAAAGAGTGTGTGAGATGAGGAGAAGGGTGTATGTGTGTGATAGTTGGCACGGGGTGTTGATCTCTGAGGTAGCCTAAGTTATCGGCTGCCGGAGAGTCGCAGCTAATCTTCAAATACGGTTCATCAGTTTGACGCGACACGTGTATTTTATATGTGCTGAACTACATCAACAAAAAGGAGCAATAACACTAGGCGAGTAAGGAGCGGACTCTGGTGGTCAGGACAACCCACGCCACCAATCGATAGGCGACCGTCAATACTACAATCATGCCTAGATTGAATCCCAAATTCTGACTATCCCATCCCAGGTACGAGAGGACAGCATCACCGCTAGAAAATTGTTGTGATAATGATGAGGTGGTGGCGGCGGGTATGTTTACTTGGAGACCGCGGAACTCTTCGAGGGCCATAGATATGGATGCGTAGCGAAAGATGGATACGTTGTTGACGATTTGGAAGATGGGTGATAGTTTAACGATTAGGAATCCTGCCAGGAATGATAGCCAGACAAGCTACATGTACAAATGAGAGAGAAAAAAAGGGGGGGAATGAGGAATTAGCCAGTCTGCAGGCATCATCCAAAACCAATACATCTCACACAAAGACAAAAAAAACCAAGACAACATACGGTAGAGTTCATGAGGGCGACACCAAGTCCAGCACTGGAGACAAAGTAGCATGAGTAAGCAATGCCAACACTCTCGCCCGCAGTGGTATATGCAAAGCTGACAAGCATCATGACCGCTGTACTTGCCACGGTTGCCTTGAGCCTTGTGACGGCCATGATCCATAGCGTTGTCAAACTCGAGCTTAGGATTGTTATTGGGAGCTCGTTGAGCATGTAGGCGAGCAGAAACGACGATGCGCTGTAGCTTCCGTTCGACATTTCCCTGAATGCTACTCCGCTCTGTAATAGGTAAGGAAGAACAAAGAACAACAATAAGTTAGCCAACGATCGGTGGAATGTGTTGAAAGAAATAAAATGCAGAACCGACTGTGGATGTGTATTTACCTCCTTGGGAAAGACTTCGAGGTGGATGATAAGGCCAGACAAGGCGCCTCCCATGAGCTGGTGGAAAAGACCGAGGCGATTTAAGAGCCCATCGGGGGTATCCTCAAGACCCCAGTAGAATAAGACAACGAAAAAGCTGATAAGAAACGGCTCCATGATCCGGTTCAAGTATGCTCCACGTTGGCGGACCGCGTTCTTGAACATGCGTTGGGTCAGAATGCTGGTGGCGGAGATAAACTCTGCATGGTGAGGGATCTCTGTGCCTAGTGTATCCTCAGAACTACCGTGACCAGCACCAGTACCACCAGTAGCTCCTGATTCAGCCGCCTTGAGCAATCTCTTTGCCCGCTCCTGCTGGTAAAACGTGGTCAGGGTGTCGATGGTGGTCCTGGAATCTGCTTCCTGTTCGCGCGATCGAAAGTTGACTGACGACGTGTCGATCATAAAGTCTAGTGGTATTTTTTTGTCAACCAAGAAAAGATACAAAAGTTAGCTCACAAACACAAACTATATTATGTAGTTAGTTGTGATGAAGTGAATAACAGACATACCAGGAGGGTTGGTGTAGAGCGGCAAGGAATATCCTGCACGCTCAAAGTGATCTATGGCCTGATCGGCTCGACCCGCATACGCCAGCCTTCCACCACGCACAAGCAAAAGAACATCATCCAACTCCTCCCAAATGTCCACTCGCGGTTGGTGGATCGTGCACACGACCGTTCGACCCGATGCTGCAACCTTTTTCAGCGTCTGCATCACCGAGAGCGCTATTTCATATTTGTTGTAGAAGGAAGAGTGGTTCTTGTTAGTCCTTGATTTTTTTCCACAAAGCTCACAGAAACGACTCACATTGAGCTCCTACCTGTCAAGGCATCAAGACCACTGGTGGGCTCATCAAGAAACAGACACGCAGGCTCGTTGACAAGTTGCATCCCGATAGAAACGCGTCTTCGTTGACCGCCCGAGCATCCCGACTTATCACTGTTTCCAATATTTACAGTGGCGCAGTCTTGAAGGCCCATCAGCTCGATCACCTCCTCGACTCGTGCATGTTTCTCGGCTGCCGACAAGGTCTTGCCCATACCAAGCTGGGCAGCATAATCTAGAGTCTCCCGGACGGTTAGATGGGTCAACAACATCCCATCTCCTTGTCGGACATATCCAGACACGGTGTTGATTTGCCCGATCGAGGGGTTTTTGGTCCCATTGAAGTAGATGTCGCCTGAGACTTGCATGCCTTCCTGTGTCCTGTTGAGTAATGTATTAAGAAGTGTTGTCTGCATTGCAAAAGAAAAAGTGTGTCAATGAAAAAGGAACGCAATCACCGACATTATCGACATTGACACAAGCAGGGTAGTAACTACCTTTCCAGAGCCACTCCCTCCAAGAATGGCGGTTAGCTTTCCTGGTGGAATGACAATGTCAATTTTGTCCAATAGCACCTTGTTCGCCTCGTCAGAGTCAGACGTCTGAGAAATCCCAGCCCGCTCAATGAGACCACGCTTGACCAAAGACAACGACAAGTTCACAACCCGAATGGTGACAGACACACGTGCCGGTCTATCATGGCCAGGGATGTCCACCCGGATCTCCGACTCACCCTCCAAGGATTCTTTCTTTTCCGAGCTGTGCCTCTCAGTCCTCCTCTTACCCAACGACTTCTTGACTCCTTTGCGGCTGACAAACAAGCGCGCGAAAGGGAGGAGCATATTTTCAATGGGCGATTTCCGGGAGCTGGCCAGGGAATCCTTCTTGGGGAAGAGAACCAAGATCAACCAGGCGAGCAGAAGGTAGCCGAAATAATGCGCTGCGAAATAGACCAGTCGATTTGGGTAGGCATGAGGCTTCACTTGGAGGATGTCTACCAGGATCGTGTTTCCTTCCCATGGCACACACCTCACCGGATCCCATAAGTCGAGCGAGTCAGGGTTGGTAACAGAGGTTGGAGAGAGTTGAAAGGGACAGGCGAACCGTCTGTCTGTAAACTCGAGGCTGGTCCATGTTTGATAGGCGAGGCGATGGAAGGAGATGGTCTCGATCCAGCGAACGCCTCTTGGTATTTGATTCGTAGGAATAATAAACCCGGCGGTCAAAGCTAACCACAAACAAAAAAAAATTATGGTTTAACGGTGCGTGAGACGTGTGAGCTATCATTTTCAATGCATTGACTAGAAGGGAGATATATAGCTGGGCAAGCACTTACAAGAGCAAATGTAAAAGGATCCGCTGATAAGAGCCGCTCGATCAAAATCCCGCTCGAAAGCAATGGCAAGTATCGCCATGGCCGAACTAAAGTCAGTTGTCATTGTCAAAAAGAAAACAAAGGTTAGTGTATTGCGATGGCGAACAAGCTGGTACTTAGGGATAAGAAACCCAGATAAAAATGACGGCTTACATGGAGCATTGAAGAAGAATGCTGGTGACGAGAAACCATCCCACCCAGTACACCCCATCCGTGCGAAGTCCAGTCATGTAGTAGATAATGATCGTGTGAACTAGAGAGAGAGAGAGATAGTGGATGAGACGCCACACATCACATGTCAACAACTGTAGAGACTCATTCTTAAATACGGGGATTGTGTTCATGATACTTACCAACAGCTGCCACAACATTGACAGGAATTTGGCACAACGAGTAGCTGATGATGAATGCTGCAGGACTGTACATCCGCTCTTTTCTCTCCCGATCATACACCTTCATATCCGCCACGCCCTTGTAAACGGTCAAGATGGACAGCAGATAAGGCTGAAAGGAGCCAATCACGTAGATGACACTAGCACGTCCGCGGATGCCATCGAAGCTTCCATCCAGGTTCCAAAAGACGGCTCCGACCATAATAGCAAAGACGATGTAGACCGCCATCGTTCCCCAGAAATACAGTGCGTTCCGTCTAGTGTTGATCCAGTGACGCTGCGATAAGGTCGCCACCTGAGTCCAAAGACTCACTCCTTCATGTCCTTTATGGGTGGTGTCAGAGAGCTGAAGGTGCTGATCCTGAGTTTGGTTCGGTACATCGGTCAGGAGATTCTTACTCGAGAAAGAATCCATTCGGCTGAGTGTCGTGTCCAACATGGTGGTGGTGGAGCCAGGAGATTCAGGGTATTTTTTGGAATCGATTGCTTCACCCTTGGTGTTGATACGAAGAGGATGGAAGGGTGTCACACGGGAAGCGTCTTGGATGGTCTGACTGGATAAGACGCTGTGGTCCATGATATAGTCGAGAGGGTTCATGTCGATCGGACAGGGCTCTACGCCCATCGACACGAACCATGACAGAGCCTGGTTCAATGGCCCGCTGTAGACGATGCGACCTTGGGAGAGCAGAACCAATCCGCCGTCCATCTCTGAAAGTAAATGGTATATCTCTGATCGAGGTTGGTGGATGGAGATAATGACGGTTTTGTTGGATGTCTTTGCATAGGTGTTTAGCGTCTTGACCAGCTCGAACGAAGTGAACGAGTCAAGGCCTATGCAAGGTGGGATAAAAATTAAACCAGATGCATGGGTTTAGCTTTCTGCCAACGTGGCCCTTTCCTTGCGTTGATTGAAATAACAAAAAAACAATCACATGTATCATACCAGATGTCACCTCATCGCATAACAGGAGGTTGGGTCTTGTCAGGAGTTGGATTGCAGCAGAAACGCGACGACGCTCTCCTCCACTTATACCGCGCTTTCCTCCGTCTCCTGCCTCATTCGCGTCCGACTCGCCCATTCGCACTTCTGCACAATCTTTGAGGCCCAGAGAAGATATCAGGGACTCTACAACCCCCTGACGCTCCTGTTTGGTCGTCGAGGCTGGCAATCGCAACTTTGCTGCAAATTCCAAGGTCTCACGGACGCTAGGAACCAGTAAAAAAAAAGATGGAAGGAAAATATGTATGCTGTTAATTAAAATTCCTTTTACCTTTCTCATTGAACTCCTTGTCACCCTCCCTCGTTGTTCCTTTGGACTCTCTCCTCCCCGCCGCCCTTGAGCAGTTCTGTTAAACATATGTTTCCTTCAGCTATTCAAGCGTTTTTTTTTCTTGGTACCTACGTGATAGATGGCAGGAGTATGTCCTCTTGTTGAAGGTACCCGGCCTCCCCTCGTTTCCTGAACGACTTTGGATGTTGGCCATTAAAGTGTATGTCACCCGAGATTGAGATCTGGTTCTCGTCTAATCGACCTGCCAGCACGTTCAGTAACGTCGTCTTGCCCGACCCTGACCCTCCCATGAGGAGACACACTATTGCCAAAAGAGAAAAAGGGCAAGTGTGGCAAAAGAAAGGAACATGACTTAGCCTTTGGGGGTGATCGCCATAGCGGCTATCGCAGGGGTATTTTTTTTTTGGCAGTGTGAAAGTAGAGTAGCGAGCACTCTCTTATTCGTTTTTACCTTGTCCAGGAGATACATGAAAGTTGATATCTTGCAACAATGGTCGTTCTAGGCCCGATGAATGAATGTCATTGGTAATTGTCTCCCCTTGTGGATCAATTTCGGTGTTGTTTGGAGTGGCAATTGTAGGAGAAAATGGCTTGAAGAGACCTTGAAGTCGCTCGGTGATTGTGGTTATGAGGGCCTTTTGCACCGCAAATTTGACGCCTAGATTGACCACTCGCACCTCAATTCCTGCTGAGGTGGAGGGAGAATTAGAAAGTGGATTGCAACTCTTTGTGGAGACTGGAGCATGGGCATTGATAGCTTCCATTGAAAAATGCGGGATGGGTATGAGTATAGGGAATGTGAACTGAAGAGAAAAGAAACAAAGGAAGCAATTGTAGAAAAGAAGAAAAAAAAACGGTGTCAGTGATTTGAGACAGACAATGGCCCCAAAGCGGCGACCGCCAGATTGGAGTATTAACCTAAAAAAAAAGCCTTATCCTCTTGAAAGTTGATGTCTACCCACCACACACACGTCGGTGGAAAGAACAAGGAGCCATTTTCTCGATCGGGAGTCATGCAGGATTGTGTGCCCCTTCTTTATCCCGTGAATGTTGAAATCGAGCCCACAGACCTGGGAACTGCGTCCCAAGAAAGCGAAGACGGCTCCTTGCACGATACCTTATTTCCTATGCCTATATTATCGTCCCTGTCTCTGCTCATCGACGCAATATCTTCTCTACCTACTACACTCACACTGGATTTCCAAGCTTTCACTCGGGGGACTCCTCCTTACATTACTTTTATTGTTCTTTTTTGCCAGAGAGTGTTTCTCTTGTGGTAGCGGGAGGATGCAAGCCCATTTAAAAACCACAGATCTGTGGTTCCCTTGACACAAGAGATCATTTGATTAATTGCAAGGTATTTAGGGACCCTAGTCTGTGCGTCCTGCCTCTCCAAAAAGGGCTCTACTAAGCAAGAAGTAACAACAGCCTGGAAACAAAAGGCATCATTCAACGATCTATCTATGTATGGATAGGATAGAGAGATATTAGCAAATGGCCCCTTTGGTCACCAACACCCCCTTGGTGTCTCCTTCCGCCTTTTTTCTTTTTGATATTTGAAGAGTCCAGACCTCCTGCATGTTACTCGCCTCCCTGTTCGCTCTCTTCGCAAAAGCGGACAAAGGAGGTATATGTTTGTATGGGTGTCCCTGGACTAAACAAAATGGAGCATTGTGCAATTGTTGTGTCAGGCTGTTCATGTCGTTAAAAGGAGCCAGGATGCGGAATGTGCCTAAAATCACGTCTGGTACATGAAAGGCAAAAACGGACAACGGCCGCCAGTTCGGGAAACCATTTTTTTTTTTTGATACATCTCGATTGGAAATCAGAACACCAATCAAGCTGCAACGACGTGTGCATATCCCATCTCATTCATCGCGTCCACTTCATGAAACGCATAAAGGTTTTCGCGTACGATCTGGCTGTTGGAATGAACTAATATCTTACTAATGAGATGTTGGTGTCACAGACATGCGTAATTTTACTATCGGTTATGTAGGCCGTTTCGCAATGTGTACCACGCTGTCGTTTTTTATGTACTCATCATGCCCGATACCGTGTATATATGTACGGGTATCATACGTGTGAATACTTGCCTGTTCATCCTAATCTGCTATTTGTGCGCATGATCCCAAGGTTCTCACTTTTTTGCCAAACTATTACAGGTGGTGGCGGTGGTGAAATGGTGGTGGTGAAATGGTGTTTTTGACTTCCCTACGACCCTATCTGTGTTGGGTGAGGTGTCACAGGGAAGAAGAGGGAGGTCATGGTTCGTAGAAGGGGTGGAGGAGAGAAGAAGAAAGGGTCATACAAAAAAAACTTCTTTGGATTCCACATTCCGATCTGATTGAACACACACACATACATATACACATCGCGGGCAATGTACAACAACAAATTCACCAAGGCTGCCGATCCATAGCTTTTTGATATTCTGTGCGTATACAAAAAAAAACTATTAGCACTTTGTGGACCGACAAGTCACTTCATACAGGGGAATTTTTGTATCGTCTCAATGCTCGCCATGCAAGTCCAATTCTTAATCTCGAATACGACTGAGGTGTAAGAACAACGAAGGACCAACATTTCTTCCATGCCTTCGATCCATACAGACGAGACAAGCGGGGGAAAACTAGGCCTGGGGGGAGAAGAGGAGAGGAATGGGCACATAAAAAAAAGTAGATAATGACCTTGACTGGACGTCCAATTTCTTTTTCTTGTCTCTTCTTCTTACATCTGCTTCTTCACCTACAAAGAACAAGGCTCTCGATCCTCCTCTTCTCCGTAACAAAAAAAAGTCCACTTCTTCACCAGACCTATTTCCATTGTAACCTTCTTACATCTTCAACTCACCCATCCACTCGCTCGCACTCACTTGCTGCAAGACATCCTTCATAACTTTTAGTCTCACCTTCACACCCTTACTACAATAATACAACAATGCGCTTCGTCGGACCCGCTATCCTCTCGGCAATTGGTAAGCGAACAGAATCCTTTATCGACTATCTGTATTTCTTTAGGTGGCACAATACTCCTATTGGTTTTAGAATTTATGAGGAAGACTCGGATTATGCAGAGTGGACACCACAAGGAGAGCAGAGTAGACTCGAGGGACTGAGAGGGGCATCAACCCTGGATACGACCAAAAAAAAACACGAACCCAGTTCAATCGAGCAGAGGAATCGTTCTCATCAGAGTAAGAACACACCCCACCGACGACATTAACGACTGAGCGACAATAGAAGTGAGACTTCACAGAGGCAGAATGATGACAGGAATGGTGGACACGAAGGAGAGTAATGGATTGGACCTACCATGCCTTGTTATTACAGGATATCCTGAAAATTTACCCTCTTTGGCATACCCTATTAGAATCTTCCCCTTCTAACGCGTAATTCTCCTCCCCTAACCATCCCAATGTTAGCCATGCCAATGATTGTCGCTGCTCAAGGCGCTACACCCGATGCCTCCGCCACCGCCGCACCCGCACCTGCTGCCACGGCCGGCCCCAATTCCAACACTGGCCCCGTCACCTGGGCTGACTTTTTGACCTCCTGCCAAACCCCCGGCCAGGTTGCCCTTACCTATGTAAGAAAGCACACACACCCACTACGTTGGAATTTGGTCAGCTTGAATGAAATACAGCAAGATACTTCGTATTAACCCGACCTCTAATCCATACAAAAAAATAATAGAGCGAGGGTCCCTCAGAGGCAACAATGGAGATGCTCGAGACGTTGAAGGAGGCCCAGGCCAAAGTGACCTTCTTCACCAATGCGACCTGGCTCCAGTACATGCAATACGCCGGAGTGACCCGTCACGCCTACATCGATGGCCATCTGATCGGCATGACTTACCGTCTCCCCTCCGACACCTCAGCCGGCCGCACTGACAACGAGATCAAGGAGGACATTGGTCGCGCCTCGCGTACGATCCAGGACCTTATCGGCGTCTACCCAAAGTACATCAAGATCCACGAGTCCAACCTCAAAGACCCCCGCTTGCTCAACCTCGTCAAGTCTATGGGTTACACCCTCGTCGGCTTCAACATGGACGAGTACGATTACAAGTACAACACTGCCGCGACATCTTCCCAGATCGCAGAGGTATTTAACGCCATGTTCACCAAGCAGATGGACGCCTATGGTCGCAAGGCCTCCTACGTCGTTGCTGGATACGACGTCCCCACCACCGGAGCCGCCTCGGGTATGCCCAAGGTCATCAACACCATCCAGGCCCACGCCTACGACATGGTCCGTCTCGATGGCTGCACCAACGACAAGACCCCCTACAAGAAGGACCCCATACTCAACAATGGTTATGTCGGTGACGCAAAGTCCTTTGGCGCTCTTGAGTACAAGCATGGCCAAAAGTCTGTCAACTATACACCCGGCGGAAACCAGCCAAACAAGGATGCAACACCATCCCCTGCTGGAAACGAGAGCAAGACTACCCAGAATAAGCCTGCCAGCAAGTCTGCTGGCTCTAGACTCGCAGCTGCTGCATCCGTCATGACCATTATTCCTGCCCTCGCAATCGCATACTTCCTTTAAGGAATGCCGGAATGCCCTCTTGTTCAGTTTTCACCATGAACAAAAAGTAAAATACTAGCAAAACAATACAGTGTACAGACAACCAACGTGGACCAAAAAAAAAAAAAAATACAATTCCAATAAACTATCGTAATCAATGCATATGTTATGGTAGTTTATTATTCTTTTAATGGAGTGAGTGTGGTATGAGTACAGAGAGAGAGAAAAACAAAAACGCAAAGCAGTGTATCTAAAGGAAGGAAAATGTCAAGCGAAGAGGAGGGAGTGCCAGATGCTGTGTCATGAATTGAAAGCAAAGAAAAAAACAACAACGTCTAATCTCTTAGACACGAACGCCAGCGCCTGTCAGCTTGACGACCGCATCGTTTCCGATAATGGGGATGACCGCCTCCTTCTCCTTCTTCAAGATGTTGCTGATGTAGAACTCTCCTGCCTTGTATGAGGAACGAACCAAGGGTCCTGCGGCAACATACTTGAAGCCGCGCTCCTCGGCCAGCTTCTGATACCGTTCAAAGACCTCGGGCTTGACGTATTCGTGCACACGCATGTGTTTCTTGGTGGGTCGCATGTACTGTCCCAACGTCAACACATCAACTTCAGCCTTGCGGAGCTCTATTTACAAATCAAAGGAGAATGGCGTGACAAAAAGATAAGAGGGTTAATAAACGGGGCCCACTAATTCACTGTATCAGTCGTTAAAGCAAGGAGAAACAGAACTTGTAGTCTTACCATCCATGGCGTGGACAACCTCTGCCTCAGTCTCGCCGCACCCCAACATCATACTGGTCTTGGTCAACAAACCAGGCTTAGCCTTCTTTGCGTGCGCCAAGACGGCGATCGACTGTCTGAACTTTGCGCGAGGGTCACGGACGTAAGCAGAGAGTGCCTCGACAGTCTCAATGTTGTGAGCATAGACGTCCAATCCTGAAGTTGCCACACGAGCCACGCACTGCATGTCTCCCTGGAAATCTCCTGTCAAGCACTCCACCAAAATCTTGGGTGCCCTATTAGACAAGAATTACAAAAGGCGTTAGAGGCAGACCGTGGTGAACACTTCGCGTTCGTTTGAAACGAGAGTGCGATGGTAAGCAATAACAAGAAGTGCATTACTTACTTCTGTTTCAACTTCGTAATGGTCTCTGCAAAGTGAGCAGATCCACCGTCTGCAAGGTCTATTCGGAGGAGAGCCACCAAAAATGCGAAGGAACGAATTAGATATGATTGACCTTCTTAGCTCTCTTGTCCCAAGGAGACAAAAATACGGCGGTGGCGGGCGAGTAGGGATGTGCAGTAAATACGGGCAAAAAAAGCGCAACAATGACAAGTTCTTACCATCGCGATCGACAGAGGTCAAGACGACATAGTCCAAGCCCCATCGGGAGATAGCTTCGGCAGTGTTCTCTGGCTCATGAATATCCAAAGGCTTAGGTGCCTTGCTGGTCTTGACAGAACAGAAACGGCATCCGCGGGTGCACTCGTCTCCCATCAACTACAAATCGTCACACACAGTAAATCAAAATAAAGGTCAGATCCAGGGCGCCCTTTCGCGGAAAACAAACGAACTTGAAATAACGTATGTGGGCGTGTGATGATGAGGAAATTGGGTAATAGTTGGTGGGAGTGAGGGAGGACAAGTGAGAAGCGTTGGTGGTGCCAAATGAGATCGACTTACCATGATAGTAGCAGTGGCGGTCTGGTGCTCTCCACCGCCCCAGCAGTCGGAGATGTTGGGGCATTTGGCCTCCTCGCAGACCGTGTGAAGTTTGAGCTCCCTGAGGTTTTTCTTGATCTCTGTATAGTTCTTTCCAACGGGAATGGCCGTCTTGAGCCACTCTGGCAAACGCTGCTTTCTGACACACCAGTAAGGTACACAAACGAGATGATCGATATTGTTAGCGAACAACCCTCAATGATACCCGATCTGTTGGCGACCGTACGGTTCATGCCTTCTCCTCTTTCTTCGTTCTTTCAACAAAACAAAAGGGAAAAAAAACGTACGGCGCACGCTTGGCAGGCTTTCCAGTTGCCTTGGCGACAGCTTCAGCAGCCTCCTTCTCGACAACAGTCTCCTTGAGCTCCAAAGCCTCCTCAGCCGATAGCTTCTGGTTTCCACCAACAAAGTCGTCAAAGCTGGGTCCACTGGCGAACTTGTCAGCAAACTTTGCCTTTTTGGCTCCTGCTCCTGCGGGCGTGTCCTTGACGACTGTGGCGTTGTAGTTCCTGATGGCCTATGTGGGTTTGCGCGTTTCGACAGAAGGCTGTGTTAGTCGGCTGTTGTCCTTGTAGTTGGTAAAGACGGAGTGAGCTCCTTGTGAGTTCATGAGCAAGTGTTGTGAAGAGTACCATGGCAGCAGATGTTCTTGCGAGGGGGCGAGAAATTTGCTGGGTGAGAAGGACTCTTGAGGCGATGTTTAGACTGGACATGGCGTGTATGTATATATGTGTATGCGTGAAGGGAGGATGGGGTGTAAGTGTTGTTGAGGGTGGGAGTGAAGAAGAAGGGGATAGAGAGTGGAGAAGTGAGGAGGGGAGTGAAGGGAATGAAAGAAGAGCAGAAGAAGAAAGAAAGAATAGAGATCGGAAACACCTCTGCGAGGCGAGTCGTCCGTCGTAGTTATTCCACCGAGTCAGGGAAGAAAAAAAAAAAATCGAAAATTCAAAGTCCTTGCCCTTCCTTTGTGTGAGGTGGGCAACAAACACCTTCGGAAAAGAAAGGACAAAAATGTCAACTCCTCACATCCCCATCCACAAACCTTGGGGTTCATGGCCACCACCACCATAACGCCCTCCTGCTGCCCCTTCTCATGAATGCGTTGTTTCGGAGTCATCCTTGGATTCATTCTTTATCTCCGCAGTGGAAGGTCATCTCGGGAATCCGTACCAAAACGCTATTGCTTCATTGAGCACAACCGTGGGTAACTTGCCCTTCCAACACAATTGCCTCCTCCGTCGACTGTATCCAGCTCGGCATTTTGATTATTCTCGCTCTCTGCCACAACGAGGTCCACTCCTGCGCTGCTGCCTTGCTTTTGCTCCCCGCTTTTCCCACTCGAAATCATTTTGCGTTCATGCCCCACATCTCTCATACTTCATACATTCGACCGACCGGGAACTTCGGGATCCACTTCCTCTCGCTCTTCGTCGCCCTCATCTCCAGGCGTTGTCCTTCTTCCTATTATTCATCCCACCATTTGCAACCCTGATATCGACATCTGGTTTAACTTCGTTTATGGTACAGCGCATTTCTAAAGTGGTAGTAGTACATGGTAAGCTTTCGCTAATGCTTGGAGATGATAAAAAGTGAATTTTGGAGGACACGTCCTTTAAGCGTCCTTGGTCATGAGGCGCTGTCGGAGACGGTCCTTTCGGCTGCCAGAACGGATTGGCTCGCCTGTGAGCATGGTTGGAAGACGCTTTGTCCTTTGAACGTACTTAAGCAGCTCCACGATGCTCGTTGGCGTGACTCCCTCAATTCGTTTTGCAGCACCCTACAAACACATTGAGCAAAAATGTCAATAAAAAGCCAAGTAGATCAAGGCAGAGCATACCACGTGAGAAAACAACAGAAGAGGACGAAAGGAAAGGCTTACCAGTGTGGCGGGACGGTGACGCTCCAGCTTGGTTCGGTTCTCGTTCGACAAGTTCGGGACACTATTGGGAGGATGGAGATTTCAGAAACAAGTAGCTCGTTAGCTTTTCAAGGACACCTCAAAAATTGAGAAAAGTAATTCGCATTCTGCATTACTTTCACACGGTACTTACGCAGAGTAATCAATGTCAGAAGGCAGCTCCATGTTCTCGTCTCTCATAAATGCAGTGACCTCTGCGCCCTGTCGACGAAGATAAACCGAGTAGGCACCCTCAACCTCAATCTTGTTCTGGACATCGGGATCCATCCCCTTCAACTCGGGAATGGCCTCGTGAAACTGTTGCATTTTGGCGTTGGGGAACCCAAGCATTTCGATCGCACTAGAGTACAATTAACAGACATATTAGCAACCTGTCCAAATGAACAAACGATCTTTCGCCACCCACGGTGATACACAGTCATGAACAAATTACCTTCGCTTGACACCGTCATCGCTCTTGCCGAAGCCATATTCAGCCCACTTGGCAGGTGACAGCTTGAACTCACTCATAAGCTCCATTCCTCGGTTCATTTCCGCCTCCATCTTTTGGTAGACGTTCCAGCGGTAGTCTGTAACACAACCCGCCTCGTATCCCTTGCGAGTCAAGCGCAGATCAGCATTGTCCGCACGCAGAGTCAGCCGGTACTCGGACCGCGATGTAAAAATCCTGTAGGGTTCCTCGACACCCTTGGTGATAAGATCGTCAACCAGC
Organism: Linnemannia hyalina; assembly: GCA_019671135.1. Lineage (NCBI taxonomy): Eukaryota > Fungi > Mortierellomycota > Mortierellomycetes > Mortierellales > Mortierellaceae > Linnemannia > Linnemannia hyalina. Next base: position 771,553 of record JAHRHY010000010.1, read on the forward strand.
ACTCCAATGTAGGCGTCCGCACGAGTGAGGATCAGAGGCGCCTTGGACTTTGCAGACAGACCGGCGTTGATACCGGCAAGGACACCCTGGGCAGCAGCCTCCTCGTATCCAGTAGTTCCGTTGATTTGTCCCGCAAGGTACAGACCGTGAATACGGTGTGTCTCCAGTGTCCGCTTGAGCTCCCGAGGATCGACATAGTCGTACTCGACACCGTAACCGCATCGCAAGACCGTAACATTCTCCAAACCCTTGATTGTCCTCAACATCTCGATCTGCTCCTTCTCAGGAAGGGTCATCGAGATACCGTTAGGATAGATGACATCATTATCGTAACCCTCGGGCTCTAACCAGATGGTATGAGCTTCCTTAGTGGTAAAGCGCATGATCTTGGACTCGATCGAGGGGCAATAGCGTGGACCCTTGACGGTTTCACGAATGTGAATCGACTTGTGCAAGTTGTTACGGATAATCTCGTGCGTCTTTGGGTTGGTGCTGGTCTGGTAACAAGCCAATTGGCGGTGCCCATTAGCAACCTCCTTGTTCAGATACGAAAAGGGCGATGGGGGCTGGTCACCATATTGAGGCGTGAGCTCTGAAAAGTCAATCGTCTTGCCATCCAGTCGAGGGGGTGTTCCGGTCTTGAGTCGAGAGAGTTCGAATCCTGCCTGTGCCAGTGAATCCGAAAGTCCAATAGATGCCTCCTCGTCGATACGTCCAGCGGGATATGCCTCCAGTCCGATATGAATCTCTCCTCGCAAAAACGTCCCTGTAGTAATAACCACCTTGGGTGCGTGGATCACCTCTCCCGATTCTAATCATTACCACGAACCAGCAGACAGACGAGAGAAATGTTGAATGAGCACTATGTTATCTAACAGCCTTCAAAGACGACAAGGCAGACAAGAACATAGCAGATATATGTGACATACCAAGCTTGATTCCTTTGATCTCTCCTTGTACGTTATTCTGGCCAGGAGTGGGTGGCAAGATCTCGGCCCCGAGAACAATATCGGAGACTGATCCAGCCTTGATAGTCAAGTTAGGATACTCGTTCAAGGCAGCCTGCATGTGTTTCTTGTACAGCTTCCTGTCGATCTGAGCACGAGGGCCGTGAACCGCAGGTCCCTTAGATCGGTTCAAGATCCTAAATTGCACGCCAGCTAAATCCGAGATACGGCCACAGAGACCATCCAGAGCGTCAATCTCCCGAACAAGGACTCCTTTGCCAACGCCACCAAATGAGGGATTGCATGACATTTCACCTATGGAGGATTCAAAAGGCAGTTATGTCAGTCGGATCCGGCTTGATTTGGTTTTTTAGTGGGTACAATCGAGTCTTATGAATTTCAGTTGAAGGAGCATACCGATGGTGTCCAGCTTTTGGGTGAGCAGCAATGTCTTGGCGCCTGTTCTGGCAGCAGCGGCACAGGCTTCGGACCCTGCATGGCCTCCTCCTACAACGATAACGTCGTACGAGGTCTCAGGGGTGGGAGGGAGAGCCTGCGAAGCCGCCAAAGTTACTGACCGCACCTGCCCCGAAAGTGACGAACGAGTGTTCCATACTACAGTCCGGGTGTTGCGTTGCAGGGTTCGGAAGGGGGTCTTGGTGAGGGTCGAGAAGGCGTTCCTGGATAGAGTGGTGGTGTGACTGACAAGCACCAGTTTCCTTGAAACCTTGAACATGAGCGGGAAGTTTCGAATTAAAAAATACGGTGAAGGGTGCTCCTGTAATGAACAATGGTCCTGCTTTGCTGGGTTGTGTGATGGCGATGCTCGACAGAAGCTGATCAGGGGTACAGAGGAGAGAGGGAGAGAGCGAGAGCGAGAGGAAACAGAGAGACACCCTTTGCAAAGAAAGGGTCCGAGTATGTTTTGATTGGTGGGTGGCTTTGACGCCGCTGCATTTTTATTATTTCATCTCTCAATGCATCTTTACGGACGACACTATTACTGGCCAGGATAGCCCTGGTAGCCTGGGGGTGGTGGAGGTGCGCCATAGGGTGCATAGTTTCCTGGGGGCCTCATTGGGGGTGGGGGTGCCCCTGGGTATCCTGGCTGCTGCATTGGAGGATACCCGTGGGGAGGGGGTGGTCCTCCTTGCATCATTGGAGGCTGGTTAGGGTTGTGCCCATACATGCCAGGGGGAGGAGGAAGCGGTGCGCCAGGTGGTGGAATGGCGCCAAAAGGAGGAGGCCTTGATGGTTGACCCAGAGGAATGGCATTGCTTCCGTGGTATTGTGGCTGTGGCGGGGGTTGCATATGATTAGGATATCCGCCGAACCGTGGAGGCTGACCATACGGTGCTGGTGGCCGTGGCATGCCGAGGGGTTGTCCATGGGGCTGTGAAAAGGGTGGTGGGCGAGACATGGGTGCTGCAGCGTTGGCTCCTGTGGGTATGAATCCACCTGGTCCAGATCCCGCTCCGGGTCCCGCTCCTGGAATGTCTGCGAAGAAACGATTTGGCATAGGCTGGTTCTTTTTTCCTTGAGCAGCGATCAAACGTTCTATAGATAAGATCATAGAGAAATGTGGGTCAGTAAAGAGGAATAAAATGCAAATCTTCAAAGCATAAATCACGAATAAGTTGCAGTCGTGCCAAAGGGCATTTGCATACCTGCGGCTGATCCGTGTCGCTCTCCCTTTCCGTCCTTCTTGTAGGCATATCCGACTGTGATGGGCTTGTTGGCCAAGATCTGTCCGTTCATGGCATCGATAGCTGCATCTGAACTCTCAAAGTTGTCAAAACTGACGAAACCATATCCCTTCGATTGACCCGTCTCGAGATCGCGTGCCACTTTGGCGTGTCCCATGATTGTTCCAAAAGCGCTGAATGTGTCGCGAAGTAATGTCTCGTCTGCGTCGGGCGAAAGGTTTCCAATGAAGAGCGAGGCACCCACATCGAGGTTCTTCTTGTCCGATGTTGCTTTGTTGATCCTGAGGGGCTTTCCGTAGAGTTTGACCTGATTGAGGATCTTGCAGGCATAGTCCGCGTCGTCTTCTGATACGTATTCGCAGAATCCGTAGTTTTGATGCATCTGTGTCACTCTGTCCTTGGGCAAATGTACATTAACTAGGTGTAGCAAATATTAATAGAAAAGACGATGAGTATTGGTGATGCATGTTAGCAATGACAAGAACCTTGACCTTGTCCTGGTCCCAGAGTAAACAACGCGATGTCATCTACGAAAGGATTCGAGTATAGCTTACCGACGGGTCCTGCTTGCGCCATCAGCTCCCAGACAAGTGTGTCTGAGCATCGGTCGTCGAGGTTGCCGACGTAGACTGTTGCATCCTGGTTGCGCTCTATTGGCTGTGCCATGGTCGTTATGTTGTGTGGAGGAAAAGGATCTTTTATTGTTGAAAGACGAAGGAACGCTCGCTCTTAACTCTTGTGCCTCCAACAAGAGGATGAATCCAAGCCACAGAAAATCAAAAAAGTAAGGAGTGGTCGCGCGTCTCTGTCAAAAAGATGGACAACAAACCAGAGGAAAACGATAGGAGTGCAGTACAGGATGAGGAAGTAGACCCCTGGTCATACACACACACACATACATACACATACACATACATATACACAGACACAATATTCATCGTAGAGATAGGATCTTCAAGGGTATGTATCTCTCTTTTGACAAGACTGATATGTTTGTTGTTGTTATTGTTGTTGTTGTTGTTGTTGTTGTTGTTGCTGTTATTTTCTTTGCGTTGTTGGTTGTGTTGCGTTTTGACTTTTTTATTTTGTTTTCTTTCTCCACTTTTTGATCCCCTTCCCTCTTCCCCCTTTCATAATTTTTGATTCTTCTTTACTTTTACTTTCACTTCACTCCCTTTTCCACTCCCACTCCCACGCCTTCATTCGACCCCTCTTTCATAAACTTACATCCTTCACTCCCTCGCTCACTCACAAACATCATTTTCTACAAGGCCTGTCGATCGCAACCAACCGAGAAAAAAAGAAACGCGGCTTTTGATGCGTCTACTGACGCCACTGATCCTGCCTTGAATTCATGTCCAAGAACCCAGAACCCTCCCCGAACCTTCTTGCCTCGGCCCCAGCAGAAGCGAACGTCAACGCAGCAACAGCAACAGCACTCATCCCACCCACTCCCATAGTCCAAGCTCAAGCTCAAGCGCCCGCTGCTGCCGCCGCGTCCGAGACTGATGCCACAAACAGACCCGTGTCCTCGCCCAGATCCCCTCACAGGGCAACCTTCCCTTCTTCCCTACACTCAAACCCCTTGGACCAGGGCACCAAACAAGCTCTCGATCCTTACATCAGCCGTCCCCTGAATCTTGAATCACACTCGTCCATGGCAACATCTCAGTCCTCTTCTGCGGTGAATTCACCACCAAGCGAGCAAGCACAGATCATGGATTCAGGCAGCCTTGGCACGGTTATCAAGGAAGAATCGTCCTCACTCAACAACATCACCAACACCAAAACAGAGACGGGGACCCTGGAAGAGAGACAGGAACAACAACAACAACAACAACAACAACAACAAAAGTCTACGGACCCAGTAGTTACGACTACGACTACGACAGCGACGACTGTGATACCCAACGGTCACGTTTCGACTGATTCTCCCGCTGAGCCAGTTCCCGTCAAGAGGGGCCCGGGCAGACCCCCACGGTCCCAGATGGCATCAACACCCGCTCCCGCTGTCGACACCTCTTCCGAATCGACTTCCCGTCCGCGGAGAACACCTCGGGCCGTCACCGTCTCGCCTATTTTGGGTTCGCCAGTAATTCTGGGACAGAACACTCACACGACACGACCGCAGGATTCCACACCGGAGACTGCAAACCCCAGTAGAATGACAGGACAGCGGACCTCCTCTCGACAAATTCGAACCCCTGGAAAGTTTCTCACAGACTTCACGCCAGCACCAGTGTCCACCAAGCCCAACACAGTCAAGGCAACGCCATCAAATCAACGCCCATTACTCAACCAACAGCCAGCACAGGAACCGCCCCGGAAAAGAGGACCTGGGCGACCAGTCACCAACCCAAACAATATCCATCGTTCTGCGGCTGTTGCCAAATCGGCTCCACCCTCTCCTCCACCGGTGATTCCATTGAAGCGTGGGCCAGGAAGACCTCCCCGTAACCCACTCTCATTCAAAGCGACACCTCATGTGGTCAACATGGTCACTGCCGGGTCAAGGACAAAGTCAAAGTCTGCCTCGCCTACCATGGTCAGATCATCCAATCATACCACCATTAACGGCTCGCGATCCAGCAATGCAGCTTCTACTCCAAAATCTCCATCATCCACGGCAAGTGAGCCTGTGACAGTGGTACGACGCGGCCCTGGAAGGCCTCCCAGGAGCGCTGATAGCTCGTCTCCCTCCTCATCATCCCCGACGTCGTCGCACTGGAAGTATCCGACCCAGACACAAATTGTCATCCCTGAATCGTCGCCAGCCTCATCAAGGTCTCGGAAACGCTACAACAAAAGCGAAGTAGAGGAGGAGGACACCCCTGGATCACCTGATGGCATGGAGTCTGGATTCCCTCTTCGTAAGCGACGTGTCGTTTCGCTCACCAACATGTCCACCTCCAGTCAAAGCTCGGCACGCAACAAACCTCCACCACCACCTGAGTCTCCCAAGCCTCCAGCACCCCAAAAACCTCTGACACCCCTGGATCGCCTGCGTCAGGCCAAAGTTGCCGAGCAGGAAGGGAAACTTCACGAAGTCATCGATCGTCACGATAGTCTGGCACGCGAGCTTTATCATTTGGAGACGTACACGACGATGCTGACGTACGACCCTGTCAAAATTAAGTCGGACCACAGCGAGAAAATGATCAGGGTATGTTGAATGATAAGAAGTCTTTTGCTTGTCTGTTGCTAATTTTAAAATGAACAAAAACTGATCACCACGCTTGGCATTTGTATCAACTACAATTAGTTTCTTCGCAACTTTGATCTCTGGTCCCAGGTGCCGGATCTAGTGTCGAGCGTTCAATTGAGCACCAACAGGATATCGACTAGGAGGAGCGCCAATGAACATCGCGAGCAACTGGTGGACATACTTCAAAAGAACGTGGAGGGCGCTTTACCACGACGCACGGATTTGTCCAGCTCGATTGACCTAATCCGTCAAGGACCATTACGAGGATACCCTTCACAATTCGCCAGCTTTGACCAGTACCTCAACTCGTTTGTCTACGTGGATGATGAGGAGGTGACGCCGGAGGAAGCTGATAGTCGTGCCGAGGCGCATGCTCAGCTTCTGGATCGAATCGACACACTGAGGAGCGAGGGAAGACTTGGTGGCAAGCCAGGCAAGCCTTTTGTCGACCCTGAGGTTCCAAAGCTGCAGTACAATTGGCTGATGGAGCACATCATGACATCGTCACGACTTATCAAGGAGGAAGGAAAGCTGCAGATTTCCCGCGCTCGCAAAGTCAGCAAGATGATTACTCGCCACTTTGAGCAGCTCCACGGCAAGAGCGAGCGCGAACAGCGGCTGGAGGAGAAGCGGATGCGGAAGGTGGCCAAGCTGACGTCTAACGAAGTGAAAAAGAAATGGCGCTACGTCGAGGGAGTAAGTTTCTGGAGGATATGTGTTTAGTGTTTTGGTGATAGACTCGTCGTAAGTTATCACTTGCTAATGTTGAATGACCTTCATTTCTCCGTTACAGATCGTCAAGGCTCGCCACAAGGCATTGTTGAAGGAGGAACAGGAAGAGGCTGGCAAGCGACACCTGAACCTCATTCTGGAACACTCGACGCAAATTCTGGAGGTGCAGCAGAGTACGCTGATTGGAACACCTGTTACCCCTGGAACTGGACCCGCCTCCGATGCCCCGGACCTGTCTGAAGTACTCAGCGACCTCCCATCCTTGCCTTCAGCTACTGAGCCGAGCAGCCGTCGATCTTCTGTGGCATTATCGGCTATTTCGTCAGATGCCGAGCTGGATGCAGGAGACGCCGAGTTTACCGCTGCGGAGCTTGATGCTGATGATGAAACGACGCTAGCCAACGAGGAATCGGGAAGCGAGGATGACGAAGCAGAAATCAATGGCCTGGCCGCCGAAATGGATATCCCAATTGAGGAGCTCCTGCGACAATATGGCTACCAGCTTTCCGGAGGCGAAGAGAGCGATGGCGATGACGAGCAGGATGACGAGGAGATGGACGACAAACCAACGAGCGGCACCGCAGCCAAGAAGGAAAAGTCGTCTGAGCCATCTTCCAAGGACGAACCGCAGGAGGACCAGGTTTTCCTCAAAATCGAGGAGGATGCCGAGGAACAGACCGTCAGCTCTCTCAAGGATGCTATAGCTGATGAATCCATGGACATGCAGGTAGACGCTCAGACGGGAGATGGAAGAGCACAGACCAGCAAAGATACCCCCGACAATGAACACATGGCAAGTGTCGCTTCAAGTTCCGCCCAGTCCGAGGAAAGAGTCTTGTCCTCGAAGGAGATTGCCAAGGCGTTGCCAGAAGGGATTAAGGCCGCGAGCAAATCCAGCCCGTTGTCCACTTCAGAAAGAGGACACCGTACCAAGCGGAGGCGTCTGTCACTCACCGATCTTTACCGCGGGCCTCCACTTCCATGGAACCCATACGGCGAGGTGGACGATGAGCGCACGATGGAAAAGGAAGAGCTTGAGGAGGTGGACTCGGACCCTGAGGAACTGGCAGATCTTATCCAGGAGAAAGACCTGCCGATTGAGAACTTGCTTGAGCGTTACTCGTACGAGGCGGAGAGTTCAGAGTACTCAGATTCGCACTACGACTCTGATTCCGAGTATGAGGGCATGAGTATCATGAGTGCACAGCAACGAGCCAAGCGCGCCGACCCCCGATTCGTCGTCACCCTTCAAGATGTCGCCACTAGCCGAAAGTTCCCGACGAGGCCTAGCAGTGAGTTCACAGACACGGATACAGAGTACGACGACAACCGCACGATCTCGATCTATGGCACGGACGACGAGCTTTCTCTTGGCGACATGCTTCCGCTGCTGGATCCAGTGACCCGATCTGTGACACCCGAGATCGATACATTCGAGACTGGCGCCAACGTCAAGACCAAGATTCCTTTCCTTCTCAAACATCAGCTCCGAGAGTATCAGCACGTCGGAATGGACTGGCTCGCCAATCTCTACAGCAACGGTCTCAACGGTATTCTGGCAGACGAGATGGGTCTTGGCAAGACTATGCAGACGATCGCTCTCTTGGCCCACCTGGCGTGCGAACACGGAATCTGGGGTCCGCATTTGATTGTCGTGCCGACGAGTGTGATGCTCAACTGGGAGATGGAGTTCAAGAAGTGGTGTCCAGGCTTCAAGATCATGACCTACTACGGCAGTCCTAAGGAGCGCAAGGAGAAGCGTGTCGGCTGGTCCCGCGAGCACTCCTTTCACGTCTGTATCACCTCCTACCAGCTGGTTGTTCAGGATCAAACCGTGTTCCGTCGTAAAGCCTGGCAGTACTTGATTCTGGACGAGGCGCACAACATCAAGAACTTCCGGTCCCAACGCTGGCAGACTCTCCTCAACTTCAATTCCGCTCGGCGTCTGTTGTTGACAGGAACCCCGCTGCAGAACAACCTCATGGAGCTCTGGTCGCTTCTATACTTTTTGATGCCCAACGGCGTTTCGGAGACCATGCCGGTCGGCTTCGCCAATCAGAAGGAGTTTCAGGAATGGTTCTCGCACCCAGTCGACCGCATGATTGAGGGCAACGAGCAGCAGGACGAGGACTCCAAGGCAGCTATTGCTCGATTGCACACGGTTCTGCGACCTTACCTACTTCGTCGTCTGAAGGCAGATGTCGAAACTCAGATGCCGGCCAAGTACGAGCACATAGTCTATTGTCGACTGTCGAAACGCCAACGGTTTTTGTACGACGACTTTATGAGTCGCGCCAAGACCCGGGAGACACTGGCGTCAGGCAACTTTTTGAGCATCATCAATTGTCTGATGCAGCTCCGTAAGGTCTGCAACCACCCTGATCTCTTCGAGGTCCGCCCGATTGTCACCTCCTTTGCCATGCCCTCGGCGGTGACCTCCTTTGAGATCAGCGAGTTTTTAATCCGCCGAAAGATGTTTGCCGAGATCGACAAGACCCGAGACTCCGTCAACCTTGGGTTTCTGGGGCTAGTCTTTACGGACGCGGAAGAACGTTTGTCAACAATGGATCTGGATATTATGACCGAGCTGGATGCGACTCGCTGTTTCCAGAAGAAGGCATCCGAGTTTGCCAGCACCCAGGCCAAGACTCTGTCGAACGGACATCACTATCAGGATATTCGGCAGTACTCCAGTATGAGGCGACATCTCCACTTGCAGACGAGCCGTCAACGCTGGGACCAACTGGGATATGTCAACAGCAACCGGTGCCACAGCAACTTGATGTTTGGATCGAGCCTTCTCCGCATATGCCAGGAACCCCCCAGAGTCAGGAAAGGTTGTGCGCATATCCTGGACCAGGCTTCGGACCCTCGGCAGTACCTCAAGTATACCAATGCGATCGCCCAAACCGTCGTTTCGAGTGCAGACCGGTTCTATCAAAGCCAGGAGACCATCAAGCGCTTCGCCTTTGTGACCCCAGCTGTCTTGGTTCGGGATCTGACATGGAGCCCGATTCATGTTAACCCGTCACCGTCGCCACTTGAGGTTGCCTGCCAGCAAGCCGAAGAGTTCCTTCATCCTGTCGACTCTTGTCTTCAAGTCCAGTTCCCTGACAAACGGCTGCTTCAGTTTGATTGTGGCAAGCTGCAGAAGCTGGACAGTCTGTTACGTGAGCTCAAATCGGGAGGTCACCGTGCGTTGATCTTTACACAGATGACCAAGGTTCTCGACATCCTGGAGATCTTTTTGAACATTCACGGACATCGCTACTTGCGCCTGGACGGTGCAACCAAGGTGGAAAACCGACAGCATCTCACAGATCGTTTCAACTCTGATCCCAAGATCCTGGCATTCATTCTTTCGACTCGCTCGGGTGGTGTTGGTATTAATTTGACCGGAGCCGACACTGTCATCTTTTACGATTCGGACTGGAATCCCTCTATGGACAGGCAGTGCCAGGACAGGTATGCTTCAATTGACTGCAATTGTTTGCGAAAAATTTCATGACATGAGCGAATACTTTACAACTGGGACAGGATTCTAACTACAAACTCTTTGTTTTATCGCTCTACCAGATGTCATCGTATTGGCCAGACAAGGGATGTCCATATTTACCGCTTCGTCAGCGAGTTTACGATTGAGGAGAACATGCTGAAGAAGGCCAACCAGAAGCGCATGCTGGACAATGTCGTCATCCAGGAGGGAGAGTTCACAACGGACTACTTTCAAAAGATGGACTGGCGAGATATGTTGGCAGAGGAGGATCTGGCCAAAATTGGCGATCTGGGACCTACTCAAGCCAATGGCGAGCCTCAGGATATCTCGACTGTCCATGGCACTGATTTGGAACAGGCATTGGCGGCGGCTGAGGATGAGAACGATGTCCTGGCGATGCAGCAGGCCAAGCATGAGATGGAGGGCGTCGATATTGGAGACTTTTCGGAGGCGGGAGTAGCTGCTGCTGCCGGTGCTGGTCCTAATGGTTCGACTGAACCTTCCAAGGCTGGCAAGGGCGACAAGGGTGGAAAGCATGGCGAGTCTGGTGAGACACGCGTCCAGTTTGAGGCTTCGTCGAATTCGAACGCTGTCGACGAAGAAGAGGGTGAGGTGATTGAGATGGGCCATGTTGACGAGTACATGTTGCGGTTCATGGAGCGGGAGTATGGCCACTATGTTGGATTTGGCGGTCTGCCCAAGCCTGTCAAGTTGGATGAGGTCGACGATGAGGAGGATGATCAGATGGAGGCGGATGAGGATGAAGAGGAGGAGGAAGAAGAGGAGGATGAGTACGATATCGAAGATGATGATAGCGACTCTGGACAAGAAGGAGGAGAGGAGGATAGCTCTGACGAGGAGGAAGATGGTGGCGGATCTAATACGATGGCGAAGGGTAAGGGAAGGAAGGAAAACGACGACGACAACGAGGACGAGGATGCTAGAGTCGAGGCGATGGAGGAAGACGATTAAGGCTGGAGGAGAGAGAGGGAGGGACTGGAGGATAAATCATCTTGGTTTTGTAACATAAAAACGTAGCACAATTGTACCATAATAGAGACTGACAGGAGACAGCAATGATCGTTGGTTAGTTACTCTTTATTTTGTCACGATGTATTCACGTCGGAATGGTATGGTTGGGCTTAGAACTTGCTGATGTCGCGACCAAAGAGGGCGCGCTTGGACCAATCCATGAGGAGGAGGAGACGTGTCCGGATCGAAACCTGCTCGCTAAAGTAGACCGATCGCCACAAGTATTCTGAGCCAATACCTCCATAGACCAAACCCTGGCCCATATCCAAGGCTGCGCCGCCGCCACCGATATAGGCCAGCGATCCGAGATGTCTGTAGTTGAATTGGGGCAATGCTGCGACGGCCACGGGGTCGTTCTCGATCGCGTGCAGGGTGTTGATCCTTTCTCCGACGAATTTGCCCTGCTGGTTTGCTACTTGTGCCGTCTATTGTAGATATGTCCACGAGAACGAGTGTGTCAGAGGTGTGCGAGACGGACACGGTATTAAAAAAAAACAACAACAAGAAAACAGGAATTAAAAATAAAAAAAGACAAAGACTTACAGCGGGCAAGGCGGTGCATCCCTTCTCGGCATCGACAAGGAAGGCTCGGATCTCGTCCAGGTCCAAGGTTCCGTTCTTGTCCTTGTCGTATTCCTCAAAGACCTTGTCCAGACGGCCAAGGAAGACCTTGAGGACATTATGTTTGGCAATGATCTTGTTGGCCAGTTCTTGGAATTCTTCGTAGCTCAAGACATTGTCTCCGTTGGTGTCGCTCTCCTTCAGGATGTCCATCACCTTTTCAACAAAGTGAGGTTGAGCTATGTTTTGTCAAATAGAAAGGATAATACAAAATTTTAGTTCAAGAGGTATCAATAGAGGGAACACAGGGACCAAGAGGCATAGAAACTACAACAGGGAAAGAGGGCATACGGATGGTGGCACAGTCGCCAATGGCATAGACGGTTCCTTCAGGAGTTCCAATGACACGCATGTACCGATCCGTCTCAATCGCATGCCTGTTTTGCTGCGAACCCTCGGGCAACTTTTGCACAAGAGACTTGACAAGAGGAGTCATTCCAACTCCAGTCGACCACAGGCAGACCCCAAAGGGTACTTCCTGCTGCTTTCCAGTCGACTTGTCCTTGTAGACGACCGAGGTCGGGTTCACCTTGACGACGCGCGAGTTGGTCACCACGTTGATTTTGTCCCGCTTAAACTTTGCCTCCGTCATCTCACTAATCTTCAGGTCTAAAAAATCAAGGAAACACAAAGCGTGTATTGTCAGAAGCAATTTTCATACTCCCAACACTGGCGTTTAGTCATACCATGAATAAACAACAGGTTGCTGGAGGCTTACCATAGGTGTTGAGGATGTGTTCTGCACTCTGGATAATGTTGACCTGCACGTCGTCGAGGTGAATTGCAGGGAACTGGATATAGTCGGGAATATACGCGTATAAACAAAGGCAAGAGGGTGCTGGTTAGAAGTCTAGGTCTCTTTTTTGCTCCTGTGCATGCGGCTGTTCGACGCAGAGACAATAAACACAAAACAGAAAGAAAGATCGGCTTACGTATCCAACAAGGTCCTCGCTCAAGAAATCGTATAACTCGGCAGCAAACTCGACTCCAGTGGGGCCTACAGTCAATGAAAGCAGGCGTACATTAGCTTGACGGTTCACGGGCACCATCTCTCTTTTCTCAATCAACAAAAGTGAAAGCAAGAACGCCGCAAAGGGACATTACCTCCACCGCAGACGACAAAACTGAGAAGTTGGCGACGCTCCTCGTCGGTGGTGGTGGGCAAACTGGCCTTTTCAAAGTTCTCCATAACTTTCCTCCTGATATCACGGGCGTCTCCGATCGACTTGAGGAAGTTGCAGTGCTCCAGTCCCTCAACTCCATGGGTCATTGACTCTGAGCCGACTGCAATCACCAACTTGTCATAGGGAACTATTTACCAGAGAAAGAGATATGCCTGTTAGTGATTGTTTTCGTTCTTTCAGTTTCGGTTCCTTTTTCGCCTTGTCCCTGTAGAGAATAAGGCATGGTCGATGACGAACCGCAGCTTACCATAGAACTTGCGTCCATCGCTGTCATTGACTCCGACGACCTCAACCAACTGGTTCTCAAAATCAATATCGTCAGCGCGCCCCTCCAAGTAGTATCCGCCAAGTCGCGACAACAGCCTCCTGACGGGTTCGATAAGCGATCTGCAGTATGCGAGGAAAGTGAGACCATGGCAAAGTAAATATCCACTCAGCCTGCTGGTTTTCTTCCCTCGGTGTGAGAATAATATCGTTCCTGCAAATCTTTTTTTTTCTTACCTCAGCTCGAGAGTACCCACGCTGTCCACAATTACAAAAGTACAGAATAAACATGCGCGTGGTTAGCTTGTGGAAAAAAAAATTCATTAGGCTCGTCGGTTCGAGCGCATCACCTTCACGGAGGAGGAAGAAGAATCACACACTTACGTTGCGCTTGGAAGCAATGGCGTAAAGAGAAAGTAGTTTCTAAAGAGAGATGGAATTGTACGTAAGTGACATTTCTACACAACAGACAAAAGAACGACTGGGAAGAGATGTTCTGAACGTGCTCACTCCAAACCAATGGCTTTACTCACGTTGGGGAGATGACGGTGACATGGAACTTTTTAGGATCCAGCTGGTTAATCACAGACACGGCCTATTTGTTCACAAAAGAGAGAGAGATAAAAGAAAAATGCAAACAGATGAGCATTCTTGCGCACTCTCAGCCTCTTCCTTTCAAAGTACACCATCAAGAATAGATAACGATCAACCATCCTTCTCTTTCTTCCTCGCGTCCCGAAAAAAAAAACCATCAGAAAGATAACAACCCGCAATCAGATAACCCAAAAACGCGAAGCCTCCTCCCTCTGCCATCAAAACTTACACCCCACCCGCTCCCGAGGATGACAAGCCTCTGTCGAGGGTCGTTCTGATGGATCTCCTCGGCCTTAAGAACACTTCCTTTGCATCCATGGGTCATGACCAGGTTCTTGGGCCCGCCGACAACATGACGAGGACGTTTCTGGTGCATGATATCGCCATGGGTCTCAAAGAGCGTGTCGTAAGTGACCCAGGCTAATGCACCCACGACTGGGACTCCAACTCCTGTCAAGATGATTGCACGGCCCACACGGAATAAGCGCGACTTTGTGGGCTTTGGTGGTGGAGTTGGAGTTGGAGGTGGAGGAGCGGATGAAGCTTGGTTTGTTTTGGTGGACAAGGCAAAGTTCCTGGAGGCTGGAATCCTGTATTGGTGTTGACCGTTTTGGAGCGACGGACGGAGGTGTTGATGCCCCTGAGTGCGAATGAGTCTAAGCATGTCGTGTGTATGCTAGTTATGCTGGTGTAAAGAATGAATGCAAAAGCCGAATGAAGAAAAGGAAGGGAAGATGAAGAAGAAGAAAAAAGCAGAAAGGAAGAACGTCCGAAGATAAGAAGACGTCTTTGTGTCGTGATGTATTTCTGTTAGCGCTGCCTTGTTCTTCGTGCTCTTTTCAGCCCAAGGCAGGTAGGACAGGGACCACCCATCGCGAATCGCTCTCAATTGTCCACCCACCCACATCCACCGCCGCATAGCATATCAAATGCCGCTTATAGCCTCATAATGATGACATGGGTAAACGTTCGTCCTCCCCGGACCAGCCATTATTCCCTTCATTCCACCTTGGTCGCCACCCCCACCTCCACCCCTCCGGGTGGACTACTCTCTACCTCCATTACCTCCAGTTCCAGAGACCTTGTTGCTCCACCACCTCGCGCCTTCCTCAGTCTCTCTCCATTATTTTGTTCTTCCTAATTTCACATCCTTTCTATCTTGTTCTGAACCTCAAGGAAAAAAGTGTCACCAATAGGCCTTCATTCTCGCTGTCGAGAGCGTTCAAAGGCGGGAAAGCGGCAATTGACGTCAACTACTTCAATTGAGAAAAGTGGCTTCAAGTAAAGGGCGACTGTTATTATTTTGCAAAAGATCAACAACACCTGCTGTTGTCCCCCTTTCCCCCCCTTGTTTTTCCAACTGCTTTTTCACGTCTTCCAAGGTCAAGGCGGTGAATCGCGCCGTCGATGTCGATGTCGATGTATGTTTCAACGGATGATGGAAATCCAGGGGACAGCAACCTTCAACAGGAGATGAAACAGCTAAAGATCGACAGGATCTCGAGGGAAAGAATAAGAACAAAGGGAGCAGGAGCACTTCCCTGGCTTTCTCTACGATACATGTACGTACTTTAGCCATTCTACACGGCGCGTTTCTAGCTAGAACCATAGGAGTGAAATGATAATAAAAAGTAGCTTCCTAATTACTTTCATATGAAAAAACGGCGTCTCCAGATCGATCTAGAGAAGTGTTGGCTGACCCAACATCTCCTAAAACAACATACTCGCAGAGTACAGCAAGAACGGCCAAACAAAAACAAAAAAAAATCGAGCCCAGCCAGTATACATTTGTTTGTAGAGGGCGTATGGTACACTTTTTGGCGGGCGGTGGACACTCACCACTTTCTTTTCTCCGTGTCGGACGACGAGAGGGAGCAAGAACACAGAAAGACAAGGTTCCCCGTTCAAGCCGATCTTTTTTTTTTCAACCGAGCAAACGAGTAAACGAACGACAAAGTACAAAATGAACGGAGCGGGATGTAACTCAGCGACAGAGGTTTTCTTTGTTCTAGGCGGATCGGCGTCACGGTGCCTTGCCTTGCCTTGCCTTGTCTTGCCCACTCTTGCCCCGCCCTGCAGCCCAGGGTTTCTGCGAAGGAAAGGAGAAAAGGAACGGACAAAGGAAACCGACACAAGAGATTGACACAAAAAAGAATAGGAAAGAATAGAAAGCAAGGGTCATGCTCCACGCAACCTTAACGGTATCCAATTGGGACCCGCCACCCATTCTCTTTTTAATGCCCTCTCTCTCTCCTCCAGGAACCAACTGTGCTATCTATCTATCTCTCGCTATCTATCTTTTCAGTCTATCGAGCAAGCCCTTAGGCACCAGTATCTCTTTTTTTGAAGAGAAAGGGGGTGGGGTCTTGGAAAGTGGAGATAAGTTTTTCTCCTTGAGCGCTTAGATAAACAAATATCTTACTCGATGGAGGAGAGGGTGAAAACACAGCAGCCACAGGGTCAGACAAGACAAGTGACAACAAAACAAACAAACAAGCAACCTACTGCACATCTTGCATGGAGAAAAAAAAATGCTCCGTACCCTGATAATCTTCTATTTTAATGTTTTCTCCAACAAGCAAAAACATCTACCACATAGAGCATCGACCTGATGCGATAACATCTACAACGGTAGTATAGCCAAGAGAGGGAGATCCACGCTAACAAACAAGCCAGAACTCGCTCCTTACTTTTGGATGTGCATGCCCCTTTTTGTTCAAGCCAGGCAAGTGGACTCAAGAAACGTTTCAAAAGAAAAGTGGAGATCTACTCCGATGAGAGTTCATCCTTCCTTCAGTCAGAGACTGATGAAAGGAAAAAGAAGGATAGAAGGGCACTCTCGAAGAGAGCGGGATTCAGTAAGCCCCAAAGTCAAGTCTTTACATCTCCTTTGATACGTTTGCTTTCTTCTGAATCAAACCCGACCTTTTCCTATTCTCTGTGTGCGCCTTCTCTGCCCAACCCCTTGAAAAGAAAAAAGATTGAGTGTGTGATGGCGCGATTGAAACGCACCAATTAGAAGCCAAGAACACATTATGCCTCTCTTTGCCTGTCTCCCTCCCCTGCCCATCTGCCCCCTCCTCTCAAAAGATGGGCCGCAGGCGGGAGAGAGCGATTTGTTACGAGTGGACCACCAGTCGCTCTCTCCCTGGACTATTTAAGCCCTCTCGCTTCCTCTCTCTTCTTTTTTCTTTTTCTTCTTCTTCTTCACTTTTCACTCTCCCCCCCAACCCACAAGCCCTTCAAACAACCAAAAAACCAACCACGCTCCTTTTTCACAAAACAAAACTACTTTTACAAGCACCTATTCTTTGATCTCTTTTTGATCCAACTACTTCTACCTTTTTTTTTAATTTTTATTTTTTAAACCTTTCCCCATTTTCACTTCACCCCAACGTCTCCAAGATGTCGTCCATTATCGTTTAAACGTTTTACTCCCTCTCGTCTCAATCTCAATATCTCAGTGAAAAATCTATCTCAGTCTTCTCTCATCAGTGTCAACTTACAATATCTTATCAGTGTCACTACTCAATCTTAGTCTCATCAACTACAATCCTCATCAGTCAATTATCTCTCTTATCTCAATTATCAAAATGGTCCCCTCTTGCCCCCCCTCCCCCAGTGCTTCAAACAACAGATTTTCAGAACCCAAATCATCCTTCGATAGACATAGACCTTTCCCACAACCATCTTAAACCAACCCATTCCAGTAACCTTTTTTGAACTTGCCCTTTTTTGAAACAAAAAAAAAAAGAGAACATCCATATTCCACACCCACCCCGACAGAAAACCCTTCGCCCCAGAAAAAGATCATCCCAAAAAAATGACCACAAACAACACCTTCACCGCCTTCAACGCCGGCACTGCCGAGCGCTTGATGATGTCTGCCGACTCGCTTGACTTTGCCCTCCAAGGTATGTATTCTGCTCTCATTGATTGATTAAAGTTTTTTATTCGATGTGACTGAAATGACAGCTATGAGTAATCGGACTGTCTTTTCGTCAGTCGTTCTTCCGTGCTTCCCCGCCGGAGTTTCTACAATTGCCACGTGATCTCTAACCTAATAATACCTCTTTCTATTTCTTTACAAACAGGCAACAACAAGAAGGCCACCACAGCCCGCCAGGAGTTGATCGACTACAGCAGCCTCGATAGTATCTTCAGCACCTCCAACGATCTCTCGGCCTCGCTCTTCGATGACTGGCTCGCCAACGATCTCCAGCAGGTTGGATACCTGGGCAATGAGGATCCCGCGCTCTCCTCCGACTCGGACTCCAACAACAGCCCTCTCCTCTCCTCCAACGAGAGCGACTCACCTGTTGTTGGCTTCGACTCCATCGCCTCGGATGCCGATTTCATCCAGTCGTCCGGTTTGGATGCCTCGATGGCTCTCTTCCCCGAGGTCCAGTCCGCCCCCACTGCTGCTGCCTCGCTCAGCTCTCTCTTTGGCCTCACTGCCGCCGTCCCTGCCGCCCCTGCGACGGTCATGATGCCCTTGACTCCCGAGGCTGTTCAACAAGCCGCCGCTGCCTTGAACATTCCCTGGAGCAAGTCTTTGGAGACCGCCGTCTTGGCTCAGTCGTTGTTGGCCTCGATCCCTATGGCCCTCCAGTTGCCCGCTGCTGCTGCTGCCATCAAGCCATCCGCTGCGCCCTTGAGCCCCGCTCCCCAGTCGCCTCCCGTCTTGTTGCCCAAGCAGACCGAGCGTGCCATCTCGCCCGCCGCACCCTTGTCGCCTGCTCCCATTGCTGAGCAGCGCGCCGCCCCTGCGTTGGCCCCCGCTACCCCCAGACCTTCGCTCTCGATCTTGAGCAGCACACAGACTCCCGTTCCCGGCAAATCTGTCACTTCTACGACCTACAAGAGCGCCTACCGGTCAGCCTCGCTCACCCGCAGCAGCTTGAAGCGCGAGCGCGAGTCTTCCGAGCCACCATCGGTCTTGGATGGCAGGGATGTCTCCGAGATGGACGAGACTGCCTTGAAGCGTGCCAAGAACACCGATGCCGCCCGCCGTTCGCGCCACAAGAAGTTGGTCAAGATGGAAGGGTTGGAGCAGCGTGTCGCCGAGTTGGAGGTTGAGAACTCGATGTTCGAGACCAAGTTGAACGAGGTCGAGTTGGAGCGATCTTTGTTGGCGGACAAGGATCAGATGCAACAGGCCCGCATTCAAGAATTGGAGCGCATGCTCGCTACCGTTCGCGAGAAGATGTACTAGATCTACTCTTCTCTTTTTCTCTTTGTATATTCATTCTATCAGTACCATTTCTCATCAATCATTCAATCTGTATCAAATAAAAACTTCATTCAAATGAATACACTTATGTTTGCTTGGGTGGATTTCTTCGTTATCGGCGCTGCTAAACAGTGTTTCGTGGATATTTGTATACTCACAAAAAGGCACGTTTTGTTTGTGGCGTGGTGTCTGGAACACAAAGTAAAACCTGTCACTTTCAAAGGCAATTCCACTGTGAAATGCAAACAAAAATGTACATGCATGAAGTGCAGACCCAAACGACAACTCTACAATCAGACTGTTGTTGTTTTATGAGTTGTAAAAAGACAATTGCATGTATTAAAGAGGGAACGAAAGTAATGCTACAAGGAGAACAAAAATGGGTGAGAAAAGAAAGAAAGAAAGGGAAAGGGTACTTTGCATTGACAATTGGGAAAGAGGGTGAGTGGGTAAGGGGGGATATGAGGTGTAGGTTCAGTTTGGCTCTAAACAAAGAGAAAGAAAATGAGACTATACTTAAAAGTTCTCGACGAGGCCATGTTCCTGACGGTACTTGATGATGTCGGCAATAGTAACCAACCGAATGCCATGCTTTTTGGCAAAGGCATAGCAATCATCCCGACGAGCCATCGAGCCATCTCTATCATTAACCAACTCACAGATCACAGCCACAGGCTGGAGCTTGGCCAGTTTGCACAGATCGACCGAGGCCTCGGTATGTCCAAAGCGACGGATCGAGCCGCCTTCGGCGTAGCGCAAGGGGAGGATATGACCGGGGCGGTTGAAGTCCTTCGCGGTCTTTGTGGGATCGGCCAGAGACCGGGCGGTGAGGGCGCGGTCGTGGGCCGAGATGCCGGTGGTGGTACCGTGGGCGTAGTCGACCGAGATTGTGTAGGCGGTCTTCCAGACGTCTTCGTTGTTGGGCACCATCAGGGGCAACTCGAGTTCCTTTAACCTTGCGGGGGCGGTTGGTACGCAGACATATCCACTATTATGGGAAAATATAGGAAGAGGTGAAAGAGAGGAGGAGCGAGTGAGTGCTTTGCTTTGGGTGATCGGTCGGCAATTATTTATGCGCTTCTGTCAAGGAGAGAAGTGTGATTCGGCGGTCTTTCACGCCCACATATGAACCTCGCTTAGTTCTTCCCATGTACTCCAACCTTCTGCCAATTTGTTTTTTGTTTACCCACGGGTGCACTGTGAGCACTTGCTCCGAAACTAGCGCAACACACACAGAAACCCTCTTGTCCTGTCCTCTCCTTTTGACTCAACATGCAACGCCCAACGTTTCGGAAAAAAAAAATATAAAATGCGTCGTCAGACTTGACCAGCCAGTTCCAGGATAATGCAATTGCCCATGCTTCAACCGGTCCATTATCCAGTGTGTTTTGATTCCTTGTATCCTGTATTCCTTGTTCATGTTATGGCTCCTGCTGCTGCTGTTGTTTTTCCTGTACTTTGTACTTCAATTGAATTTTCCTGTGTCTTTCATGTGTTCGCCCAAGAGTCCTGGTGGAGGGAAAGAAGGAGTACGAAAGACAAAAGGAAAACCAAAAAACATAAACCTTATTTCGACCCACTTGTCAACCAAAACGAAAAGAGGCGGGTGGAGTGGGACAGGTCGAGTAATTTGTAAAAAGAAGGCAAAAAGAAAGAACTTCCGCCCTCTTCGTGCCCCCCTTCCGTACAATTTGGTCCTGTACAATGTAATGTGTGAAAGCTGTTCGCTTTGTCCCGATTCGGAAAAAGAGGCGTCCCTGGAGTGTTCGTTTCTGAAAAGATATTTGTCTCTTTGTTCGTTGGGTTCGGTCGGTCGGTCGGTCGATCGGTCGATCGGTTGGTTCGGATGTGTGTTTCTGTTGAGTGGGGGTGTCAATTGAAAACATGATCCATAATTGTTGTCTCCTCTTATAAATCGCACAAGTGAGCGTCAATGACTGACCTTCCGATTCACTCCCTCCCTCCCATTTGTCGCTGACTCAGGAGGATGCGGACAAATAAACACATACACCCTCTCCTTTTGCCCTAATTCCCCTCACCCTTTCCCCCTTATCCTTCGATCTTACACTTTGCTTTCGACTTCATCTCTCCTGCACACTCTTTTCCGATCGGTTGAACGAGATTCTCCTCCTGCTTCTCCGTAAACACTTTGCAAAAAAAACCAATTGCTTGCGCATTTGTTGCCGTTGGTATTTACCTGGAGTGACGGATCAAGAAGGCCATCTGCTCGGTCGTCACCTTCTCGGCGGCAATAATCAGATCTCCCTCGTTCTCGCGATCTTCATTGTCGACCGCAATAATGAACTTGCCGTCAGCTATCTCGAGAGAAACGGGAAACAAGAAGAAAATAAAAAACGTATTAGAGATTAAAATCCGGAACGGTCCGTTGGACCATACAAAGACGAGGAGTAGAGTTCAGGGATCGGTGGATCGGCGAGAGATACAAAGAGAAGGAAGAAAGTGACAAAGGAAAACAGTTTGAGAAATGAAAGAGAAGGGAAGAGGAGGAGGCATACCGATATCTTGAATGGCATCCTCGACTCTATCGAATCTGATGTGGGACATTTCCTGGACCATGATTGAAAGCTGTGTGTGTTGTAGTTGTGGTTGTTGTTAGACAGAAGGTATGGTTCAACGGATAGACCGGCTTGCTTGATTGCTTTGATTGTTGTTTGTGGGTGGTTGGTGGTGTCGGTTCGTGGTTTGGTGGTGAGTTGGTTGGTTGGCTGAAAGAAAGATGGAAGGAAGAAGAAAAAGTAGAAAAAAAAGTGGGCTGGCACTCGCTTTATAAATTAGGTTTTTTTGTGCCTGGCCTGACACAGATGGCCCGCTGTGAAAGCAAAGCCATACGATACGGAAGTGAGCAGATCGAAAATCTTTCGTTTTCATGTGGCTTATTTGTCCCTTCATCTCGCTCTTTTCGAGTGGCGATGTTGCGTCTTGAAATGACAAATCGCTCCTTCGCAACTGACAAATGAAGTGTAAACGTACAATTGGGTTCTTTCTTCAAGCGACTTGTAATAACGTTTTTTTATGTCATGTCTTCTTTCGCCATTTTTATTCCTTTCGCTGTTCGTAGTAATTAGTCGTCTTCTTAAGAACATGTAACAAGTGCATAATACATCCCCATTTTCACCCTCGTCTCTCCAAGATTACAAAAACAAGAAGGTTGCGCTCAACGTCGCAAACGCACAAAGAACGCGTTGTGGCACATTGTGCTGTCCTGCGGCAGGTACTCTTTGTAAAAGTTGATCAAGAATTGCTCCGGTTTGAAGCCAAACTTTTGGTACATGATCTATTATCACGTAGAAAAAAATACACAACAACCATATCAGTCAGTCTCTTCTTTGTAATGAGAGAGCGAAACAAGTTTAGAGGAAGAGAGGGCGGAGAAGGGGGAAAATACAAAATAACAACAAACAGGTTCGGCGCAGCACAGCTGGATGCACAAAAACACAACTTACCATCGCGGGATTGTTCGCGCTCACATGAAGAGTAATATCCTTGCCGTTTGACGCCTGCATCAAATGGTACAACATGAACCTATATGACGACAGTGCAAAAAAGGAAACAGCTGAGTATATGGACAACAAAATCAGTTCTACGCAATTGACATTAAACTCGAATCTCAAGACAGGGGACTTACTGGCCAATGCCGGCTTTCTCCCACCCGGCCGAGACTGCGACATAGGTGATGTAGCCTTCAGGGGTCATGAACGCACATCCAACCACCAGTCGTTTGTAGAGAACAACTACAGAGTACTCGGGATACTGCAACGCTTCCGTCACTACAACAAGAGAGCAAAAAACAGGACATTAGCTTATGTTCGTGCCAACACAATAAATATAACAAAGCAACAACATATCAGACTTACTGTCGATACCAGGCCAGAAACGACGAGAGAGAGTCTCGTTGACTTGAGCAAGATGCTCTCTCCGGAAGTAGCAATAGTCGATTGGGAACCGGCTCTGCCCTTCAAAAGTCCTGTTGTTACCCTGGTCCGACTGCTCTTGATCTACTCCGTCCATATCGCCAACAGAACCAAAACCAACCGACTCTTCTCGTTTCCGCTTCTTGCCAGCCTTGCCATAGAGACTCTCCAATCCGAGATTCGACCAGGGTAACTTGGCTGGACGGCCACAGCGTGACCGGATCTCGTCCAAGACATCCATCGTCACCGACCTCGACTCATAGTCTCGCCAGATATAGTCCTTCAGCTCCTTGCCAGAGAACGGGCTCTTCCACAGCTGCTCCCATGGCTTCCGAGTAGTGCATTCCACAGGTTGACCCAGCAGCCGCGAGGCGAATGACTGCCCATAGGGTGTGTGGTGGATCTTTTGAATCTTGGCCTGGAACTCTTCCTCGCGAAGTCGCCGGAGCTCGTATGGGTCAGGAGGGATATGTTTCGAGAGTGGTGCCAAATCCGAGGGTGAGGCAAGATGTTGCCGCATGTAGTTTTCCAGATCAAAGAGAGGGAGCTGCAAGAACGCCTTAAGCCTCTTGAGATGGAGTTTCCGCTTGAACCGAGCCGCGACCGTTGGTAGGGCTTTGGTCTTTGAGGCGTCCTCCAAGATCTGCAAGATGTGCCACTCCTGTTGTCGCTGAATCTGTTGGAGAGTCAAAACTGGTGGCGATGCAGGGACGACGTTGTCGGTTAACGATAGACTGCTCAAAGACGGCTCCGATCCGAGATGTGTCTCCGAGTTTGATCCTGTGTGGGCATATGTGAAATTCTGGGAATGAGCTTTGGACTTTGGTTTCGACCTGGCCCTGGGCTTGGGTGCTGGCTTGGCAAAGTCCGCCTGAGCCTTCATGGCATCGATGTGAGCTTGTGAGAACTTCTTGCCGCCACCAACACGTGCCGTCAGCGCTGAGAAAGAAGACGAAGAGTGTGACGCATTAACCTCGTCGGCCATGGAGACGTTCTTTTTGGACTTGTGGGAGCTCTCGTAAACTGTCATGGGATCCTTGAGCGAACTCTTCCTGCGACCATATTTTCCTCCATGTGTAGGTGGAACCAGAGAAACCCTGGAGGCAGATGAGGTACTCTTGCGTGAAGATCCTGCCTCTGGGTCGAATCGTTTCCCGGAAGTTCTCTTTGACGCCATTGCTCGGCTGTGAATATCCCGTATACTGTCGACCTCTAGCTCGTCGTTAGAGTCCTCAGATCCCTGGTCTGAATCCATGTCGCTTGCATCCGTGGAGCCATCAACCTCCTCGTCCTGGTCATTGTCAGACATATCAGACATGTCTTGAGGATAGTGGTGTTCGTTCATGACGTGGTGTATCACTTCGTGCTTGATCTCTGCTGCCGAAGACTGCACAAAAAGAGTGTGCAAAAAGATTTCAAGTAAGCATCGTTAGTCATTAGTGTTTTAAGCTCCTTTGGAAGAATGAAAACGCCAGAAATACCCTAGACGCAAGCAAATATTACCTTTCTCCGCTTCTTTTTGCCACCAATGGACATGGCCAGGTTGTTAATCCTGTGAACAAGCCTTCCAGGAGAGTTTTCGTCAATCAAGTCGGTCAGTCGAAAAACCTCTTCTAGGTGAATCGGGCCTGCAGAGAAATCCAGTCCCGAGGGATTAAAGTGGTGTTGAATGCAGGCGGGGATACCGTGCAAGTACACCATTGGTCGGATCTCCCTCTCCTCGTCTGATTTCCAGAATGCCTCTTCTTCGTCCAAGGAGTCGTCAGAGTCGCCTGCTGATGAGAGTGATGATCCTGATGAGAGAGAAAACTGGCGGCTCTACAGGCGTAGCATTTTGTATCAACGAGTTAGCATCAAGTTTAACCCTTCTCTGTTGCTATACGCTATAGTGCCCAGAGCATAAAATAGCAGCTACCTTGATTCTGGTGGTGGGTACACTGGCAGTGTTCCTGACTTTTGCGAATGACCGGAACTCTTCATCTGACGAAGTCTCGTCAAACCGCGTCTTCTTCTTTGATGGAGATCCCTTTGCTCTTGCTCGCTTTTCCTTTGCTTTTGCTGTCGGATGGCGCGCGACTCCTGATTTTTGAACGACCTTGTTCTTTGGCTTGAGTTCTATTCAAAGTGACCAGTTTAGAGGGAGTAGCGTTGTTAGAGACTTGAGTCCTTGGAAGAAAAAACGACTCCTATCAGTACCGTATTTCCTGTGTAAACATCACCGCGTTTGCTTACTTCGATTCCTGTCTGGCGGCGCCTTTTCGATCAATGTCCACCATCCTATGGAAAGGTAAGTAAGAAACAGTTAGCACAGGATCGATTTGAATCACTCATGAGAAAAAATATACGATCCTTTCCAAATGTGTACCTGATGCTCCTTTCGTCTCGACTCCTGACAAAAATATATGATTTTGGACAGATAGTACACTCGCCACGGTATTATTCCATGTTGGAGATTCTATAATAAAAAGAGAAGACAAACATACTGTCAGCAAATGCCTCACTCTCATGGTTGTTTGTCCAAAGTCCAAGCGTCATGATTTCCAGTATTACAAATCCTCCTTACGTTCTTTGTCGGGGAGTAGGTATGACCAATATTCGAAGATGAACTTGCAAATCTCCTCCTTCCATCGAAAGTATTGTTGTTCCGGATGAGCGTCCATTAGATTGTACAGCACTAAGTGCACCAGTATTACCCTACATGAATTAACAATAGCAAAGTACAAAACAAAATATAAATTAGTACGTTTTGCTTTTGTCGCGGTACGTAACAAGCACGGTGACAGATCTGTATTGCTTTTGCAACATACCAACTGAGTGCGGCACGCTCAAAGAACTCTGGGCCCTGAGTGCAAACGGAGCATTCGTACTTGAAGAACTCGTCTCCCTTCAGCAGGGGCTTGGTTAGGCATGAGACGCAATCTAGTTGTTTTTTCAATAAAAAAAACAAATGTCACTCTGTTAGAAGCCGTATCCAGACCAGTATGCCTTCAATATCTCCTGTTGCATGTCATATTTTCCCTGGGACTCACCTGAATGAAAGAGTTGTCCACACTTTTGACAGGGTAACATCGGCTCGTCACTAGAACGCGGGTAAGTTGGAAACAGAGTAATTAATTATCGATTTTTCAAGGCATTGGAAGTTCATTCAACTTCTCCACCTTGGTGCTCAAAAGCTTACAATTCTTTATCCTTGCCGCAATAACAGTAGACGCCTTCAGCATTGCTCTTGTGGTCCGGCGCCCAATGTAGTCTTGACGGCTATTATCATATAAGTATGTGAGGTGTTAGGCTCGGGTTTCGGTGTCACAGTTTGGAAGCGCGTCGCCATCTTGAAAAAGGGAAGAAAAGGGCAACGAGACGCGCGGAGAGAAGGTTTCCTGGATATTGCGAGTTATGTGTCGTCACGAGATGAGTCCGAATACAACCATCCATACGCTCATTCGCTCCAGGAAGCGTCTCTCGCTCTCCTTGCTTGCTCTTGACAAGTCGAACGTCCATTGTGCTGTGGTGTCTCTTCGATGAGGGATTTATCATTACCTCGTAGGGGAAGGTTGTGGTAGGCCTTCCGCCATGTTTATGGTGAGGTGGGGCCATGTTGTGACCAGCCCGTTCAGAACGGTGATGATTAAGGACGTATGTGTGATGTGTGTAAGTGTGTGAGTGTTGTGCGGAGAAACAGTGAACAAGCAAGGGTGTGCTTTGAAGAAAAGACGTATAGCCATGCCTGCACTGACAAACAAGCTCTAAAGCCGTCACTTATTCCACGTGACTTTATCAATACCAAAATTCAGGAACCAAGGACATGATTAGTAAAAAGGTATATTAGGATGCTTAGCGTATGTGTGAATGTGTGCAGGAAGGATATCTACATGTCTATCTATCTGTATATCTATTACTTGCGAGAGGCCTCCTCCTTTCTGGTAGCAGTCTCTCTCATACCAGCGCCACGCAGCTTGACAATATAGAACAGGCCCATACAAATGATGTTGAGAGCCGCCTGGATGATACCATAGTTGCCATACCCAACATGGTCAACAATAATCTGCGCAATCAATGAAAAGATACAGGCCAACACCATCCTCAAAAAGTTGGCCGCTGCAGTCGCAGAAGAGCCCTGGCCTGGGATCGCGTTAACCAGATAAGCGGAACCAGCAGCAATGACCTGGGCCATTCCAAAGTTGTAGATTCCAAAACCGACAATGGGTGCAGCAATCGAGAGGTGCTTTTCGGCACCGAAACCGAAGAGGAGGGATCCAAAGGGGACGATGAGGAAGCCGGCGACCCACATGCTGATCGAGAGGCGGTCTTCGAGGACGATTTCACCACCGTTCTTGGCTTTCGCGCGCATCAAGGCGATATCGGAGAGCTTGCCACCCAAGATGGCGCCCAAGATACTTCCAGCACCGGCGCCTAGGTAGGTTAGACCGACCTGGTCCTCGGCCAGACCGTAATTGTTTGTGAACAATACTGGCGCAAGCGTTTCGACTATAACACGGGTTTGAATAGACAATGATAGGTTAGCTTTAGCTTGAAATGGTCCAAGTAAAGTGGTCGAAGTGAATGACTGGCTATAGGATAGTGATGAGGGGAAGGAACTTACTGGAGAACATGAGAGCAAAGATGAAACCAAGCTCGATGGAGGACAAGAGGACGACAGGATGCTTGAGTAACATGACGGCCTGGAAGGGATTGAACGCTCCACCAATACGACGAGTGGCCGACGCGTTCTTTTCATCCTTGCCCTCCGCAGCATACCCCTTGACCTCCTCCATCTCCTTGAGAACGTCTCTGTCGGGGGCACGGTAGGTCTCTGGCAGAAGGAAGAACAGCTCAACAATGACAATAACGGCAATGATAGCCATAAAGTAGAAGGTGGACTCCCAACCAAAGGCCTTGGCGAGGACACCACCCAATGGGGGTCCCAAGACTGGACCGAGGAACTGGCCCAAGAACATCAGACCCATGGATGTACCTTGTTCCTCAGGAGGCTAAAATAAGAGTATATATCCATTTGGCGTATTAAAAATGTAAAAAGGATTGGTGTGATGAGAACATGCATCTTTTTTATGTCCAAATCTCCAAAAATCACTCCGCTTCATAACTATAATGTCCGCCTGAAACACAGAAATACAGAATGTCAAGCACATTACGAAGAGAATTACTTACATAGATATCAGCAACGGTGCCAGCACCAAGGATAGAGGCACCACCCGATCCAACAGCCTGGAAGACACGAGCAGCGATAAGTGACCCGGCCGAGTTAGCGTATCCGCCACCCAAGGAGGCGATGGCAAAGATGAGGGTGAAACCAATGTAGAGGACACGACGGACCTGGAAGGTATCTGAGAGCGTAGAACTGACGAGGGGACTGATGCCCATGAAGAGGATGAAGAGCGATACCGAGGCATTGATGGCTGTCTGGGATGCATTCAGGTCCGCAGTGATTTGGACTAGTGAGGGGAACTATAGGAGGAGTGGATGTGGTTAGAATCACGTTGGATGCATGCACTCTTCGCTCTCGTATTTGTTTTCTGTGGGCTGCAGCCTGTATGTTTATCGTTTTGTCATCTTCTTTTAGAAATGCAGCACAAAAGGGGTAACGAACACTGATAGAGAAAAAAAAGCATTTGATCCTTTTCTGCTTCCTCATTCTTTTTGTAGCTCAGCTCTGCACATCCCACCCAAGCAAACGCCCTGCCGGGTAATAACGAGACACACAAATCTTCCGTAGACACCAGACACAGATGAGGTTATCTGATCATTTTCCAAACTCCAACTCCCTTATTCACAATAAACATGGGCGCTCATTTTTTTTTTTCCTCTTTGCGAAGCAAACAATCTTACATAGATGGTACTGGAGAAGCCTCCAAGAGATCCAGCCTGCGAGACGATACACAAGATAACAGCCTTTCTGAATCTCGATAGCTCCACTCGAGGGTCACCTTGGAACTCGGGACGGATCGACAGGTGCTGCTTCCAGAACCCTGGCTTGGGTCTTGGAGTGGAAGTGATTGGTGGGGAGCCAGAAGTGACGGACTTGTTTTCGATGTTGCTGCCCAACCCCTTCATCTCGAGCTCCTCTTTCTCCTTATCGTGGATGATAGCATCGACGGTAGAGTCAGCCGCAAGAGTCGCAGTGGGGTCGGTATGCAGACTGGTGGTCAGGATCTCAGCCTTGGTGTCACTGAGACTGTTACTGCTGTTGCGCCTCGTCTCTTCCTCTTGGGAGGAGGGCTGAGCAGCCTGGGTGTGAATGGTGCTTGATGAGGAGGTAAATGCAGTCATGGTTTTTGTAATGCCGCCGCTTTTTCTTTTTTTTTATGAATGGCTAGTTCACCCTTAAGTATTAAAAAGGGAGGAAGGGAAACGGTGTCACTGCTTAGGATGGGGTATGTGGGTTGTTGAAGTAAGGAACAGGAATGAGGGGAGATGGAGGAGCGGTGTGGAAGAAAGAAAAAAGAGAAAACAAGAAAGAAGAATATAAAAAAAGACAGACTCAAGGGGAAAACAAACAAGCGGGATCTGAACACAGAAAAACTTCGCGCCTGTCCAACATCACTTTTCATTATTTTTTCAAGCCCCGGCATCCAACTTGGGGGGTGTAGTTAAGCTGTTAGAGTCAGACAGGGGGTCAATGATCCATTTTAATTAAGAGGTAGCTTAGTCATTTTTTTTTGGTGGCGCTCAGTGGCGTCCAGATGGTCAGCATGAACAAGCCTCTTCAAGATTTTGAAAATGTAAGTACATGGGAACTATTACGGATTTTTATTTTTAAAACTGGCAGCAAACAACGAAAATAACAATGACAATGGGAGGGTAGGAGGAAGAAAGGAAACTAAACTGTACAAGACCCTCAAACAAAGAAAAATAAAAGAAAAAAAGCTATTACAAAACGACGATGACCTTGGGATTATTTTAACCATAGGTGGTAACAATCTGGGCAAGATGATCCAATCCAGAGAGCTCGGTTTCCTGCCTCGAGTTCAACGACTGCTGCTGGTGCTGCTCCTGCTGCAGAGGGTGATGTTGTTGCAGCTTGTGCTGTTGGCCATACGAGTGCGACCCATGGAATGAGGACCGGTTCGAGCCAGAGAGCGACAGCGACGATGCAGACGACCGGGCAGTGGTCGATGATCCATCTTCATCCTCCTGGGATTCGTTCATGCCGTAGGGATGGTGCCGGCCGTGGTGATCGTACTGCTGTTCACGCTGCTCGCCATGCTCACGCTGCTGGTACTTTTCCTGCTGCAAGCAGTCCTGGATAGGATCGAAGCGGTACTTGGTCGTGGGCGTCTGAGGCGTCGATTGAGGGGAAGGTGGCATGGGTACGTGGGGGTGGGGATGGCCCGAGCCCCTCTCAGACGCAAGTCTTTCCTGGTTGTGGAGAGAGAGCGGAGGGAGCTGGTAGCCATTGCCATTGTGACCATGAGCATGACCAGCATGCGGTTGAGGGGAAGAGGATCGACGATGATATTGCTTCTGAGAAGGGTATTGCTGTTGGTAGTGGCCAGACGAAGGCTGCTGTTGAGCCCCGGCATACTGTCCGTGATGGCGGTGGTGGTAGGGACGGTCCTGGTCAAGAGAAGGTGCCACTCCCTCCATCCGCTCGACGTCCTGCGTCATGGGCGAGGTAGGAGAGGCAAGAGCAGCATCCGATCGATGTGCATAAGGATGTCTTGAGGTGTCAACTGCATACTTGGACGACGAGAGGTGAGAATGAGAGACATATGCAGGCTGGTGGTGGTAGCCCGAAGGATGACCTGCATTAGGCGTCAAGGGTGATGGCATAGATCCCTGAGCCGGGGAGCCTTGTCCAGACTGGCCATGTTGTTGGGCCATCGACATCGCATGGACATTGAAGTGGGGGAGTGGGGTATGATGCTGATGCGTCTGGAGGATACCAGAGTTCTTGTGACGAAGGATGCCGCCGGCGTTGTGAAGCTCGGCCGAGTTGCGGTTGCTTGGGTAGTCGACGCTGTTGCTACGGTTAAAGGGACTGAAGCGGGGTGGAGTGTTTTGGCGGGACCCTTGGCGAGAAGTATTCATCTTGGCAAGGTGCATTGCCGGGCTATGTTCCCGACTGCTCAAAACTTCTTGCGAGTGGTTGGCGGCAAGGCCTTGTGCGTAGTAATCGGGCTTCTTGGCCATGCCGCGGCGAGACTTCGCAGAGATATGCGTCCGGTAATGCTGCATCATGTTGTCCTGTCTTGAGAACTTGCTTGGGCAGCCTTGCAAGAGGCAAGAAAAGTTGCGCTCGCCAGTATGGATGCGGTTATGGCGCGCAAGATGACCACTATATGAAAGGGGAATGAAAGAAGACTATTGGTTAGACATATAAACGCCTTAGTATGAAGCTCAGCGCCCTTGGAGGATCCCATAACAGAAGTCTAAACAGGTTTGTAGGATGTTTACCTTGTGGTGAAGCACTTGTTGCAGCCGGGGAATATGCAGGAGTACTTGCGCTTGACGACTCCTGCTAGACCTGTGTCGCTGGCTGGGTCTGACATTCGTCGACCTGATGACGGGTCCTCAGACGTACCGTCTTCCGAGTACGATCGCGTGAAGAATGGGTATGTTGGTGTCGTGGGTCCAGCTGACGATGAAATGGTGGGGGATTGTTTCGAACTCCCACTGAGACTCCGGCTGCGTTGTGAGCCAGGAGTCAGAGACTTGGAATCAGAGGAGGAGGAGGCCAGGGAGGATTGCGAGGCAGCGAGTTCCTCGGCTGAGTAGATGGGAGTTGATGCGTTGGTGAGGGAAGAAGAACGAGCGGTTTCGTAGGGGGCGTCTTGGGAACGCCGTTTGCGTGGTGGCTGTTGTTGTTGGTTGTGATTGTGTTGGAGGTAGTGGTCGTGGGCGGACGCTGAATAGCTGTGCTCGTCGTCATTGTTGAGTGGGAAGGAGGTGTCCCGAGGGCTATTTGAGAAGAGGGGCGACTGTGGGACAGAGGAGCGGCCTGACGATGGTTCAAGCTCAGCAGAGTTATCGTTCAGAATGCTGACTTTGGTTCCCGTTGCGTTGGTGATGGAGAGGCCGGCCATTCGTTTTGACTGCTGGTGCATGGCCATGTCGACATCCATTCTGTCCATGGTGGAGAAGGAAGGTTCCACTGGAGACTGAGGTTGGGAGCTGACAAGGGCTGGACGATGGACGTGGCTGTGGAAGTTGTGCGCGGGTGAAGGGGAGGAGAGGGCAGGCAGTGTTGATGCTGTGGACATGACTGTATTCTATATGATTTGGAGAAGGCTTGCTTTATAGTCGAAGGAGCAGGAAGCAGGAGCAAAGGATGCGAGAGAGAGAAGGAAGGAAAAGAAGAAAAGAAGAAAAGAAGGGTCCTAGTTTGAGGGGAGCTGTGCGTTTGCTGTGCCTTTTTGGGTATAGGTGGGAGGGAAGAGAAAAAAAGAACACGAGAAAAGGAGAGGGAGAAGCAAAGAAACGGCAAAAAGAAAGGAGGGAAAAAGAAAAAGAACCTTGTCGTTGTCTGTATGTCGTTGAAGGGAGAAAGAGAAGGAGAGAGAAAGGCGGCAACAAAACGGTCCTTTTTGCTTTCTGTCAAGGCAGGGGAGGAGAGAAAAGGCGAGAGAGATAGGAGAAGGCAGAGAGAAGATGCAGGAAGGGAAGGGATGATGAAGAATGGTCGTTAAAGAAAGGGGTAAGTATGAGGAATCCACTGCAACAGCAAAGAAGGATGGAGCGGGAAGGAGGTAAGAAGGGAGGGCGAAGAGGGAAGAGGAAGAAGAAAGAAACAGAAAAGAAGAAGAAGAGAGAGGAACAATGGTTAGTCAAGAAGGATTTTTTTATAATCATTCCTTGAACATGATGGACAGGAAGTGGAGAAGAAACTGAATGACTGAGTAGTACTGAATGACTTGCAGATCCAAAACACACCATCCTATGCCCAACCAGTAGTATGCATTCAACACACACACCCCCCTTGCAAGCAAGCAAACAAAAAAACACATCGAACACACATACTCATTCACACGCAAAATACAAAAAGGTACAACACAGACACGCGGAGAATGAACATTGCTGTTGGAGAAGAGCAAGAAAGGAGACCCAAGGAGAGGAACAGTGGAGGAAAAAAGGAAAAATATAAAGGAATCGATAACACATATACCATGTCCACACAGCACACAGCATACAGACATAGCACCCCTGCATTGGGAAATGGATGATAGCCAATTGCCTTTCTTCCCCATTCATGTTTTTTTTACACATTGACAATAGACAATCGATACCAACATGGGCCGACAGAATCAGGCCCGACCGAGAAGGATGGAAACGAAAAGAGAGAGCAAAGCATATTCCGTTGACATATGCGAGAGGAGAAACCAAAGAAAGTGGGGGGAGAACCAGAGCCGTTCATGCCATTGCTGCACAACAGCACAAGAAGCAGAAGAACAAAGAAAAATGGCGAGCACCCTAAAAACATACACGAATGAAAGAAAAGAGGACAGAGAGAGAGAATGTCGATCTCGGAAGTGGAAAAAATAAAGAAAGACAAGGGTATCATCACACACACACACAACCGAAATCAGCTCACTCGATATGTATAAAAAAACAGGGTTTGGCCCTCTCCCTTCCTTATCGTCTTTTGTCCCTTTTTACGATAGTTGGGTCCAACGGAGTAAAGGTAAAGAAGAGGAAACCAAACGGGACGCGGCAAAGCCGTCGTTGAATACGAGCTCTTGAGTATGTATGTGTGGTTTGTAGTCAATGACGACAACAACCAAAATCGACATCGATGAGAAAGGAAAAAGAATGAGAATGAAGGTGGGGATTGAAGCAAAGAACACCGGCGACAGCAGTCGCAGGAAGGATTGCCATCATCACCCCGTGTTTGTTTCCTCTCTTCAACTTTTTCGCACTGCCTCTTTTTTTTCAACATCCTTGCCCATCATTGCATTTAATTACAAGAGACATCCTTGTCTGTCGGACTGTGTTGGTCTCTGGTGAATGTTGTAAAAAGGTCCGCACCATCGTAATATAAAAAAAAGTCGAGCTTGGATGGGATGAAAAATGACTGCCAAAAGTTAACTTAACTTGTAAAGAAATAAAATAAAAAAAGATGTTGTTCAGGGCATGGTTGCTCAAAAACTGGATTGAGGTTAAAAAAGGTTCAAAGGCGATTGAATTGAACCGAGTACTCGATAAGGTAAAAAAACGAGTTTACGGACTGTGTGAGAATAAGAAAGCGTGAAAGCAAAGGGGAGTGTCTGTGTGAAGGGGAGAACAGAACCGGTTGGTTGGCTAGTTGACTGGTTGGTCGGTTTGTTGGTTGGCCCTTTCGCGATGCTGAAGTAACAGCTCGGGGGCGGAACAAGCAAAAAGAATATCGATCAATCCAGCGGACATAAAGGAGTGCCAGTTAAATTGAGTGTGGACGGGGAGAGAAGAGGAGGAGGCGGACAAAATGTACAATGAGAAGGGACACCTGCGGAGGATCATGATATTCCGTAATTCCGGGGTTATGATACAGCAAATAAAAAAAATCAAGGGTGCGCTGGTTGAATACTCAAACAAGAGGAAGTTGTCCTTTACGTTTTTTTTTTTGTCGTTGTTCTTTTCCTGATGGCAAGTGAAGTGCAAATGTCGTTGAGGACGGGTGGACAGTTGAAGAAGGAAAAAGGAGGGAAGAAGAAAAAGGAAGGGAAGGAAGAGGAGTGAGAATGCAGGAGGTTTAAAAAAATCCAGGAGAGAGAGAGAGAAAAGAACGAGAGAAACAGAAAAAAGGGAACTGAGAAAAAAGAACGCGAAATAATAGTGCCTCCTCGTGTATATAAACAGAAAGAATGACGCTTCATAACCCGACGAGTTGGCACTCATAGGAGGGATCGTCATCGATGCTCCTTTTTTTTTCTCTCTCTTGTGTCTCTGCGTGTGTTTGGTGACCATTGGCATTGTCAAGTCAAGTGTGTATCTGCATCTCGACCTTACATATCACATTGAGGAACAACAGGGATGCTGGTGTAAATCGGGATCGTGATGAGGATGTGTGGTGCGAGGGACAAACAAGGAACGGATTTTGTTGCATGTGTGTATGCTATATCTAGGGAGAAAGGGAAGCAGGAAGGTGGTCTTACAAGTACACAAGGGCTTTTTCTGTCTTGTTTGTTTGTTTGTTTGTTTGTTGAGTAGAGGGATGGGATACGATGGTTGTTGAAGGTGAAAGAAGGATGAGGAGGGTATGGAATAGGAGAGCTGACGGAAGGAAAAATAATGCTGGATTGCTGGACTAAAAAGGATCGTTGTTGAAAAGGGAAGGAGAGAATGTAGAGGAGCTGTATGTGTGTATGCTGGGTCGCAATGATGAGGAGAAAAGAAAGAATGGGAGGAGGGAAGGAGGACGAAGAAGAAGAAAGGCGAGAGAGAAAGAAGGCAGGGAAGAAAGGCAAAGATGCAAGAAGCGAAGAAGAGGAAGAAGTAGAAAAAATAAGAGAGGAGAGGGGGAGAAGGGTTCTTTTTATTATTCTTTTTCTGAGGAGGCGGAATGAAAGTGAGAGGGAGTGGAGAAGAGAGAGAGTCTAAGGGAAAGAGACACAGGAGAGGGAGAGGGAGAGAGAGAGAGAAGTAGAGAGCCAACGATGAACCATGTCTCTGTCCCCTCTCTGTGTGTGCGAATGATGTGCAAGGCGAAGAATGTTCAATTGAATACTTGATAAAGAGAATGGTGCACTGACTGTCCATCATCTTCCATCACAAATGAATTCTCTCCTCTGTTTACAATAGCTTGTGCCTAATTGAATACACCCTGCCAGTCAACTATGAGTTCCTCTCGGTCCCTTCATCTTGCAGGGAAATACCTACAGTCCTATGGCTTTGTGTTCACACAAGGGTACTTAATATCCACACACACACACACTTGAGATGCTCTTGCTCAGTCCGACTGACTCCTCCTCTTCATCATCGTCATACATATTCTATTCTAAACATGATCATATCCCACTAAGAATTACCAAACAGGTATAAACCCTCCACTCAACCCATAACCCACCCAGACGACATGCAACCCTCATTCAGTCAGTGCAACCCTCCTTCGTCAGCGCAACCAGGCATGGCAAAGCAATGAAAACATGGCAGGAACAGCAGAAAACATGGCAGGAACAACAGAAAACATTCGACAGCAGCCCATTCGACTGGATAGCCCACTCACCCACTAACACTCCTCCTCCTCTCTCTCTCTCTCTCTCTCTCTCTCTCTCTCTCTCTCTCTCTCTCTCTCTCTCTCTCTTTCTCTGTCCTCTCGTCTATCTTTTTCAAAAAACGTGGGTTTCGACAAGAAAGGATTTACCTCCAAAGTCCCTTTCATTCGGAAAAGACGTGTAACCATGGCGACCATTTGAGTCGATGTTTTATTCCTTCTCCCTCCTTCTCTTCGTCTTTTGTCCCCCTTGGTGAGCTAAAAAAGGTAGGGTTGTAGCGTCCAGCATGGAAACGCAAACAACAATCAACAATGAACTCTTAGTCACTTTCCATTGCAAGCAACGTCCGCTTGTCATTTTTTGCTACATTTCCGCCTCTTTGCTATCACCCAAACACACAAACACTCACACTTGCCAAACAGACGGCTCTTTCATCCGCTCCATTCCTCGGATTGGTCAGTGGTAGGATGATGCTCAAACAATCACACAATTCGCGTCATAGGTAAAGTATGTGCTCTCTCACTCTCTTTCCCTCTCCCTCGCTTCCCGCCTCTCACTCAAATCCGATAAACAAATGGGAATATATGCAAATAAGAAAAACATTGATGGCCCAAACTCTTACCACACCCGCACTTCTTCGTTCTACTACTGCTATCAAAGATACTGCAAGAATGAGGTGAGAAGGAAGTAAGAGAGGAGAGTACAAAAGGGAGGAGAGGTATGGTTAAAAATGATATCAATTGCTTCTAAAACCATCTTGTTGAATACCCTTGTTTTCTTATTTCCTCCTATCCTGGCTAACCGTTCAACCACCACGGCGATGCGACTACGAAACACCACCACCATGCATTTCATCCACATCACTC
Organism: Linnemannia hyalina; assembly: GCA_019671135.1. Lineage (NCBI taxonomy): Eukaryota > Fungi > Mortierellomycota > Mortierellomycetes > Mortierellales > Mortierellaceae > Linnemannia > Linnemannia hyalina. The sequence goes on from JAHRHY010000010.1 coordinate 808,510, forward strand.
AGATCGACGCATTATTCTAAGAGCCAGAGGAAAGGAAAATAGAGAACTAGACCCTGCCAGATGAAATGCCACACACAGCAGCAAGGAGGACGACTACCACATTCAACAAGGACAAATACGTAAACATCCTAACAAACAAACAAACTCATTATCCCAATGGCTTTGTTCTCTCGCCTTTTCTTGTCTCGCTTGTCCTTCCAAGGCAATGGTTCTGGATCGTATTGGCAGGATGTGGCACACACCCGCAGATACGTGCATTGCTGACCGAGGTACAAGGCCCTTTTCGCTACTGTATGTACTCGGGACCTGTCAGAATACAACAACAAGCACAAAGAAAAAAAATACGAGGACAGAAGAAAAAGAATCCAATATTTCGGGGTCAACTGGGTCTTCCATCTCATTCCGGTGTTCACTGGCAAGGAATCGACGATCCTTCCTCTTTATCTCTTTACTTCTTTTTCTCCCTTCTGTGATCTCTCCCTGTCCTGGTCCCTTGGCGTTAGAATCTACAGTGCGAAAAAGAGACGTATGTCTTTCCCCGCACTTTGACGACAGCAAGATCCACATTCGACATTTCAATCAAAGGACGAGAAAACGAGAAAGTCGCTTCATGAACGACATTTATTCCATTGTTTGACAAGGAGTACTTATCTGATCGACAAAAATGCAAAATAAAAAAAAAGGATTATGTGGAGTAGATTCATTTAGAGGGCCGACTACTGGATCTAAAGACAAGAAAAAAGAAGAATAAGAAAAGAAGGGTTTAATGAGAAAGTCGACGAAGTAGGATATTGCATAACACACCTGAATACACCCTTTCTATCTTCTCATTTCTACACAGATACAGGTTACTGTTTTACCCAAGCCCAATTTATGTCCCTCTTGGCATTATGGTCTCTTCAATCACACCATCTTTCCCTGAAGACGATGACGCCAGAAACCTTGTTTCTTTTCTTGTTAGAAAAAAAGGCGTTCCTAATTCCAACAGGAGGATGAGGAGGTAAGGAAGCAAGTTAAAACAACAGCAAAGGGTCAAGGGCGTAGGTAGGCCAAAGAGGCAAATAGCTGGTTAGGTGTAGACATCGACCAAAAAGTATATCTTTCCTTCACACCAATCGGTGTCTTTTTCTAAAGACAGAAAAAAAACAAAGGGTCCCACCTTCATCAACACATTACGACAACTCTCGCTGATCCGTCTACTCAACAGCTCCAGGAAAAAAAATGGCATTAAGTTCATTCAACTTCCAGGATCCCCATACTCTCCTCGTATTTTGACTTTTTCATCCTTTCTAACTGTTCTCATGATTTCCCTGTTGACTTGTAGTTTCTCCGACGGACAATCGGCAGATCGCCTTTTTTTTCTTTTGTCTTCATTAAACTGGAATTTGTGCTTGGGTCCTATTCCTTTCCCTGGCAATTGGCGAGGATTAATAGGTTTGAGGACATAGTGGAGAGCTCAAAGTACTATTTCCAAGGAGTGAGATAAAAGAGCAGTACATGGTCAACCACAAAACCACAGTGCTCTTACTCTCCTTGCCCACCCTTGCCCACCCTAGCTTTCTATATTTTTACTCGTTTTGCCTATCCTGCCTGCCTATCCTGCTTATCCTGCTATCTCAACATACTTCTGGCATTAATCATTATGGGGAAAGGGAAAAGTATCCGGAGGAGAAATAAGAACTAACGAAGATGATGATGATGCTGGAGTATCTCTCCTTTCTCTCTCAACGATATTATAGTTCCAGGATCCGGCGCTAAGAGCACATCATACCCTCATTATCATTCAGATCCAGCCAGGCAATTGTGTCTCACTTCTTTGTTGCATCGTCTACGATCGCCCTTCCCTTTGTTTTCCCTTCTCCGAAGCACTCTGCCGGTCTAACAAAATAGTGGGATCGCTGTGTGAAAGAAGGAGAGGAGAAAACCCTTGATACTTTTCCCAATCCGATGAGTCGTCCTTGACCGTCTCGCTTTCTCCAGTACAGTACTTCGTTGTTTTTCCCAGAAGAGAGAACCCCGCCGCCTTCCTTCCATATTTCTCCTTTCAACTTTCTCCGCGAACAAAACAATAGACAATCCAACGAGGGATTTTTTTATATTGGGCTTTTGTAGCATGTCTCCATCCTATGGAATGTTCATTAGAAAGAAGCTGGGCAACACGTTTTTCGTATAGCCTCCTCTACTTTGCCATTTCGCGAGTACAAAAATGTAGTGACAGAACACAAGAAAGGAGAAAGAGGGTGTACGACGATATCCTCTCCATAGTATTAACAAAATGCTCACTTTGTTTTCTTTTTCTTGGGTGGAACAACCAAGTGGAAGAAATGGAACATGAAAGCTGAAGAGGCAAAGCAATTGGAAAGATGGGATAAAATATTTACAAACGGATATGCACTACAAAACAAACCCCTCAAAACCCTTCTCAGTTCTCTCCCTTCCACCTGTTGCTTTGATGGCGCGCATGTTGTCATGTTTGTTTAGAGCAGAGGCCAGTCAGCATGACAATAAACACACCCAAACAAATGCAAGAGCCTCTTATAACAACGAGGAGAATGACAGGGACAAGGGACCGAGCATCTGAATAAACAGTCTGTTTGGGCGGTGAGGAGGTGGACCCCTGACACACCCTGATGAGCGTCAGCATAAAGTTTGGGCTGTTGCGCCAGGCTAGGTTTTTGATCGGGAGAGACAGCGAGTGAGTGGTGAGAAAGGCTGTCAGTCAGTCGACTTCTCCAGAGAGAAGTACTCCATGGTCGTACTCTCTCAACAAACAAAAACAAAAACAAAAAGCAACAAGAAAAAGGAACGTGTGTTCGTATCCCAAAGGCAAAAAACGTGTCAACGCTATTACGTCTCTGCAATTTAAATCGCCTGCAAATTACAAGATTTTTTCTTCTTGGCTATGGTACCATTGGGCGTATTCGATAAGGAAGGTTGGACACAGAAACAAAAAGAAAAATGCAATAATCCCATTCGTTTTGTGATACGTCCACGATGGCATAAACTTTACACAGGAAAAAAATGCTCCTAAGTACCCTGCTTCCGCTTCCGCATGCTCCTTCATCTCTGCTCTTCCTTTCTCTCATGTTCGTGCGCCACAACAACAAGACATAATACAATAAACGACCAAACCAACGCCCAACAATGGTGAAGGTGGAGGGGTCCAATGCTCCATAAAAGCTAAAATGCAAGTAAATCTGTCTTCTTGAGGATATTGTGGCTGTTGTGCATTTTACAATCGCTCCTCTCCTTACGTGTCATTCTTTCGTGTGCGTGTTTGTGCTCCCTCCCTCTCCTTCTTCGGCGTGTTTTTTTCTCCCCTTTTTTTTTTCTCCTTTGCTCTACCTCTTCCCTTTCCTCCGCCAGTTGTAGAAGTGATGTGCAGTTTGTACCTTTTTCTCATAATTTCTTGGCATCCTGCATTGCATAGACAGGCTCTCAAAAAAAAATATCACGACCTAACAAGAACGACAGAAAGGGGCGCCGGATGTGGATCCCGTTCAAGAGCAGTCCCCTCTCTTCTCTCCCCCTCGCGTTCACACACAAAAAACCGTTGAGGTTTAGTTTGTGTTTCGATCGAGTAAAATACCGCCATTGGATGCGTATTCATTATCGCGCCAAAAGAATGGCGAGGGGTAAAGGAGGTTAGAATAACGAAAGACGACTTTCCTTTGTTGCATGACTCTCCTCCCCTACCTTTTCCCACATCTCCCCGCAGTGTGCAGAGTGCAAACAAAAGGAGCGGTCCTTATCAGCACAATTGCCATCGGACATAAATATGAACTTCAACTCATCCTTCCAAGAAACAAAACAAACAAAAGAAGACTAGTGCAATGTGGCCGCCACGCGAAGAGAATGGAGAGATAGCAGAAGGGGAAGGAAGGAGAAATGAAGGAGAAAAGATCATCTTTGTGTGTGTATTTGTTTACTGCAAAAACAACCATAAAAGTGGAACATCAATCACATCTTTTTTTTTAGTGATGTGATGGGATGCAAAAAGAGTTTTTTTAGCGTGAAAGAGAAATGTGTCATCTAACAACAACAAAGTGGTGGAGAAGGTTTCCCGCTGCTGGATGCTCAACATCGACAACAACCTACCCATAAAAATAGAGAGCCAAAACGCATGGGTGAAGCGAAAAGAAAAGGTGGAAAGAAGAATGAAGGATACACAAAAAAACCGTTAGCGGGAAGAAATGCTCCTTTGAGCTCGGGATATGGAGCTGGGAAGACCTTAACTGAATCCAATGGATGGAGAGAGTGGGAAGGAGGGAGGGAGGATCAAATGAGAGCACACTCTGATGAGCGCCATGCAAAGGGAAAGATAGAGTTAATTGACGTCGGACACGCTAAGTTCTTTGTTCTGTCATTTGTGTGTTATGAAAAGAGAATGGGAGAAAAAAGGAAGAGAGAAAGCATGACCGCAGACAAGGGGGAGAGGGATGGAGAGCAAAAGTGGCAAGTAGAAGGAGAGGGAGGGAGTGAAAGAGAACAAAGAGAGCGAGGAAGGAGAATTCCACTGCTCTCAAGGCGTGGTTTCTTTGTTTTGTTTTGATTTAGGTTGTTGTTGCTAATGTTGTCAATGTGCTTGTGAATGAGTTGTTGTGAACTATGGCGCAAACAGACAACAACAATCACAACCAAAAACCGCCATATGAAGGGCATGAGACGAATCTGATGCTTGATTCGACAATGAAGTGGCAAGAGGCAGCCTTCAGGGCCACTTCGTGCCTTGTCTTTGTTTGTTTTGTACTGTCTGTATGATTGTTGATTTCCTATTGATACCGTTATTCATTTTTACATTTATATTATGCATGCAAGCAGACAACGCATGTGCGAAATGAAGTAGCTGATAAACAAAGGATTATTCTCATCCAAGAAACATCCATCAATTGGCTAAGTGGATCGGATAGACAGAGGAAAGAAGAACGACAGAGATCATCCATCGTTCCTCACTCCTGCATGCAATTTAGAGAAAAGAAGGTAGGCGAGAAGGCCTATTTATCGGTCATTTGATCACCTTCCTTGTGTTCCCTTCGTCCTCGGTGTACGCTCTCACTTGTACAAACACATTGGTGCATTGTCCAATGTCAAGACGAGCAAAATGAGAAATGGAAAGATGAGCATAAACAAAATATTATGGTATGCTCCCTACTCTCTGGGCGTGTGCATTGATGCATGCGAGAACGGAGAATGAGCAACGACGGGTTGGTTGGTATCTGGGTTGTGGTGGTTGGGGTGAGGAGGTCATGTCTCAACATCATTCTCAACACAACATCCTCAGGACGGATACCGACCATGCATTCAACCCACAACAACAACAAAAACGAATGGTGCAATTGATTTTTTGTTATGTTTGCACTGCCGTATGCATTTACTTTCAAGTCAATTGGACCACCAAGATTTCATATCAGATTGCCAAATTCTTGAACGTTAGGCACGATGGTTGGGGGAGGATCGACCTTTGAAGGCAGAGAGGCATGGAGAATGGAGGCGATAAAAAATCCTGAGCCTGGTCGCCTTCTTTCTCTTTGCATAAGGACCCTCTTGTCCCTTTGCTCATCCCATAAAAAAACAAACATTTCTATGCCGCACCTGCTTCTGATAAGACAAGCAATCAATAGAAAAAAAATAACAATGGTTTTTCCGCAAGTGGACCCTATCTCCTTCTCTTTTGATGTATGATCTCTTGGGCTTGGACAGAAACTATCCATATATCCCAGAGTTTCCAATCGTAGTATCAAGCCTTTAACTATCGTTTTGGTTTGCTCATGAGCGAGTGGAGGGGTATATAAAGGAAGGAAATAATTCTCGTCCTTGAAGATGAGGCATGTATTATCGTTTTTGACCCTGCAGTGTAGCATTGCATCACCACACGACTCCAATGTAGTTGACAGAGACAACAAAGTGTCTTTTCTTATTCACGTTGATGCGCTTAATTGAAAGGCGCTATCTTCGCGTCTGCTGAGAATCTTTGTTGATGGAGTACACTTTTCGCGATGGAAGAAGACATTGAAGTGGTTGTGGGGAGACGTTCGCTTTTCAAAGAACGTAGACTCAACAAAAACATGAATGCGAGCAAGAACGTGGAGAGGTAGAAATGCGCGGGCAGAATGGTGACAAAACAAGAAACAGGTCCAGCATAAAAAAAAACCAGGCACAACTGACCATTCGGTCATCCAACAAACTAATCACCCATCGCCTTCCTCCCTCTCTTTTAGTCCCATGATCACCTTCTTTTCGTCCCATGATTTTTTTCCTAATGGTTTCTACAATAGCGCCAGTTTCATTTTTGTTGTTGCGTGAATGCTCTTGAATGTGTACGAAAGAGAAAGAGAGTGGGTGCTGTCATTGTGGGTGTGCAACTCCTCGGGTCTTCTTCTGTTTCTTTTCACAAGTAAGTTAACTACACCCCTGGAAGGTATGAGCAATTGGGCATGTTGTCATCGTTGTTTATAGTTTTTCTCTTATTGACTGTTCATGTTATTGCTCAGCGCCTATTTGAATGCTTCCGTATCTGAACGACCAATAAAAGTAGAAAACAACAAAACCTTGTCCTGTTGTGCTTCCTTCTTTCTCTGTCTTCTCTTTCTCTTCTTGCATTGGCTCTTTCCACCAGTCGCCTCTGTTCCTTTGTTTGTTTTTTCTGTGCATCTTGATTCGAACAAGATTCTTTCCGCGCCATTGCCCTTGTTATTCTTGTCCTCATCCGACGTGTCCTTCATCGTTATCCCATACTGATATTTTTTGGCATAGGCAAATAGCACAGCGCCAGCAAACCCTGATTTCGTCCCACTCAAAAACAGCAACAGCAATAACAACGACCAAAACATCAACAACAACCACACAGGTAGGTTTATCCACGGTTTTGTTAATAAGAACGTTTTTCACACCTCTTGGAAGGAGAAATGGACGTACTGTGTGGTGTATGGCGAAGAAACCAAAATCCCAGGGTCTACTTTTCCCCGTTGGCGCCCACATTACCATTTCTTTCTCTCTCTCTCTCTATTTATCTCCCGCCATTCATCACCCTTGATGCCCAAGGTTGCAGAGGTGGAACGTACCAACAACACACAACGCCAATATTCAGCTGAAATGCAATGTTTTAGAATTTTTCTGCTTTTCTCTCCTGTCTATGTGGCCTGATTCCTGCTCAGATACAGTACTACAGTCGTTTAGACGTAGGAGGAAGAAAAATTTGAGAAGTGAGCATTGCTTGTGATTTCCAGCCAGAAACAAATCAGGAATAGGTGAACAGACGGATAGGCGGACAAACGGACTTCGCAACCCTGTTCGGGAAGAAACAGGGTCCATTTTTTTTGGGCGTCCTGGGAGTCATTGATGAGGGAGGAAAAAGAGGTTGACATTTTTTTTTTTTTTTTTTTTTGCGTTTCGACTCAGATACGAACCGAAAAACACAATGCTGTTGACAGCAATAACAAATCGACAATGTCATCATCAGCAGGGCACTGTTCAAAGATGAAAGTAAAAAACAAACAAAAGAGTATGACATCCTTGTGTCAAAGTAAATGTTGAGAAGCGTCGTGTAGGAAGAAACGAAGGGTTCGCGTTATGTTGGCGTTACCTGTGCTCCTGCGACAACAAAATAAAAGAGGCAGATATGACATCGAGAGCAACAAGCGGAAGAGTGAGAGTCGAGTGAGAGATGAGACGGTTTGTCGTTGTTGTTGATCACTTGTTTTTTGATCAATTATGGATCGGTGCTTGGTTCCTGGATCCAAAGGCTGATCACCCTGATCACTGGACAGAACGATTCGAAGATTACGTGAGATGTGAAAAGGTCTCAATCTCATTTGCTGTCAGTTGTCTCAGACATACTCTCCCACACTCACACCACCATCCAGTTGAGGCCTGATCTGTGTGTGTGATCAAAACAGCGCCTGTCGAGTGGAATCGGTCATTCTCTCTTTGTTCAGGGCGTCAATGAGCGTTCACACCTCTCTTTTCATCTTTCCTGGGTACAAAGAGAGTTTTTTGTCGGATACGAAAAATCTACAAAACGGCGACATAAACAAAGGAGGGAAGGAGAGGGCGGAAGGGAAGGAGAGGAGAGAGAACCGGCAAAAAAAGAAGGGTTTGAGTAACTCTATCTGTGTCGACTACCCCGTTGGAGAAAACAAAAAAAGAGGGACAGAATAACGAATTCCGCATCTGCTGAGTGAGCGTATCTAAACAACGTTCGCCCGTCATTCATGCTCGTCAACAACCTTCTTCATCTCTCTCCTTCATACTCTTACTCACACGGACTGACATATGGGTTCTTTATGAGGGTTATGGTATGCAATTTTTGTTATTCTTGGACAACGACAGGGCAGCTAAAGCAACTGTGACCATTTTCAACAATGAGGGTCGAAAACATAAAGTACACAAAAAGAAAAAAAAAACAAACTCCGGAAGAGCTGTGCGACAGAAACTGAGAATGAAAATGAAAAAAACAGTGAGCAGCGAAAGGTGGGGAGAGAAGGGTAACAGAGAGGTAGGGAGAGGGAAGGGATGTCAACAAAAGGATAACCGGATATGTTTGGCTGAATATGTTTTAAAGTAGATAGAAATAAGGTATTGAACTGCCAAGGAAAAAAAACTCAAAGGAAAAGAAAAGGGAGATGGTGCCACGAAGTGGACAATCACCCTCGTTAGTGTCCTTTTTGTCTTTTTTGTCACTTGCTCTCGCATTCTCTCTCGTCCTGCCCCTCTCCTAGTATCGAGTCAAAAAGGTGGACGATGGAGAGGGTTTAGATCAGAGTGGATTGGGTTGGATTGGGTTGGGAGAAGTGGCAGGGTCAGGGTCGAAAAAGATCACAATCATGAAGACAAGAGGAGCAGGATCTTCGCCCAGGAGGATCATCGTGAGAACATATACACGCCCATTCTATCTTTTCCGAGTATCTCACAATTCTCACAATGAGTGTATGTGGGTGGGTACACTTGTCTTCATAACGCCAAAAAACATGACAGCCTTCTAACACGGCCAATTGAAAAAAAAAAGGTGGGATCAGACCTCTACTTTCCCTTCATTTTTTTTTGGCCTTCTGGCACCGCCTATTCACTTGTCATGTGTAAATGAGGGTAACGAATTGAATTTCATCCAACTGAGACGGTAGCCTTTTGCTGTGGGAGTGGCTCCTTCATCCCCTGGTCGGTCGTAGAGGCAAGAAGAAATTAAAGTTATCGCTACCTGGCGAATTTTGTGAACCCTTGCAGAAGTTAACTTAACATTGAAAATTCAGGAACCGTTCACATTTTTTTTGTCCCTGCTTTCTTGCAAATGCTGTTTGACTTTGTTTTTGTTGTTGGTCATTCTTTATTTTGGTTTGCCGCTTTTTCTTGCCCGAACGTTCAATATCGTTGACTCTTGATGCCGAATGTCGTTCACACGATTATCTCCCATAAAAGTAGAGTGAGTTTTATCAACGTTCATGAAAGATCGCCTGGTTGTTATTATCATACCTCACTTTCTATATCTCACTTTCTATATCTCACTTTCTATATCTCTCTCTCTATTTTCTGTGGCTGTTGCTTTTTTTTGTCTGTGATCTTTGTTTATTTTACCTGCCGCTGCAACATTTTGTTCATCGAATTCTTTTTCCCACTTTTTTTTTTCCCTTTATTTTGTTATCTGAGCGCGACCACACGTAGGCGACGCAACCTATCACAAAATCGATGACAAAGAAACATGTACCGGCAAACGAGGGGTCTTTTCGAATTGTTGTTGCCCAAGAAAGGCGTCGCAATAAAGTGGTTTGCTTTTTTTTTTGTTGCTGTTGTTGTTGTTGTTGTTTTCGACTGTCGGCGTGCAGTATCTGAGGCGGGAAAAAAAAATTGTTAATTTCCCCTTGCCTTTTTTATGCACTATTTGCGTGGCAGGGCAAAAAATGAAGGGCGAAGACTATTGGAATAGGGCAGGGTTAATGAGTGTGGAGGGGTCCAGAGAATGGAGGGGGGGTTTTGGGCGATGAGTAAAGTAGGAGGAGGAAGAGGGATGGTAATTGTTGTCAATGCCGATTTAAGATCGCGTTTTCTTAATCTCATCCATCATTCTATTTTTCACACGCTTTTTCATGCATTTCGAATTTTGCAATTTTAACTTGTCAGGCATAAAAGAGGAAAGGGTAAACAAACAAAAAGTGGTGGGTGCGTTGTGCTCGGATTGCGCTATTACACTTCTCTTGTCGGGAGATCTTAATTTGAGATTCGAATGAGAGAATGATAGAGAAAGCAAGGTTGGGGAGGTTGAGGAAGAGGTTGATGAAAATGATTTTAATAAAAAATAGGTACCTCGTTTCCAGAAGGAGGAGTGGATTATCGTAATGAGAGCATGAGTACAGAAAAAACAGAAGGGTTGGTGGATGGAGGGATGGGAACGAGGAGGGACAGACGGGGAGGAGTTAAATGCGATGAAGATCATATTCATGCCAAGAGCGACAATGCATGGGAGCCGGCCGTTTCTTGCACTGATTGATATTTTTTATTGGATGTGTTATTGTTAATACTGTTTGGCAACCAACCCAGGGTAAGACTGAGTGAGTGAGTGGGTGTTTGCATTGTTGTTGTTTTTTGTTGTTTTTTTTTTTTTTGCCTCCGCTTTGCCAAACTGCCCATCCGTCCGTCGCTGCCTTGTTTGCATGCAACCACAAGAATAAAAACATAGACAATCCAACCCAAAAAAATTGTCATGCATAACTACAGCCCATTTTTCTTGGTTAGGCCTTTATTCAAAAAAGCAAAAAAAAAATAAAGCTCACTAACCTTTCACAAAGTGGCTGGCCCGACCAACTCTCTCACTTCCAATTGGACCTCGACGAAATAAAGTACATTGGCTATTCATTGTTAATTGTTTTCTATTTTCTTCTTGAGAATGTTTTCCGCGGAACAATTGGATATACTTCGATTGGTACGTCGACCTCCAGGGGAAGGGGGAGAGGAGAAGGAGGAGGAGGAGCGAGAAATTTCTTGACGCGAGAACAAGAAAATTGATCAGAAAACACCCATTTTGACAGGAGATGAAGAAAAGGACTGAAAGAAGGATGAAAACATACGAAAAGGAAAGGTGAGGAGTCGGAGGGGGAAAAAAAAAAGGCAAACATGGATGTGGCACTGTATGTGTGTGCGTGTGATCAAAAGAAGAGAGTACATGTACATGCAGAACACAAACGCAAATACAAACACAGAAAATGATTTAACGTGTGCGCAAAGGCGGTGCAAAAGTGTCCACCTTCTGCTTGTCGCATGTATCACGTTATGGCCATTAGTCTCCTGCTTTTTGGTACCTTTGTAGCTGTAGTTGTTGTGGACCCAACTTTTCCTTGAAAAAAAAGCTGTTGATGGCATGAGCTCTTGTTGAACTTTCTCTCCAAGCCGAATTACGAAAACTCAATAGTTTGTCGCCGTTGTGCGTGATCAACACATCAAACAAAAGGCTAGAAACGAGGGGGGATGGCCAAAGGCCTGAAATCAAGGGTAAGAAACCCCAGGAAGAATGACGGAGAATTAGCAGCGAGTTGCTGGACAGAACGGAAGGGAGGGGATAGAGTGAGAGGAGAGAGAGATAGTGTTTTTTTTTGCTCACAGTTGTTTTTTAGACCTCTGTTTCGCAGCCTCCAATCGACGACCAATCCTCTCATTCAGCTGCACTTGCTCTTCTCTTTCGTTTGTACGACGTTGGCAACGTGAATAACTCTCAATGTCAAAAAAGAGGGAGGTCATTGAGGACATGCACAAAAACAGGTTTGCCAAAACGAATAGTTCGGATGGAGCCAATCATTTGCCACTAATTACAGTGTGCAAGATTGCAATTACTGTACTTCCTACACATTTTCGCCAGTTTGATGGTAAAGCCTTGATCAACCCCATCGCCAATAGTCCTTGAGAACGAACCTAAGGTTTCCAGTCAAAAACGTTTGAACATCGATTAAGCAACCAAAGCGAACCAAGTCGAGTCTTCTGGGGATTTGCTATTATGGCTGGACGCTGTGCATTATGATAATGTTGAATGCCTATGAAGATAAAGAGCTGTGGTTGGGGGTAGACTGTGTGTCCATGGCGGCGTCGGCATCGACTGCTGGTTTATCTGTCGGTGAAGCAGATCCACTATTCACAGGCTCGGCCTTGTCCTCCTGACCTTCTGCGGCTCCCGTCGTTGATGCTGCTTTTGGTGCTGGTGCTGCAGGTGGAGGTGTAGACGGTGTTGATGTAGCTGCAGAAGCGGGGTCAGTCTTGGCGGCAGCAACGTCTCCAGCGGGGCTCGTCTCCTTCATGTCCACATCCTCCTGTGCCCCATTCTCGCCTTGAGAAGGCTTCACCTCACCGCCAGCCTCTGCCTGCTCCTGTGTGCCGGCCTGGTTGTCTACCTCTGCCTGTTCCTGTGTGCCAGCCTGGCTGCCTTCCTCGGCGTTCTCCTCTGCTGGCGGTTCGGGAACCTTGCCTCCATTCTCGCGGACCATATCCTCAAAGGCCTTATCTTCCTTGATAGCATTCGCTAATCCATCAAAGTCGAGCTTGAGGTTATCGTAGAGGTGAATGTACTGCTGCACGCCGAGTCGGAAAGCCCTCCACATCCTTCCTTGGTCCTTCTCCTTCGCCTCCTCTTCCTTCTGAGCCAAGACTTCCTTATCCTTGTTCTGAAGTTTTCTTATCATGTCCTCCCGTTTTCTCAAACGCCCCACATCGTACAAGTACGAGTCCACATCTCGAGGGGGTTTATAGCTTCCGAATCCAGGCTCTTCCCATTCTCGGTCTGCAACCTCACGCCACAGCTCTGTCAAGGACGCGCAACCGAGTCTCTGCTTCAATGGTGCCATCTTTTCCGACAGACGCTTGCGCTTCTGGCCCGTTTGCTCAACTTTCTCGGCTGTCCATGAAGGCTTCTCAAATGGTTGACAGCTCTCAGCCTTCCATTGCACCTATGTTCACAAATAGTCACATAATATGTTAGTGGCTTCTCCACCTAGTGTAAAATGATATTTTCGCATTGCCATACCACACAAGTACTGTAAATAACTTACCCAGTTCTCATCATCCTTGAGTACTTCTTCGACCGTGCTCACGAAAGAAGAGTCGCCAGCCTCAAGTCCAGCCGCCTTCAGGTGCTTGAGGATTATGGGGCGGGTGGCCTCTGTCCATTCCTGGTCCTTGGCGTCCAAGATCCATTGCGACAAGAATGGCCGGTTAGGCGTCGTAATCTTGGCCTGTGCTTCTTTGGTGGCCAAGCTGTGGCTCTGCAAGTACTGGATCATAATCAAGAACTGGACAAGAATGTGTTTCCTGAAATACGGGTCCACAATCTATGCGGGCCGAAAGTAAGTATGTTTAGTATCCATTCCATTGTGTAAATGCACGCATGCGTACTGCTGTTACTGTTAATGGTATAGTTGGTTACCTCGAGTTGCAACAGCTTGGGGCTGGTAAGGAACTTTGGGAAATACGTGCTTGGCGGGCTCGTCTTGTCCTTGTTCGAGCTGTGTTTCTTCTTCTCCACGCTTTGGCTGGCTGCTGACTCGGTGGCTGGTTCTGACGTGAGCGCATCTGTAGCTGCGCTAGCCGCTTCCGCCCTTTGGCCACGAGATTTCTGCTCCTCTTCCTCAATTGACGCGAACTTGGCGAGAGTTTTGTCGATGCCTTCCCGCAGCTTGGTCATGTTGTCTGTTGAGTTGATGAGCAAGTTCGGGTTGTTGAAGAATGACTGGAGGCCCCAGAAAACAGTGTAGAATTGCGTCTGTGTTCTGGCAGTTTCATCCGGCTTATCCTCCTCCATCTGTTCCTTTGCGGGTGATCCTGCTTCTATAAAATAGAGAGTAGAAGTAAGGACAAATAGATTCTAAGTCATAGGCTCAAGACGATGGCGTGACTAAAATATAACATGCGATGAATCACAATACATACCTTGATCGACATCCATAGCTTCACCGGCGGGAACTCGAGAGTCATCACCCTTCTGAGACTGAGGAGTGGAAGCCAGCTCTGGAACAATCACGATATCGTCACTCTCGACAAGGGTAACGTTCTCTGTGTTGAATTCTCCCTTGAGGTTGACTCCTGATCGCTCAGTGATGGGAAACACGCTTGAGAGCAGCATCAGGATACGCCCACACAAAACCGTGTTCTTTGCCTTTGAAAGTCGTCGGAGGAGCTCGTTGCAGATTCGAAGAAACGACAATCCCTTTCCTTTGGTGTTGGCGATACCCTATTAATTTAAGGAAATTCTGCACGTTAACTTTTGTAACAAATGATCATCAGGTACCATTTACGACCCACCATGAAAAAATACCAACAACAGTAAACAGAACGCCACTTACAGAGGTGAACATATCCACACGCGATTCCAGATAATAATAAACTTGCTCGCCACACTCGACCGTCTGCATATCCAAGACTTCCTCCAGGAGATGGATGGGGGTCAACGGCTCGACGAGTTCGAGTTCCGAGCAGCGCAAAAGAAGGTCGAGGCATCGGAAGAGGGCATCCTTGAGTCGTTCAATGTCTGATCCCAGTTCGTTCTAGTGGTTGTGGGTGCCCATCGACAGGACGTTGAATAAGCGCGCGCGCGGAAAAGGTGCAGGAGTGTTTGGTGGAGTTCGTTAGCGGCCAATTTTCGTCGAATATCGATCCAGGGCAAATTTAATGAGGACGATGCGATGCATGTTGGTGATGGAGCCTGCCGCGACGACGACACCGAAGACGAATAGAAGGTGGAAGATGGCCTGTCCTTTTGTGGTTCAGAGAGTTATACCTGGATCGAAAAGAGCTTCATCTTGAAGGCACCCTCCAAGAGAGAATGCCGGTCGAGCACTCTGTATTTGCCGAGTTCGGGCACGAGGATAGACTTGACAGCAGCGTCCACGGCCGTGGTTCGGTTCCTGAACGCCTTGTCGTCGTGAATGTCGATTGTTATGCTCGTGTAGTCTTTTGTTGCAGTCAGGATGCGGCTGATAGCGTCTGCTGTGTTCAGCAGCGGCCCGAAGGGGGGCAAGCGAAGCGCTGAACTTGGCATGAGGTATGTGTCTGTCGTGTATATATTTGGGGGTTGATTTGAGTGTGGCGTTCGGTCTTGCGCCGTGAAGATGGATCCGATTCTTGTTGATTAGGGTTGTTGTTCGAGTGGCGGCGGTGGTGGCAGCTGATTAGTATACAAGTCGTGAGGGTGGCGATGGTTGTAGGCAAGGGATTGTATTGTTCCTGTTCTTGGATGCGTGTGTGTGTATGTGCGAGTGTGGAAGAGAAGAGTGAAGAAACACATCTCTGGGGTGGATTTTGGGTGGCGTCGAACCCACATGACTGCTTTCGACTCCACCAGGTTCGAACAAAAGAAAGAGCTAGTTGTCATGCATCATTCACCCATTCAAAACAGGACCAACACACGCGACAAGACCTTCCCCGCACTATCAAAGGCGACGCTTCAATAGACACCTCGGATAGGTATAGGCTATTCTACACCATAACCATGAGCAAGGGCAAGGAATTCATCGTCAGCTGGGACGACCTCGACGACGACGACCTCTTCGACGAAGACCCTATCGAACCCAGTCAGGGGCAGTCTGCTCCAGCGAAGGATGACGCGACTCCTACAGCAGCAGCTGTAGCCCCTGCGCGCATCTTTCGGAAACCCGAGTCCGCCAATTCGACTCCCACGAATGAGCCCTACGTTAGCAAGCAGGACCTACGGAACGAGAACAAACAATTGAGCACTAGTAGCAGCAACATCAACACCCCTGGGCGATTCCGCTCTGTCTCAGGAACGAGTGAAGGCTCCGACCATCATACCGATAGCTCCTGGAAGGGCGAAAGCGATTGGAGGAGCAATCGAATGAGAACATCAAAGCCGATACAGCCTGTTAAAGAGGACTTGAGGGATGCCATCAGAACTATGACACGTCAGATGAAGGATCTCGAATCTCCAGGAATTCGCGCAACAAAGTCGATCAGAACACCTCAATCTCGTCCATTGGAATCCGGTATCACTTTGGTGGCGATTCGTACCAGTTCGGACCCCAAGCCGTCATCATCCTCGGGCCGACCATCCGCTTCGGACGTGATTGCAGCACCACCAAAACGGGACAGTTATCGACCGAGGAGTCGCTCCGGGAGTCGCTCAAGAGGCAAGGAGTCCAGGAGTCGCAAAAAGTCCAGGAGTCGGTCAAGGGGGCGGTCGTGGAGTCGGTCAAGAAGGCGGTCGTGGAGTCGATCCAGAGGCAGAGCAAGAAGTCGGTCCAGGGATCGATCATGGGACAGAGAAACGTCGTCGCGACATAGAAGTAGATCAAGAGGAAGGAGTAGGAGTAGAGGCAGGCGGAGGAGCTGGGAACGGAGTAGGAGCAGAGATGGGTATAAAATCATAGGGAGAAGCAGAGACGATGACAAAGATAAGGGCAAGGACAGGGATAGGGACAAGGACAAGGAGAGGAACAGGGATAGGGATAAGGATAAGGATAAGGTCATGGACAGAGGTAGAGGCAGGGATAGGGACGTAGACAAATGGAGGACCTCGAGTCGGAGTAGGAGTACAGATAAGAGCAAGCCCAGGGGCAGGAGTCGAAGCCGGAGCGCTCTACCGACCAAAGCGGAGGAAAAGTCTAGCAGCAGGACAAACAGCGTGTCGAGAGAAGCCATTTCAACGATCATATCAACATCACCGAGTTCGCATATAGCTGCCCAAACATCAAACATCACCACAATGCCCACCACCACATCAACCACTTCGTCTTCTCTCTCGGCGTCGCTTTCCGCTCGTCGCTCTCCGGCCGACCAACTCATTGCCCCTTCCACTTCGTTACCAAACACTGTGCGCAACAACTCTACAACACTAGCACAAACGACGACTCTTAGCAACATGGAAGCATCAATAGACTCCTTGGACTTAACTCGACCAACTTTACGGAATACCACTACCACTACCACTACGTCTTCCACCTCTTCACCTGTCACTGAACCACTTCAAACCACCGACCCCGACCTCGCGACCGACCTCCAGGGCTTCACAACATCGACCAACATCAAGGTGGAGCCAGAGGACCCTCCTACTCTGGCACAAGCAGCAAAAGCATCATCGCCAGAGGTGGCTGTGAAACAAGAGCCTCTTAGCTCTGAGGACGCCACCAAATTCCTGCCTCAGGCATCTCAGCCAACAATACCAAGCGCACCAGGACTAGTCAACCCCATGGGAGCCGAAGTAGGGGCTCAGGATCCTCACTACATTGTCATACGTGTCAGCGACGAAGGTGACTTCAATGATGCTCGGAGAAGCGTAAGTCTCTTAGACTGGCCCCTTTCCAGCTTTGTGTTGCACCAGCAGTGATATGTCCCATATGTCCCCCCATTAAGCTTGCTGTTCCTCTCTATCATTTTCTTTGTTTAGAACATTTGGAACACCAACCCAATGTACAACAAAGCTCTGCGGGAACTCTACAGCGTAGGTCATTCATGCATGTTCCGGGGTTAGACTATGCGAAAAGGTTATGTCAAGCCTTGTTGTTAATTAATATACTCCGCATGTCTTTCTTTATATTAGCCGACTTCACAAGTGTTTCTGATCTTCACTGTGTTTATGAGCAGTGAGTTCTGCGGGATCGCCAAGATGGCATCGGAAATGATGTGGGTGGGTGAACGAACCATCTTTGACAAGTCAAACCTGAGGCAAAAGTTCAAGCTCCAATGGGTCGCCTGGTATGTTAATTTAGCTATTCTTGAACGTGAAGTACTACTACTTTTGCCGGAATGCGTGTCTAACCTTTTCTTGCTGTTGTTGCTTTTGCTATCATGTTGATAGTTCGCGCGTCTCGTATGACAGCGTCAAGGAGTTTACACATGAGCCAATCTACAAGATCATTCGCAAGAATGGATGTGAGCTTCCTCAGGATATTGGAGGCGGCATTCACAAACTGCTTGTTGAAAACCAACCCGAGGAAGAACCGTAAGTCTCGACTATAGTTCTTTCTCGAGTCATATTGGAGAAAGTCTAACTGTGTGATATCTAACCGCTTATCGTTCCAAATTTATTTGTTTTAGGCAACCAACTCTGGCCTTGCAAGAGGATGACAGCAGTGCGCTCGATATTACTGCTACGAGTTTCAGTCAGGATATGCTCATGGGTGAAGGCGCCAATGCTCAAGAAAGTCCGACACTGCATCTCAACTCACTGTTTATGGACACTTCTGACATGGATGTCGATCTGCCAGAACCTACGACGAATGACTTCCAGGACAAGGACAAGGACGAAGACCAAGACAAAGACGAAGGTGATGTCGACTCTGACGAGGAAAGGTAAAAATAGCGCTGTCATCTTACGAGTCGTCTGACGGTAATCGCGAGCTCATGCATGAATCGAAGTTTGAGAAGCTAACACGTTTGAGTTTTGTTATTTTTGCATTATGTAGTTCGTCCATGGATCTGGACTCTAATCCAAATACAGCCGCCGATTTCATAGAGTCCTCATCTCCAAAGGCCACCCTTCTCCACAGCCCGCATACTCGCAAGAGATCAATCTCTGCCGATGGGAACGACGACCTGTCTATAGAGCGTGCTCTTGCCGATGAAGAACAGAGACAATTGATCAGAGACCGCTCAATGGAACCAACTATCGAGCGCACCGATCGGAAAGCGGACGACGAAGAAAAGGAAGGGGAGAATAAGGACATGGAAAAGGGAGAGGCTATTTCCCGTCGGGATGTTTCTCCAATACGTGCAAAGTCACCCAGAAAACTCGATTCACCTCCACCTTCAATTCCTTCAAGGCGCTGGTCGCCTTCGAGACGTCGATCGCCTCCACCGCCTCAAATGCGATCCTCTCGAAGGAGATCACCACCGCCACCAACATCATCATCCCGGTACTGGCCCCCACCACCACCATCGCTTCGAAGGAATCGATCCCCTCCACCGCCCCGTCGAAGACCGCCACGTCGCGGATCTCCACCTCCACCACCATCACATTACTCTCAGTCACCTCCATACGAACGATCGGGATTACCAGCGTTTACTTCTTCCAGCTACGGCTTCAGGTCTCCGCCACCGTTCCCGCAACGATCCAAGGATCCTCGAGATCGATCCGCGTCGACATATGTGTTTCATTCAGGAAGTGGACCCAATTATCAGCGCGATCGGTTCAGTAATGCCCCTACGGACCCGCGTCTCTTGGTTAGCCGTAATGCTAGCAGTAGTGTCGTCCCGCAGAAGCGACCCTATGATGAACAGAGCGGATCGATGGAGGATGATAAGGGTACTATACTGACAGACGCAGTGGACCTTCCGGCTTCGGTCTTCCCTCTTGAGGACGACGCCGATGATGGTATGGGCGGTCATTTTATTTCACCAACGCAGCCAATCAATCCCTCGGCCACAGGAGCATCATCGTCATCGTCGTCATCTGCGGCGCCGGGAGGCCCTTCTTCATCCACCTCTACGACTCCTTCTACGGATCCCCCTATCCAGATCACGAGCATCACGCTGATCCCTTCAGGGATGTCCAAGAGTCGACGCAAGAAGATGCGAAAAGAGGCACTTGCTAAACCTCTAGACTTTTAGAGCTTTTTTTACGACCAGACATTGTAATACAAACGCCAATTTTTTCACATAAAATTAAATGTGCTTGGGGGGTTTTTTTTTGTGCTTGTAATTAATGAAATGTGCGAGAATGAAAGGTCTATGTGTGATGGTCAGTTTTTTTTTTTTTTTGTAACGACTGAACGCGACTACCACTGAGAGTTGTTGGCCATCAATTGGACGACTTCGGGGATTTTGGTCTTGTGGATGAGCATCATGCGGCGGGCGGGGGCAATTCCATAGTCCTCAAACGTGTTCTTGGACTCTGCAACCGTTGGTGGCGTCGTCAACTTGAAGTCCTGTGTAAACTCGGCAAACTGCTGCAGCATTTCTTCCTCTGGGTGGAAAAAGAATGTCGTTGGCTCCGCCTATTTTCAAAAAACATCGCAAGAAAAAATATATGTGGTGGGTGAGTATGATGGCCGAGTTTGTCAAGAGCGAAAGATCGTTGGAGGATGAAGAGCATGACTTACGGTCTTGGTCTTCTTCTTGGTGGGCTTGGGAGCCTCGTCGTCCAGATCGATCTTGGGAGCGACTTCATGGTATGTAGGCGCCATCAACAAATAGTACTCAAAGTTGAACGGCAATCCCTAAAGTAATTTACCGCAGTACGAGTTCAGGATGTTAGTCACTCTATAGCGACAAAGCCTCACTCACAACCCCACCTTTCCAGTATACAACCCAGTGCCTTCGTTTTCATCTTTCTGCCTTACCTCGTCAACAGCCCACTTGACTTCCTCAAGCAACATCCTCCACATAGGAGGTGCGGTCTCAACTGGCATATTAATAAACCTCTCGCTCAAAATCAACCCAACCTCCTTCTTGGACCCGGCCGCCAAAAGCTCCTTCAATTTGTTATGCAGTCCCTCATTTTGCTTCGATTTCGTAAACGCATAATCCCGGATCTGAGTCATCGCTTGGCTTGGCTTCTGCGTTGCTGGTGCTCCTGTTCCTTCTGATGTAGCGGGAGTAGGGTGGATATGATGAAGGTGTTGGTTCATGTTGAGGACGGTGAGGAGGGAGTAAGGGTCGGACTCGACGCCGTTGACTTTGATGGTCGTGCCGACGTTGGACTGGGCGACGATGAGGTCGGAGAGTTCTGAGAGGGCAAAGAGGATGGCGTCGCTGGCAAAGTATTGGTTGAGGAGGTTCTTAATTGCGTGGAAGTCTATCTCCTTTGGGTCAAAGAACTCGAAATCGACGTTGATGATATCCTAGACCAAGGAATGGAACAAAAAAAACCTCCGGGTTAGGATACAATAGACGCTGGTTTTGTGATGTTGTTGGTTGCCTGTGCATTGGTGTATCTCCTCGTCCGTCCGTTCAGCTTGAAATGTAAGCTGCCATTCCCCAATGGCTGCCTTGCTCAATAGTTTTCCTGGCGCCGGTGTATATCTGTCCTAAAAAAAAAGAAAGCAAGGCATGTGAACGTTCAAGAAGGTTATGAGTGTTACCTCGCCATCAGAACCGGAATCATCCTCGTCTTCCTCGTGGCTGGCCATTTCGACATCCTCGGGATCGCGTTTCTCAGTTGCCTTTCTCTTGCTCATGGTGATGGTTGTCGTTTTTTGTTGTAAAAGTAAGGAATGGTAAAGGTGAAAGTAAGACAAAGAAAAAAAAAAAAAAAAAAAGAAACGCTAGGTCGAAAAGAAGTCACGATAAACATCTTGTCAGCTCAGGAACAAAAAAAACAACAACAACGCGCTTTACAACATCTTTCACACTTTCCACGGCCCTCCTTGACCTTCCTTGACCTTCCCCCACCCTGGCACACGACACCCACTTCTCACCTCCCCTCCTCATCTACTCTCTTTTCCCACCCTATCTGCCTCTTGGTCCTCCTCAAGTCTACTGGTGTTATGAAGCAGTAGTATAGGTGATAACAAGTGCCGCTGTTGTGATTGTTACTGTTGTTCGAGGTTCTTTTCTGTTGTTTTGACCACAAACTGACAGCTCCTCTTTTTATTTTCTTTTGTTTTAGTCTTGGATACTCGATTGTGGAGGCACCATGGATGCAGGGGTCGACCAGTTCCAGCAAGAACGCGTTTGGCGGTACTGGAAATGGAATGGTTGAGTCGGGATCGTCTTTTCCGAATATCGGGATGCATGCTGATGATGGTCTTTTTTGGGGGGGGGGGGGGAGTGTGAGTCTAGTGACCATCGCCACTATTTTGAGTCGGCTGCAACGAATTTCTTTTTACGTCCGCAAAGTGTCCCAGAGAAGATTGCGACGATTTCCTCGAGTCGCTTCCGAACAGAAACAAAAATACTGCCGGGACTGCCATATGCACTTCGATCGCGATGGTGTTGGCGCGGAAAACATCGCAAAGATCTGTCAGGCACAGCTACAGCACCAACGTCGCAACCCCTCCCCCCCCCCAAAAAAAGGTCCTTGCCAACGCCGCAGGAGCTCAAGCTCAGCTCCTCCTCCTACCTCTCCTGTAGGTGCGTCTTCCTCCACTAGTGACAAGAGCAATGCCATCCAACGCAGAGGGCCTCTAGCCGATGAATCACTCCTCCAACAAGCTCAGAAGATATCTCGAAGGTGCACGTCGCTCAGTAATCGGGACTGGCGCTCCATCAAAATCTAGGGGGTCCCTTAGCTTTGGTATTCTGGTGCTCACATGTGACTTTTTCATGCACCAGGACTGTTTATGTATGACATTTATTAATACTAGAAGGTCAATTAGATCTGGAGGTCGTCCAGCGACTCGTCGATCTGCTTGAGTTTAAGGAAGACGTCGCAGCCGTACCCTTGCAACGAGACCAAGTGCATATCCCCGCCAAAATACTGCGCATAAATCCTCGTCAATGGCAATCTAGAAAATACAATAAAGAAGACAGGAAGAACCATTGTTAATTCAGAGCAACAGACCCAAAAAGTGCAATCGAAATAATTGGTGGAGAGGTTTCCTACCCAAAACCAAGACCAGCAATAGGCCCTCCCAAACCGGTCTGCATGGCTAGCCGGCTGACTCCCTTGAAGATGCTGTCAACGCCGTAGGGTGAGTCGTTCTCCGGTGAAACGTCCGACGAGGAATCGTTCTCGTTCTTGACCGTCGTGAACGAGTAGTCAAAAATCGCATCAAGGTCCTCCCGCGAGATTCCTCCACCATGGTCCCGGATCCGAATCGTCACTTCATGTTCTCCTTGAGCGATCGTGACTTCCACAGGCGGATGGCCAAATTCGTTCGGTCGCCTGGCCTCATCCTGGTCGTCATCTTGGTTCACAATCACCACACTGTTTCCTGACTCATGGTTCGTAGGGGGGTGGTGTTTGTCTGGTCCGGTTCCGTGAGGGTTCAGAGCCGATCGTCCCATCCTTTGCGAATGCTCCACAGTCGCACGAACTGAGTTCTTGAGCAACTCGCAAAGAATATACTCCAAATGAACAGGGACATATGTGAACGTGGTGTCAGTCTGTCCATTGATCACAACCTCAGGTCTCGATCCATAGTTGACATCGCAAAGTTCCTGAACAAACGAGGCACACGTCCTGATCAAGTCCGCTGGGCGAAGCTGTGTATGGACCACGCCAACAATATCGTGTGGGATCTCCACGCTAGACATCTCACGCTCGTGTCTCTGCTCCCTCAAGGAGATTGCCTGCTCGGCGATCAAACGAATTCCAATACGCGCCCGAATCATGTCGTCCAAGAACCGTTTGATGTCCTCCTTGGTCATGTACTTTTTGCACTCCAAAAATCCTATGAGATGAAACCATTATGATTATGTTAATCAGATTTATCAAGACGAACGTTGAAGTATTGCATAACACACATAAGCAAGCATGCGTAGGTCACTAACCTTGGGAGAGCATGGGAACGACATCAGCGTGGGACTCAACAAGTCCTTTCAAAAGCGACGCAAATCGATCCAGATCGTCCTTGTCTCGAATCTCCTCGGGGCTTGCTGTAATTGACTGGAAAGAGTCGTAGTACAGTTTGTAGACCTGTTTGATGTAAGGGTTGGTGCCGACAATGAACGGTAGCTTTTGAGTCGCTTTGATCAGTCTTGCCAGCCGAACAGGCAACTCCTTGCGCGCATACCGTGCCACATCCAGGTTGATTGCGAGATCTCCGGCGGCGGTGTCCTGCTGTAGTTGATCGTGGCTCGGGGATCCTGACCGTCCAAGACCCAAGAGAGTTTTCAATGTCACCGTCTGGATTTCTTGGTTGGCATACTATTGGTTGTTTGATTAACGCAAAAAAAGAAGTTGGAGAGTAAGTAAGCGACGAAACATCGTCCTCTGGAGTTGTTTGATCCACATGGAACAGGAAAAAAAATAGTGTTTGGGCCTACACGACATACCTGAGTCACCTTATCGTCATAAAACGAGACGACATCCTCGGTCTCCTTTTGCTCAGAGCTGGTGGAGAGTCCTCGCTTGGATCCTGCAGATCTTAGGGCCGTATTTGTTGCCACTGAGGACGATATACTGTTGTTCCACGAGGGTTTCGCTGCGATAAGGGGAGTAGCGATGTTCCGACCTGTGAGTCTTTGTCCCATGGTCGGAGCTTGGAACGATAGACTGCGATTTGAGTTTTGTGCATAGCTGTTGGTGTTGCTAAGGTGATGGTTGGTGTTGTTGGTGCGGTTGGACAAGAAGGAGGAGGTGATACGACGAGACGTGAGACTGATAGGACCGTTATTGATGCTATTCTGTATCGGAGAAGCGGTGGCGGTAGCGAGTGATCGTGAGGCTGTGACACCATGAGGATGGCGCCAGAGTGGGAAGGATGAGCAGCATCGTGCCTTTGGGGCGATGGCCAGTCGTGAAGCCATTGTGTTGATGATGCTGTCAGAGAGGGATGGAAGGAGTAGAGAGATGAAGGTTGCTGGAAAAGTGGTCTCGGAGAATGAGTAGTACAGTGGTGATCAAAAAAAAGAGTAAGTGTGAATTGTCGGTGGGTCGTGGGAAACCTGCAGCAAGGAAAAAGAGAGCGAGAGTACGAGAGTAGAGAGAGTGAGAAACAGTCTAGGGCGTACAAAAGGAACAATGGAAGCAAATGGTGGATAATGAAAGAACTGCAGAAAAAAAGGCGTGGGAAGAGAGGGCGGGGGAAGAGAGGGCGGGGGAATGAAAGGACGAGGAGGACGAAAAAAAGAAGAGAAAGGAAAAGAGAAAGGAGAAGAAAAAGGAAAAGGAAAAGGAAAGGAGAAAGGAGAAGAAAAAGGAAAAGAAAAAGAAGAGGAAAGGTAAAAGCAACCTTTCTTTGCTTAACGAAACGGCCAAAAAGTGGTCACTCAATCCACACGGGAAATAGGAAAAAAGAATTCCGGGGTACTTACGATCCAGGCCTAATGCATCTTTTTTTTTTATATCTCCGTCTAACATGCACACCATCGTTCCAATCCATCCTCCCCCTCCCTGCTTCTTCTGCCAATTGTCTGTACTCTTTTCTATTCATATACGATTTCCATTGCTTTGTTTATTGCAATTGTCCTTTGCCAACGTTGTCCGTTCGAGCAGCAACATACCCTAGATTTTTTTTTGCTCCTTCTACGACGACCACTATTTATTCTTTGATCAAATATCCTAAGTGAGACAGATAAAGTGATCAGTCAATATTCGTCAGGGTGAATGAGGGATGGGGACATTATCTATAGTGTCCCATTCTCTCTAATGTCTCTTCTCTCCTCTCTCCTGTCTCTCCCTCTTTCTCTGCTCACCGGGCAAAGGCCTGCGAGATTGTGGTACACATGCAGGAATAGAAATAGAAAAGTTCTTTTTGTTTTATTATTGCGAACAGAGAAATTAAGAAAGGTAGTATGTGTGGAATATCGCGCCTTCTATTTTTTTTTGATGGGTGCGGGGGAATGGGGTTGTTTTTTTTACATGGTAGGAAGGCGAGGGAAAGGCTGGGGGGCCGTGGCAATGGAAAGGCTAGATAGAAAAGGAGGGGGTAGTGAGCAAATAAAAGATTATGAACCAGAGCTTATGAATCGCTGACAGATCGGCGGAAACTCAATGCTCCAAGGATGCTGTTGCGCTGCGATGAATTCCGCTTCACCTTGGCCGAATCTCCTTCAGCTGCCACCATAAACTTGCGCGTTCCATAGGCTGACGACACTGGTGAACTGGGGACAACACCCGCATTCGCCGCCTTCTCACTTGGCCATCCCTTGCGCACCATCGCTGCAGGACGAGCCGAGGACATCGATTCGCGGCCGGACTGGTTCGATGCAAGGGTATCACTGCTGCCACGACGGACCGCCATACGGTTACCGCTGCTCTCCAACGAGTCGCCCGATCCACGACGGCTCTCATAGTGAGGAGGAAGAGTCATCGTCTTGTCCATCACAGGCGTACCCAAGGGCGAGGGCGATCCGCTTCGCGAGTTCATCAGGTTCAACATCGAGACATCGTTGATCGACTTGCGGAAGCTGCGCCCACGGTTCATGCGCTCGGGGTTGGCAGCGGCAAAGGCGGCATTCATCTCCAGCTCCTTGACCTTCTCCTGCAGAGTGTGGCGCTCAACCTGACCCTCCAACCAGAGCTTCTTGGTCTCCTCAAACTGCTGGCGCATCACGTTCAGCTCCTTCTCAAACGAATCGCGCTCGTGGCGAACAGCGTCTATCTCCATCACCATGGTCATCTTGGTCGACTGGAGGATCATCTGCTGCTCCTGGAGCATCACAACAGCCTCCTTGGAATCCATGAGAATGTGCTCCATGTTGAGCGTCTTGGTCTTTTGTTGCTCAACCTCGTTCATCGCCTCCATGACCGATACCTTGGCGTGGACAAGCTCGCTCGTAACATGGGCCAGCTCCCGCTCGGCTTGGGCAAGGCGGTTGTGAACATCGTCATGGCCGACGTTCAAGGATGAAACAGACGAGGCCTTTGTCTCATCAGTGTCCATCTCATCTTCCGAGTGTCTCGACCAGCTGTTGCTCGAGCGCATCTTCCCGTCCTCGTGGGTAATGGTGCGGGGCGAGGACATCATCGATGTGTCGCTCATGACCGAGGGGGAAATGGCGCTCATCATCGAGGCCCGGTTCTGCTGACGCTCCATATCGGCAACCTTCTTGCGCAACGCACCAATCTCCTCCAAGTGTACGGTCTTCTCCATCTTGGCGGTAACAAGTCCCTCGGTGACTTCGACGTGATCCCTTTGGAGTATCGAGAGTGCCTTGGCCAAGTCCTGAATCTGCTCTAGCAACATGGCGTCCGAACCGTAGGTAGTTGTTCGGGTCACGATCACTGGCTCTGGCTCTGGCTCCACAACCTCGTCCTCACTGCTCTCCTCACTGCTGGTGAGGCTGCTGCCGCCGCCGACTCCCAGGAGCAAGCTGGCCGATGATCCAAAAGAGGCCGCGATCGAAAGACGAGCGCTAGCGCGGTTGGTCTTGGACTTTGTCGCCTTGGTCACCTTGGTCTTGGTCTTGGTCTCGGCAGTCTTGGTCGAATGGCCAGAGCCGAAGCGATCCTTGAAACGCTTGCTGGTGACCTCGCCGGCACGCTTCTGCTGATCCTCCAACTCGGCCAAGTAGGTCATGGCAAGGGCGTCCAGTCTCTCCTTGGAAATATCGGTCGAAAGGCTCATAGCATCCCGAATCACCTCGCCGGCATTATCCTCGTAAATGTCGTACAGCTTTGTCGTCAAAAGTTCCAGCAAGTCCTCGAATTCCTGCAGCTGCATCAGCTTTTCTTCGTTCTTCTTGAGGAAGGCAACGGCGACACGCATGATGGTCTCAGGGGCTCCTTCAGTAAAGACCACGTCGTACACACGGAGAACCAAGGGCAAGGGATAGGTATAGGCAAAGAGGGAGAGGAACCATTGGGAGGCGTACATGGCGGCGTTGATGGAGTGGAAGGAAAGATGGGCGTGCAACATGGGGAGGTGCTCCGAAAGCAACGCGGAGAATTGGTATAAGCGAAGCTGAAGCCCCTCCATGTTCAGCGTGAACATGGTCCTCATGTCGTATGTCTCCATCAGACGGACAAACACACAGAATGCCTCCTTTTCTTCCATCTAATAAGAATCATTTGGTGGCAATAACGAACTTCAATTAATTAAATGGCCAATGGATATCGACTCGGAATTGCAATTTCTGACATGCATCGAGGAAAATACTTACGTTCATAAGCAATGGTCCAACCAAGAAGCCGAGACCCTGGCAGTATCCGACGTGGGGGTCATAGAGAGAGTAGGCCTTGAGGATGTTGCGAAGGCTTTCCTGTCCCTTGCCTCCCTCCACCTTGAACATGTCGACCTGAGGGAATGTCCGGGCGAGATCCCGTTGAATGATACGCTCATAGGGTGAGTGCTCGAGCAGGAGCTTAGTGTACATGGTTTCGAGATATGTCGACGAGGCCTGGGACATGGACTGCCAGATCAAACCACGCAGCTTTGAGGGGAGACCC
This sequence comes from Linnemannia hyalina, assembly GCA_019671135.1. Taxonomy (NCBI): domain Eukaryota; kingdom Fungi; phylum Mortierellomycota; class Mortierellomycetes; order Mortierellales; family Mortierellaceae; genus Linnemannia; species Linnemannia hyalina. The sequence continues at coordinate 836,423 of JAHRHY010000010.1, forward strand.
TGGCGAACACGGGCTGCCAACAGATGTGGGAGCTTGCTGGCGACTGCATTGTAATCCTGAACGAGCATTCCCCAGAACTCCCAGTCGATCTCATCGTCACCAGCCTCAGACTCCAGGGCCTTTGAGGGCGAAGATGACATGGGTGCGACAGTCTCTGAGTTGGGTGCGTTGAGTGCTGAGGAGTCGGAGATAAGTCGGTGAAGAGTGTTGAGGTTTCCTTTGAGGACGTTCGACTCGATACATACTGATTTGGGGTCGGTGTCCAAAAGGCCGTTCTGTCTCTCCAGTCTGGCCAACAAGAACGATGTCGAGTCCTATGGGAGTTAACATATCAACGTTGAGTTATAAAGCCCTTTCCTTCGTTGAAGTGCTACATCTCGAATTGGAGTGAACATAAATCACAAAAGACATGGAACCAAACGAACCTGTGGAGGGAGGCTGTTATTCTGTTCTTCCAACTTGTGCAGAAGTTCAGAATCAACATTACTTTCGGTGCGGACGCCTTTGATTCTTGCAAAGTGGTTCTTGGGCTGGGGGAGCAGGAAGCCAAGGGTGGTACTCCGGCTTAGCCTGGCCCTATCAGCAGCGGCAGAGGATGAGGCAGAGAGGTAGGTTGAGGAAGAGAAGCCGAGGCCGACCTTACTGGTGAGGCTGGTCTCCTCAGTCGAGGCGTTGTCGAGGATATCGTCAAGCATTCTCTTGAAGGCTGCTACGTGATCTTCTTCTTCGGGCTGTGTGGAGAGTGCTGGTTTTGAGGGGTCTAGAGCGCGATAGAAAGCACAAGATAGTAAAAAATAGAGCGGGAAATATAGAACAGGGAGAGGTCAGTCGGGAAGTGGATAATTCAAATGGGTCCCGGTGTGTGTCTTGTATGCAGCTCCCCCTCCCTTCCTTCCTGGTGTGCTTGCTTCTATTAATCTCTAATGTATCGGCGTCGCACGGTGTGTTTCCACTGTCAATGTTGGTAAATGACAATGGATAAATAGGTGGGTGTAGCACGGAGAGAAATGGCTGGGGTTCCTGATATTGGATGCATGCTGCAAGGTATTGTTTGCTAAGGTAAAATGAGGACCCACGAAGACATAGGCCGCCATTGACTGACTCTCTCTTCCCATGTTCCTCTCCTCCTTATTTCTTGATCCTGTCACACATTTATTATTCGCACACGCGCGTGCCGGAAGGAGACAGACGCGTTGAACTGTGTCCTGTACTGCAATGAGAAAAACCACTCCAGAGAGGATTGATAGCGGATGACCCTCAGGCACTCCTTTTAGTTCAGTGAAAAAGAACCCTGTTCATAGAAGTGCTAGTGAAACAGCTCATCACCGGACTGTACTCATCTCCCTCTTTCTGTCTTTTTTTTTACAAGTTGCCAGGGTATTTCCCTTGTCGTTGTGTGGAGTGGGTGGGTGTGTGTGTGTTTCTCTGTGGTTATCAACCCACTTTTCTCTCATTCACTTCCTTTTCTGATCTGATGTACCGGGTGGAGTCAAGTAACACAACAGATACCCTGAGGAAGTGGTGACACTCCTCACTCAGGTACAAAAAGCTGTAAACAAACAAACCCCCAAACCGAACTGAACTGAACTATATAAAGAATGGTGGTGGTGTTGATTTTGAGTCGTGAGTGTAGGAGAACAGAGAGAATGTTGCACACGAGTCCCGATAATACAACATTGTCCCCGGAATGAATGCTGGTGGTGGGAGGGATGTCTTATGTCACTTTGTCTTTCGAATGCCTCCTCAAAGTGTGGATATGACCTTCGCAACCCAATTGAGAAAAGGGAAAGAGTGACAACTTACAGAGAAAAGGAGCAGAGGGGGATTTGGTGGAAGGGGCATTGATGGAGACCCGCTTTGTGGGCGGGGGGCTGTCTGGGACAGACTGTGTGGGTGTAGGGGGGGCCACGGGCGACTCTGGCAGTGCAACTTCGGCCATGATGGATGGTATATAGAAAGAGAAAGACGGAAGGGAAGCGAGGCCAAAGTAAGGAAGGGAGGAAGAGGAGATATAAAAAATGAGTGTGCTATCGGAGATTTATGAAGGAGAGAGAGAGAAGGTGAATAAATAACAGGCGGGGAGATATGAAAGAGGAAGGAAGGTGATCAGAGGCGAGAGATGATGATGAAAGGAAGGAGAGGAAGTAGAGGAGGGAAAGGAATGAGGGTATGTGTGTGTGTGTGTGTGTGTGTGTATATGTTGGGGGGGAGGGGGGGGGATAAAAGTAAGGGAGGAGGCGTGAAGGAGAAGAGGAGAAGAAGCGAGAAGGAGAGAAAGAAAGAGAGAGAGAGTGAGGAGAAAACAAAGCGAGAAATAGAAGGAGATGGATGGGATGGGATGGGTGGTGTCCACAAGCTTCAAAAGCAAGAAGAGAGCACCAGGGCAGAAGAAGAAAGTAACAGGGTAGGGAACATGAGACAGAGGATAGGAGAAAAAGAGAAAAAGAGAAAAAGAAAAGTGCTCACAACACAACACAACAAAAACACCCGCTCCTCTTTGCGCAAATCCACTCTGAATGATGACCATAAGCAACATACACACTCACTCATCCACCTAGTCTTTCTTCTTCCTATACTATTACTACTGCCCCCAATTGCTAACGACAGACACTATCATCTCGATAGGAAGAATAAAAGGAAGGATGGGGATCGATTTGTTCATAAAACGAGCCTCAATGAGTCGAGGAGGTTTAAGAGGAAGATTGTAAGCAAGTGAGAACAGGAACATCGCCCCTCCAATGGTCAGCATATCATTAACATCCTGTCAGTTAGATTACTGTCTTTTCGGTATGTGTATCTGTTGAATGTTTGCTGCTCAAAGTACTGTCCACTTCTTCCTCTTCTGACCCATTCATACATGCTCACCTTTAACTCGTCCGACTATTTTTTATTATTTTTTTGGCTCTATCATCGATCTCGACCATTCATCTCACTCTCTCTCTCTCTCTCTCTCTTCGGTGCTCATTTCTCTTTCTCTCATTTTTCGTACTGTGTCTGCCTGCCCTCTTTCTCGCACCCATCCTCGCTCATCGCTCTCCTCCTCTCGTCATCCCTTAGTTCACGTTCTCGTCCTTTTTTTGTCCTCCTTGCATATCTCCCCTGGTGCAGGAAAAAAAAACGAAGGAAGGGGGGATCCTTCTTAGTTTTCACCACATCAATAAGCAAGGGAACAAAAACAAAAGAGTGACGTCCAAACCGTTCGCAACGAACCATACAAAAAAACCAAACGGCGCCAAACGTTCAGTAATGAACAAGAGAAGACACACAACATACCAATGATAAGAACGCCATAACCATGCATATGTTCATCCATCTAAGGAGAACCATTCGGAATGCATATTCTTCTTTCCTCCGTCCCCGTCCCCTTCTTTCCTCTCTCTCTCTCTCTCTCCATGTCTGTGTCTCTATTGGAGTTCCCAGAGAGACATGAGATGGGTGCATGAGTCCCACGCACTAGTCGTTTTTATATATATATATTTTTTTTTCGTTCTCCTTCCGGGATTAATGCAGAAATGCAAACAAAACAAATAGCACATACATAACTCATAGTTTTCCCTCTCCCTTTCTCTCTTGCATGTCGATGTCTCTCTCTCTCTCTCTCGTTTTTTTTTTCTTTTTCGCTCGTTCGCCGTTCTTGAGGTCCTCTCCCTCTGTCTCCTTGGCACCCCTCTCCTTCTTTCTCGTCGTCTTCTGTCTCCCACTATTCATCGTCCCCTTCCGCACCCTCATGTTGATCAGAGACAACGAGAGGGAGGGAAGAGATAGGGCAGCATTGTTCACAAAGGAGAAGGAGAAACAAGGAGGTTCAAAAGAAAGGAAAAGCGTGCATCAGGGCAGAACACACAACACGACACAAAGAGAGGGAAGAAACAAAAAAAAAACAAGGGACACCAACAACAAAACACGCACATAGATAAGTGATCGTCAGCGCTCAATTGAAAGAACTCTGTTTTAGTATTTCAATACTTTAAACAGGGTGGGCGTACATACGAAGATGTACCAGCTAACCCAGCTCGGGAATGCATTCTGACCAAAAACAACAAGATGGGCGAGCCGAGAGTGTGAGAAAAGAGCGAGAGAGCGAGAGAGAGAGAGAGTATGTGACGAAGAGGATAGGATGAGATAGGATGTGAAAGGGGAATTTGAACTAGAATTAGCTATTGGACACTGTCCAGGTTCTCCCTACTGCCTGATGCCTACTCTCTCGCTTTCTCTATGTCCCCTCTCTGCCCTCTATTTTTTTTTTTGACCTCCTACAGTATGTACTGTACTCCTGCGCGGTGACACAGAGAATCGGGACACAGGGAAGACGAAGAGGGAACCAGCACACAAACAACGTGGCATGAACAATGCGCATTTGTACTCATCAAAGAGGCAAAAGGGAATGGGATGGGCTCGATTTAAAAGACGAGAGCAAAAATATGACAGGTGAACAAAAAAAAAAAAAAAAAAAGAGAGAGCGCGGGTGAGCGTACGAGAGTGCGAGAGCATCTACAAAAACGCAGGGGACCCCTCATCCCAACCCCATCCGTCAGGGCGCTGTCTGATGCCGTCACCTCTTCTTGGGGGCCTTACATTTATCCCCTATTTCTGAGGTCTTCATCAGGCAGCCTCCAACCCTTATTCATAATCGCCGCCATTTTCTTCTGTTTCATGTTTGCCAGTCATCCACAACATCAACTTTTTGTCTCAAAACGAGTGCCCCAATCCTCGATTCCACACACTCGCCAACCCCCCTGTGTCAGTGTGTGTGTGTGTGCCTTATTTCTTCTTTATCCTCACACCCCCTTTCCTGTCATCCCCCTCAGTTTTTTTCTCCTTCTTCCATGCTACTCTTTTTGTCCTCTCGCCATTGCTCCATCCTTTGTTCCCGCATTTTATCCTAATGTCGCGTCTAGTGTTCATTCCTTGCCATAAACTTTCCTGATCCAGTCTCCAATGGCTAATCACAATTTGACCGATATGAAACCTTGCGAATAGGTCAATGTCTAGTGCACTTACCCCTGAGTGTTGGAGGCTGTGCGCGCGCGTCGTCGTGTTCGTGTTCAATACTTCAATACACAAAAATGTAGGGGAATGAGATATGAGGTGGAGGGAGAAAGGGTGACGTGTTGTAAGGAAACAGGCGGGAAAAGAGAAAAAAAAAGGGGGCGTTGCTTTCGCGCGGTCTTGGTGCAGGTTTAAATGGGAGGATAAGTCGGTGGCGTGAAATGGGGAATACGCGAGGCTTATTAAAAGTGGAGAGGGTAGGAAGTGGCGAGAGAGGTATAGGGAGAAGAGTATATCGTTGAAGGAAGGAGAGGGGTATTCGGGGAAATGTGATGACAGAGTATGTAAGAAGGAGGTGAAAGGTGATGAAGGAGTGAAGGAGTAAGCGAGAGAGGAGGAAAATCTAAAGAAAAGAGATAAAGAAGGGGGGGGATATGTTGGACTTGTATTGTAAGCGAGTCGTGAGGGCTCCCTACAAGGGTCTTTGTGATGTATTTCAAGGAGAAAAAGGGCAATGGTAAGAAGGCGCGAGAGGAGAGGAGAGGACAGAAGAAAAGGAAATGCAGATTGTACGAGTAATAAGGAAATGAAAGGGACCCTTGAGCGCGCGCGGGATTGAGAAAGGGAGCTAGGCAATTCACTGCAATCCTTGTACTGTCTTGATGGCTCATTCTTCTTTTCTGGTCACCCGTTCTCGCTTCTTCGCCTCTTCTTCGCCTCTTTAGTTCCCTGTCATTATCACCCCGACCCTGACTCTTACCCCCTCAGTCGCCCTCTCAGGTTGGATGGCCACTCTCAATTCATTTCTCTCTCGCACGCGTCTGTGCGTGCTCCGGATCGATCGGAATTCAGGTCACTTCTTGGATTGACTGCATCCACTCAGGCCCTTGAAGGGTGCTACGGCAAGCTCCTTCTTGGAACATCACAAGAAAACATTTCCTTGATGCTCTGGTTCCATCATGATCCGACATCAGCATAACAACAGCAAACAACACATAGACACTGACCTCTGCTTTCCTAGGAAAAAGTTCGACAACTCTCTTTCTCATATGTATTAGCCTTCAAGGCGCTACGAACAATAATCTATGGCGCGTCTGTCCGTAAACATAAAGACGTGGCGAGGAAGGAACAATGGAATCTACAGCAACATAGACTGGGAGTATTTCAAGGCGATAAAATGATGTAGAAAAGTCATCCACAGCTGTTCAAACCTTTTGTGCGAATATTCCATATTCCACGCAACATACAAACGGTCCAGTACGATGTCCATCATGTTCATAATATGGAGTACAGCGATGACGACCCCTCATGACCAGCTTTTTGGTCCACGTTCCCTGTGCCAAGTCGTGCGCGTAGAGAAATGTACACGTGCTACAAAGTTCACGACAATAGTCCTACATCGTGTGCTGTTGCTATAATACTCGCGCAAGTCTCATTAGCAAAAGTATCAACTCGATCCTATAGTAGTAATCCATTGTCGGAAGAGAGAAAAAAGGAGGCTCAAACCCGACCGACGCGAGAATGACCCATATTGTTTTTATTGTGCAATCAACCGTGACCATAGAGCCCGTTGTGCTGCTGCTGCTCCAACAACTGGTTGGCCTCCATCTCGCGTCGAGTCCGCTCCGCTCGCTTGAGCTCAAAGACCTGGTCCATCGCCTCCTTGAAGCAGTGGACGTTGTAGTCGATTAACCCTTGCTTCTCAAAAGTCTCTGCCCTCAGCAAACAGATCAATGCAAGGTACTTGTTGACTTCCCGAAGGTAGAGCACAGTGCCGTTGCCCATCTTGATGACAGAAAAGGCCTCGTGATTTCCTCCTGACTGCGCAGGCTGGTTGTTCAGGGATCCTGCCCGACTGCTGTTCGAGACAACTGCTTGAGAATGACCATGTCCTCCGCCGTTCGAGTCTTCATAGTCATCATGGCCATCCTGTTGATGAGTCCAATCATCTGATTGGTCCTGCTGGTCGTCGAGGTATCCTTGGCTCTTGGCTCCAATCGCTGCCCGTCCATAGATGGAAGAAATGTCGATAATCACGTCAATCATGTCACTGCAAATCTCGTACGACTGAGAGTCCACTGGGGAAGAGTCTGTGGCAATGTAGATTTTCGAGATCACATCAAACAAGAACGCCTTTTCAATGCCCGAGTTCTATGTCGATATAGAAGGCGAAAGGTACAATGAATATTAATAAACTTTTCCAGCATGAATCATAGTTGCGGTCGTTTGCCGCTTTGAAATGACGATGGGTCTTTGTAGGGTAAAGAAGCAAAGATCCGGGACATACCGCGCAAAGAATGTTGAGCAAGTTCTCAAGTGTGGGCAGCTGTGGGATGAGCTTTTGGATAACTTTGGAAAATGCCTCAAAGATGGAGTGGTCGTAGATGGAAGTCAGGTAGAACGCCAGTTGCACATTCTCTAGTCCTGCATCCGCAAGCTCGTCCGTTGTAGTCTGTTGGATGTCTCTTTGGGTATCTAAGAAAAACAAAACACGGGCAGCATGCCATAGAAAATTAGTACTCGAGAAAGCACGTAATCATATCGTCCTTTGCGACCATCGACTCCTGTAGAATTAGCGTACCAATTTTGTAGTCTTCGGACAGTCCATCGACCTTGTGGATAAAAACTTCAAATGTAATGTTGGGGTTCACGCGGTAAGCAGCGACGACGGTAGAATGAAGCCTTGCCAATGCCTCCATGTAATCGTCCTAATGTCAATATTGGCAAAAAATAAACACGAGGTTAACAATGACCTCCCGTGTCCTTCCCGTTGCGATGCTGATTTGATCAAAAAAAAAGGTATGTCCATGCTCTATATCCATGCTGTAACAGCCAAAAGTACCTGAGAATCAATGACAAACACCAGGGCTCCAACTTCTCCAAAGATGGCCGTTGTGTCGAAGGTTGGGTCGAAAAAGTCCATCTGTCCAGGAAAATCCCAAACCTGAAAGTCTATGAATGAACTATCAAATGCCATTTGGAGTGTTGTCGTCATGAGTACAGGTTAGCGTGGGTCTAAAAATGGTTACCCCGATAAAAAACCTTGTGTATCTGTATGCAAAAGGGCATGTTGCATGAATTGCGTGAGAAAGCAACGTACTGGATGTTGTCCTTGTTGATCTTGGAAGTACTCTCAAGGAACAGCGTTTCCGTGGGCGTCATCTTGTGGAAAACCACGCGCTGGATGCTGGACTTTCCGCTTCTATTGTATCAATCCGGTCAATGAAGCATAACATAATTGTTTAGCTCTTTTGCTTATCCTGGGTACCGTTATCCACGAGTTGTTGAGGGGGTAGAGTCAAAAGTAAAAACGAGTATGTGTCGTACCGCCTGAGGCCCATCAGCATGAGTCTTGGACGCGACTCGCGATCCTCATCTGCCAAATCATCTCCATAACTATTGTGCAGGTTGAATTAGGATTGCAAAGACTGGTTAGCTTCACACTACGTCCAAAGTCGGGCTTCTTGTCAAGCGAACGAATAAAAGATGCAATAAAATACTTACATAGGGTCGTTGTCACCGTAATCAGAGTACTGGACAGATGTAATAACAGGGGCAAGAAGAAACGATTGGGGTGGTCAGTTGGAAGTCATTGACTGTGCGGAGAGAGTCAAGCTGGTGGAACAAGTTGGGTCGAATGCCGGCATGATGTCAGCAGGTCCCGAGTAAAGTAAGGCGAGTGTCGTTGATGGTATAGGCGTTGGTGTGAGCAAATTCATGAAAACCAGGCGGGAATATGTCCCTTACCGACATGGTTCTTGCTGCTTGTTGCTGCTGTTTTTGGCGCTGTTGTTGTTGCGGAGTGGTGCGTCGAAGGAGGGTTCAAGTGACCAAGCAGTGAGGGCAGGAGTGAGTAAGAGCGACCGTGTGAGGGCGGGAGGGTGAGCGATGAAAATAAGTCGAATGGACCGAGGAAGTGAGTGTGGTGTGGGTATGAGTGTGGGTGTGTGAGCAAACGACAGTTCAGTTCTCACTCAACCGTCCAATGGGGCAGTCCAGTCAAGGAGACAAGCCACCTGCACATCCTCTCCCTAGTCGCGTTTGATAGGACAAGAATTTATTACGTTTTTTTTATGGCTCCACCGAATAACTCCTCTCTCTAGGACGACTTGCTGTGCTTGACATTGACGACAACATGCGGCACCAGACCCCACTTCCACTCCATCATCGGGCTCTGTCCAAGGTTCTCGGCGCGGTTATAGCACACCAACAGCGTCACCAAATACGATCCCACCGACGCGCCCAAGTGCCAGAACGCATGCAGTTGAGGGTTGCCCAGTCCAAAGGGCAGGTTTTGCATCGCATCGCACAACCGGTAGTCAATGTTCCAGAACACATACGCCGTCAGCGCAATCGTTCCCGTCGTTTTCCACATGTGGCGAATTTTCACATCCTGGATATCGGCGTAGATCTTGACAATATGCGACATCACGACAAGGACCATGAACGCAAACGACGACTGGAAGACAACGAACGCAAGCATCAGGTCGTGTGGGCCAGCACCGACAAGGACCACTGTCGTCAAGAGGCCATAGAGGGCAATGCTGACAGGAAACCAGACTCCGTACCGGCGATAGGACCGGTTCTCGATGCAGCAATAGGCCAATGCCAGGATGGAGTAGACCATGGGCACCTCATCCAACATCTGTAGGGGGAAGAGTAATGTCCCGTGGAAGGCAATTGAGCCTAGACCGACAATGGCGATCGATCCAAAGGTCAGGAGGAACCGCTTCTCGAAGGACGCATGAAGGTAGACGCCGACAATTCCGACTAGGATCATGGCGATCGACGAAAGCGAGTTGAAGAACTCGGCGACATAGTAGCTGATGTCGTAATTGTTCTCACACCAATCTATCATTATCATAGTAACAAGGATGATGTTGAAACATGGTAAGCAAAGAGCACGTCTATTATGGAATAAGGAAAAAAGGGGGGAGTGGAGAAGGTAGAAAAGGAAAAGAAGGGGGAAAGAAAAGGACGAACGAGATAGGATGAAGAGAAGAACAGGGAACAGATAAGGACACCAAAACGCCAAGCCAAGCATGGCCTGCCCCAGAACTACCCCAGGACAAGACGAGACGGGATGAAAGATGGGCCGACAATGCTGCAAGCAATTGATGGGTCCTTTGGTTCAAAGAGAACAATCCTCTGCTCTGCATCTCTCTCCCATTTGTTGAATCTTCCTTTCCTTCTCGACAGAGTGGACGAGGTCGAGAACGGCATTTTCTGCGTCAACGGTCGTTCACCCAAGTCTCTTTCCCCTTGTCCTGTTTCCTCTTTTTCTCCTTTGACCCTTTTTCGTCTTTCAATCGTCCTTTTGTTTTCCCGAGGGTCTAATCGCAAAACAATGTCCCGAATCGAGTCCATCCATGCACCACTTCCACACCTCGACCCATTGACAAATTGGGGGGTGATCATCAGCCCTTTCTTTTTTTTTCCTTCTCCTTTCCTGTCTTCCGCAGTGCTTCTTGAAATTCATAAAGAGCCGCGCATATGATTGAGCCAATTCGTCCCATTCATAGGTGCCTGGATGACGATGGTATTGCTGCTTTGTTGTCTGTTTCCTGTTGTTCTTGTTCCATCGACTGCGCTTGGCGTGCTCTCTCTTATTCCTGGCTGTTTTTTTAATAAAATGTGATTTTCATATTCCCGCATGCTGCTGTTGAGGTCGTCATCTCCAACTTTTAAAAAGCAAAAAGGCTGATTTGTTGTACATATCGTCGGCACTTACCCACTAAGGCGTTCAAAAAAAAAAAAAAAAAAAAAAAGGTCGTCAGTATCGTAAAATCAAGCAATTGAGATTGCCTTTCTATTCTTTCTCTGCTCGTCCTATCCCCTTGTATCAAACAAAAAGCAAAAAAAAAAAAAAAAAAAAAAAAAAAAGAGGGGCGCAAGATTGTTTTACCTGAAGATGTTGGAGGTCCCCAGTATCCGGTTGGAGGGAATGAGGTGGCCAGTGTTGTGTTTGAATAGGGAGGTATGGGGGTATTCATTGTTTCCATTGCTGTCGTTCCTATTGTTGTCGACTTTGGCTTTGTTCTTGTTTTTTGTTGTCGATTCGAGGGTACGGCTGTATGGTGACACTAAGGAATCGTCGTTGGTGAGAGGGTGGAAGGTTGCACTGGATTGGGGTTCGGGCGTGGATTTGGGCGTAGTTATTTTTTTCTCGAAGGAGACTAAACGGCTTAAAAAATGAGTGAGGTGGGTATGAAGAAGACGTGTGGATTTTTTAGTGGAGGAATGGTGGCGATGTAATGTGTATGGTATTAAACAAGTATTAGGGAAGGAGGGTAGTTAGAGGATGAATGAATGAAAGTATGAAGGAAAGAAAAAGAGAATGCATAACGGACAGCCATGCTGACTTTATATATACGCGGAAGAGCGAGGTGACCCGTCCACAACCACTGATCCGTGCAAAAAAGGGAGACAGAAAAGAAAAAAAAAAAAAAAAGAGGCGCAATCACACGCATACATACTTCCTCCAGGTCTTGTGGATTGGTTAAGTTGTGTGTCAGCATATATCTGCGGCTTGACCTTGCTCGTCTGTTTAGCATGGGAGATCACTCGCTGCGGACTGACACCGAGGGAGAGCGAGAGGGTGTATGTTGCGTGCGAATGAGGAAGTAGCAGTTAAGAGCTGTTGTCTCTTATTCTATCGAATCACCTCCTCTACTCTCCTCTCCTATTCCGGCACACACTCATTCATACAATCAGGATCTATATGCTCACCCACCTCGTTCGTGCTATTTTTCCCCCGGGGCATGGAACAACAAAAATAACCGAGATTGGGCAAATTGTCCTTCGGACCCTTGGATCCGATGGATGTTTACCTTCAAATTGGCGCATTATTTGGGTACTTCTGCCATGTATCATGCGCACAAGGGAAAAAAACAGATGCAGCTGCTCAATGCATTATTGTTGTCGTCATAAATGGCTGACTGACCAGGAAGGGATCAGAGAGGACCAGAAAACCCCAAATAAATGTACGACGTCAAGGGACTTTGATTAGCCGTCCAAACTCCACGCAATGGTGTCACAATATAACTCGTGCTACCTCTTGGCCCCTTCCGTCATGGGTACCTGATTTCTGAGCATCATTGCTCAAACTTGTCGTCATCCTCATTACCATTGCGCATTCGAGGAGGGTAACAGTAGTGAAATACTTAAAGTTCCCCTTGTAACCAATGGGACAGCAAATGATGATGAGAAATACGAAATGAAAGACGCTTGATCCCAGCACTTTTCTACGTCGTTATTATTGCAAGATCTGGATCCCGACTTGAGACGATCGCTCCTCTTACATTGACTTTTTCACCACCTCCCAGAATGACTGCCTGTGCTTACCATGTCACCTTCGATCACAGCAAAGAGTTGAAACTCCTGAAGCCCCTTGGTCGTCGTCAATGACTTCACCGTACCCATTAAAAAAAGCTCACTTGAAATTTATCTAAAAGGTTCAAGGAAAATACCGTTCGCCCTAGCTCGCTTCTTCGATCTACCATTATTAGCAGCAAAAGCAAAGGTCAATCGCGATCCTTAATGCGATCTATTAGCGCTGCAATAGCGCAACCATGGTTCGATACCCATTTATCCAGAAACCCGGTATTGAAATGTGCAATAGGAGACGTCAGGTTATCTTCAATTGACAATGGCGATCCTGGTTGGCTGTCGTTCGTAGATAAAGGTTGCCTCCTTGATGGCGTGCGTTGATACTCTTTCTTCCCAAGCGAACCTCTTTTTGACACCGTGCCTTTTTTTGGTGCGCACGAGCCTCCCAGGGGTGGGAGTGTAAAGAAAGGAGAAAGTGTGACATAGTGACTGCTTCTCCAATCCAAGGGCGCCTGCTTGGGCGAACCGCTTGGGCTCATGTGTGTGTATGCGTATGTGTGAATGTGCCACCCTTTCTTTCTTCTTTTCTTCTTCCTCCTCTTTGCCTTTTTAACATCATTCATCCCTCTCCTCCTCCTCCTCCTCCTCCTCAAGCAGCATCCACTATCTACCATCCTCATCTGAGAACTCCCACAAAACAATCTCCTTCTAACTCTCTGTCACAAAAAAATACAGCTACTATGGGTCAAGTTAACTCCACTGAGGCTCACTCAAGCAGCCGGCCCACCATCGTCGACCCCATCCCGGCGCCTACTCCTCAGTCTTCCTCATTATCGTCAATCCCCTCGGTCGAAGACATGCGTAATCTGACCAGCCGAATCCTCGCCTCGACCAACGATGCCCTCAAGAACCTGCGTGAGAATATTCCTGCAATCGAATTGCCCGCATCCCTGTCTTCTTCAACTTCGACCTCGGCCGGATCTGACGCTGCTCACGAGGCTGGTATGGCTGCAGCGGCAACGACGGATGGTCTAGGTCTGGCCTCGGGCACCAACCCGGTCATGGTCATGACCTCTTCGAACGACCAACCCCCCATCCTCGTCTATCGGTCCTTTGGCGCCAGCGACAGGGACAACAGCGCCTCGGTCAAAGAGTTGATCAAGCTCCACTACTATCTCTCGGTCGAGTGGGTCAAGGAAAACCCGATGCAGGCTGCAATGGGTGCGGTGGCTTTGGGAGCTGCCCTGGTCGCGGGATCCATGGCAGTCAACGGTATCCAAGCCCATCGTCAGAAGCAACGACAACTCCGCGTGTTGAGGGGAAAGGGCGATGCCAAGCGCGAGGTCATTGTTGTGACGAGTGTGTCAACTCTTGAAGGCGCTTCGTTGGCTCTTTCGTTGGACCAGGAAGGGTTTGTAATCTTTGTGGGTGTGCCTAACCAGACTCGGGCCGATGAGGTTGAGCAGTGGGGTCGGGCAGACATCCGCCCAGTTATTGTTGATGAGGCCAAGGTAATTTTCGCTTTCTCTTCTTGTTATTGTGAACACAAAAACTCAAACAACGCACGCGCCTATGCTCCCCTCAGGCGATGCGGTGTTCCAGCCCAACGAAGACATATGCAAACATACACAAAACCCATGAGATATGCATTACGAAATCCCTAAATTGCTTACATTGTTACTCAACACTCTTGATTCGTTCTTTCTCTTCTCCCTGAATATAAGGCCAACCCGTTCGAGGAACTCGTGAGGGCCGTCTCTAGCTTCCTGGACCAGAACAACAGCGGCCTCCTCGGCATCAGCCCGCTCTCGTCATCATCCTCAGTCATCTACCAGGAAGAGCTCTCCTCCTCCACCGCCAACATCCGCCTCGTCAACCCCGAGCACTCTCTCAAGTCTGTCAGCGAAGCGGAATCCAAGCGTCGCCATCACGGCAAGACCGACACCCCACTTTTCCGCCTTGCGGCTGTGATTATCAACCAGCACTCTAGCCCTACTGGTTCTATCGAGAAGGTTGATATGGATCTCTGGCGCCAGGCTGTCAATACCAACATCACTGGAGCCGTCATTGCTGCCCAAACGTTCATGCCTCTGGTAAGAGATGAAGATAATGCTTACGTTCGTCATGTCACACAGACCCCCCCCCCCCAATTCCTCACCCCATGCTTTTCTATTTATCTTTTGCACGACCCTCTTTGTTAGATGAGACGCACATTGGCACTGGCAAAGCCAAGACGTTCACCCCGCCTCATCTTTGTCTCCTCCGCGATTACAGGCAGCATCGGATTTCCATTCCAGTCTGCCATTTGTGCCAGCCACCATGCTGTTGAATCCATTGCAGACTCATTGAGACGCGAAGTCAAGTCCCAGGGCATCGATGTTGTCTGTCTCCGCCCCGGAATCGCCGACCGCTCCTTCCGTAAAGAATGGGGCAAGAAATCCAGCAAGGTAACCACTCTCCTCCGTCCTCAACATCTCATCGCCCAATATTTTTTTCCTCCTTCTTCAACACTTTGTTGCCCACCCCTCCTGAACTACATCCCTTTCTCTTATACGATTCATATGGATAGGCAAGCGTGGGAGGTTTGGGATTACTCAACACCATGGACCCGACAAAGATCCTCAGGACAACCTTCAAGTCCGAGTCGACCACCGCAGCTCTCTGCGACGCGACTTATGATGCTATCACTAAAAACAAACCCGCGGCATGTGTTCGTGTCGGCAGTGGCAGTCTCTCGTACTCGTTTGTCGGTTGGGTGGTCCCCCGGTCGATTGTCGATTGGTCTCTCCAGGGTAAGCCCGTCAAGATCTACGCCTCCTCCACCGTCAAGGTCTCAAATTCCACCACCAATGTCCGCGAGGAGTAAAAACCAGCCAACGTTCATCCGAGCATGTCGAAGGGCGATGAAAGTGCAATTAGCAATTGTTACCAAAGAAATAAATGGCAGACAATGTGTGTGTGTGTTTTTTTTTTTTTTTTTTGTTTAGTCTTTTACGGGTATACACAGAATTAAGCGTCCTTGATGGTTAAGTCAGAAAGAACCTCATCGACCTTGCCCACCTCCTCATCGCCTTCCTCCGTTGCCCCAAGGTCAAGTCCCTTCTTGTTCAGGACAGCAGCGCTAACAATATCATGGAAGCTGAGGGTGCTCGAAGGGCGGGTGTTCTTGCCACTGGTCACAACAACCTGCTCAGAATCGCGTACATCCTCACCAGAACCAAACGACGATCCCGAAGAGGTCTGCATCTTGCGAATAAGTCCAACAGCACGGACGGCCTTCTTGAACGCAGAGCGGGCGTTGAAGTTCTTGCGGACACCGGGCAACAGGTTGACGCTGTCGGCGGGCGAGAGGGGGGTGACCATGTCCTGTTCGAGCATAGCACGGAACCAGGGGTGGTTCAAAGCCTGGGTAGCTGTGGGTCTCTTTTCGGCGGGGCGCACCAAGAGAGAATCAATGAACGCCTTGGCGAGTCCAGAAATGTCCTTCCAGTATTCCTCCTCATATTCGTACTCTCCCGAAATGATGCACTCAAACAACGACGCCTGGTCTAAAGAGGATAGGACAGGTGATTCACACGGAACATTGTTAGGACATTTGTCACTTGGTACCGCATGAGACATTCACCATCGGAGTCCAACAATGCACCAAGGTACATAACAAGCAAAATAAACACGAATGGTTTGTTTACCCTCTCCCCAGAAGGGCGTGTATCCACAGAGAAGTGTGTAGGCAATGACACCAACACTCCAGATATCGACAGGCTTGCCATGTCCAATCTGCTCCAAAACCTCGGGGGCAACATATCCGGGGGTTCCGCAGGCAGTCATAAGGACATCGTTTCCGCTGGTAAGGACCTTGCTCAGACCAAAGTCAGTGATCATGAGACGAGCATTATCGGTCTTGTCCATGAAGAGCAAGTTCTCGGGCTTGAGATCGCGGTGGACAATATCCATCTCGTGCAAGTACTCGACACCCAGCAGCATCTCGCGGACCAGACGAGCAGCATCTCCCTCGGTATAACTTCCCTTCTTGAGGAGCTGGTCGAAGAGCTCTCCACCCTCGGCCAAATCGGTGACCAGGTAGACTGCATCCTCGGTCTCGAACAATTCCAGCAGAGAGACGCAGTTGGGGTGTCTGACCTTGGACAAGATTGAGATCTCTGTGTTGAGCATGGTGCCTTTTCCCTGAAGCGACTTTTTGAGGATGATCTTGAGCGCATAGGATTTGCCTGATAAAGACGAAGAACAAAGGGGAATGATAGGTTGATTGAGTTGAGCAATGCAAGAATAAAAAAAAACAAGGGTAAAGGTGAAGAGACGCATAATAAAGGTTCACACGACGAACCATTCGCACGTGTCTCATCCTGCGACACAGCTACAGTCATCTCCTCTTTCCTTTCTCTGCTTTGCTGTGCCCCATCATGTCTCTATCCTCGAAAAAAAAAGTGTCCGGTTTTGCTTACCAGTCGATTTGAGCTTAATCTCCTTGACGGTGGCAAAGGTACCAACACCGAGGACGTGATCCGTAACCTCATAAAGCTCCAGCATGTCAGGGTGCATCCTGGGTCCACGCTCCCGCTCCCGCCTCCTCTCTGCAGCAGCGGTAGCCTTCTCTGCTGCAACTCTCTCGGCAATAGCCTTCTCGGCCGCCGCAGCCTCGTTCTCATGACCGTGGTTCTTAATCTTGTCGATAAGTTTCATCATTTTCGGTTGTATGTATATATGTGTCGTTCGATTGTCCTTTGGTTGCTGGTTGAGGGTGGGATTTTGTTGTCTCCTGGAGAAGGTTGAAAGAGTGCTTTCTAATTGATAAAGGTCGAAGAGAGGAAGAGGAAGAGATGGTTTAGCAGCGGAATCTAGTGAAATTAAAGAGCTTGAGAAAGGTTTTTTTTCCTTCGTAGCCAAGCGGAGAGGACAGCAAGAAAGAGAGAGCAGGAAGTGGGCCGAGGTGTGGTTGCGAGTGTCGAGTAGTCGAGTCCAGGTCCTGCCAATGGCGATAACGGCAAGAAAAGGCGCCTTCTTCCTCTTCGGAGGAGTCAAGTCTTGGAAAGTACCTTGAGTGATGAGAGACCGAGGGGATGAGTGTGTACAGGTGAGGGGCAATGAGACGGAAAGTAAAAAGGGAAAAGGAAGGGGTGGGTGAATGTGAAAAAAGAAAGAGAAAGAGAAGAAAGAAGAGAAAAGGAAGAGAAGGAAGAAATAAGAAAAGGGTGAAGAGAGAGGAACGGGACCATGAAAAAAAGAAAACAAACGCCGAGAAAGAGTGAGTCGTCCTTGTTTTCGTTACACTCTTGCAGACACACACACTACATTACAGGTCCGACAAAAAAGCTCTCACCATGTCACACAACTTCACCACTTCACCTGCTTCCTTCACACTCGCTCCCTTTGTCGTATTCCCTTTCCTTTTTCCTTTTCCCTTCCTCTGTCCATCTGTTCCCTTTCCTTGTTCCTTTTCATCTCGTTGCTTTTCTACGCCTTCATAAAACACCACTACCTCCGCGGAGGAAACATAAGAAAAAACAGCCAAAGTGGAATGAGTACATACCTCCCCCATGTAGGTCGCCATCACTTTCTTTATTTTTTATATTGCTCTCGTTACTTCCCTCTCTTACTCTCCCTTTGTCACCTTGCGTTTGTCTACTCTGCTCTCAGCACCGCCCTCTCAAACCTCCATGCATCCCGCCCCCCTCTTTTTTTTTCATGCGTCCCGTTTGAGTGGGCTGAGTGGGTTGAAAATATACTGGGATCCTTGGTTCATTTCTTCTTCTTTGGGGCGTCCTTTGACATACAAAAGTCCAATAGCTACCCCCTGACATACCAGCGATTGAGCTATTCTTGTCTTCTTGTCATTCCTCTCCTTATCCGGGGCTACTGTGGCTGGAACGAACATCCAGTTGAACAAGCAACTTGTGCACCAAAGAGTAGAGACAATCAAGGTCATCTTTATTTTTATGAAGAAAAGCCTTGTTCTTGCCTCCCTCTCCTCATGGCTGTAATTGCCCAAAACAAGACGTTTTATAAAGAGCATGGCAACTGCATGACACACACACAAAGGTATTTTTGGATAATGTTCAGGCACCGCTGAGCTGCCCGCGACACAGCCTCCTTCAGGTGTTCCCACCAAAAAAAAGCTATATTTGAGACATCCACCAAATATTGCAACAAAAAGGTTGTTTCGACGGCGCCCCGCACCCCGCAGCCGCAACTTAGATCGAACAGCCTCCAATGATGCAAGGTCACATGGTCCTCTTACTCTTTCTCTCTGCAACACATCTATCGTTATTTTTTGTATTTTATTTTATCTTCATCAAGTCCTTACTTAGTATCGATAAGGACCCTCCCAGTAAAGGACTCGGTTCATCCCCTCAAAGTTGAGCCAGGTAGTCTTGATGTCCGGATGGAGTGTCTCCAACCAAGTGACAAAGTCGGAATACGAAGTCACTGGTCGAGTCGATGGATCTCCGTCTTCCTCATCTTGCTCCCCTGCAACGCCCTCGTTGATGCTACTACTACTGCTGCTGACAATGTCGTCCGTTTCGAGGTCCTTGGGCAGTCGGCGATGTGGGTTGTCACGACCAAAGACACAACAGGGGATGATGGCGAAGGGTTTCCCGGCCTTGAGTGCCGCCCTCACAATAGGTTCTGTGGCCTGATCTGGATGGAGTCCAATGATGATCGATGCAGTGCTGACTGTATCCTTGTGGGTTTCCAAGAACTGATTGTCCAACATGGCTTGTATCCGTGAGGGTTCTGTCGCCTGGAGGGGTTTTGTTTTCACTGTAGGGATAAAGTCGGCCAGTCCATCAAGAGGCTTGTCGGCGTCCGGCTCCTGCTCCTCGGTGGCGTCCACGGTTGTTGGAGTTGATGCTGAAGACTCGCCTTCTTCCTGTACCGCCGATGCCTCCGAGCCGCCGTTGCCATCAATTTCGTTGCTGTTCGCCTTGAACTTTTCCAGCCACTTGCGCTGCCATTTCCGCATCCCCTTGCCTGGACGAGGCTCAACTACAGTAGACCGAATCCCTTGCCGAGTCTGCGGCTCCCACGACAGGTCTCCTCTTCCTCCTGCAATATCAAGCACTCCAGAGCCTGCGTTCAAGCACTGGTGTGTGAACGTGTCGATCAGCCACTTTGCAAAGTAGAGTGCTCGTTCCCGATGTTGGTTCTTGGTTGTTTTTTGGTGCGGGTCCGAGGCATGATGTGAGATTTGTCTCTTCGCTTGGATTCGCTATCGTAGCATGAAATAAAATGTCATTGTCGATCAGCACTACGCTCCCAAATAAATAAAGCTCTCTGGCATCCTCTGCAGGCAGAAACAAAAAGAAGCCATACTCACCTCGTTGACCCATCGCTTGCGTTCAGCTTTGAGTTTCACCGGATCAGTCTCATGCCAAAACTCACACACCTCTTTGCTGCACTTTCCCGAGTTGAGCCAGAACTTGCAATGCGGTTGCGAATCGTCTCCTCTCTGTTGCTGCTGCGATGCTGAAGAATCTTCCGACATCTCGCTGCTCTTCCTTTTCTTCCCTGATGCCTTACCTCCTCCTCCTCCTCCTCCTCCTCCTCCTCCTCCTCCTCCTCCTCCAGCTGCATTCTGCCCAGTAGTAACCCCGTTCGAGATCTCTGCCGATCCCGGGTTAGGCTCAAATCCATCCTTGCCACGCCAGAGTTCCAGGATATCAAAGTCAAGACAGTGCAACAAAGCCGACCATCGATTAGTCATCGACGTCGTTGATTTCTTTTTTTCGGAAATCTCAATGTCTCCAAAGACCTTGACCACGGCGCCGAGTTGTACCCTCCGCCACAGATCGTCCAGCTCTTTAAGAGAATGTGTCGGGAACCGAGCAATAACTTCCATACGCCTCTGATACTGTGTGGTCTGTGGCTGTCCGTCTCCTGTTGGATCGTCGATAGGAGCCTCAACGTACTCCCAGTCACTCTCCGTGGTACCCTCCGCTGCAGTCGCCTCAGATCCGCCCGCAACTTCTTGCTCAGCCGTGATGTCCTCGGAAAGCCTACTCTTGTGCCGACGACGGACCAAAGAGACGTCTAAAAAGAACAGCCGTCGGGAGAGTTTTCGCTTGTGGATAATGCGACCCTCCAAGTAATATTTCCGCTGCGGTTCAAAGCCCTTCTTGGCCTCGCCTTGCTTTGACGTGTCGGCTGTTGTTGTCGAGCTGGGTGTGGTTGGTCCTGCAGCTATAGAGCGTGCCTTGTCGGCGTCATTCAAGTCGCTGTCGCCATAGACTTTGAGGCCCTGACAGGCAGAAGATCCCAGGCGGATCAGCCTGTCAAGAAACTGTGCATCGACTTGAACTGGATTGGACATTGTCAAAGGAATGTGAATCGCCTTCGAAATCAAAGAAGGAGAAAAGAATAAATACACAAGTCTGAGTCACGTGCGCATAGTTTATTCACTGCGAAAAGATCAGATCGCGTTCAGGCACCACATCAAGGTTCTCGGGGTCGTTGCGCCTCTGGAGCTCCATGGCATTATCGGCAGCCACAACCTGGTGGACGTGCTTCTTTTGCTGGTCGGAATCTTCAACCTCTTTGGAAGCCATCGTCTGGACCAACCCGACTTGCTCCTCGACATGCTGCTTCGCATCCGTCAGTTGTGCTAGGATCTCCTTGATCCGCCGGTTGTATATCTCGCGGTTTTGAGCGGCCTGACGTTCCATCAAGGTATTCTCCTGCTCAAGTCGGTCGGCCTCTGTTGTGTTCTGGTTTATCTCCAACATCATCGCTTGAAGCTGCTCTTCCTGGCTCTCGGTGAACGTCTGACGATTGGCTGACTCCGTCCTTGCAGACTATAAATTCAATGACAGGATATGTAAGGCGGGGTGTTAGTAAAGAAACCCGCATGTTTTCAGTACCAAGATCACAAAAATAACGAGAAAAGAATTGTACTGTACCTCTTTATCTTCTTGATGCTTTTTAGACAAAAGGCCAAATTGGTACTCCTTGATGCGAATCTCAGCGTTCTTGTCCGCAATTTGGTCCTCCAAGTGGTCCAGGTCCTCCTTCAGAGCCATAAGCTCATTCTCCGTCTCATTGACATTTGTCGTAAACTGATTCCTGAGGGCGCCGACAGTTCGCTCAGCCTTGTTCTTGGTTTCAATCGAGTACAAACTTCCGGTACCAGAGATGGCATTGTCCAGATCCAGTCGCAGCTCAAAGTCCTGACCCCCCGCATGCTTACCGGATCTGGGAACGATTCCAATCTTCACTGCAAGCACATTGTACTCGGTGATCAAACGCTCTGCCTCGCTCTCGCCTTCCTGGAATCGTTTGTCGAGTGTCCGCTGCTCCTCCTCGAAATCGCTGACCTTCTGCTTTAGACTGTCCTCCTTCCGCCGCAACCTGTTGCGTTCCTCGATCTTGGTCTCCAAACCGGCACGAGTTGTGGTCTGTGTCCGAACAATCTCCTGGACCTCCCGCTTTGCCCGCTCAACATCCGACAGCTTGTGCTCCTTGTTGATAATGTTTTTCCTGGTCTCTTCATTCGCCATTCGTACTTCCTCGATCCTTGGCACTCCATGCTCAATGGCCTTCTTGAACTGCTCCAAGTCCTTCTTCAAAGTCTTCTGTTCCCCCTCCAGTGCAATCAGCGGTGACTAAAAATGTACAATAAACAAAGCAATAAAACACGCGTTAGCTTCAATGCCTAGGAACACTCCAAACACATGAGTTGTCGGGTTTTCGCCCAATTTCTTATCGATTAGTGTGACATACCACTTCTGCCCGAGCGGCCTCCAGTTCCTGTCGACGAGTATCGTTCATCACGTCAAGACTCCGCACCTCATCCTCTGCATACTCCTTGCGACGTTGAAAACTCTTGGCCATGCTCTCCTCGATATCCGGATCGTGCAAGTTGCCTGTCAACATCCAGACCCGGTACGTCTTTGTCAAATAGTGGTATAATGCTCGCTCTGGTGACACCTGTGTCATGTCCATTTTCGGGTCAATATCTCTGTCCCTGTTATGCGCGTTGCTCATCTGCTGTGCCTCCATCATCTCATTGTATTTGTCGATGATCTAAAATGTATCAATAATAGAGGATGGTGAGTCTAGGTTCATGTCGCCCTAGTCGTTCATGATTGATACAAAACAAAAAAAAAATGGCAAATAATCCTGTACCGTAATAACGTCCACCATCCAGCCGAGCATTGCCAGCATGTTGGGCCAAGAGTGCTGTGTTCCAACGGTATACAACGACGTCTTTGAAATGGAATCTGCCGCAGGGTATCTATATTAACATACGGCAAAAGTGAGAAGTTTTGTCCTGAACACATTCACGTCTCCTGCACGTCTCGAGCAAAACTCTGTCACACTTTTTCTTCTGTCCACCTTTACCTCATCGTCTTCAGCAATATAGGCACCTCTTCCTCAAACTTTTTCTGAAACTCGTATCTTGGCTCCAGTTTGAGGTATAGGAACTTGAAGATATCCTGGAAATCCTTGTTTGTCGGCTGGGTTAAGTTCTTGTTTGTGATGACATGAGGGTATCCGGTTTGCGTCAAGAAGTTCACGATGTGGAGAACCAAGTTCCTTTGAAATCCTTTGTCCTTGACTGGCCGCGGGTCCCGAATGTTGATGTTGTTCAAGAGCGAGAACCCCATTCCTGGGCCAGGTCCGTTCATGGACTGTCTTGGCGCGAAGCTGCTGACTCGACTAGTAAAAAAGTACAAAAGGACCATATAATATATGAGTCTAGCAGTGCAAAGCAAAGTGTCTTGGTGAGTCTTCACACTGTTTCCTGGCCACTGCCACATACCGGTTTCCGGACGTAGGTGGTCCCATGACACTGCTTCCAAGAGCTCCATAGTCGTCTCCAGTCAAAGGCCCCATAGGAGAAGGTCGTTGTGACATCATGACGGACGAGTTTAGAATACTGTTGCGATGGCCTCCGTTGATGGACTGTCGAAATCCAGACGAGACACTCCAGCGACTGTTGCCACTCCCAGCTCCTGCCGGGTTGTTGTACGAAGATGCGGATGGGGGTGGCTGCATGGCATTTGGGTAGCTTGTCATCCTTCTTGATGTGGGTATGCTTGAACTGTTGTTGTTGTAGGGTGTCTGCGGTTCCTGGTGATTCATGGTTTAAAGAAAAGCAAAGTAGATGGAGTACGCGAATTTCTTTATTTTCGTTGAACAGTAGTAAAAAATTGCGTGACTGTCTTCGCGTCTCTTCAACGCGTTCCCTTTCATACGGTTCCGTTGGAATCTTCCGACGACGACAACAAGCTGTCAAAAAGATTAACAAAGGGCTTCCTCGTTAGCCTCAGGAAAACAACACTTTTATAGAAAGAACAACGGGATCAATTTTTAAGGAGCCGGCACTAACCTGAACTGCTTGAGCAAGACGCATTGACCGCCGTTCTCCAGGTCAATATTGTATTGATACAAATAGCCATCCGATGTCGCCACCATGATCTGTGGAGTCGTCCTAGGAACCGAGTTGGAAACAACGAAACTACCAAGTTAGTCATTAAGTTCTGATGTTTTGAAACAGATACTCCGAACAATAACCTTCCAAACTTACGAGCTCAATGCAATGACACTCTGGAGGCCTGACGTTGGCAGCTTGATGTAAGCAAAGTCGCGAGATGGCTCAAAAATCTCCGTTATGGCTCCTGGAAGGTATGAGCCAACACTTCCTGCGAGATTCTTTCCGATGTTGAATGACTGCCGGCGAATAATAGAACTATTATGTAACAATAAAATATCATGAATGTTAGCGTTTGTAGAATACCTTTCGTCTCGTCAATGAGACAATGACTAGAGCATTGACATGTCCATACCTCATTCCCGAGCCCTTTTCGGCTGAACCGTCAATCGAGCCTCCATTTGATCTGTGACCATCGCCGGGACGATTTGATCCTCCGAGTCTGAAAATATGGACAGTATCGGTGTCGCTTGACACCGAGAGCAATGTGCTGGCGAGGTTGAAGGAGAGCGAGTAGATCCTGGCTGACTGAGATCCTCGTCTGAATTGAAACAATCGCTGCGCATTGGGTATCGACCAGATGCGGATAACAGTACCCTAACGTCATTGGAACAGCAACAGCATTCAAGTTAGATGGTCAAATCTCATATAACTTGAATCCAGCATAGCCCATTATACGTCCTAATCTCACATCACGAGAAGTACCTTGTCACTCGCAGTTGCAAGCATCGTTCCTTCAGAGTTGATAGAAATGTTGGAGACAGAGGTCTTGTGAGCTTGGACAATGTTGACCACTTGCAATGTTAGAGCATCAAAGATCAGTACGTCTCCTGAAGGACCATGCGAGTCATCCCGTCCGCCGGGTGAGGTGGGCGATGGTGTAGGTGATGGATAGGCGAGATAGCAGTTCTCGCTCGAAGGCGACAATGCACAGATAGCTATTGAAGAAAGTACCAGAACATTGGTCAGCATGATTTTCTCACTTCCTGGATGTTTGAAAAAAATGTATATGGTCGCATGACCTAACAGAAAGTTATCCTGTGACATACCATGAGGATTAGGACTTGTCTCAATGGTGTGAAGGAGCTTCATATTGCTGATGTCGTAGACGTAGATCTGATCTTCGAGCACCACGATGAGTCGCTTCCGATTGAGTTTGACAGAGAGGATGGTTGTTGGAAAAGTGAGCTCGCAAATGGTTGATTGACGCTAATAATGGCATAATGCAACGTGGCATAAAAAATAAAAGATGAGATGAGATATTGTACTGAACTTGATACTTCGCGTGTGTCTACGCAACGTTCATTGGAAAAAAGAGGCTTCTTACCTTTGTGTTGATGATTTGAAGTCTTCTGGGCGAGGATGCTGGCTGGTCTCCAGCCCCGACAATCGCGACCAAAGACGTGCAGAACAACATCTCGACGATCCCGATAGAGCTGTCCGCTGATGCAATGGTACAAATATGCCAAAGAAATATATTGTGTGAGTAGTGTGTCCTGCGGTAAAGAGTCAAACACTCACAGTTCTGCGCAATATCACGTTGCTTGTGTCCATGCTGAACATACTCTTGGAGTAGCATTTGCCGAAAGGGTCGCAGTTGTAAATGTTGAATCCGCGTTTTGTTCCGACAGAGATGCAGCTAGTTGAATGAAGTCAAGAGTAGAAGTGGGTGTGAGTGTGAGAATGAGTGAGAATAGGAAGGATGAATGAGTGAATAGTTGGGTCTGAGTTGCCGCAGAAGGAAGGCCATTTGCAAGGGTTGATAACAAGATGTTGTTTGTTCTTGAGGTTATGTGTCTGTGTCTGTGAGGAGAGAGTGTGGAGAGGTAGGTACCTGAAGTCCTGGTTGAAGTTGATGAATAAGAGGTCCCCGCCTCGTGCGCTGAGGTTCATGGCAGGCAGTAGTGTTTGTCTTGTTGTTGTTGTTGGTAAGCTGGGTGCAGGTGTTGTTGGTTGCTGGTGTGGGTGGGTGTTGTGGGTGCAGTGGTTGGGTGGAGTGGTGGCAAAGAGAAAGGAAGAGAGATAAAAGTGAAAGAGAGGAGAAGGGTGCGTGTGACCAAGGAGAGCTTCTCATGCCAGGCTCAACGCAGTCACAGGAACATTGACTGGCACGAATTCACGAGTATCAAAGAAGGGCAAGAAACCAGCTGCACCCCTTGCTTGTCTTCCACCTCTGCCGTGACCCGCACGCATTGGGCCATCTGTTCAAAGAAAGAACGTTGCATTGAAGTTAGTGCCGGGCGAAGGAACCTTTGGCGTTTCGTTGTTACCGCTTTTCTTGTATGCAGCGAGTACTGCGTTCACTCAGCCTTCCACAGTTCCACAGTCAACAGACCTGCATGCACCAGAACTGTGCAAGAGTGACCGTGTGAAGGATTTTGTGGTCTGTTGGGGTAAAGACGAACAAGGATCGATGGATTTGTTGCCTTTGTGGCCCTTGCTTTTTTTTATTTTTTTATTCGCCTTTTTTGTTCTTTTCCCCCTCTTTCTTCTTCCTCTTCTCCAGTTCCCTTGGTCCCCCACAGCCTTCCTCTCCTCTCTCCTCCTCCCTTCTACCCCACCTTTACTCCGACTCCACGTCCCGCCCTTCCCTCATCCCTCCCTCATCTCATCCCACTCCACAGCTCATCTCCACTCAAACACACAATGGCCACTCAAATGTACTCCATCGAGGTTGTCGGCAGCCAGGAGATCCCCGGTGAAGGAAAACCTCGCCGCAGCATCCTCTGCCCCGACAAGCTTGTCCAGAGCTATCCATCCAGCAAGGGCAACACCGATATCACTACCCTCTACGAGAACTTTCTGGAGGGTGTCCAGCGTTCAGGTACGAGACACGAGACATGGTTCCTCCTTCCCCTTCCCCTGAGCTGAAACAACTCCCTTTTCGTCCACCCTAGGCGCAGCATTCATCTCGTGTTTTTTCTTTTCTGCATAATAGAGGGAGGCGACTTTCTCGGATACCGTCCCATTGTCGACGATGTCCCCCAGCCATACGAATGGCTTACTTACTCGCGTGTCCAGGAGAGGGTGACCCACTTTGGGGCTGGACTCACCCACCTCGGCCTGGCAACTCAGCAGAACTTTGGTATCTTTTCCATCAACCGACCTGAATGGGTAAACTAATACTGCATAAACTGACAAATGACCGCCTTGCCCGCTCTGTGTTGTATGCTTTATTCGACAGCGGTTGTCGTAAACAATGACTGAACGACAACCCTTGTCCTCCCTCGAATAGACGATGAGTGAGTTAGCCGGCTATATGTACAACTTTACTTCCGTCCCTCTGTACGACACCCTGGGTGTGTCTGCTATTGAGTTTATCGTCAACCAGACAGAGATGGAGACCGTGATAGCATCTGCCGACAAGGCCTGGATCCTGCTCAACATCAAGGATACCCTGCCCACCGTCAAGAACATTATTGTGATGGGCTCGCTGGAGGAACCTCTGGTCTTAGAGGGCAAGAGATTGGACGTCAACATTGTTGCCTGGACCGAAATTGAGCGCAATGGACTCGACAAGCCTGTGTCTGTCAACCCTCCCTCCCCTGACGATGGTAATAACCTTGTCTGATATGATACCATCGTATTCGTCACCGGCACTTCTTATTACTATCGGTAAACTAACCTGCTCGTCCTTTTGTTCTACTTCCTCGTTAACATAGTCGCTACCATCTGCTACACCAGTGGAACAACGGGAACGCCAAAGTAAGCATGAACGTCGTTATCTTTAGAGTTCGCTTTGGGTTGCATTTATTTTTTCTTTGGGGTCCGGTCGCATCCAACAAACAAACACAAACAAAAACAACAATGCGCTTTCGGCTCCTACACCGGCTCTCTTTTGCTAACCACCTCTATGCTATTTTCATATCCAGGGGTGCCATTTTGACCCACAAGAACTTCATTGCGGGTATCAGCTCGTTCCACATGATGGCTAAACATCAAAAGTTTTTTATCCCCTCCGGAGATGACACTCATATCTCGTACTTGCCATTGGCGCACGTTTTTGAGCGTCTCTGCCAGGCCGTTATGATCTCGGGGTCAGCCCGCATTGGATACTATCAGGGAGACACTCTCAAGCTTTTGGATGACGTTGCAATCTTGCAGCCCACCATCTTTGTCTCGGTCCCTCGTCTCTTTAACAGGATTTATGACAAGGTCTTGGCTGGTGTCAAGGCCAAGGGCGGACTTGCCGCCTACCTGTTCAACCGTGCCTACGCTGCCAAGAGGGACAACTTGAGACGTGGTATTCTGGAGCACGCCCTCTGGGACCGCTTGGTCTTTGGTACCATCCGCGCTCGTCTCGGAGGAAAGGTTAAGCACATTGTCTCCGGCTCGGCTCCCATTTCGCCTGATGTCATTGATTTCCTCCGCATCTGCTTCAGTGCAGACGTGTATGAGGGATATGGCCAGACTGAGCAAGCCGCTGGATTGAGCATGAGCTACCGTGGCGACTTGACTCCAGGACAAGTCGGACCCCCACAGCTGTGTGTCGAGGTCAAGCTGAGGGACATTCCTTCCATGAACTATACCAGCAAGGACCTGCCCTTCCCTCGCGGAGAGATTATGCTTCGCGGACACTCTGTCTTCAAGGGCTACTACAAGTCACCCAAACAGACAGAAGAGACTTTGGACTCCGAAGGCTGGGCTAGGTAACTTGCAGCTCCTGAATGCTTATTGAATATACAACTGGACGACATTCTTCAAGGAAGCATTCATTTCTAACCCACACTTACTCTATTCCTGTACTTAGCACTGGAGATGTTGGGCAATGGGACGAGCGTGGACGCTTGGTCGTGATTGACCGTGTCAAGAACATCTTCAAGCTTGCTCAAGGTGAATACATTGCTCCTGAGAAGATTGAGTCCGTTTTGGCCAAGCACTACTTGGTCGCTCAGTTGTTTGTCTACGGCCACTCGCTCAAGGCAACCCTGGTTGGAATTGTTGTTCCTGACTTCGAGACCTTGCGCCTGTGGGCCAATTCCAACGGTTTGGCTGGCAAATCGGACCAAGAGCTTTGTGACTCTCCTGAGGTACAAAAGACTCTCTTGAAGGAGCTGTCGACCTTTGGACGAGAGTCTGACTTGAAGGGCTTTGAGATCTTGAAGAATATCACTGTGGTCTCAGAGCAGTTCACGATCGAAAATGACCTCTTGGTAAGCAATCCATCAATGCAGGCATATTTTACGTTGAATGCAGGCATATTATACGTTGTTACTATTTGATCCATTGACTTACCTGTGTTTCTTGCTACAACTTTAGACCCCTACCTTCAAGTTGAAGAGACACACCGCCAAGGAAAAGTACAACGCAGAAATCGATCGCATGTACTCTGAGACCGAGTGAGTGCGATGAGGACCAGCAACGCGCCAACGGCTGGCTCAGCCTTACGCATCATAGTTCACCATATAGTTTTCACCATAGTTCATAGTCCACTCACAAAAAAATATATACGTATCCATTTCACAACGAGTTTTATTACAATGTGTATTACTCCTCGTCCTCGTTACCGGCAGCTCCAGAATCTCCCCCACCACCACCGCCACCCAAATCCTGTCCATTCATTAACATCTGCCTCAACACCTCCGGAGGATACTCTGCACCGCGCACCTTGACGTTATAACAGGCCAACTCAATCTTTTGAAGAGACTGTTTCAAAACACCCATCTTCTTAGAAATGGGCGACATTTTGGTGAGTGACAGTCCGTCGAATCCACTCTTGATATCGCGGAGGAACTGGAGGATGTGTTGGACGCGTTGTTCAGGTGAGAGGATTGATGCATCCTCGCCCTGGAGGGTCGGCATCAGCGACTGACCGAGGGTGTTGATGGCGAGACGCATCAATTCTCCTGTCAGATCGGCAATCCCTAGCAGGTAATCCTCGTCTGTAACCTCGAGTCTAAGCTGTACTGTTGGAGAAAATGTTGCCACCGCTACTGGTACTAGGGGTGTTTGGTCTGTTTCGATGATCATAGGCGAAGTTGGAGCCGTTGAAGGTGATCCATCAACAGCCGATGTGCTCGCTGATGGTTGTGATGCTGGTCCACCTGCCGAGGTAGGGTTTGCTGGTCTCTTGGGGGCTTCTTCCCTGTCTTTGTTGTATGGTCTTTTCCTGCTGTCCTTGTTGAACTTTCCTCGCTGTCCTCCACCGCCTCCTCCTGATCTACCCTCGCCGCCGAACGGAGATTGACCAATGGCGATAATGAGATCTGGGTTGGCCATCTGTTCTGCCGTCGTCGTAAAGGCCAGATCCGCCTCGAGTGCACTCTTGGGCATAAGCTTTCCGTGAACCAAGTAATATTCCAGTGTCATAGCCTCGATCTATTGATGAATGGGATTGCAGGAATGAATGGGTTGCCCTTGTCAAATAAAAAAGCCTCTACTACTAATGACATTCAAAAAAAGTAGAACGTAAGTTAACATGACTTACGTATTCCTGAAAAGCACCAGAGATGCTCCTCTGGTAACGATAATAATTGGATCCTTGAAGATCAATGGTCGCTCGGTGGAAGAGTTTCAAGACAGTCGCATGTTTCTCTTTGAACTCGACTAGGGCTTCGGATGTGGCCGAGAATTGAGGGAGGTAGTCTTTGGGTTCTGCACGGTGGAGCGCAAAGATCATCTTTTTGCTGAAGTTGTTGATATCTCTACAAGTATTTAGAGGAAAGGATGATTTGCCAAGGTGATGTTAATACTCGTTCAAGGCGGGGTAGTCGCCGCAGGGAGTCCTTTGAGAACAAAAAAAATCCGCTGCAACTCACCTGGACACTTTAATGATGCGCTCTCGGCGGTCATGCTAATGGTCAAAGAGAGAGAACAATTACCGTCAGCGCAATTTTCCTTGAACACAATTTTTTCCTTGCACAGTTTCCTTTGTAAGGTACTTTTATGCGTCCGTTCACGTACGTGCTCTTCGAGGATGTCGCGAAAGTATCCAAAATCCTGGACAATCGACTTGCCGAGGTTGGACCGAATCATATCTCCCTTGGACGCGTGTTGCTGAGTAGCCAAGGGCGATTCCGCATGCTCGGCCATTGAGGCTGGTGGTGTTTCCATGTCTACGTCCTCCATTGGCAAGGTTGGTGTATGTTGATGTTGGTCGCGTTTTTGTGAGTGAACAAGAAAAGAGAATTCGCAACTGGGGATGTTGCATTTTTTATTTGCAGGCTACAAGGTGACTGCTCAGGGTTGTGGTTGAACAAACTTCAAAGAGTCTAAAAAAAACGCCACCACTCTTTGCTTCATTCCTCCGTCAAGTCGGACTCGCCTGCCAACACCACCATGTCAACACAGGATTCACTCAGGATCATCGACAAGCGACAAACTATCGTACGCATCAACTTCTCCTATACTATACTATAGAGGCTCATGCACGACATCAACTCCACATCATCCATGACAACACTCGTGCCGTCTAACATACGGTACTACTTATTGCCTAACTTTGATAACAATAGTCAGGGACAGAGTACCTGTTAAACTCTGGAGAATGGATAGCGTCGTCAACGTCCCGCATCATCAACCCAGAGCTGGTCGAACTCTACGAATATCTTCACAATTCGGGATTCCGGAAAGGTGCCAATGTCTTCAACCCACGTCTACGACCAAGATTAGTTCTACCCAAGGGAACTCGCAAAAGAACACAGTCTTCCTCCGGAACATTGACTGCACCATCGCCCACAATATCTTTGGCAGAGGGCTCTCAGGAAATCAGTGCGGTAGCAACACCGGTTTATACCGAGTCTCCCAGCCAGTATGCAAATCAAATTGCCCACTTGTCGATTGACCAGGAGGAGGAGGAGGAGGACGACGAAAATCGCGACAGCATTTCAACACCACCTCCAAGCAAAAAGCCTCGAATTGCAGTGTTGCGGAGAGAGGAGTCAATGGGGCTGAGCCAGCTTTCGATTGAGTCAATGTCGAATGATGGGGACTCTTCAGAACAGCTGGAGATTCAAGGTTCAGGACCTGCATCTCCAATCACATCGACCCCTTCGTCGCCCAAGGACCTTGATCAAAAGTCACCAGAAGAAGATATAAGCAGTCGGTCAACGCCCACCTCAGAACCAACGCGATCTAAAAAAGCTATGGCGGTCGTGGAATTCAACAAGAAAACAGAAAATTTGATTACCATCTATTTCAAGTCTGGACTCGGTAAGAGAACCGGCCGCCTTAAACGAGGAATTGTTTTGGCAGGCACATCCACTTGATATTAATCGTTGTGTTTTTTCATCATTCAGATGCTACCGGTGTCGAGATGTTTGATATGGTTCTGGGTCCGTTACGGCGTCCAAGCAAGTAAGCCGAAACACTGATGAAAGCTGTCTCTTTGTATGCACGTTTGTCGTGTATGCGCTTTCTAACCTTAGAGCTTCGAATGTGTCGTCTTTCTAGGGACTTTATTGCCGGATTCTTTTATGCGGTTATTCTCTCGCCACTAATTGACCCTACGACTATCGAGGCTGCCATCCACTTGATGGATCGTGTTCTCACTCTGCATGGACCAGAGGCATTTCAGGCCATCTGGGATGTTCAAAAGCGACGCCGTGAGTTTGCTGACGGATCCAGTTCCTTCTCAAAAGCGTCGTCGCCTTCCGACCAGGATGACTTCAAGAGCACCATGAGCTCACGTTCATCGTCAACAAACAAGAAGCCGCTTACGCTGAAAGATTTGTCGTCGAATGCACTTGCTGGGCGGCTCCCAAGCTGGAGCGATATCTGGGATGTGATCAAGGCCGAGTTTGGACTGGATACCAAGGAAGAGTCAAAGCAACACAACTCTTTGCAGGAGCACCAGATCCGGCTACGCCTCCAAGGCAGCGAGGCCGCAGTGGATATAGAGCAACCCTCCGATGACCCGGACGTTGAGAATCTAGAGGGTCAAGGAGAGAGTAGCAAGGTCACAGAGGAACAGGAAATTCGCGAGGAAGTTGGACGAGCAATTGTCAGTTTTCTCCTTCGTGTCCTAGAACAAGATGCTGTACTCAACAACAGTAAGTGCCACAGTACTTGGCGTTAATCCTTGGTGGTGGTAATTTGCTCCGCTGATAATTGGATACTCGATGAAACTAACATATACTTTTTTTTTGTAGTGTCACCGACATCGTTCTTTTGTCGCGATGCACTTGCTGTCAGTCGATACAGCTCCAGTCATGCTGTTAGACGGACCTTGGATCTTGCCTTTCAGATTGTTGGACTCGCTACATCCTCGCGGTACTTTAAGCTTCATGCCCGACTCAACCCTACAACTCTCTCGCCGATAAAACCTCTGGTGAAACCCGCCCGAGCAACATCTCCATGGCCAGTTAACGGGCGCTGCACGCTGGACTCAGCAGGGTTGGAGATTCTTCAACTTGGACAGCAGATCATCTTGCTGTTGGTCAGGTTCACCCAGGCTGGAGAGCTGCTTCCTGGGAAAGGTCTGGAGGAGTTGGCGCGTGAGGTGATTTCTCGGATGAGCAAAGTCAACAAGGATCGGAAACTCCCCACGTCTTCTGGAGGTCGGACTGCCTCGTTCGTGTCGCCGTTCTTGTTGGAGAGGTATGCCCTTGACCAAACGGAGGTTTTTTTGAAGACGTTGATCCACGGACCTTGTCTGCTAGAAGCTGGTACTGGATCAGGAGCGAGCGTCAAGTTGAGACGGGATGCGTTACTAAATCAGCAGCAGGCCAACAGCGGTGCCAATAGTGCAACAGCAACAGACCCGGTCATCCTCGAACACGATGACAGCACGGGCGTTTTCAAGAGCCAGATCGGTACTTGTATGGGATCCAGCGTCTTTGTCATGATCCTTGTTGACTTTTGGTTCCGAACCAACACCACCGCCAGCAACCCAGGCAACATGCTCAACTTTAAAGTCGTCGTGGAAAAGTATACCATGCCTGGCCAGCTCCGCCCATCTACGTCTGCATCTACCTCCACGGCGTCTACTCCTAAACCTAACAAGGCCGTTAGGGGAGGAAGAAGAAGAACCCGCGGAAGCAGGACCACTGCTGATGCTACTTCCCCTGCTGCAGATGACACGAACCAGGACCTGTCAGACGATGACCAGCCCAGCTTTGCACAGTGGAACGCCAAGGATCTGGAGGAGATCGAATGGACGGTGATGATGACTGAGGTCTTGGTCTGGGCATGGATCGAGGCTCGTGGGGTCCGCCGAAAGGATATCCAGGACACGGGATTGGAACAGGTCCTGTTCCCTGAGGAGGTGGGCTCGTCCAGTCTAGATACATACCCGGAATCGGGATGGCTTCTCATGTCAGAGGTCTTGGATGAGGTTGGGGGTACGCTCAAAACTCGGTGGGAGCAGTTGGAAAGTGTCATTGAGGCTGCCATCCTGGTGGAGGACCTTGGTCTTCGTTAGAGACGCGCTCCAAGAATTCTCATAACGTATTGTAATTTGATTGCCAACCACATTGACATGACTGAAGCAATGTTTTTTTTTAATAAAAGATACAAGGATGGACGGAGAGAAAAAAAAGGTGGGTTTGAGGAGCCCAAGGTCTGAATATCTGCAAAAGATAAGACGAAAGATGGGGGGGGGGGGTCTCCATTTGTGTCTGTTGATATTTTTTTTCCGCCAGCTCCGTCTGATCCATGACGACGACAATGATGATGTCTGTCGGACGGTGTTGTAGTTAATGTATATGGCTAATTTACATGCTGGGCTCGAAATGGCGATGAGGATCCATGTTCTCGCCATGGATGCAAGTCTCGATGGTCTTGAACCACTCATCCTCCTGGATGCCCTCGATCGTGATCCGGGTCACCGGGTTAGGGTCCAGGATCTTCTTCATCAGACTCCTGGCGCCCATGGGCAGCTTCTCGAAGGGCTCGTAGCTGTTGGTGGCGTTGGTGCTCAAGAAGTGTTGGTAGTTGGGATCCTGAGCCGTGGCGGCACGGAAAGGGATTCCTTGGTAGACCATACAATAGTACACAATTCCACAGGCCCAGATGTCGACTCTGCGGGCATCGTATTCCTTGGTTATGAACTCTTCCGGAGCAATGTAAGGCTCGGATCCGCAGAGGCCCTTGGAGAGATGAGAGTTCTGTTCCCAGCACATCCTGAAGACGTCCGAGACGCCGAAATCCGTGATCTTGAGATGACCGTCGCCATCGAGGAGGAGGTTTTCGGGCTTGATGTCTCTGTGGGCGACACCCATCGAGTGCAGATAGGCGACGCCGTGGATCAGTTGTTTAAAGCAGCAGTCGATCTCGACCCGTGACATGTGTCCCTGCTTAATTGTGTTGTAAAGATCGCCACCACAGCAGTACTCCTATTTGAATGACAAGGGAGGAAAGAACGTTAGCACAAAATATGCAAGCCGACGGTTGAGAAATAATAATAAACACTAACGTCGTACGAGAACAAAGGTACCAGACTAAATGTAATCTCTCATTTCTTACCATGACTTCACACCAGTGGTGCTGCTCGTCCTGGACCAGGTCAACGGTCTCGACAATGTTCTCGTGGTGGAGGGTGGACGAGATACAGAACTCGCTCGTCAGCTTCTTGACATACTCCTTCTCGGTCTCGTCCCTTCTGCGCTTACGGAACTCCTTGACTGCAAAAAGACGCTCGGTACCATCGTCATTCTCGGACAACTTGTGGGCGAGACGGACAACGGCGGTGGCTCCTTGACCAATGCTGCCCTTGTCGCACAATCCATACTTCTTCAGAAGCGTACAGTCAGGCGACTTCTTGGGCTCGCTCCTCTCGCTACCAAAGGACGAGGCACGACCCAAAAAGTTGAAGATGTTCTTCTTCTCCAGGGGGCTAGGAGAAGCAGTCGTCAACAGGTAAGGGTCCTCTTCCAGGGGCGAGCCGTGGTTGCTCCCACCGGCAGACGAATGAAGCGGGGAAGAAGGGGGGCTGGCCGAGCTAGATTTGGG
Source organism: Linnemannia hyalina (assembly GCA_019671135.1). NCBI lineage: Eukaryota > Fungi > Mortierellomycota > Mortierellomycetes > Mortierellales > Mortierellaceae > Linnemannia > Linnemannia hyalina. The sequence goes on from JAHRHY010000010.1 coordinate 872,079, forward strand.
CTCGTGATGGAAGATCTTGTGCATCAGGGTCTGCTTCTTGTTGGTCACAGCGACAGGTGGGGGTTTTGGGTAGAGAGTCTTCTTGAGGGCCGCAGCGGATTCGTTGCCGAGGCCAGAGAGATGACCAGTCGAGGAGGTTGAGGAATCGACGGTAGGGACCTGTCGTAAGGTGTTCCAATGCTCTTCGTTATGAAGGTATTGTTGCTGCTTGGCATCGGAGTTTTGGCTGCCTTGCTTCAGGGGCGACTTTTCGGGGCGTCTTCGGACGTTGACCTCCATGGCTGGAGCCCAGTAATCGGTCGAGAAGGTCACCATTATTGAAAAGAGGAGAGTGTGGGTGGTGGAGATGAAGAGGAGTGGGAGGGAAGGAAAGGGATCAGGTAGAGTACAGGAGGGCTAATATAACAAGGTAGGTGTGTGTTTGAATACAGGCAGAGACGAAAAGGAAACAGAAAGAATAAAAGATATAATGGTACAGGCGAACAGTGGAGTGGAGTAAGGTGTTGTAGAAGAAGGTACAAAAGAGAAGATCCGGTCAACGGGAGGTTCTTGGGTAGTGTAGAGTTGCTTTTGTCTTCGTTGTAAAGAGTGAGGGTGTTTGGTTTGTTCTTGGCTGTTGGAACAAAGAGACAGAAAAGCGGATCTGGAGAGTGGATGAAAGGGGGGCGTTGTGTTATTGAATGCGACCCCACATGCTACGACGATGTGAAAGATATGGCGAAAGAGTCAAGGTGGAAGCGGGAGGGTGGAGGAGGATGGGTAAAGAAGAGGGAGAGGATGAAGAGTGAAGAGTGAAGAATGAAGAGTGAAGAAAGAGAAGAAAAGAAAAAGGAGAAGAAGGAGGGAATAAAAAGAATCTGTTGTCTCGGTGGAATTTTTTTTCTTTCACTTCCAGCCTGTCCGCTCTTCATTCGACTGCAGCCATAATTAGTTCTGCAGCAATGATAAAAAAGAAGGGCCAGGGATCGACTCAGACTCCCGTGGATTGTTATCACATATTTCTCTCTCCTTGTCTTACGTTCTGTGTCTGCTGGCACAGCACATACCCACTCATCATTCATTATTGATCTTATCATGTATCCACGATCATCATCAACCATCCACACCCTTGGACACAATTCACAACTCTTCTTCTCGTCTGTCAGTCAACTCGCTCACTTTCAAGATATCTATCTTTCAACTCCTCCAACTCCCGTCCACTCTCACGCTCACTCACTCTCGGTCCACACACAGACACGCACCACCCAATTCGTTATCTCCTCCAGTCATCACTGACAAAAGCAAGCACAAATAAAGGAAAAGTGAGGCATTTTTCGACAACTCTATTTTTTTTTTTTTTGTGTTCCTTCTTCTATCGCACAGAGCACCGCCTGCCCCCCTCCCCTGTCCACAGTCCACACACCTTTCCTTCCGTTTGTGTCCATTATAATTGAGGACATCTCTCTCCTTTTCACTTTTCTTCCCGCTTGATCGAGCCACCTATGACCCGTTCTCCCACGTTCGTATTCTCAAAAGCCTGGCTCGGCCTTTTTGCTTTTTTTTTTTTTTTTGGTTGTTGTTTGTTGTTGCATTGTTGTTGTGTTTTTGTCGCTAACTGTGGATCGATGGTACGAAATGCACAAGGAAAACGCCGTACCGCGGGGCTATTTTCAACCACGATCATTCGCATCACACACAAAGAAAAAAATATGACAGCCCGCCAACGCCAATGAGATGATATCCGACATCTAATAGTTCCACACGTACAAACTGTGTCAGGTCCCCCCCTTGACTCAAGGAGCAATGCACTTTGCCCAAAAACGCCAATTCCCCTCCGCCCTCCCTCCGCCCAGATCTTTTTTTTTAGCATAGGACCCTGTGGATGGTATCAATTGTTTCTTTTCTCTCTGTTCTTTTTTTTCTGTGGCACATCATCAATCAAACCACAAAATAGCGCAACGCAGGCAGAGCGGTCATGCAGCTCACAAAAAAAAAAAAAAAAAAAAAAGAGAAAGAACAAAATTACATTTGTTCATGGTGGAAACGAGGTCCGTTAGAGCCATAGAGAGTTAGTGCTATTACTTGGATATTACTTTGCGTGATGAAAATGAGATGAGAACTATGGCGAGATAACAATCAACACAACCTTTCTGATCTAGCGAATTCGTAGATGTATCTCAATTTCACGGACTCGTGGCTGTGAAGGAAAGAAAAAAGTCAACGCCTGAATGAAAGAAAATGCAGTGCTGAACTTTCAACCATTGTTAGACTACCTATAGCCCACTTCTAAAAACAGTTGTCTGCTCTTTCGCTTCTAAACCTTTAAGATAATAAAAAAAAAGCTCAGTCAGGCTGCGTGCATGTAAAAAAAGAGTGTAGGGAGCATCTCACCATAAACATTTGAAGAGCAACGATGTTGTGCTGACAAAAAGGAAAAAAAAAGAACAGTTTGGGCGGAGCAAAAGAAGAGGTCTCGCCGAGACTCGAACTCGGATTGCAAGATTCAGAGTCTTGATTGCTAACCAATTACAACACGAAACCTTTGAATCAATTTGATTTGCACACTATTTTCTCTGTTCTCTTTAATCCAAACAATAACATCTATGTCACGTGTAGATATACGTCACGTGTATATCTATCACGTGGCATTATCACGTGGTGTGATAAATCTACGCGATATGAATGCGTTTGGAACAGCTGTAAACATCAAATCGATTCAAAGGTTTCGTGTTGTAATTGGTTAGCAATCAAGACTCTGAATCTTGCAATCCGAGTTCGAGTCTCGGCGAGACCTCTTCTTTTGCTCCGCCCAAACTGTTCTTTTTTTTTCCTTTTGTCTGGTACTCGAACAGGTGAGGATATTCTGACTGTAATGTCATATTATTCTCAATCCGAACTCGGTGAAGTCGTGCAGTCATCCCACCTCCTTTTTTGTTGAAGGGGCGATCAAGGATCGGGGCAACGATTGACAGCGGAGGTAACCTGTTACATATTACATAACCCTGGAAAAGCGGCGAAGCACCAAGGATGTATCACCTTTGGAAAGGCAAGATAAGAAGATTAATTACATGTAAAACACCAATGGAAACAAATGACGATATGCCTTTTTTTTTTTTATTATTCATCGGGGTATTATCTTTCCCCTCATTTGTGCATTTGTGACAAATGAAAAAAAAAAAAAAGATGAAACGGCCTTACTATTCTGCCTATGATTTAGATAGCAGCAAAGACAGTCTTGTAGATGGCAGCACGGGCAGCAACAGTCTCGGCACCACCGTTGATGCAACCCTTCTCCCAGGCAATGAAGCTAGCTTGAGAGCCTGAAAGACCCTTGGCGACCTGGGCACAACCTGGGCCGGAGACAGCCCACCATGCACCGGGCTCAAAGTCGGCCTTCTTCTTGATCAAGACATCAACGATGGTGTTGTCGTTAACGTTCTTGGGGAATCCGGGCCAGAATTTTTGGACAGACTTGTTGGCGTTGACAAAGGTTCTCAATGAGACGGCGGGCATAATCGAGCGAGCTGGTTGGGAAGGAAAAATGCAATAGGATTATTGGTTTGGTGAGCATATTTTAGATAATGAGCGATCGCTCACTGATAACAGTCGCAGGGCGAAATGGGAGGTACAAAGGGGTGACTTACTTCCTTGGCTGTGGATGTTCAAGTTGTGGTTATACTGGAGGTATCCGCCCTCAAAGGCCATGTTGGCGATGTAGGCAGCCTTCTGGCCCTTGGTCTTGAGTCCGTACCTTTTTGATGGGAAGGAGAAAAAAAGAGTACAAAACAACAATTGTCAGAGAGTTGAAGGGGGATGCAAAGGAAAATGCTCGTTTTTCTTTGCTACCGTTCTTCTGGTAGCTCTTCTTACTTCTTGATGGCGGCGTTGATGTAAGGGAGGGCATCCTTGCAGGTGATAACATCTCCAGCAGTCTTCTTGGGGCAATGACCAGCAAATGCCTTTGTCAGCTGTGCAAGGGTAATATCACCCTTGGGGGCGGCAGGCTTGGGCTTGGGAGCAGCGGGAGCAGCATCGGCAGCCAAGATGAATGAGATGACCATGGTGATCAGGACCACCAGGGTCGAGAAAGAAAGGCGGTTAAGCATTATTGATGGTTGGGTTGGATGAGTGGACTGGGTATAAGGTATAATGGGAGGAGAGTAGACGGGAATAGAAGCTGAAAAGGTGGGGATGGGAAGGGGGACGAAAAGAGACAAGGAACAAAACAAAAGTGGCAACTAAGGGGAGCCTTTTATATGAGGGACGGGTGTGCCGTTGGACTCCCTGTGCCACAAAAGGAGAGGGGTTTTGAGCTCATGTTGCTCTTTTTCCCATCCCAGTAGACGAATTCAATTTGGTGCAGCGATAAATTGCCAATAAAACCTTGACACAAAAGAAAAAAGGAGGCAAGGATAGGATAGAAAAACTATTGCCGTTAGTAAAATACACTGGTAAAGGATTGTGGTCGAAGGGCTGCTTTGTAAGGGGAAGAGAGACGAATCTATATAATATGTGCATGAACAATGAAAGCAAGGCATTCGACTTTGAAAAGACTCTTATTGCGTTGTTCACCAGGGAAGGAAAGAAAACCTTGCTTATTTGTTTATGTTGCAATGAGAGGAATCGTCGTTGTAGTGTCAGTCTGCTCATTTCAAAGCCTGCTTGTTCGACAGACTTGTAAGGTGATGGATGGTACATAATGCCAAAGTACAGACGAGGGATGTGGTTGGTTTTAAGAATGCAAAAGAAAAGAGAAAAAAGGCAGGGGAAGGAGGACAGGAGCAGGTACAGGTACGGTACATTCGCATCATAACAAGGCAGGGGGCTGACAGCGAATATGAGATAGTGGATCTCGATTGTGTCAGTCGGAGACTAGCAGTAAATTGGATGGATGGCTAGAATAGACAGAGAGGTTATTATTCTATGGAAGGAAGTAACCCTCACCTTGACCTTGACCAAGATGGAGGCGCAGAAGAAGTTGCTGGTACTGATCATACCTTTCAAGTCAAAAAAAAAAGAAAAAAAAGAACGATCAGTTTCAATTCTTATTCGTTTCGGTGATGGGTCGGTCGGTCACTCTACCTCCAGCGAGAGTGTGTGTGTCTGGTCCAAGTCCATCACCCTGTCGGATGGACGCGAGACCATCTCAATCTATTATTGCAGAGATGCGATCTCTGATGCTGCATGTTCATGTACTATCCAGCATCAAGAAGAAAAAAAATATATTAATGTTTGGCGCCAATGTGGAGTCCTAACAAATCAAGGCCCACTCTTTTTTCGCTTTCAATTGCAATCAAAATGTTTTGCCAAGTCAATTGAATGCCCGACCTTTTTTTTCCTGGCCACCGTTGCGAGTTGCTAGGGGTCCCTTACTTGTTTGTTGCCACCAAATATCGTTAACGCGTCGAACCCTAGTAAATGGCGTTATCCATAACAGCGTCTGTGATCCACAGAAGGGAAACAAAATAGGCTTTCTAACCACCATTTCTTACGCTGCTCCCACATCCAAACTACATTGCGTCCACGCGACCCTTTTTGGTCAAAAAGGGGATGGTGAGAAGGTCATACGATTTTGTATCCATGACCCTGAAAAAGCAAACCCACAGAGCAACATCAACAACAAAAACGAAAGAAAAGATGCAGTGATGGGCGAGCGGGGACTGAGCTCATTCCACGCCATCTGCTCTCGATATTAGCCCTCTCCATCCCTGTTCCGCCTTCACTTCTACATATGCGCAGGGTTTGTTATTCATGTCTGGTCCTTATTTGTATTGACCCTGAGACTTTGTGTCCCATAGTCATGAGCGACCGTTCCCTCGATCGTTTGGCTGCATTCGCTTTCAAAAAACCAGCATCAACAAAGGATCAACAAGTATCAACAACCGACAGACGAGCCCATCATCAAAAAAAGGAAAAATAGAAAAGCAGGCAGGCGAGGTCTAGTCCGGACGCACAGGCATCGCTATTGGCGCAAAGAGAGAGAGAGAGAGAGAGAGAGAGAGGTGGTGGTGGTGTTGTTGTCAATCATGATTACCCTCATTTCCATTAGAGTCGAGTTGACATGATATAACCCTTACATCTTCCCCTTTTCCCTTTTGACAAAACCTTTTTCCTTCTCTGCTTCACCCCCTTTCGTCCTCTTGCGTCGTCTTCTTGTATCCCTTCCATTACTCCGTTACTCATTTACTCGTCCCTCTCTTCCTCCTCCTCTTTCCTCCTTCCTCCTTCCTCCCCCTCCCACTTGCGCCCACTTCCACTTTTATCTTTGTCATTGCCTTCCTTTTTGGCAAGTTCTTTTGTCCGTCAGCACACCTGTTTCCCTTTTTTTACTCTTTCCTTCGGATTTTTCTTCACTTTCGGACATTCGTTTGTTTCCCTCCTTCTTTTTTCTTACTCTGCCTCCCGTTACTGTTTCTTTGCACAGAGAGCAGGCAAAAAGAACAAGAAAAGAAGACAAAAGAGGCGAAACCATTATGCTCCTGTGTAGTATGGTCAACCTATATCACCATTCGGCTAATAATCACTCAACCCCACCACCATCAACAGCAGCAGTAGCAGCAGCAGCAGCATCGTCCTTCATCCATTATCCCCACCATTCATCTCCTTGCTGCTTTGGCCGTTTTCTTTTTGTTGAGTTCTTCTCCTCTTCTCCTCTTCTCCTCTTCTCCATTTTCATATAATAACTGTATCTGTGGCTGCCCTCTTCTCTTCTCTTTCTTACTCTTCCAGTTGGTCATTGTGGATATTCCACTAATCACGCAACCGTCTCTCCTCACCATCCTCGATCCTTTTAACCACAGAAATAGGCACTCTTTCTGTTCTGCCCTTACTTCTTCTCACCGTTCGTTCTTCCTTTATCCATTATCCCTCCCGTTCATTTCGTGTTCACATTTCATTCTTCTTTTCATCTGTTCTTTTCCGTGTGCATACCATACCTCGGAAATCCATTTCCGCCCAAACAAACAAAGCTCATAATCTTGGTTTCATACCCCAACTCTCCATCCATTCGCCACCCCGCATTAAACATCCCACACGACCAAAAAAAGCCAGCCAACAGCGTTCAACAGCTTTATCAACAATCATGTCACAACAGCAAAAGCAACAAAGGTCTTCTTTACCTAAATCGTGCAGTCTCCCTGCGCAACTCTCGACCTTTTCATCATCATCGGGTCCTCTATTTCTGACGGGGGCTGCGCCTTTGTCGATCAGTCGAGCGCGCACCACGACGGTGACAAGTATCGAGTTTGGTGTAGGCTCGATCTCGGACTTTGGCCTCTTCGGCAAGGGCAAGGGCGTTGGCCTTTCTGTGACCGGGGTTCAGCTCTCTCGTCGACTTTTCGCCAAGGACGGCAGTGGGAGTCTCTTTGAGGGCGCGTTTACTTTTGAGGATCATTCTGGGAATGGCGATAATGACGGTGCAGCAGGTGCAGTGCCAAGAGATCAACCACGCAGCAGACGTGTTAGCAGCACTGCCAGCGTCTGCAACGACATTAATGTCCGAACTGATCCAAAGTCGACCGACCGACAGCAACAGCAACAGCAACGGCAGCAACAACAACAACAACAGCAGCAACAACAACAATCGCCACCATCCTCGACCTCTTCCTGCTCGTCCTCGTCCTCTTCGTCCATCTCCGGCGAGCCAGCTCCAGTTTCATCGTCTTCGTCTACTTCATTATCATCATCGACACCCTCTAAGGAAGAACAACATTGTGGTGTTGACAAAGACCAAGGACATTGCTCGAGCCCTCCTCCGCTGTCGTCGTCTCCTTCCCCTTCTCCTGTTTCCTCTCCTGCCCCCCCTGTGTCCCCTATTCTCTCATCCAACACTCGTCACCCCTGTGACAACAACAACACCAACCAGAAGGTTCGACAGCAAGACCACATTGCACCCCTTGGAAGTATAAAAGAAGGCCGACCATTGTCCAGCTGCTCTCCCTCTTCATCTTCAACCCCCTCGCACAGTCCCCATTCCCGCCACTTGAGCGCCAGTGCTGTTGTGACCCCGCACAAATATCTTCATCATCATCATCATCGACCCCCTCCAATTACTCCGGCCACCCTTGCACCACAAAAGCCTTACTCTTCCTTGAATAGCTCGCCTACCATTCCCTCCCCCTCTCCACGCGCGCCTCCCTCTCCCATCGTCATTTACCGGTCGAGATCCATCACCTTTGCCACCTCCTCCTCACCCTCATCCGCCGCACTCAACATCTCCCCTGCAGAGTGCCACTCTCTCTCGCCCTCAACAGCCAGCCCCGCCGACGCAGCCTACTTTGCGCCTCGGACACTTTCCTTCAGACGCAAGGCCTCCTCCTTCTTCCTTTCACTGTCTTCGCCCTCCCTGCCCTCGCTCTACCAGTCCGGCAGCCAATCTTCAGCCTCGACCGACCCGGCTCACTTCCAACAAGCTCAAGCTCAAGCCAAGGCTCAAGCTCAACTACAAGGCCATCAGCATCAAAAACAACAAGCTCAATACCGGTCGCCGGACTACTTGACTGCGTATTTTGCAGAGACACACCACGGGGCCAAGTCGTCGTCGTCGTGTCATCAAAAGGCGCGTTCGTCCTCGCTCTCTGTCATTGGCGCTGCCGGTCCGGGACTACTCCGCACTCAGCAGCAGCAACAGCAGTCTCTCTTTGCTAGACAAGGACAAGACAGGTCTCGCTCACACTCCCAAAACGTTGACTTTTCTTCGTCGTCTTCCTCCGCTTCATTTTTTTCTTCTCCATCTTCTCACACTCATTCTTCCCCATACTCTCCATCATCGGCTTGCCTTTCTGCGCCATTGTCGTCGAATGTAAAAAGAACGACTGCACCTTCTTTTCTTCTCCAAGTACTGGATACACCTGCACCTTTGTCGTCATCGGCATTATTATCAACCCCACCCCATCCCATCTCCGCCACGTCCGTTCTTTCTTCCTCCCCACCTTCCCTTTATTCTGTCTCTCCACCAACCCGCCCCTCTTCCTCTCTTTCCTCTACTTCCTCTACTTCTACCACTTCTATTTCTTCCTCCTCACCCAAACACCACCGCAACTCCAACAGACACCACCATCACCACCACCACCACCAGCACGTCTTCTCCACCTCCCCTTCTCCCCTCGGAAAATACTCCTCCTCTCCAGGTTCAATCAACCACTCCATCGGCACGCGCCTTCACCACCACCACACAAAACACATCGCTGTCATCGCAACTACTACCCTCAACAACACCCACGTCACCTCTTCCCACAGCTCCGCCTCTGCCGGTACACGCTATCGTTCTCGCCACAGCACCGCTGCACCTTCCCTATACAGACCCATCATGATTCCTCGAAAAGCAAAACAGGCCGTCCTCTCGCTCGTCACCACTGAGCAGCCAAAATACGGCCCCTCACGGTCAACACAGTCCACAGTCCACGGAGGCGACTGGGGCGAGACCGCCGTTCCAGCGGCAGGTGGTCAGTGCCAACAACAAGGCGTCGAACCCAACTCTGCTAGCTCTGGGCAGGACCCTTGGATGATGGTCACTGGATCGGGGTTGAGTTATGCCAACATCAATAGTGCTGGGCTCAGCTCGGCCTCAGGATTGCCTAGTAGTGTTGGCACACCTTTGACCGTGAGAGAGGATCAACTCAACAGGATGCCAGCCCTTCAGCTTCTGGACCGCAATGCTGATACGGATCCAGTGCTTGACATTGAAACTGCTCATCAGGTATGTTTATCCCGCTCATTGTTTTTTTGTCCTGTTGTAGCTGATGCATCCTACAAACTGACGGATTGAGTAGCAGCTAACCTGGTCTGGTTGTTTGTATTTTTTACCTTTTATTGTTCTAGATCCGCCTGCAACTACCCCGGAAACTACGAAATGCTACAAAGTGGAATCTTGTGTATTCATCTGACCAGCATGGGATCAGCATGACGACCCTCTTCCACCGCTGCAAAGGCAAAGGACCCATGGTTCTCGCACTCAAGGACACCACTGATGCTGTAAGTCCCAAGCATGAATCTCTTGGTGTTGATCTCAAGTACACAGTGTGATATACGAGGGGGGACACAAGGAAAGTCATGCGTAAAATTATCTAATGACTTTTTTGTCCACTTGGACATTTTTTTACGATAGGTCTTCGGAGCGTTTGTGACCGAAGAGCTCAAGCCCAACCTGACATACTATGGAACCGGCGAATGGTATGTGCCAAGAAGTGTGTACCCAGATACACAATCGGCCTGTCCTTGTCTGTGTTACCATAGCAGCTTGACGATCTATCCAACCATCTAATAATTCGGTTTTTTTCACGTCTAGTTTTCTATGGAACGTAACCACCATGGCGACCAGTCCACAGCCTCCTTCTTCGCCATCATTTCCGCCATACCCGATGCCTTCTCCATCGCCTTTCCAGCTCTCAAGCAATGTCTCCACACCTGTGGGGCGATCACCCTCGCCATCACCGCTCTCAACGAGCTCTACAACAAGCCAAGCAACAGGAAACAGTAACGACAGCAATAGCAGCGGAGGCGATCGGCGATATGATTTGCTTTTGGCCATGAACGATCGCATCGGTCGTTCACCATCTCCGCTTTCTGGATCACCCCACCAACAACATCTTGCCGGGTCACCTTCCAACTCTCCGGTAATTCACCCCAGCGACGCGACTTTGACAAGCAACAGCAGCCCAGCAAAGCCTCCAACCAGCGGCGGTCGCAAGAAGAAGCAAAAAATAGTGCAGTTCTGGAAGTGGACGGGGAAGAACGATTACATGGTCCTCTCTGAGCCTGGGTTCATTGGATTGGGCGGAGGCGATGGCAAGTTTGGACTATGGCTTCATTCTGATCTAGAGCGGGGCCATTCTGCGCGCTGTGCGACGTTCGATAACGAGCCTCTGGCAGCAGCGTGTAGGCACCCGATCCGACAATTGGCGGATGGTACCGTTGGTTCTCTGGCACCTCCTGTTAGGGTAGCGAGGGGGGATACACTAGGCGGCAACAACAGTCGAAGCAGTAGCCCGAAAGAAGACAAGGAAGAGTTTTATTGCCAGACCGTCGAGATCTGGTCAATGGCTCTGTAGTGTACCCATATATTGTTTTACGTCCATCATCATAATTAAAAAGAAAAAGCATTAATCGACAAAATTTTCAGAGACGTTTTTATTTTGAATGTGTTTTGTTGTGCGTTTTTTCAAGAGCTGGCAAAGAGGGGACCGAAAACTGCAGGATCGAGTTCTCGCAGAATCGTCAAGTCCTTCTCGAGTCCGCTTGGAAGAGAGTCGTCCGTGATCTTGGGTTGACAGATCTCAATGCAGAGGCGCATGGATCTGACGAGACTTTCGTCAAGGCGCATCTGTTCCTGCTCCAATTGCGACTTTATCGGTTCATCCTTGGATGACGACGACGACGACGAAGACGAAGACGATGTTGAGTCGAGTGAGAATATCCGTGAGTTTGCCCAGCATTTGCAAATAGTCGCCAGGAGCTGTCCACGATTCCTTGGGATTCTACTCGTAATGAAGTATGAAACCACAGTGTTACAACTGTTAACAACCAGACCTTGAAAGAGTCCCCCCAAAACGAAAAATGAAGACACGCTTAGTTAACAAAGTATTTTTACCTAGCGCGAGAGACATCCATGATCTGGTAAAGAGCCTCAGAAGCCCTCCAAGCCAGCGTCAAGCTCTCAAGTCTGACATCTGGAGGGGAAGAAGGGAAAGGGTACTCGAGGATGCGACAGAGGTACGGGATCAGTGTTGGGAGGTACTTGATCGTCAGGGAGCCCATTCCAAAGATTCCTTGGAATCTACTTCGAAGTGAAGGGTCCGAAGAATCCTGGAGGAGGAACTCAAGTGGGACGACGGGGCGTACGAGTCGTGCAACCCATTCTAGAATGACGGTTCGGTATTCCTTGGACGGGCTGGCGCGTTTGAAGCTTCCCAGGAGTCCGTGGATGAACAGGTTCTCGACCGTGAGTGCTGTTCCTGAAGATTGTTGGCCAAGTTGGATGTGGTGTGAGTCGTCTGTGGTCGATGTTGGTTTATCACCTGGCTCAGTATTGACGAGAATCAAGGTCAAGTAGGCTCCAAAAGCGGCATTCAAGACCTCCAAAGAATACTCTGAATCACCAGAGTCCTCTGCTCCGGGGGCGGGTGAGAACATGGCCTGAATAGGCGCCAAAAGCGGCGTGAGCGTCCGTTCCAGAACTTGATCCAACCCTGTCCTCTCAAAGATCTTGATCCATATCCTTGACTCTGCCGCAGGTCTTGGCCTACCCGCTCCCTGCTGATCAATCGCGTTGTTACTGTTGTTGTCGGTGCTATGGTAACGGAGTAGAAATCGACTCAGCAGATTCAATCCTCTGACTCGGTACCGGAAACTAACAGTCTCGGTCAAAGCCAAGATAGGCCCCACGAGCACCATAAACACTTCCAGAATACGACCCCGATCCTGAATGGGTTGTTGAGCACACCACTCCGCTATCGGCACGGCTTCCAGAAAATCCACGTCCCACCTCTTGGGCAGCGTAGGGTCGTTATCTTCCTCAGATCTGTTATCCATCCTCGTCCAGAATTCGTTCTCGTCGTTCGGTGTGTCTCCTACGGGAGCAATCTTGAATCGGGTGCTCTTACCCTGTTGTTCCATCTGGTGTTGTTGTTGGCGAGTAATATCCTTGTCTGTGTCTTCTCCTCCGATAGTAGTGATGGTACCATCATCCTTACTACTGCCACTACTACCACTACTAGCTCTCTCCGCCATCGCGATTGCCTTCTGCTGCTGCTGGTAGTCCTGCAGTCTCAATTTCTCCTGATGTATCTCAATCGTCGCCTGTGCCCTCTGCGCAACCTTGTGCGCCTGGACATTGGCGAAGCAAGGCCGGATTTCCTTTTCGAGGATTTGAATGACATGATCCGAGAAACTGCCTGGAATCATGATCGCGTTGCTGCCGTTGCGGTCCTGGCGGTGGTCATGCGAGTTGTCGTCATCCTTCGGTCCTGACGGTACAGACCAGTAGGTGTATTTGATAATCATGGTGAGATTTTGTTCCGCTTGGGCCATTGTCGCGTGAAAGAGAGAAGGGTAGCGGAAGTTCCAGACGTCTTTGGGGTTTGTGAACGCTGCGCATGCCATGATCACTCTGTGCAGGGTATATGTGTTGTCAACCTAAACGATTTCATTTGTCGTTAGTACACCCAGATCTTAACTTTATAGAGCTACAACATTCACGACAGTGTTGAGAGAAGAGGAGGGAGGACGCATACCGATTGGATCCGCAAGATTTGGCCCAGACACTCCAGTAGCAAAGGCACTGATTCTGCAAACAAGGCTGCGATCCTAACGTTGTCCGGTGAGTCTAAAATACGGAAATACTAAGTCAATTTTCGAGTTGGCTAATAGATTTTGAACAAGTAGTTCGACTTGCGTGGGTTCAAAAATAACATCTCGAAATTTACCTTCAAGGTGGCTACGGCTCGCAAAAACCCTGGGTATCCGCAGCTTTTCGCATACCCACAGCGCCAATCCCCAGTCTGCCTGAGGAGCTGTCACTTCTGTAGAAGCAAGGTCTGCATTTGTCGTGTTGTTCAGTGTGAATAATCGCAATACTGTGGTCGCAAACTGAACAAACGGCGTCATCTAGAAAGTAAACGTAAATAATTAGCAATGACACGTCGATTTTTCTGAATAGAGGCTACCATTTTCTTCGAACAGGGCATTATAGTCGTAGTCTGGGTACCTGTGTTGACTGTGCGAACGGTGTGGTTGTCATGGATCCGAGTGACCGAACCATCTGGGTGTCGGAGAAAGACTTTACTAGGAGCTCAATGAACCTATCACAACAAGGTCGGTCAGTTAAAGTGTTTTATAACTTTTCCGCGAAGGGCCGAGTATCTGTCCCGTTCATAGATCGTCACCTTGTTGCCTGGGGAGATTCTTGATGAGAGCTACAGCCATTCATTGCCATGGTGAGGAGAGCGTCCACACGTTTATCGTTCCAGCTCTGGCAAGATGGTTCCAACTCGTTGTTTCTTTGTGAGATCCTGACAAGTGCGAGTATTCCAGTGGCAAGAGCCAGTCTCTCGCTTGCCAGCTTGACCATCTCCTGACCCCTGGTCATGATCTATGAATATAGCAATAGTATCGTCAGCGTCCTTTCTGCTGCCGGTGCACGAGTAGTTTGATCCGCATAGGAATAAGGTAAATTGCACTGCCGTTATCCACCTACTTGATCCTGGAGCTCTCCTTTACTGATCAATGTCCGCAAGGGTTCCGCCTTTTCAAACGCAACATTAAGCTGCTCCTGAAAGGCCTCCCTGACAAGCGGCCAGTCGTCACTCAACCCGCGTGCTATTGCGATCCAAGCGTCCAGCTGATCCTGATCGACTTTTGTCTCCACATCCTTAGCTTCTTCTTCAACTCCTGCAGCCTAGTTAGGAAAAAAGGCAAGAAATGCGTCAATGTTTTGTTCAATCCCAGGGTGGCATATCAATCGAGAATGACCTTTCCATTCAAGCAAGAAGGCACGAAAAAAAAGAAGCTGTACCTTCGCTGCGACAAGGGTTACGAGCCCGATTGAGCTTTTGGCGCGAACTTCTGGGCGATCTTGCCTGCTCTGCGATAACAGAGCCTCTAACTGAGCTGTGCAGTAAAAAACAATAAGAAGTGAGGTGCGATGATTAGATGCAAGAATGGAGTGAATCCGCTCTTTTCATTCATCATGCGAGCTCTGAACCATGTTCCTGAGATGCTTGTTCCGCTTGCCTTCAGGCTCCATGGTTCATTCAATTCAAGGTCGTGTTGCAAAGTGAAAGTACAAAGAGATCTTTCTCGTCCGCCCAACGTTTCATAACTTGTCACCGTGACCGTTCATCGAACAATTGGGAACAAAAATTCGTGGCGGTGTTCTCACCCTGGACTGCGGCTCCACCCTGGAGGCACTCAAAAAAAACAAGAGACGAGGAAACCATTACCTTTTCTCTCACTCAATCACTCATTCGCTCATTCACATAACCTTCAATGACCAGCACTACCAGCGATACCGGCAGTAGCACCTACAGCGTCCCCTCCAAAGACCAAAAACAGGAATGGGCAAAGTAACCAACCGCGCATCCTCAATCTCCGTCCACTCTCGTTTTTCAACCTGGCTCCACTCCCTTTTTCTGACCTCGTACTTACACTTCCTTCCCTTCTTTCACCCCAATTGACCCTTCCCAACATAGACAACAATCAATCCTCAAGTCAAATCTTGTGGTTGTAGATGACCATCCAGATTGGTCTTTGACGCTCAAGGACGACAACACCCATCGCCTTGAATCCACAAAAGGGCTGCAATATGTTGGTGGCGTCGATCTCAGTTTCATTGTTGGCAACAACGAAGATGCCATTGCGTCGCTTATCGTTCTCTCATACCCCGATTTCAAGGTACTTTGGAAGGGATCACACACACACGAGCAATTAAGACGTGACGATGACAGACGCTCGATTAACAGGTTGACACTCCAATTGGAAACTAGGTTGTGTATGAGAATCACGCTAAAGTCAAGTTGACGCTTCCCTACATTGCAGGCTTCCTGGCTTTCCGAGAAGTTGAACCTCTCCTGGACTTGATCTCGACACTCCGATCCACTCATCCCGAATTCGAGCCACAAGTGATCCTAGTCGACGGCTGTGGCATCCTCCACCCACGCGGGTTCGGTCTCGCCAGTCACCTGGGTCTTCTCTCCAACATCCCCACAGTCGGATGCTCCAAGAACTACCTTGTCATCGACAATGACGGCCCTCTGTTGGGATCAAACCCTACAGCGTTGAAGAAGGACTTCAAAAAGTTTGTCACGACCCATCCAGAAACCCATGGCCTCATGCCCTTAACGGGGACGGTGACGGGGAAAACCTACGGAGCAGCATTGGCGGCAGCGACGGGAAAAGCGGCCGAGGGTGCACAAAACCCGATTTTTGTGTCGATTGGGCATAAGGTCTCGTTGGAGACTGCTGTGGCGCTGGTGAGGGCTTGTTCTCGGTTCCGGGTGCCTGAGCCCATTCGACAGGCGGATTTGAAGAGCAGGAATGAGATTCGGAAATGGTGCCAGCAGCAGGAGAAGGACGCCGCTCTGGCTCTTGCAACTGTCGGGGCTACTATTACAACAGCAACAGCTGTAGCCAATTGACCGTTTTGCAGTTCATTTTACTTCAGGCACAAAAGTAAACTTGAAAAGGAAAAAAAAAAAAAGCATATAAAAATTGCCTGAAATGCTATTTTGTTGTTTCGGATGGATGTCTGGTCTGGGCACGAGCATCTCTTGGCTAAGCACACGGGAAGGCAGGAAGGAGCTGGGAGGTCAGGGAGGGAGAAAAGAAGGACCGCGCGCCCAAAGAGGACCTCGAATATTTTATCGTTTCCGATCCCTGTCTCTTTTACTCTTTTCTCCTCTTTTACATCCTCTTACTCTCTCCAAACAACCATTTCATTCAAGCCATGATCGGAAAACTCGCCCACTACGCCGCCGACGCCATCCTCGTCTCTGCCGTCATCGCCGGCATCAAGCGTAGCACCGTACGAGACTATTTTCCTTTCTTCCGCTTCATTTCATTCCTCTCTCACTCCACCTCTTTGACACGCGCTGGATGGGACACTCCAGAGGAAAAAGATGATGACCCTTCAAGTGTCAAAGTGTTGATAGCTGCCTGTCGTTAACCTTTCCTTTTTCTTTCCTATCGCTCTTCTTTGTTCTCTATTTCTATTGAACCCCATTCCGGCTTCATTTTTTATCGACACTTCTTTCAGGGTTTGAGGTACGCACTTATCACTTATCACACCACTTGTCCAAGTTATCACAAAAAGTCGCGTGTCATGATCTGTGTCAACCCATGAACACCACTCCATACCATCACATAAACTAACCATGTTTTACTTGGCCAACCACGAAACAATAATAGCGTTGCTACTGAGAAGATCGAGAGCGGCGATGTCCGCTCCTACGTCGAGAAGTACCTGTCTGTCGGCGAGGTTGTCATCGACCAGACCGCCGCCTTCATGGCCACCTCTTCCTACTTTGAGCGCAAGCGGTAAATACAGCCCCACACAGCCAGCACCTACTTTCTGGAACCCCCACTTTGAAGGATAATCCATTTTGGGCGCATGATACGGGAAATAACGGATACTCTCTTGGAGCAACAGCCACACAACATATCAGCATTGACTTTACGGTAGTCAAGGAGGCATTTTCATATTAAACGAGGCATTCTTAATCTACCATCCAATCGGCGTTTTTTTTTGTTCTGTTTCTATGTCTCGAAAGGGGGGGGGGGTTTCATGTTTTCCTTAGTTGATTACCCATCGCGATCGTTCTGTCGTTTCTATTCCTTTGCCCTTATTATTTCTCCCATATCAAGTTATTTAAGATGACTCCTTACAATTGCTCCTCCGTTCAGGTGCCGCCCAAGGTGTTCAATTTGCTCCGCAGTGGATATGGAACGCGTGTAAGAGTAACATTCGCAATCATTTCTTTTCATTATTTATTGATATTTTTTTTTTCGAGAGAGGTCTGAGATAATAGAGTATGAAGAGCAAAAAAAAAAAGATAGATCAAAGAAAAAAGAGGAAAAAAAAAAAGAAACCAAGCCAGACACAAACCACAAACCCAGTTTTCTTTGCCAACCCACCAAATAATCAGTTGCGACAATTGGTCTCGACGACAATATCAAAGCCGGCGTTGGGGGCGACGGACGACTGACCAGGCTTGTAGCTGGGGATCTTGTAAGGGTGACCCTGCCAGTCCCAGGCTGTGACCCATTCGGGCTCGTAGGACTTTTGGGTCGAGTTGTGGACGTGGACGCGGACTATTGTCGGCTTGCCGTCGTCAGAAACTTTGACGTTCAAGGTTGGGATCGCGGCCGAGATGTCGAGAGTAGTGGTTGTAGTCGCTCCACTGGCGGCAGGAGGAGGAGGAGGAGGAGGGGGAGGAGGGGCAGCAGCAGCAGGGGTAGGGGCCGGTGTGGGGGGTTGATGTTGGTTGTTGTTGTCGGTGGGCTTGGGCGCAATGACGGTAGCAGGGGCGGTGACGGTAGGTACTTGGACTTGAGGAGGGGTCACGGTTGGAATGGTGACACTTGGAGGAGCAGGGGCGGCAGGAGGAGTAGGTGCAGCAGAGGGAGCAGGAGGCTTGGGTGTGTCCAAAGCACCGGACGAACTACCACGCAAGAAGCGCGCCGCGCTGGCCGCAAGGCCGGACTGACGCGCAATCCCCGCATCCCACATCATCACACCTCCAAAGTTTGAGTACGACTTGACCGAGGCCAAGATGTTGTTCAATCGAGCGGCATCAATCACACCAGTCCCCGCAGCTCCCGGACCACCAGGGACACCGAGCAAGATGCGGACATTCTTGTTAAGCGAGACAGTTGTGGCCCAGTTGTTCCAAGTCGCAAAGTTGAAGCTGGAGCCTGAACCAAAACTGTTGACGCCACAGTAGTTGTTGTAGAACTGGACCCAGACCAAGTCGAACCAGGAGTGTTCCAATGCGTCCTTGGTCGCCATATCAGGGTAAGGGCACTGCGGGGCCGCGGTAATGTAGTAGCGACGAGCACCACCGGAGGCCGCAAACTTGGTCCTCAACGAATCCACAAAGGCAACATACCCTGCATTCTGACCCGACTCCAAATCCAAATCAACACCATCCAAAATCGCATCCCCAAATGGTCTCGTACCTGAGGAACCCCCCAAAAACAGATCCCAGATCTGATCTGCAAACGTACGCCCCGCCGCGGCATCCGGTAAGGAATAAGCACCCGAGGCACCACCTATAGAAATAACAATGGCCTTTCCGCTGGCTTGACATGCTTTGATATCTTGACCGATCTTGGGGCAGTTGAGGATGGTGGTACCGGGGAAGGTTTGTTCGCAGTGGTTGGCGAGGTTGAGGATGGGACGACCGTTTTGGATCTGGGAGATGAAGGCCAAGGCAAAGACGTTGACGGTTCCGTCCTGGCAGTAGTCGATCAAGTCGCCTTCCTTTCCACCCGCGTACGACACCGAGCTATTGTAATAAGATAATGACAAAGAAAGAAGAGGGTTGAGTGAAGGAAAGTTTCCATGGATATGTCGCTTTGGGCAGACGGCGAAGCACAAAAATAAAATAAAGCAATGCACAGGGTTTATTTGAACGCGAAAAAAGATATAAATTGGGACTTACTTTTGACCCCAGTAGTTGACGACGTTGATGCGGCTGAGGGGATCGAAGGCACAGACCGACTGGCCAAGAAGAGCAGCGACCGAGGCCACGTAGAGTGCGCTGCGAAGGAGCTTCATTGGGGAGGGTAATGGGCGAGGTAATAAATAGGCGAGTAAATATGAGTGGGGAAGCTGAGGAGAAGAGGATGATGATGATGATAATGATAATGGAGGATGAAGGAGAAGAGGAGCCGCTTTTTTATACCCGGAGGTACCAATCTCGACGTCGACGGCTACAGCAGCGTTTGTATTGCCGAGTAGGTCTCGACAGCTAAGGCTGAAGAGAGAGGAAATCACCCTCCCAAGGGTTCATTTTCGTTAGAGAGTAAAGTGGCCAAGTTCCCTACATGGGCAAAGCCAACCAGTCAAATTGCTAGCAAGGGCTACCGAGGAAAAACTACGACCGAACGACTAGCCAAGGCCTCTCTCTCTCTCTCTCTCTCTCTCTTTGAGAACAGAAACCATACTAGCGTTGTCGAGCTGTAACTGCCATCACCCAGGCGATTCCTTCGGTCCTAGGCGCGCGATGAAAGCAAGTTCAAGGGGGGAGTGGGTTCATTTATTTTCGTTTTGTTGTCTGGGTCGGAATCGTGTCCATGACACTTCATAACCCTCTCCTTCCTCCCTTTGTTTCGAGGGTTCCACGGATCACGCTAAAATTTCAGCAACGGATCTAAGATTAATGGATCAAGAACCGCGTCTCATCCCTTGCATACCATCCTCCACCCCCTTGGATCCGTGGACTCTCATTCATTTGCCATTGTCTCAAAAAACTCACATGCTTGTTCTTGGCAATTTCCCCTGTGTACTCTCCTCTTGCATGCCTTGTGGGATAATAAAAAAAAAGTGTACTCGGTAATTACCAAGGGTAACCGGTTACTCACGATCCACCTTCCCTCCTCTACGTCCACATATTGTTCTCGATCTTAGATCGGGGTACGTGAACGAAAAAAAAAACAAAAAAAAAAACAGGCATGTCGAGAAACGAAATCTACGCGCCATTGCATCATTACATTGTGCCGTGACTATTGTATATCGCAGTCCGGCTACTACTAAACTGCGTCACAAAGCGCGACCCACACCTCTTCCATCAACCACACACCTCTTCAGTCATGTCACAAGCAACATCAGACTTTCATCGCAAGCGTCAGCGGTCTCCAAGAAGCAATCGCGCACGCGACATCGATCAACTTCACCCTGCTGTGGAAGAGCTTATCGCGTAGGCGGACACCAATAATGAAGACACAGATGAGAGGGACTCTGACAGCAACAACGACGATGAGACAAAGGACGAGGAGGTTGAAGATGACGTTGGTAACAGGAGAGAGACTGCAAGGGAGGGAACGAGCGACGGGACAGTTCGTCGTACACCGCAGCCTTGAGCAACTACATTCAACGGTTTCAAGGACCCTGCTCATGAGCTTTTGCTACTAAAGGCTTTGGATGCGGTCGGGCCGTTCGGTATCCAACACGGACAAACACGAGCTGCTTGGTCGAGAGTTGTTCAGTATCTGAAGGATTATGATGACAAGGAACGAGCCGAAGGTCGCCCAACAGTGTTCGACGACGTCAATCCCCGTGTATGTCAAGCCAGATGGAAAAACTTGTCGAGCGAATATGCTGAGCACGAGGCCGCTATGCTGAGCACGAGGCCGCTATGCTGAGCACGAGGCCGCTATGCTGAGCACGAGGCCGCTATGCTGAGCACGAGGCCGCTATGCTGAGCACGAGGCCGCTATGCTGAGCACGAGGCCGCTATGCTGAGCACGAGGCCGCTATGCTGAGCACGAGGCCGCTATGCTGAGAGCTACTGGAGTCAATCCACAGATAACCGACCGACTGAAGTACATGCAGCCCGTGTACGAGTTTGAACAGGCCTGCAGGAAGACAGCCGATGATAACAAGGACAAAAGACATCGCAAGAAGGCGCGGACAGAGAGTAACCGAGTGGAAGGTCTTCTTTTGTTGGAAAGGTCTCGAACAGGCCCTGTTCGAGTAGTACCAGACCTGCTTCAGCCCATACAAGGCTCTATGTCAGGGACGGAGTCTGAGTCCAGTGTCTCCGTTATCTCCAATCATACCCCAAGGACTCCCGGGATGAGAAAACGGGCCATGACAACACTGTTGACACGGCAGCTTCAGGAAGCGAGCGCATTTTTAACGACCCAGGCCGAAAACCAGTGTAGGCAACTGGACATGATGATCGAGGATCGGGAGGAACGAAGGACGATGGAGGAAGAGCGAAGGAAGGTGGAGGAAGAGCGAAGGAAGATCGAGGAGGAGCGGAGGAAGACGGAGGAGGACACTAGGCGGGAACAGGCCGCAGTACAGGAGAGACAGCAGAAGGCGCTCATGGACTTGATGGCATTGCAACCGGAGAGCATGGAGCGAATCGCCACTCAACAATCACAAACCACGAAGGAGCAGGCGGCAAGCACGGAGCGCCTTATCCTCGCAATTATGGCGGGATTCAATAAAAAAGATTGATTTATTCCAACACTTGTTCCATGATAGCTGGATGGATGTACTCTCGCAGTGTAGGAGGATCAATACCAAACTGCTCATTTATCTTAACACCATAGTAACAAGTGTGAATATTGGTTAACAAAATAGCAAAGCGATAATGGGAGTCAATACAAGTGGACAATAAGCGGTGACTCTTAGGAAAGTCAATGCCTGAGAAATATCTAGTTACCTCCCCGAATGCCCACTCTATAACGATGCGAAGACCCGACATCGTCTGATTGAACGTCTTTGCCTCCGGGGTGAGGTTCGCGCCTGTGTAGCCAACGATCATGTGCGGGTCGGGCATATAAGCGGAATCCCCGTAAAGAGCAAGGGGCCGGCCAGTTGTATCAAAAGCGTGCTGCTCCAAGATGTCCATGATGCCAGATTGCTGATATATAGTGATGTCGTGAGTGGTGCCGGTGTATGCCTTGCTGAGATGCAGAATGATGCCGTCTGGACCAACGACGCTCTGATACTTCAGAGCATGTACATGCTTGTGTCCGTTGTACATTGACGCTTGACTGACTGTTGGTCGATTGATCCTGCGTACGGTGCCATCGATGAATCCGAATACCGCGTTGCACTCATGGTTGCTCTGCTCATAGCACAGATCAGCATACTTTTCAAGCTTGGATGGTGTCAATCGGTGATGATCCCAGATTAACAGCTGGTCCCAACGTAGCATGATCCACTTGACAAGATGATTGATGAGACGGGAAATGGCGCCAGTACTCCTGCGGAATATGGCCTCCATCCTGTTAAGCCGGGCCGGGTAGGACAAACGGTATACGGCCATGCAAAATACCGTAAGCGAATCAACGTTGTCCCTGTCGCGGCTTTTGATCCTTGGGGGAACCTGTAGGACCTCAAGGATCTCCTCCAGTTGGGCACAAGTGAACTGAAATTCTTGTACGCAGTACTCGTCGGAATATTGGCGTACGTCAAATGAGGCATCAAGCAGAAACGGGCGGTGTAGAACTGGATTCTCGTCCTCGTCGTCCTGGTCGAACTCGTTGTCGTCAAGGCCGTAGAGCATAGCGAGTTGTGCCGCGATTACCGGCACGAGAAGGACGGCCATCTTGAACGAATGAAGAGCGATGGTCTGTAGCAGCATTCAAGGAAGACATGGCATAAAGCAAATGCGAGCCACCCTTCTTCCTGCAAAAAGCTCTATAAATTAAACTTTTTTTTTAAAGGATTGGTTGACCTTTTTCCTTCTGCCACACACACAATTAACTCATTGCCAAACCTTTTTAATCCTCTTCAAACATTGTACACAGTCTCTAAAATCCCATGGACACGACAACTCTGGTAATGTCTTATTTTTCTTTCATGTCTATAACAGCTATGTCAGCTACCTGGACTGGAGGCGCCACTGACATGTTTGTCTTGTTTTGTTATTACAGACCGAATTACTCTACATTTCGCACGACCAAGAATGGCTGGCATGGGCACCTGCTCTAATGGGTGACACGTCGCATCAGTATCAACTGTATGAAGCGTTTCACGCTCTCAAGGACACGGAGTTCACCGGAGATGTGGCCGACGTGAAGGCTAGACTTCTGGATAAACTGTTGGCTATTGAGACTCTATCTGATAGAAACGCGACGAGCGCACAACTTCAACAAACATCACCTCTGACAGCCTTCCCCCACTATGTAGCGGAAACCTTGCTGAACGCTGGAATCCGGATGCAGGGTGGTCGGAATCAAAGCGGGATTCTTCACGGTTTTGCGCTAAACATCAAGGGTCCAAATGAGCATCACTCACACCAAGATGTCGACCCTGACCCTCCGCCGTCCACCGTGTTGTCTTTGCGTCTTGACCACCGTGGCCCTCTTTTGTTTGAGTTCCTGGCGAGGCATTTCAACTGTATCATCTACGAGTTCACCTCGGTTGGAACAGTGGATCGATTCGCCCCTGGAGACGACAACACGCCCTGCTTCTCGATGGGGTTTTTGAGGGCGTGTGATGGCATTGGAACGCCCGTGGAGTACTTTGTCCTAGGCCCTGCTCGTCATGCAGAGCCCCGTCCTTCCTCTACGCCTTCTCCTCCTGTGCCTTTTTACGATCCCCAACACCCACACCCCGCCATCCTTCGTCATGAGAAACGCGCGAGGAAAGGAGCCAAACGGGATCGGGAGCTGACAGAGTTTGACGATAGTGCGGCGATTAAGCTGTATGCCTCTGCTTGGTAAGTTATTGCTCTTTTATCCAAAAGAAAGTAACGCCACTCAATGGAAACGCCATGGATAAAGACTGCAGACCTCTAATCAATTTTTTTCTTTCAATCTGTTTATAGTCGTCACCGGCTGGACAACTTTATTCTTGCTGAGGCCGACAAAATTCGGAAAATGTCGCCCAAGTCCAATCCCAAGAACAGAAACGCCATTATGCAGGATCTCAAAGCACGTCTGATGACAAAACCTCAAACCCCCGACGGAGTCTTCACGGAGTACATGGAGTTGATGCAAAAGGAGCTCAACAACACCAAAATCACCCGCAGGATGGCTGAAGGCAAACTCGGAAAAGGACCGGTGATGATTTGGCGACGGGTAGTGAGCGATGACATGGAGGTCCGGTGGAAGGAGACAGTCGATGGAGTAGTTCAAGGGTCCGACTATCAACCCAAGGGCAAGAAGTCCATGGGATCTGCTGCAAGGAACAACGTCACAAGCAGTGAGCACAAGGCCATGACGCCCCTGGTTGGATCGTCATCAACAACAACTCCAAGGCCTTCAGGGGATATGGTGGACAAGGCAAGTGTGGATATGGACAAGGACATGGATGTCGACGATGGAGGAGAGAGCAACGTCGTGGATCTTGGCAGCAAGTCCGATCCTGATGAGGATGACGCAGGCCCTAGTAATGGGTACCAGTCGTTCACCATGACGCTTCTACAGTCTCTGAGGCCCGATTTACACGAACAGCACGACGAGATTGTAGAGATACTGGAAGCAAAGCAGGATATTGCATCTGATTTCGCATCAGACGTTACCCTTCTCGGAAGGAAGGTGGTCTTGGAGGTACTAGCTTTGTTGTGGTGCTTTGAATGCATACATGCATGCATGCATTTCCAGCTGGCAACGATACACAAGGAAGGAAGAGATCGTTTTTACTAATATGTGGTTGTTGTTTTCATATCGTAATTAGGCCGGATTGCAGTTCAAGGGTAGAACTGATGAAGGCTTTCTTTTGAGCCAGATATTCCCGGCTGGCTTTCAGTCTCGTCTGCCCAATGTCGATCTCGATACTGTACGGGTGCCCGTAGCAGCCCTGGATCCGGAGCTCGAGAGATTGATCGAGACCAAGGACGATACACCTCGAGGCAAGGATGTCCGCAGTATTTTATCTTCAGTAGCGCTGTCGTTTTTGTCTGTAAGGCACCTTGGCGTCCACGCAGACGAGGACAACACCTCAGGAAACAGAAGCACCTCCTCACCAGTCGACCACGCCTTTTGGCAGGACCTCTCTGACAGCATACGCGCCTCGTCACCATCAGCACCTTCACCAAATATCGATACAAACAGCCACCCTCTTACCAACTTTTCAAAGACCACCAGGGCTATGCTTAACGACATCTCGTCTAATTTTACCAACATCTGGGATGGTCCGTTATTCGACAAAATATTTCACACATTCTGCAACATTATTTTACGACTACATCTCACGCCGACAAAGGAAGAGGAGTGTAGAAAACGCGGGGCTCGGCAAAAGCAGGAGCGGGACGCCAAGAAGGAGGAGTCGACCATGAAGACCTCCAAGAGTCGAAAGTGCTGGTGGAAACGTCTGCGAAGCCTACAGTCAGATTTGGCCCATTGTCTCCGTCAACCGGGATCAGACAAGAAGGCAGTCAGACTGAACACCATCACCAATGCGTTGCGAGGACTGGCGGGGTCAGAGCCTGAGATTCTTCAACTTCAGTTGCCAGGCCTGGAGGAACAGTTGGAGGCTATGGGAAGGACTTCTGCTACGACACCAGTGGGCGATTCTCTGATTGACGCGCTATGCAGCAGAGTTGAAGCAGAAGATCAACATTGCAACTTTCTACTGCAAGAAGAGCAGGGTGCCGTTGAAGGTGAGTTTTTGAAGGATATGTTTAATGCTCTGTTTTCATCAATTCTATTTACTATAGCAACAACTAACAATTGTTCTTGTTTCACGTCTACGATTTTTTTAGATCGGGCAAGAGATGAGTTGAAACATGCCTCAAAACCAGTGGATGAGCGGGTGCTACGGATGGGTAAGTGCTTTATATGACAAGTAAATTAAATGAATTTAGGTGAAAGGATAAGGCGTGTTAATACATTCGCTTATTATTTATTTGATTGCTTAGCCATGGAAACACCCCCCAACAGGATGAAAGCGCTCCTAGCCGTCTTTAAGATGCTTCTGCAGTCACCGTCGATCCATCGCAAGGTCCTCTCATCCTATGTTCGACGATGCTGTAAGGGGGTGGACCCGACAGACGAGGAGTGTGCTACTATCGCGAATCTAGTGGAACTCCTCCGGCCATACATACCAAAGAGACGATTGCCGGAGTCTGCGTCGCGCTCCCAGGAAGAAGAGTTGCCTCAGGGATACACATTCAAAGCCCTGCCACACGTCGTTACCATGGCTCCCTTCATCATCCTCGCCGACGCCACACTCCACATTTCCGGTTATTCATCCCTCACTCGCCGCTTCACTCCCGACGTGTCACCATCAACAAACTACTCACTACCCTTAACCGGTACCTCACTATTCGAGACACTCTTCAGTTCACAACCACTACAATTCGATGCCAACGACAATAGCAACAACACTATATCCACCTTTCCGACAAAGCAGCAGAAGCCGAGGTTATTCTTTTCCGTCTTCAATCGATTGGCCATCGAATCCGCGTGCTACGAGAGAAAACTACAGTTTGCCTACCGGTAAGATAACTCGATTTTATTGTAATAATGATGTTCGATGAAATGAAGCATGAAGTAACTATTTTATCTAACCCTTTTCTGTTCAAATGCGTATTTTTAAACGTAGGATTGTGTTTGTTGACAGATGGCGCATCAGAGTTATGGGACACCCGCTACCTCATCAGGACGGCCTACGACAAGGCTACCCAGTCACCAGCAGCTTCGACATAAACAGGAAAAACAAGACGCCGTCTCCGTCCACAATTGATTGGAAGTCCGAGGTCCACCGTATGAACGCTGATGACGCATTGGCTCAGGCGGAACTAGATCAAGGCCTTCGGGAACTGGAATTGGCTGAGAAGAAGGTGAATGGTCTGCGCCTCAACTTGGAACTCTTGGAAGAGGACAAAAAAGACGCTGCGAGGCGTCGGAGGAAATTGGGTCGATTGCGTCGTCGGGGTGATACATCGGACGAGACCTTGCAGAGTTTGAGCGTGGCTCGGGCGGAATTCTCAACTCGTTTGGACAAGTACCAGGCTCACATCAAACCTGTGCAGGACGCCCAACGTCAGGTCAAGGAACTACGACAGCGAGTCTACTACTGGACAAAACTGCAGTACTACACAACGCCGGAAAAGCCCGACCGCACAACGGACAGCACATCCAGCAGTTCTGGAGTTCATTCGCAGCCAACATGGACAAGGCCCGTGTGTGAAAATCACACTGAGCGCATTGATTTGTCGGAGCTGGTTTCTCGCGGTAGACATCACGTTACCTTTGGAGCAACAGACCCAGGAATGGCCAAGATGCTGCAGACGGTGGGAATTTCGGTCAGGGATATGTCGCGCCGCTTAAACATCTACAATATGCTACAAGGTAACACGGTATTATGTTGGTGATCAATTGTGTCTCCAGAACGATATGAAGCTGCCTATTATTATTTAGGATACTAAATGGTTTTTTTCTGCTCAAAAACAAATAGACCTTGCCGACACACAGGACACGGAAAGGGCTTTACTCCTCCAACACGAGCTGGCGCAGGAGCTGCAGGAGCCAGTAGCCGTTCCCCCTGTGATTACTACTACAGCACCTCAAATCAATCATCTCGCACAGTCAACACAGAGTGCCAAAAAGCGACAACGCCGCATAACCCAGGATATAACTGCCGCATACAACACTCTCAGCAACAATTCAGTGCAGCATATCTACACACCCCAGGACCTGAATAACGCCCATGCAGCCAAGTCGGCAACACGGTCCATTCTGCGCGACTTTGAACGAACTAAGGCGAATTCCAAGGACAGGAGAACCACAGAACTGCTGACCAAGAAGGCGTATGCTGCTTTGGCAGCCAAAGAGCGCCGTTTCATTCAGTCATGTGGTAAGAACAAGGCTTTTTATAGCACTGCAATTTTCTTATGCTGCCTTTCGACGATTTCACTTTACTTAGATACTGCGCCAGGGTCAACGACGGTGAACGCGAATAGGCAGGACTCGTCGACCACCACTACTCCTCCCTTGTTGGTTGATCTGACAACGGCACCTGCATCGAGCCAAGTTCCTATACTTTTGCCAACGGAATCTGGATCGCCGAATGTTACACTATCGACAACATCATCAACCAACCAGCCCTCCCCACCGCTTGAAATCGACGATGGCTTTTGCGAATGTGGCATGTATCACATTTCGAACCATACCTATGGATCGTACCGTCATGGGTCGCATTGTCCTCGTCGCTATCCCAAGGCTCTGCCGGTGATATTTTATGGAGGAGCCGGTACTGGCGTCGGCTCTACCATCAAGGGCTTTTCAAGGAGAGGAGGAGGAAAGACACGTGAGCAACACAGACGCTACTGTGTCGTGGGCATAACCAACGAGAATTTGACGTCTAAACTCTGCTGTGTCTGCCTGGAGCCTGTACGCCTTGCCTCTGCCCGAAGGATCGTCGGAGGACAGATCCGCACAGTTCGAATCAATGGAAGCGTTATCTGCCAGAACGCCGTGTGCCCACTTGTTTATCAACAAAAGGCGTCATCCAACCGGGATAGAAACGCAGCCACCTGTATCGGACTCTCGGGACTTTCAACATTGCTCTCTACAGACAATCAGCCGCTGCCTCCTTTTCGGCTGCGAACCCGACCTTCTCGACCATCAACCCTGCATGCAGCACACACCAACCCCAACAGCACCAGTGCAACTGGAATCAACAATCAATCCGGCAATGTGGCTATGATCCGCACCCTGTTGGATCTCTATGTACATAGAGAATAGTGAGTAAGTTTTCCATCGATCATCCAATTATTGATATCCTTTCGGCATTGATTGCATTTGTGGAGGTTAAAACTGTTGACTAACTCAATTTTCACCTGCCTAATCTATTTTGATTGCGAAAGATGTCTATCGTGGGTTTATTTTTTATCTCATAACAGGGATGCTGACAATAACGACGAGTGGGTGAACGAGATTGAGTGAGAATGCAGATGAACGAGAATGAAGATGATGAAGAGAAAAGGGTTGAAAGAAGAGTGAGTTAAAAGAAACTAAAGACAGGGGAGGGATGATGAGAAAAAGGGAATCCAACGAAATTAAAAAGAAAAAAAAAGGAAAACCAAAAAATACAAGGGTCAACGTTAACAGAACAAAAGAAGACTACTTCTTGCGATCGAGGACCTTCTCGGTCAATTGGATGAGGGCTGTCTTGGCCTGGGAATCAGGTAATTGGCTCAGGGCAGAGATGGCCTTTTGGCAATGGCTCTGGGCAAGCTTGCGGGTCTGAGCGAGTCCCTGACTCTTGAGGACGAGACCCCAGGCCAATTCGACATCTCCTTCTTGATCAAAGTTGCGCTTGATCAGCTTGCCCAGCTCAGGGTACTCTTCCCAGGCAAACAACACAGGCGCGGTCGCCAGGCCCAACTTCAAGTCTGCTCCGGCCGGCTTTCCAAATTCGTCCGAGCTGACCGTAAAGTCAAGCATATCGTCGACCAACTACGCACGGGAAGTAAACGGGTTACACAAGAAAAAAAATAAGTTTGTTAGAATCCAGGTCGAGTTAATTATTATTGCGCACTGCAAACCACATGCGTCACGGCCACGGATGACAACACACAAAATCTTTCAAAGAGTTCGTACCTGGAAGGCCAAGCCAATGTTCTTTCCGTACGTATAGGCAATGTCGCAGACCTCATCCGTGGCTCCTCCGAGGACGGCCGACGACCGACAACTCTTGGAAATCAAACTGGCAGTCTTCATATAGGTCTTCTCCATGTAGTACTCGAATGTCGTCATCGATCCGTTGCGGTTCCGTCCGTTCTCGACCTGTCCATTGCGGAGCTGCATGAACTCGCCCTCGACCAAGTTGGCAATGACGGTCGAGATCAGCTCTGTGACCTCGTGGTTCCGGAGTCTTGCCAGAGCAATAGACGCACGCGCCAAAAGGAAATCGCCTCCGAGGACTGCCATCTTGTTACCAAAGCTCTCGTTGGCAGAGAGCAGGTTGCGGCGCTTATCTGCCATATCGATAACGTCGTCGTGGAGGAGCGAGGCTGTGTGGATCATCTCGACAATCTCTCCGAGTCGGCGTTGTGATGGGAGGATGAGTGTCTGATCTGGTGCATAAATTCTGGGTGTGTAGATGGGGTTGACTGCTCCCGCTGTTGCTGTTGTGCTGTTCGTGGAAGTCGAGGGGTCCGATCTGTTGTTGTTGAGTGTAGGGATGTAAAAGTTGCTGTGTTCCGAGATAGGCATGTCGATCTCTTCATAAGAGTCCTTGACACTGACAGCAACCTTCTTGGGCGCAAGAGAGGTGGCCTGAGCGATCAAAAGAATGATCAATGGGCGGATATGCTTGCCATCGGCCTGGAAGTAGTACTTGCTCACGGTGTCCAACATAGGGTGACCAGTACCAAGAAGATTCCGGATGTTGTTCTTCAGGTCCTTCAAGTCATCTCCGACCAGCTGCTGTGTGTCGACAACGGGTCCGCCCTTCTTTTCCACAACGAGGGTCTCGGCCTCCTTCAATGCCTCGTTCCAGGTTGTCGCCTTTCCAAAGTTCGTTGCGGGTGTTGAGTATGATCCGGGCGAGAAGGTCGACTTTACGGCATTGGCGACCCGTGAGAACACGGTAGGAGAAGAATCGGATTCTTTGGTTGCTGTGGCGTGGGCAGAGTACATGCGTGTTGCCATGATGGGGTAGGAGTGCTTTGCCGAGAAGGGTCTTGAGAGCCCTGAGGCGTAGCGACCTGCGATCAGGTGGGGCTTTGAGCGAGCAATTGACGCCATGATAGTTGAAATCAGACTTTTTCAAAAATATACACGCGAAAAAAAACGAAAGAGTCAATTGATATGGAATGGTACTCTGTTTAAATTATATAGCCCTGTCTGTGTGCATGATGCATGAAGGAGACTGTGTTGTGGTTGACAGGGTCCAGTCCAGTCCGGCAAGTGGTGTTTTAGTCTTACCAAGGATAGTTGAAGAAGTGTGAAGGACAAGAGCAGGTGTTAAGGCGTTCCTGAAGGTGGCGAAGGGCAGAGAGAGAGAGAGGATCGACTTGCAGTACTTGTCTGATTCGAAGTGAGGAAGGAGGAGTTTCACAGTCGGGTGTCCCGGAGAAGGAGGCGTGAATGAGGGGTGATGCGGAGCCGGAAAGAGGAAGGAGAGGAATACGGTGTGTGTAGAAAAGAAGCAGTAAGAAAAAGTAGAAAATAGTAGTTTGTCAGGACGGAAGGGCAAAAGCGCCGCACGTCGCCTTTGTTTTCGATCAATCGCACTTATCCGTGACCGCCCAACAATTTCAACCCTGTATGCATTCTGGTGGGTGCACGTGACCTGGTTGATATCTGGTCTTTGGGTCGTTCGTTCAACTCCTCCCAGTTCCTCATCTCATCAACAACCGAACCATGGCCGTCCAGCAAGCACCCAACCATTTCGGCAGACTCGTCTGTCTTGTCGCCTTCTTCCTCTTCTTCCACTCTGGATACTCAACCTTTGAGCGTAAGGAGACATGCATCCGCACTAGGGCGCTCATCATCATCAACGTCTCTTCCATGCAGGAACGCGAGTTATTACCATAGGAGGATAACCAAAGACAAGCGGAAGAGTTAACCTTTAGATGATCTTACCTTGTTCAATTGTATTTAGATCTCTCATACTTGAAGGCAGTCGATGGACGCGAGAGCGGCCTTCCTCTTGATGTAAGGCGAAGCAACTGGACATGTATCTCAGGATTATAGGGTGATTGGAACATGGATACACTATATTCGATAATGGTTGACCCTAGTAGTTAACACCGTGTGGCCTTTTATTTATTTGTCTGGATAGATCACGATCGAACTGTTGGCATCTGTTGCGCTCTTTGGACTCGGAATCGTGTTAGTTGCCGACGACTTCAAGGAGATCCTCATGGAGACCGAGATGGCCAAGCAGTAAGGAATCTTTCAAACAAAATGTTGTAACTGGTGGAATAGCTGAGGCCAGAACGATTTGTTGTAAACCAGTCGATTGACCATTTTCATCCTCCCTGCTTCATTATCTGTTAATAGGTCTATTGAATCTCTTGATGCCCGGCCATCGTTCTACTCGTTCAACCACCGTGGCAGAGCTGTCTTCAAAAATGTCATCTTGAAGGACGAGATGTAAGGCGGGGACGACACAATAGACCAGAACAAAATTATAAATCGGATTGAAGTATACCTGTACGCACATGGAGTCGAGGCTTGGTGGGACACGTTAAAAAACCCAGCAGGGTTTAGAAGTTGCTCAGGATCATGAACATGAAGGCGATGGTTTCAGGGCACTGCAGAAAACCTGCTGGAGAATGTACTATTTTATTTGGGCGCACGGTCGGTGGATATTTTACAGTCGAGAATATGGTACAAATTATATATGCAAGAAATGTGGCGGAATTAAAGAGGTGTAGAAGGGTGAGAGGGTGAAAGAAAGGGAGGGTAAAGAGAGGAAGAGTAGTACTAGGCAAAAGTGAGAGGTCTTGACTGGTGAGACTTCAATACAGCAGATGAAGGCACCGTGACGGGACTGGGGTTCTGACTCTCTGCCAACATCTGCTCCAAATCAAGGTGGAACAGATCGTAGGGATGACTCTTGGCATCCTTGGAGGACGACCAGAGCGAGGGATCGACACGGGAGCCATCTGAAGGTGAGCGATGGAGATCAAAGAGGAACGAATCACTGAGACGCCTTGATGGTCGTGAGGAGGGTATGTGGATGATAGGGGGCCTGGGGATACTGTACACTTGGCGCAAGGCGGGGGGTCCGCTGTTGACGTGATGGATGATCGAGAAGATAAAGTAGGCGAATATGGTTGGGGTGCCGGGATCCAGGTTGAAGACGATGCAGAAGAAGACGTTCCAGACAATGTTCTGGTGGATCAATGGCCGTGTGACTCCGTAGATGACATAGATGAAGACGTAGAACAGCAGCATCACCGTGCCAGCATTGCGGATGCTTATGAGCTACGCGGATAGATTGAAGGGAAAAAACAGAATAGATTAGGTCCCCGTCTTGAGATGTTTTCGGTGAACAAATATATACGAGCTAATGGCAATTGAAAAGTGGTTTCTTACCCTATGGCGAACTTTGCTGAGACTGGTATCCCAAACATCCCCATCCTCCTTCTCGCTCTCTGGGAGAGGGCTCAGCGTGAATGTCTGTCCTCCTGTGCCATCAGGACCTGCTTGGGTGACATCGACATGGACCAGGGTCAACTCCGAGGGGACCGTATATTCTGCAATGGCGTTGGTTAACTGGTTGAGGGTGAAAAAGAAGATGGCGGTGGCAATGAGGATGACGCCGCCGAGGGTGATAAAGTGGACAGCGATGGCGATGTTGGTGCTGGTATACTCGCTGCGACTGAGAAATGTTCCTGAGCTGATCACACTTGGGAGGTCGAGCAGGAAGGGTCCAAAGAGGAGGAAAAAAAAGACGCAGTTGATGATTCTGGGCCGTGGTACTCGGATCTTGAGGTTGTCTCCAGGAACAGACTATTATATGAAGGATGGATTGATGAGTTTGTTAGATAATATGCCTTTTTTACTATGTTTGTTTTGCCTTCGATGACAAAGGACACACAAGGTTGAACACTCCTTATTCCGGTCGATAACGACCATCGAATGTCCTTACCAACTTTGGTGTCGCATACCAGACGCCTATCACGAAGCATGCCCAGCATGGGAAACTACAGCACACCGCGATTTCAGACTGCAAAATAAAAAGCGTGAGTAAAAACAAAACATTGATCGACTTTCTATTTGGATTGCTCACAATCTAGCAACTTACAATTAGCTCCTGGACAGTGGTTGAGTTTGGAAAAGCATCGATGATGACGAAAAATATGGACATGGATCGAACTATTATTAATATGTGAGAAAAAACAGGACCCGTGTGGTTAGCGCCGTTTTGTTGTGTTTGTCGTCAGAGATGATGATGATTGACTGGGCTGCGCAGGTTTCTTCCCCATGGAGCGTATCATCTATATCCATCGAAGACAGCGAGTGGGGGGGGGGGTTTTCACACATGTGAGCATGGGATCAATAATAGAACATCATCGTTGATGGCTCATATGATATATGAAAAGAGATCATCGCGTCTAAGAGAAGGGACTATGAAGATCAGGACACCATGCCCTAACCGGATGTGTGACTGAACTAATGTGACCTCAGTGATATTGTTTGTTGGTCTGATATGTCCTGCTCAGGAAAAGCCTTCTTGTCTCCCATCCAAAAGACGTCGAATAGTATTCCTCTTCCTGTTCTTCTTTGATGTGCAGCCGAATGTCGAGGAGAGGGAAGTTCAACGGTCACCTTGCCTGCCTACTTGCTTCCTTGCGTCATGTCATGTCGTTGCAGCAGTGTGAGAGAACACAACAAAAAAGGAGGGGAGGGGCCATTTGTGTGATACAAAATGGCGCACAAATAGGTCTAGAGAAGGAAGAAGCGGGAAGAAGAAGAAAGATGATCGGTTGTCGACTCAGGGTGTGTTGTGCTATAAAGCCGACGACAGTCATGCAAGGGTGGAATGTTGGGAACAAACGTGGTCCGGATAGAGCCTGTCTATCTGTTCCCTCTCTGACTCCCACTTTTTTTTTCTTTCTTATTTTTCTTACATCTTGCTGCCTGCCAATGGCGTTAGGCACCTCAACATTTTCTTCTTTTTCTTCTAAACTCCAGCCTGGCCCCCCCTCCCCCCGTCCGTTCGTCTCTGCATAACGACGGTTCCTTCTCCACCCACCCACCACTCAGCCAAAAGCCCAACTGACTGGCCACATTTGAACAATTACAAACCCTGCTCCCCTCCTTTTTTTGTCATTAGTATTGTAAATGTCCAAAAGAGAGTTATGGCCAGTCAGCGGCGACAAAGGACAAGTCCGGATAAAAAACATGAGAGAGATAAAAAAATAATTGCAACTCACCAAGTAATCCCGCAATTGAAAGGGCGCAGAAAGACTCTATTGGTTTGGGTCGAATGCCTCCGTCCGGATGGCGAAAATCAATGATGGGTCCTGGAGGTGTGAGGTGATATCGTTGGCGTGCCCAGAGGATCCCATAGCCGACGAGGGCCAAGACCAAATAGCAGCAAACGCAGAGGATCAGTACCGCCCTGACGGCTTGCTTCTCGTGCTCGGTCTTACAGGAGGTGATACCCACTCTCCAGTCACAGTCGACTAGCCAAGTGACGTCCATGGAAAAGTTGCTGCGTGTCGAAGTATCTTTGCCGTCTTGAGAAAAATAGTGTAGCGGAGTAGACAGGGAGGAGACAAGAAAAAAAAAAAAAAAGTGGAGCGAAGCGCAGAAGAAGAAAAAAAGTTCAAGAGCGCGATAAGAAGAAAAAGTGCGAAGAGGAGGTTGTCGAAGGTAGGGGTGGCGTGTTTGTGTGTGTGTGTGTATGCGCGTGTGGACGTTGGGGTGGACGGAAGGGGAGAGGAGTGGAGAGTTGGAGTAGTTCCGATGGGGAAGAGAAAATAAGAGAAAATGGAGTGAAACAAAGAAACAAAGAGAAGAAGAGGTTGAGGTCTTTTTTTTCCTCTTGTGTCAATGCTCACTTATTTTGTTTGTGGTTGTTCTCTGTCCTCGACGCTGTCGTACCGATGCACCTTGTTGAAAGGCAGATCAGCAAAGTGTGTGAAAAGATAGGGACTAAAAGCAGAATGATGCTATTTCACAGAGCAATTCGAGAGACTTAAAACTAAAACGAAAAGAAAAAAAGGCGCGATGGTGGATGTATCCCACAGATATCCCAGATTGGTAAACAAGCTGCAGATCCAGGTGGGTAACAAGGAAGAGATGAGGCGCGGGTGGCAGGTGGAGGAAGAGAGGGCTGTTGGAGATGGACTGAAGAAGGAGTGTGAAGGGTGTGCGAGGTGATTATGAAGGGTGGAGTATCAGCCTTGTCAGAGGAGTCGTGCGGGGGATGAGGGGTAAAGAGAGTTGAGGGAAGTGAGGGTCGAGGAGAGTGCGGCAGTGAAAAGAAGGGGTAGGAGAAAGTGGAAGGATGTAAGAAAAGGAGCTCTTCAGCTTAGGGAGGGGTGAGGCAGGGAAGGGAAAGGAAGGCGGAAGGAAGAGGTGAAGAGGAGGAAAGAGGAAGAAGAAACAAAAGAAACGGCGGCGGAAAAAGGGCGGTTAAAAAAAGAGGGAACAAAGTTGGAGATCAATTTATTTAAACATGGCAATTGAATAATCATCATCCCTCTGTAATTGAATGTGATCAATGAGTATTCAGGAACAATCTGTGTTTTGATCACCCCTCATCTGCGCTTTGCTCTGGGTCCTCAGCTTGCTGCGACTTCCACCTTCCCGCTCGACTGCTTTTTCGCCATTCCTCTCCTTTTTCTTTTTCTCATCACGGTCTTTCCTCCCCAACAAAACTACAGACACCATCATCAACGACAGTACCTACAATCTTCATCTCCTTCCTTCATCGCCCTCTCATCAACAAAGCTCTGGAAAGAAGAACACACAAAAAAAAAAAAAAAGTTCATCATCTGATCTTTCCTTTGGTTTCACTTTACGCAAAGAGCCTCAAGTCCCATCCACCAACCTGGGCGTTTCCCTTTCCTTCTCTGCACGCCCACCCTTTCCCCCTCCCTCTGGCACATTAGTCTGCAGGGGACAGAAACAACCATTGGCCTCCACCCGACCTGCTCCTGGCTCTCAAAATAACTTGCGTAACAAAAAGAATCATAATAATCAAAACACAACCACCTCAACAGCATGCCAAGGCGACAATTCAAGCGTCTCGAGGACCAGCCTGATGACATCGACACTGGCGTCGACCAAATCGAAATGACAGAATCAAACGGTCATCGGCATCACCATAGCCATGCTGAGGCTTCGCCCATTTCGGAGCGAGCTAGCTCATCCTCCTCCAGGGTGGCATTCGAGGGTCAACCCCGCCGGTCGATGCATCAGGTCGATATGGATCTGGAGTGGCCCATGATTGACATTCCTCAGGAGCTCCGCGAGATGCAGGTTGATCAGGACGACTCTCACACCTGGTCGAATTCACAGGCGAACGCTATCAGGGTATTTGTGGCTGGTTTTCTTGGAGCGCGAAGAGGCGAAGAGGATCCTAGAAATAGGGAAAATCAAAAGAAAAAAATGTTTGGGGCATGTGCCTGCAAGGGGAGGGTGACACGTTGACAATAATTAACTTGTACTTTTCTTTTGTCCATATGCTCACGTTTTTCCGGAAACAGAATTCCTTCAAACGAAAGCTCTTCTTGCTCCTCGAGGATCCATCGTCCAGCCACGCTGCCTTCGCCCTCAATGTCTGGGTCTCATTTGCCATCGTTCTTAGTGCAGTGATCACAACAATCGAAACCATCCCTTCCTTCCGATCCACCGACTCGACTATCTGGTACTCAATTGCAGGGGTTCGCCTCTTTGAACTATTGGACGAACTCAATTATGGATTATCGCACACGGAAATCGTGTCGATCTGCTGCTAACTCAGTATCAATGGACCAAATGCCAATTCAACATACACTTAGGTTCGACTTCGAAACTGTCATGGTCGCCTTCTTCACCATCGAGTTTGGAGCTCGTATCGTCTGTCATTCGGATTCTGTCAAGCAACTCAAGAGGTTTCTTCTCTGTAAGTACTTCTCGGACAGGAAAGATCGGCGGAGAAAGAATCTAAATCACATATTGCAGGAGCACCAA
The DNA here is from genome assembly GCA_019671135.1 of Linnemannia hyalina. Taxonomy (NCBI): domain Eukaryota; kingdom Fungi; phylum Mortierellomycota; class Mortierellomycetes; order Mortierellales; family Mortierellaceae; genus Linnemannia; species Linnemannia hyalina. Next base: position 909,825 of record JAHRHY010000010.1, read on the forward strand.
TTGGCTCATTGTTAAAAGTCCGATGGCAGCATTCTGTGAACTAACTCAGTTTGCCCATGTATCTCTTACTAGCTCCTCTTGCTATCATCGATATGCTTTCAATTCTGCCCTACTACATCGAGCTGGCACTTACCCGCGACACAGTAAGAGTGCACTGTTTTACTTCTTCCTGTCTTGATACCCTGGACCAATTTCCTGTAGGCGTACTAAAACTGCTTCCTTCTGTTTGACTATACGTGCCTAGACGGTATTCTTCCGTTTTACGATATTGAGGTTGTTTCGACTGCTGAGAGTTTTCCGCACATTCAAATACTCTTCGACAATTATCATGACCATCGAAGTCATGATCGTGGCTATCAAGAGGAGTATGGATGCTCTTAGTGCCCTGTTCTTCTTCCTCATCACCGGCACAATGCTCTTCTCGACCCTGCTCTACTTTGCCGAGAGAGGTAAGACGCCCTTTGATTTACTTAAAGTTGTACGGACTTGTTATAGACTATTTTTGGCGAGTGAAAAGACGAGACATGCTAATATCCATGTTCTATTGGACAACTTGAATAGGTGAATGGGACGATGCGCGCCAAGTGTTTATTGACGCCAACAACAACCCCAGTACATTCGACAGTATTCCTTCAGCATTCTGGTTTGTCATGGTCACGATCACAACTACGGGATATGGAGACATGGTGCCAACAACGTTCATCGGCAAGCTGATCTCATTCCCAGCCATGATGTGCGGAGTCCTCTTGATTACCCTGCCCTCGATCATCATTGGAAGGAACTTTACTCTCGTTTGGGAGGCGATGCAGCGTTACAAACGACTTGCTGCCGCCAATGTCCGCGAGACTAGCACTACCCCCACCGATGGTAAGAATTATAAGAAGATTCTGTCTAGGCTATCAATTGCTGCTGCTGATTACGTTGAACTGGCTACTCACACTCATATGTTCTCTTCTTATGTTTTCCTAGATGGTCGCCAAAGTTTTGAAAGTAGACATTCATACGACTCTCAGACTGTGCGGCCAGGATATTCGACTCTGACGGGCAATGGTTTGATCCCAGGACAGCAGGAGATGCTCGACCGTATCCAGACGATGACGCAAGTGTTGAAGCAGAACCAGCAGACCATGGATGCACTCCAGAAGATCCTAGAGAGCCACCACCTAGTACCTAAAAAATCCCCTTTCGAGGACTCTGCCGTCCTCTGAGCCAGCATAGGCTACTTAATAAACTATTCTATTCTCTCAGATCAGACACGCTGCAGATCACTCTCGCGACGGTTTTTCGGGCGAAATGTTTGAGCACACGTACGGATCACGTTCACACCTAACAGTATTGAAATTGAAATGTATCTTAGTTGAAGTGGCTTAGTGCGGTTGTTTACAAAAAAAAAAGAAAGAAAAAAAAAAAAAGTCATGTTGACGAAGTAACAGAGGGAAACAACACAGACAAAGCCCTTTCTGTCCTCCTAGCCCACTCTACAACCCTTTTGCATCCCGGCCCACCCTTCGCATCCTCCCCTCAGGGTTCAACCAACTTCAACTTCACACCAACTCTCTCATCATGTCCACCGGCTTCGCATTGGACGGCTTGGAGGTTCGTCTTCTCTTTCATCTCTTTTTCAACAACTCACCTTCAACAAAGAGTCAAAAGAAAAAAGAAACCAAACTCACACGACTATTATACTTTTCTCTCTTCCAACCTTGCTTGACCTTGGGGACACGTCCGATATTTCATCAATTGGCAAACCCATAGGAGAGAATCAAGGCTCACGGCAGCTCCTTCGATTCTTTGCTGAAGACCATCCCCGCACAATACTACATCACAAAGGAGCTCTCCGAGGAGGAACAGGTACTGATACAGGGGGGGCCAAACATCTGGATCAAATATCTACATTGTTCAGCAAAGACTTGGATCAAAACCGAAGACTTGAGCTCTAACACCCCTTCCCCCAATTCATTCTTCCGTCGTTGCAGAACTCAAAATACCAACATAACAAGAAGAGGAGCGCGCCAAAGCAGGAGATCAAGGAGCGCACAAAGAAGGCCAAGAAGGCCAAGGTACGCAGACAGATCAATCAATCGGACATACTTGTTTGTTTATCCTACTCCGTTACTGTCAAGTGATAGACCCGATCTGTGTCAGGTTTAATGACAATGTTGCTGATAGAACCTTCTCATTATTGTGCTCTTGTGGTCTCCTTCATGTCATCTAATGTTCAGCTCGATCCTGAGAACAACAAGTCTGTCATGGATATCCAGTCAGCAATGGCAGCCGGCGGCAAGGACAGCGAGGATGAGGACGGGGAGGACGAGGAAGATGACGAGGAGGACGCACAGATGCAGGACTCGGACGACGACAACCTTGTCGAAGACGACAGCGAAGCACCAGTGATCGCCAAATCATCCACACATAACTTTGAGGGTCTGTTGGCTCAGGTCCAGACCGCCTCACAGACACCCGCACAGGCTCCCAAGTCCATCACGGAATTGCGCGCCAAATTGGAGGAGCGTCTGGCCAAGCTTCGTGGCCGCCGTGGAGCCACTGCCGAGGCCAATGCTACCGCCAAGCCCACATCTCGACAGGCTATTCTGGAGGCTCGCTTGAAGAGGAAAAAGGACAAAAAGGCATCACAAAAGTTGGCCAAGGAGAAGAGAGCCAATGGTGGATCAGAGGGTCTTATTGTTAAGGAGTTGCCAGACTCTTCAGCCGGTGGCCGGCCCTCTGCTTCGTCCATCAACGATAAAGGAGAGGTTCGCTTCAGCAAGTTTGAGTTTGATGGTCTTCAGAAGAAGAAGAGAGGTCCTACAGATGCCCAGGGCCAGCTCAAGATGGTAAAGCTCTTTGCCTCTCGTTGTCTATCGAAGGTGGGGCATGTGCGCATGATTGTACTTGTATTAACCAGTGTTCCTATGGCAATGCTATTTTACGCTAATCTACCTATTAGGTCGAGGCACATAAAGAAAAGTTGGCAGCATTACAGGTTGCTGATCCTGAGAAGGCTAGCGCTTTGAAGGAGAAGGACACTTGGCGCAAGGCCTTGCAGCTGGCACAGGGAGAGAAGGTCAAGGACGATGTCAAGTTGCTGAAGAAGACAATCAAGCGCGAGGAGACATTCAAGAAGAAGAGTTCCAAGGAGTGGGGTGAGCGTAAATCAACCGTCTCCAAGGGCAAGGATCAGAAGCAGAAGAGGCGCGAGGAGAACCTCAAGGCCCGTATCGATGCTGCTAAGAACAAGGGCAAGAAGGAGAAGACTGGCGACAAGGCTAAAGGAGGCAAGGGAGGAGCTTCTAAAGGTGGCAAGAAGGGCGGTAAACCCAAGGCAGTAAGTTGATTTTGTCTGTTTGTTTCTGCAAGTTGACTACTCTTGTTCTCTGACTGCATCGTTTCTTTGCAACATGGATCTAACATTGTCCTTTTACTTTCACTCTTATCTTTTCTTTTTTTTTTTTCAGCGCGCCGGATTTGAGGGAAACAACGGCAAAAAATCATCTAAACCTTCCAAGAAATAAACAGCATTGCATATTCATATTCACATATAAACAAACACTCTAGAACGTAATGGTATGATTGATGACTTTGTTGATGTTGTTGTATGGATATGCAAAATTTCTATGAATGAGGGTGATGTTGTAAAGGAGTTTACATGCGGAATCCTTTCTATCAATGTTTGTAGGTTGCCAACAAGATGGTGTTAGAAACATGATGGGTTATGGCAACAACTTAAAAAGCATAAGGAGACCTTGCGACTTACTGATGTGATGAGTCCAAGGACAGACTTGGCGCCAAACTCGGCGATCTGCAAGACCTCGTTGGTGGCCTTGCCCACGGTGGCAGCATCCTCAAAGCGACGGTCCAAGAACTTTTGTGTGGCCTGATAGCTGGGAGTCTTGTCCGTTGTCATGAAGAGCTCTGTGGTGGTATAGACTCCTGCGAGGGAGGCGCGCTTTGTGTACCAGTTCATGTCTGCGCTCTTATCGCCTGCGAGGTGCCAGATCTCGTCGACAATCCTGGCGAGATGGTTCAGAGACATGGTGACATTTGAGGGCTGGCCCATGATGGCCAATGCCTCTTGCCAGCGGTCGACATAGGGTGCGATCATTCCAAGTCTTGTCAGTGTTCCCAGCTTGATTATTTCCTGTGTGCCCAACCTATAAGTCAGTACAGAGGATGGCGATGATGCTATAAGTGCCAGGTTCATGATATCATCATAGATGGGGTTTCCTTGCTCTCAAGCGATTCATATATCGCCATGAATGCAATAGTGTCGTACCCTTCCATTCTGCCCTCCAATTCCAGAGGAAGGCGTTCGAGACAGTCTTGCAGAAAGTAGTCGATCAGATCAGCTCCGCCTTTGGGGAACATGCCATGGATGATGGTAGGGTATCCCATTGACTCTGCAGCCTTGGCGATTGAGACAGTTGTCCATCCATGTTCGGGCACAAAGGTCAAAGCCTTCTTCAGAATAGCTTCGGGTGTTGTCTTGGCATGCGAGGCCGAGATTGGTTGTTGTTGTTGTTGAGCATCCTGTGGGCTTTGGCTATCATGGCATTTGAAAGTTTGATCAATTATTTAGAAACTAAAAGTCAGTCTTTGAAACAGGGAGACCAATTGGTTCTCTGCTCTCACACAGGTAAGTGTTCAAGCCCACTGAGGCAGGTTGTGTTGAGCTGGCGGGTCGATTCGTCTAAATAGGTACCTAGGCTGTGTCGAGTCCTCAGAGCGCCAAGAGGCCGAGGCTGTGAAGGTACGGGCTGTCGTTACTGCCCTGGTCAGAGTAGCAGGAGCTAGGCGCGCGGTCGCGGGACGCGAGAGAAGCGAGAAGGCTTGGCGCGCGAAGAGTGTCCTTTGAATGGCAGACATTTATGTCGAGTGAGGGTTGGTGTTGCAAAGTGTGAGAATGAGAGAGTCCTGTTCCCTTTGTTTGTGGGTTGTCGAGATCCTGTGTTTCCGTTCCTTGGTTCGCCGGGTTATGAAAAGGAGACGATCCGAGTTTTGGTCGTCCATGGCTTTAAATCGATCAGCCGAATAGACATGTTTTCCGGTGACGTTTCTTTTTTCAATGCGCGCTGGTGGGTGGTGCCACTGTCATGCCCTACTTACCGGCCTTTAATTCACCCTACAAGTCAGTCGCTCTCATCCTTTTTCTTCTTTCTTGTTCTGCATCCCTCTCTCCGTCTCTCTCTTCTTCATCCCCAACACTTTCACCCTTTCTCCTTTTTATACATTCACACCCCCCTCTTTCCCAACTCAAGTCATGTGGTCCTCCCGTAGGTTATCCTTACTCTTTCCTTGGCCATAATTACGCCCATCACTCTCGTTCCATCTGTGCTCATTCTTTCATAAAAGAACAAGAGTCCATCCCACTTTTTCAGACTATTTTATGCTATGAGAGCTCATTCTACACTTACGCAAAAAAATCAGGGAGCGTGCATCTCAAAAAGAAAGACTGCGCCGATGACCAACAACGTGCGCAAAAGGCTGGCCTCGTTTTTGGCCATAAAGACACGGATAGAGAAGGTATTGACTGACACTCTTTCGTCTCCTTCCATTCTTATTCGTGCAAAACACACAGTTACTTCCTCTGTCTCCAACCTGGCTGGTTACGGCGCTCAGCCTGGCTCCCCTAAGCCCGGTGACATCCCCAACGCCGGCGAGGGTGTTAAGTCAGCTGCCTCCCTTTGCAAGGATGGAAAGTACTACTCCGAGTTGACCACCAAGGACCTCGAGTGGACCATTGCCGCCACCGCCTCGACCGAGACCCAGACTTTCTATTGTATCACCGATGAGGGTAACTTTGGTCACGTCCAATTGATCCACTCCAACCTCGGGTATGTTAATTTAAAAGGAAATGAACGAATCGAATGCGTTGTAAACGGCCAACGTATATTATTGCCAATACGACCATCCAGCTAACTCACTCTGAATGTGTTGTGTTAACTAGAATTTGGGGCGCTCCTGCTTCGGTCCAGATGACTGCCCGTTTCCGTGGCAACGGCATCAGCAAGTTCTTCTCGGTCAACTTGACCAACTTTGCGCTCTCAGCAGACAAGCTGTCTGCCTCGACCAACCTTATGTCTATCACCATGTCACCCGACGGCCAAAAGTTCACCATCCAGGTCACCAACCCCCCAGATTTGATTGTCTCGTTGACTTTTGAGCGCACCACCAAGGGCTACAAGATTGGTGAGGGCAAGAGCTTCTTTGGCGATGGCTTTGTTTCCCACAAGTTCTGGCCTTCCTGCAAGGTCTCTGGAATGATGATCGTCGAGGGCAAGGCTCAAGATATGGCTGGCGAGGGTACTTTTGTTCACGCTATCCAAGGAATGCGCCCTCACTTGGTCGCCTCCAAGTGGAGCTATGTCGATTTCAGAGGAAGCGACACCGAGACCAACAACAAGGCCAAGCTGTCGCTGATCCAGTTCACCACACCTGAGTACTACGGAAGCACCACTGTCACGCAGGGATCACTTGTCTTTGATGGACAGCTTGTTGGTGTTGCTGTCGACAACAAGACTGAAGCTGTGACGAGCGAATATGACGAGGAGACTGGCTACAACCCCCCTACCGAGGTTAACTATGTCTGGGAGGGCAAGGCAATCGAGGGCGGCAAAACCTTCAAGGCTGTTCTTAACGTCAAGCCCAAGGGATTGTGCCAAAAGGTCGATCTCCTTGCTGAGATCCCCTGGGCGCTCCGCAAGATTGTGTCAACGTTTGTTGCCAAGCCCATTATCTACCAGTGGTACGACGAGGCCACTGCTGTGATCACCGTTGGGGACGTCGAGCACAAGCTGGCAGGACACGTCTACCACGAGGCCACCTTCGTCATGTAATTTTCAGCTTACTCTACATCAGCTTACACATTCTGCTCTACTAGTTCTACAACACCCACCTAATAAATCTTGAGAGCAGCCTTAACAGTCACAATCCTTCCTTCTTGCAGTTGAGATTCGAATCCATCGCCACTTCTTTTTCTCTCGTAAACCAAACAACGACGTTCGCCATTCCACCATGACCGCAGCAGACAACAACTACCCGGAGAGCATATCAAGGATATGTGGCGAGCTCCAGAACTTGTCGACACAGATGCTCGAGCTGCGCAGGACAGAGCCAAGATTCCCAACTCCAGCTGAAGCAGCGCCATCAGAGGCACGCGACGACACTGCGATGGATGTCGATCAGGTTAAGGTATTCTTTCGCAGCAAGCTCGCATATGCCACAGCTTAAGAAGAAGAAGAACAACCTACACGCACACGCACGCCATCATTTTTATTATCCAATATTATAGACTGGGAAGAAGGCTAAACGGTACTTCAACCTTCGTGTATTCTTTTGTTACCACAATCAACCAAAAAATAGAAGCCAGTTTTTGATTTCGACCCTACACTCCAGAAGAAACTGCACGAAGGCGTTGTAGAAGGACACCGCAACCTGGCTCTCCTCAAGAGCCTGAACCGACAGATCCACCAACAAGGGCGCAACCTCAGGAACGAGTTGACAGAGCAGAAATTGAGCGTTGGCAAAGTTGATCTGGGCTTTCAGAACATCAAATATCAGCGCAAATATCTCATGAACGAGATCGCACGCTGTCACGACATGGAGTAAGCAAGGCACAATATTTGGAAAACCCTCTTTGTTGTGAATTGTGTGTAAGGCGAGTAGACAGAAGTATTGACCTTGTTTGTGTCCCTTTTATCACCCATAGGACGTTTTACCAGGATGTGCCATTGGTGACAATGGACGAGTTTAGGCAAGTGGCACCAGAGAGCCTCACAAACACGACGAGCGACCATCAACTCATGCTGAATCGACTCCAGTTTGAACTTGAGGAGCGGAAGCGATATGATGCAGAGAAGAGGCGACTCTTGGCGGTCAAAGTCCAGCTGACAAAAGCTAACAAGGCTCGCAAGGCCCAACTTAACAGGGTCGAGACGCAACTGGAGGCTTATATCCAATCCAGTCAGTCTCTTCAGGATCTCTTCCAGGAACCCGTCGAGCCTATTCGCTCGCATCACGATATCCTTAACGTCGACGGAGCAGGATCGGCTTCTAACAACGGCGAGGCTAACGGTGTAAACAAAACAGGAGGGGCACTGGGAATAACTGGCGGTGTGGCGTCTCCCATGGTGAGCTCGCCAGCTCACTCTCAGCAGGAGGTGGTCGCAGCCGATGTCGGGTTAGTGGCGCCATTGCGTGTCGGAACAACAGAGTTATTGAAGAGGAACGATATCGCCCAACTGTTGCCTCAGCCGCTTTATGTGCTCTTCCGTCAGGCTTGTGCATTCTCTGCTACCTTCGGAGATGAGGTTCGTGCCGAGATTCAGGGAGATATTGCGGCGGCTCAAGTGGAGGCAGGAGTTCATGCGGCGGCAAAACAGGCTGCCTCGTTACCCAAGAACAACAACCAGAATGACATGGCTCGCGCAGGAGATGTTGCAGGGGCTTTCAATGCTGATTCGCCAATGTTGCAGAAGGATGGTCAGGCAGAGGATGAAGATGTGCGCGAGAAGGAGCGAAGAGGATCCGAGTCTGAAACCCAAAACCAATACGAGAAGTTCCCCTTGGAAGTTATCATCAAGATCAAGAAGGACGGTACGTGGGTTTATTTTCGGTTCTGAGCATCTTTTCTGTATTCACAAGCGTTATTTATTAACTGTCGTTTTGTGTGATGATTAGCATTGGTTTCTTCGCATACGATTGCACACCTTCGGTTCACATACCTCATGCGTCTTGGGATTGTGGTAGTCGCGGTGGACTCTGCTCCTGGTATTTTGAAACTGGACCCTTCACTTCTTTTGCAAGAATTATTCCCCAAAGACTATGGCGAGATCTGTCCCAACCCCGAGGCAGCCTTCTTGGGCCTGACGGCCTTTGATACTCTGGTCTCTGGCGATGGGAGCGTTGGCGAGCAAGGATCCGATCTGCAGATGGATGTCAAAAAGTCAGGAGGATATGCCTACCGCTGGGCACAGGAGCTTTGCGGTCTCGAGTTTCTGGGACCTCTTTCACAAGGATGGGGACCTGTTTCGGGCACGGAGCTGGAGAATTTAGCGGTGGATGATATGGCGTCATTCTCTCAGGCTGTGCTTTCTGGACATGGAAATAGGAGAGCGTTCTTAAGCCAGGTGATTCGCATGATTCGGAACCGTCGTAGGGCGTGGAAGTCGCTTGAGAGACAGCTGGAGGACCTGGATAGGGGTGTGATCCCCAGCCTGAAGGGTAGAGCTCTGGAGTTTGCTCTGGGTATGGCTCAACCCGTAGGTAATGCTCGTCACAAGGTCACGATCTCTAAATGGCAGACGACGGATGATACTTCCTCGAAGGGATCGACCATGTACAAGGTGCAGTTGGTCATGCCAGACCCACTGATATCCTCCACCAGGAGCACTGTCACGGCCAAGGTGATTGTTGTTGAGGCTACTGTCGAGATTGCACTTTCTTATGTCGAGCGTGTGCCAAAGTGGGAGTTGAAGCCTGGTCCTGGGTTCCCGAGCACTATGAGGACGACGAGCAGCAATATTGGTGGTGCCAACGGCGGTGGCGAGGATAACGAGTCAGGAGCTATGTTGGTCGATGATGGAGGGGTCGCCTCTAATACTGCCTCTCCAGCTCTCCCCAAAGGAAGCCAGGAAGATGAGATCAAGGACCGATCACCGTTCCTGGATTCATTGATGGTAAATTTCAATTAATCGCACCTCTTCTTCAGGCGACAGTGTGTGCTCGTTTTGCATGTGTCAAATTAGCAACATGATGTACTAACATATCAATCGATTCTCCGCTTTACTTGGATATAGTACACTGTGAACAACGAGCTTCCAGCGGCATTGTACGGAGCAGAGCCTGGCGAGAGGAACATGTTGCTCTCTGTGCAGTTGACGCGAATTGTTACCGACTTGTCGACTGTTCTCGAGACCGTCTCCTACTAAGCACAAGGGTAGTGTGCTCTAAACCGCACTCAAATAAAAACGCATTTTAAACATGTTGCAAATGGTGCTTTTGGTTATTTCTGATACAGAAGAAGGTCTACAGAACGGTATGGAATGAAATATGATGGGAAGAGAAGGGGGAAGGGAAGGTTGGAAAAGAAAGAAAGCGACAGAGGTAGGTGATTTACCAGAGGGCAATTTTCTCGTTCCACTGGCCAGTCTCACGAGTCTCCCAGTAACCACCCTTATACCTCCAAGTCTGTCCCTCCGGGTCCTCAGTCTGAGGATCATCGGCCTTCTCAAACCAACGGGCCTCCCACAGCTCCCCACGAGACTCCATCGCCTTTCTCAGCTCACGCTGCTTCTGCTCCACCCTCAATTTTTCCTGATCGGCTTGCTCAACAAGTCCACGCTCAAACAGACTCTGATCGGGCCTGAACCTCGTATCGGTCTTGGGAAGTTTAACCTCCAACCCCTTGTACATCTCATTCAACTGAGTCGTAAACTCTGTGAACCCATAATACTTTTCATGATTCGCCGGTGGAGCATTACACTTCCAAAGCCTCTCCAACTTGTTTGGCGCCACCTCCTCCATCAACGATTCCGACCATCGCCCCTGCAGGGTTCGCTTCTTTGCCCCATTTGCTGTCATGACGTGTCCGGAGAGCTCATGTTTGGTGCCGGCAAAGAAGGAGGATTCCTTGAAGGTCAGGACACAGGTTTCGCGGGTCGTGTGGTTGATGATTTTCATGTCTCCTGTATGTTCGAGATATTTGGTTCCGGCCATGAGGTTTCGCATCCAGGTGGTTGGTTTTGAGATTGTGTAGTGGTCGTTGGTTTTGGGGAAGTTGATATGGATCGTTCCGTTGGGCATCAGTTCCTGTTGGGAGAGAAGAGGAGGAGGAGGAAAAGAAAGGGGGGGGGGGGGGGGGTAATGAAGAAAGTAAAGGAGAAATGGCAATTAGATATTTGTTATTGTGAAAACTGATAGACATGATGGAGAGAGAGAGAATTGGAAGGAATGAAGAAAAAACTTACCATTGACTTGCCCCAGAACTTGGTCTTGGCACGAGAGTCCATGGAAAAGGTCCAGCTGTTAACAGATTCAGCATGGCACTATCATAGGAAACGAAAAAAAAAGAGGATAGGAAAATAAGGAATATAGGTCAGTCATCGACGAAACGTTCGTTAACGCGGACAACAAAGCCATGCAAAGAAAACTTGTGAACGAGGTGACTTACGGCCATGACGGGAGGGTAGTGACTGACTTTCTCAGAGATGAACTTGAAGCCCTTCTCGGGACAGACATATTCAAAGGTCTCTCCGTGAAGAGGGTTGAAGGGCTTGCGGGCCGCGCGCCACTGGGAGGTCGAGTACCCACTGACAGCAAAGGCCGCAACATAGACCAACCGATCCAAGCTATCCGCAAGTCCCACAGCTTTGTCCAGCAATTCGCTGTACTCCAGTTCCTCGCACAAACGCTGCAAGACGTTGATGGGCTCGTTCAGCGAAACAGGCATGGCGACTGTCGACAGATCCTTGCCAACGTTCTTGCGGAGAATAGAAAGGAGTGAGATGTCTTCGCCCGAGACTGGCGCAGGGAGTGCTGTACGACGGACGATGGGTGTATCATCGACTTCTTCTTTGCTGTTGTCGTCCTGTTTTGGTGGTGCCTCTGCTACTTGTGTCTCCTTAACGGGTTCCTCTGAAGATTCGTCGTCATCGTCGCTCGAGCCATCGTCTTGATCATCTGCCTGGTCATCGAATCCAGCACCCTCGAGATCCGAAAGATCGGCTGAAGATAAGTCAGCGGTCAGGATGGCATCGTCAGCATCGTAAAAGATATCAGAACCAGTAATAGAGGATGTGAAGGAGTGGGTGCGGTCAGAGTTCATGGAGGTACGGGTATGGGCAATGTAAGCTTCTTCGACAGTGGTGTGCCTGGACAGGGTCGATTTGTCACCACGGGAGGAGGTGAAAGTGTCGGTCTCTGACAACATTTGGCGGAATTGCTTCTCGTTCTTCTCCCACTTTTCCATCTCAGATCTCATCAACTCGAACGCCTTCTCCTTGTCCGACTTGAGCTTGTTGAATGACGCCTGGAGACGGGTATGGATGCTCTCGATAGACGCGTTGGACGAGGCAACACTGTTGTCGCTCGTGGCTATTAGGGCATGAATGAAGGTATGATATGTTAGCTAGCTGGTATGGTCCTGCTTTCACTTATCGATTCAACTACTACAGGAGATTTCAGGTAAACTTACTCCGCTGGAGAGAGGGGATGAACTTGTTGATCTTGAACTTATTGTTGGGGGGGCTGTTGTTATCGACAGAAGACTGACGCTCACGCTGAGTAGGGCTGCGCTGGGAGTGGCTGCTCGAGACAGGGCTACTGCTCTCAGACTGAACACGGATCGAATCAAGTTGATCCTTGATCTCCAAGAAACCGGCATCCATGGTCGACATGAGCTCCTTGAGCTGGTCAAGGTCGTTGTTGTTGCCGCTGCTGGTGCCGACCCAGCTGTTGCGGAGGTAGGCCCGCTTTTGGGACGAATCGCGTTGGGTCATGCGGTGGACGGTATCCTGGGCAGCACGTTGTTCCGCATTCTTAAACGTCTTGATGGCCTTGGTCCAGTCGTTGTAGTCCTCAACGGTCAAGGCTTTGAGATGGTAGAGCATAGTGCCGGAATCGATGTGGATCATGTTGGACGCCTGGCTGACGGTGACGGTCGACAGAACCAGGTGGACTTTACCACGGCATGGGGTGTCGGGCGTCTTGTAGTATGAGAGGATACCATTGTCGATCTTGAACCAACGTTTGGCCCATCCTATTTATCAACATATGAATTCATCGTTAGTGAGCAGACCGTGAGATAACGTCGGTCATATATCGATTACAAGTAAACGAGTGATTCTCACCTTGCATGCGCTTGCGCTTCTTCTTGAGAAGCCAGCCAGACATCTCGGAGGGCTGGGGAGCAACCTTGGGGCCACGCTCCTCGAGGGCGACAAAGAAGGTGAGGCGCTTGGAGGTGTGGATCGAGAAGGAGTTGTCTATTCATTTGTTCATTGTCAGCCGAAAATATCGTTTTAGTGAGCCGTTTTTCTTTTCCTTTGTTCCCTTCTTTTTTCGTGGGTAACAATCGCCGATATGAAGACATTGCAATGAACGAATCGACCTGAAACAGCTCTTTCACTGTCTCGCACTCATTCTTGTATGCATTTTCTCTCTCCATCTCACTCACTCTCTTATGCACTCTCATCCTTACTCCTATGCAATTGACCTTCCTTCTCTTTCCGGTACTCACTTCTCTCTCTTTCCTTCCGTTCTTTGTTCAATTATTTCGATCAGTCACTACTTACCAAAGACGACCACATAGCTACCAGCTTCCTTGACGGTGTACTCTCCACGGATAGTGCCCGAGCTCGAGTCATAGTGCTGAATGGGGAGGATTTCGATCAGGTCGGGATCCTTGAACTTTGCAACTGTCTTCTTTCTTCTGGCCGAAGGCTGAGAGTTCGAAGGCAACGAAGACTGACTAGGGTTCTGCTGGTTGGTACCTAGTCCATCCGCAAGTCCCTGACCAAGATGATCCTCGTCGTCACTAAGAGAATCGACTGAAGCCCTGCTCGAGGCATAGTTGCTGATATGGCTCGACCTTGTGGGCGAGGTCGAGAGAGCCGAATCCTTAAAGTATTGCTGAGAGTTGTTGCTGTTGTTGTTTCCACTGCTGCTGCTGCTGCTAGGTCCCTGGGGGTGACGAGTAGAGTGAATGGACTCTGGTCGGTTGATGGAAGGAGGAGCGACGGAGGTGATGGAAGGAGCGAGGGTGTTTGACTTGAGCTGAGCGGGTACGGAAGAGGATTTGCGGAAGAAGAGGCCAAAGGAGATGTTTTTCTTCTTTGTCGAAAACCACCAGACGAGGGTTTTGTCGGACTGGTCGACGTGGACGTAGTGCTGGAAGACGTCCCTTGGGGGGACCTCAATCTCTTGCATTGCGGCTGGGAGAAAGGGAGGAAAGGAAGGGTGATGGGAACCCTTTGGTGTTGGGAGGCTGAGAGTAGGAGAGTAAAAATAAGGAAGAGAGCAGGAAGAAGGAAAGAAAGAAGAGATGAAAGCAAGAAGAACTATGGAAAGGAGATGGGGAAGAAGGAATGAGTTCTTTGAAAGAGAAAAGAGAAAAGAGAGAGGGAAGAAGAAGAAAGAAGAAAGAGAAAATAGATATAAAAAGTGACTAAAGAGAGTGCTTTGTCCAGACCAAAAGGAAGGCGAGAGGGATGGGAACGTGCCATTGACTGGATGTACTGGGAGTGTGATGACGATAAACCTTCTTGGTCGTACTTGTGCCCATTCAATTCGCAGTGTGTCAGAATTCAGGCACACACAAACGTGAAGGACTGATTAAAATAGAAAGCGAGTGTTCATTCTAATGATTGAGTGATGACAGGGCCAGGTGAGCCCTCTTCTTTCTTCGTGTTTGTTTGTTTATGTTGTTCATGTCAATGTCTACTTTGGCAACTCATGTCTGCCACACTCTCTCACCACCATCACCACTACCACCGCAGGTACCATCACCACCACACCATGCTGCTGTCAGCACTCTCACTTTCTTTTTTTTATCGGCCACGCGCAACATACCTTACATCATTGTAGCCATGGTTGTCTTTCCTTCTAAACACCCAACAATCCGTTACAAAAGATATTCTTCCTTTCAGGGGAAGGACGATAAGACAAGGCAAAAAAAAGGGACCCTGCCTTGCCTTATATTCTACTTGAAACTGTGGCGGTGATCAGGATCAAAAACTGATCGGTATCAGACTATTCATCATTCAGAGGGAAGCACGCGGCTAGTAACAGAGGGGCGCCTTGTTCTCTCTCTATTGGCCCTGGGCTCCAGCCGATAGGTAGACTAGGTGTTTGTATGAATAAAATGGCATGAAGTAAGCCGTGATGGGTCTCCACATGGGATACCAACTGAATGAAATTATGAAATGAACTTTATTCCCAGCCGAAGGACAAGGGAGGCCGAAGCGACGGATGGTTACCTTGCCAGCCAGGATGGATAATTAATACTCGCCATGTGTTTGCTGAGAATGTACGCTGTCTATTTGTTTACCATTTAGGCTGATCAATGGCTTCGAGACAAAAGGCATTGTGGAACAATCACTATCAGAGACAAGCCATTTTTGTTCAGAGAGACACGCGTTCTCTCCCCACGGGTCACTGTTGTTTTCTGTGTAAACGATCCGCCGCCATCTCCGTCATCCTCTTTCCATTGCCACAAACAACACTCACCCTACCTACCTTCCGTCATGACAAGAACAATCGCTTCTGCAAAACTCGACATCGCACCTTCAAGCATCTATTACATCCCTGACTTCATCACCCCTGCCGAGGAACAGACTCTCATCGACAAGGTACCTTTAGCACTCACACATTCATTCTACAGAAAAAATAATTAAACCAGCAGAAAGGACTCACCAACAACGGAATATACTTGTAGGTCCTTACGGCACCCAAGCCCAAATGGGTTCACCTCAAGAACAGAAGGTGAGTCGGATATTAGTCATGTTCGCCCCAGTTGGGGTCTCCTATGAACAAATAGAAAGTGAGCGTGAGCCTGGGGCGGCTCTTCGCGCGCGTTATTATGCTTTAAGTGAACGTTTCCTTTAGTTTCTGTCGCCATTCGATTCACGAAGAAGAAAAAAAAATTGAGATAGCTCGCTGCCCCTACTTTGCCCCGCCCACGCAAACTCACGCATAATGCACACATGTTCGTCTTCTTCCATATGATAGACTACAGAACTGGGGTATGGACCGCTTTGGGAGCAACAATATTTGTTATCCATTGGGCGGTGAATTGGAGAAAAATGCAAGGAATAGCATGAACTCAAGGAACAAAAGGAGAAAATGAAAGAGCAAACCAAACCAACAACACCAACAGCTTGAGAGCACACATTAATCCCATGAGGAATATGCCTCTGTTCGCCTTTCGCTAATTCATTCCTCAGCGAACACGCACGTACATGTACCACACGCATGTGCGTGCGTAGCAGCGTTTGAACTATGATCTGTTTGGAGAAGGTGGGGGCTTTCATATGCTTAACCGTTGCATTACATTTTTTGATGTATATTTTCTTGTTTACTTCAGGGGGGATTGTGAGCGAACGAGGAATGATTGGGGAACCACTGCCAGTCTGGCTCAGCTACCTGTTCCCCAGATTTCGCGAGGCTGGGGTCTTTGAAGGCATGGATGCAACCCATCAGGACCCAAACCATTGTCTCGTGAACGAGTACCTCGCCGGTCAAGGCATCATGGTAAAATATCGTGTTTGGATGCCATTGCCCGCGTCTTGTTTCTCTTTCCCTCTATGACATTGGCCACTGAAGTTAACAAGAGTTACATTTGCAATGTATGGTCGATTCTTTCTAGCCTCACAAAGACGGTCCCGCCTATCTCCCAACAGTGTCTACTGTAACGCTTTCATCTCATTGCGTCCTCGAGTTCTACAAATACCCCGAGGACAAGGAACAGGAGGAACGTGATTCTACCACGGAGGAGGCCCGAACACAGGAGCCCGAGTTTTCGTTGTTGGTTCAACCGCGGTCTTTGCTCGTGCTCAAGGAGGACGTCTACAAGAAGTACATGCATGGCATCCGGGAGATCACCGAGGACGACCTGCGCACGGGCAACATCTTGAACCTGCCTGAAGCCATGCCACAGGGTATTGAGGAGACGCCAGTGCTGGAGCGAGGAACCAGAATATCACTCACATTCAGGATTGTGCAAAAGACCCTCTCAGCCAAAAAGTTGTTCCTCCGACGATAGTCGCCAGAGAGATATTCTGGAGCAGGAGCTGCCTGGTCGTCATGCGGGTCCAACGCCAGTCCCTCAGTCATTCCAAAGCTTCTTAAGGGTCATCCTCCCCTCTCCATCGAAATAAAAAGAATCGCAGTGCAAAAATTTTCACACCATCTCTCCCTCTTCCACTTTGTAAGTTAACTGTTCCTCTGATCTGAATCCCTTGCCTCGAACAAGGACGACATTCCTTTTTCTTCACCATTAGTTGTAGTCGTAGCAGTGCGCAATATGATGAATTCTGTTTGGTCCGTGTTTATGAGGTGGAAGTAAGACCCCGCCATATGAAGACACCCATTTTTTTTTCTAAACTATCTGATCACCCACATACCTACCCTACCCTACCTTCATTCATCTCGGCAACGAATGAATCCTGATCACAGTAAACTAACTTTTATCTTGGTTCTTTTCCTGTGAAGTATCTAGCCCAGTGGTATTTCCAACACTTTCTCAACCATCAATTGGACAGGATACACACAAGGTAAACATCAACAACAACAATATTGCATATCAAGCACCCAGTGTTACCTTTGCATTGGCAATATGATGAATTCTGTTTGGTCCGTGTTTATGAGGTGGAAGTAAGACCCCGCCATATGAAGACACCCTTTTTTTTTCTAAACTATCTGATCCCAATTACAAGCAAAGCAAAGCTATCCGGGAAAAAGACAACAGAGATGAAAGCAATTGATGTTCTAACGCGATTACTCTTTTTCTTGCTGTCTGCTGGATAGGTAAACAAGGGTTCAAGCGCGTATTTAGTTTCATGGGCTGTAGCAATGGGAATGGCTATCAATCAAATAAAATATTCTTCACAAAAAATACCAAGCGAAAGCCTTTATGTTTTGTCTTCATGCTTGCTCTACATACTTGCAAGTTGCAACAGCAACAGCGATTGTTCAACCGTCTGTTCATAATGCCCTTGTCCCTTCGCAAAAAAAATATTCGATGATGTACGAAAACAATAACAACAAAGATCGCATTTGGAGCAGTCACTTTGAGGTCAAAACCTTTCGTGTTTTGTAGCTCACAAAAGCAACCTTCAAGAATGAGTGCTTCCAAGTTGCATTCATTCTGCTTCTCGTCCTTCACCCCTTCATTCTCACCCTCTCCCCTGACTCGCCTTTCCTCTCATACATCCTTCGTAACTCACCTACGACAACAGCGACCCGCAGCCTCACGATACTTCCTAGCCACAGCAGCAATAATACGCACAAAAATGTCGTCGACCCAGGATAACGATATCACCATGGCCACTCCCGAGGCCACAGCCACAGTCAACGTCGAGACAACCACTCTTGCTGCTACTAGCACACTTACAGTTGTCAGCGATACTACTACTCCCGCCACTGCTACTACCGCCGATACAACCGCAGAGGCTGACTCAACAACAGCTGAGAGCGTCGCCAAGAGGATGCGCCCCAAGATCGAGAAGGAGGACACGTCGTCGTACATGGGCCAGAAGCGCAGCAAGGTCCGCGGCAACATCCGTGGAGCTGACAAGTACAAGGGAAAGAGAGAAGGAGGTTGGGCTGCAGGAACTCGTAACGCTGAAGATGCTGCAAAGGCGGCTGCATTGGCCACTAGTGGCGAGGCATCCGCAGAGCAGACCTCGACCACCGCCGACGATGGTGAGGATAAGGAGGCGCGTATTCCCAAGCGCAAGGTCGCACTCATGATGGGATACTGCGGTACTGGATACCAGGGAATGCAGGTGTAAGTGACCCGCTCAACCTCAGTTTCTCTGTGCGCCGTGTGAATTTCGCTTAAACATGGTGGTTGAGATTTATTTGCCTTTCCATTATCATATAATTAGGAACCCTGGCGCCAAGACAATTGAGGGAGATCTTTTCAAGGCCATGGTTGAGGCTGGAGCAGTTTCAAAGGACAATGCCGACGATATCAAGAAGGTGCGCATGGATAACCATCATTTGACAGTGTCAGAGCTCGAAAATTGCAAAGTGGACATAACGACTGTGGAGTATATGTTAACATTCGCTCGTCTTTTGCATATCTAGGTCAGCATGATGCGATCCGCCAGGACAGACAAGGGCGTTCACGCTGCAGGAAACGTGGTGTCGCTCAAGATGATTGTGGATATGGACGACGTGATTGGCAAGATTAATGCTTGCTTGCCTGACCAAATCCGCCTCTTTGGATACGTCCGCACCCTAAATTCTTTCAATGCCAAGGTTCTCTGCGACTCTCGCGTTTACGAATACCTTTTGCCCACCTACGTCTTCCTCCCTCGCCCACCAATTGCCGAACCTACCGCATCCTCATTGGAGGGTGCCTCGACTACGATCAGGACTGACTTGCCTGGAGGAAGTATGGCCTGGGATGAGAACGTTCACATTTCGACACCCGAGGAGATGGCAGCCAAGAGGAACTACCGTATTGACGAAGCTACTCTCGCCAAGGTCCGCGAGGGATTTGCAGCCTATGTTGGCACCAAGAACTTTCACAACTTTACGGTCGGCAAAAACTTTAAGGAAAAGACTTGCCAGCGCTTCATGATGTCGTTCACTGTAAGACATCATATCTTTTGTTGCATTCAGATCTACTGCATGGCAGCATGGTCAACTGAATGTGGAGAATTGTGAGCAAAAGCAAAAGAGATTAATTTGCGTTGTTTCTTTTTCATTTTATCGATGTAGGTGAGCGATCCCAAGATGATCCAGGGAACAGAATGGCTCAGCTTGAAGGTTCATGGCCAGTCGTTCATGCTCCACCAGATCCGTAAGATGGTCAGCTTGATTGTTATGCTTGTGCGAACAGACACGCCATTGAAGCTGATCCCAGAGACATTCAAGGCCAACAAGATCAACATCCCCAAGGCCCCTAGTCTGGGACTTTTGCTCGAGAGGGTAACCACATATATGATATTGTTTAATGTGCTATCGTGATATGACAAACTAGGCGAACAGGCCATTAGAGCAGGATCACTAACCCTCGAACATATTACTGTACAAACATTAGCCTGTGTTTGATACATACAACCGCAAGGTTAAAGACTCTCACTCACCCCTGGACTTTACGCCATACAACGAGACGATGGAGGTTTTCAAGGAAAAGTACATTTACGAGGGAATCATCAAGGAGGAGCTCGAGTTCAACCGGTTTGACGAATTTTTGCAGATCCTGGATGGCCATGCGCACAAGTACAACCTCCGCTATCTGAACAGCGAAGGTATTATTCCCGAGGAGGCCATCATCAAGAGGGGAGATACTCTTGAGGCCGAGTCAGATGCCGAGTCAGATGCGTCGTCGTAAAATCGCTTGTTGATGCGGTTTGCATAGAAATAACTGCAGGAGTTACAATACAGATTCATTCATTCATATCATAGTTATGAACCACTACCTGTCCCTGTGATTGTGTTTTGTGTTTGTGTGTTTTGCGCCTTGTGCGACTTGAGGTGGCTCATCCACGCCCCCCTGTGTGGTTGTATGGCGTCTGGGAACAAGGAGAGGTGCATGAAAAGAGCGGAAGAAACTTTTTTTCTTGCAATTTGACCAAGTTGAACACAAGATGTCAAGAAGGGAAGAGAGAATGAGAAAGAGATAGATGGATCTCCTTGAACGAATAACAAAACAGCGACTAAAAACCTTTTTGCTTGTTCTCTTGTCCATACCAACGACAATGACAAGAAGAAGAGACATAGGGTATCTCCAACAGTCTCAATTGACAATTGCGAGTTGTGGGTATCGTTGTTCACTTGTGGGTGTTAACATCAACACCAAGGATAGGTGCAGTTTAGTTGACAAGCAACAAGCAATACAACAATGTTCCGCACCAATGAAATTCGAACTAGGGGCTCCCCCTCCGGTCGACACTGCCTTTTTTTTTTTCTTTTATGTTTCTCGCACTATTTTTTTTTCTTTTTTGAAGAGAGAGAGAGAGAGAGAGAGAGAGAGAGAGAGAGGAGAGGAGAGAGAGAGACGATCCACCTGGACGGAATCGCTTTTTTTGTTTTCCTTTCTTGTTCTTCCTCTTCTTCTTCTACTTCTTCTTCAGCATCATCCCATCCATCTCCCTTGCCTTGCCTTTGCTGTTCTTGGTTGCCTCCTCATTCCTTCATCATACTCGCCCTCTCTCTCTATCCCACTCTGCCACCTCCAGGCATCCCCTCTCCCGCCCCGTCCATCTTTCATCCCTTCCTTCCTTCCTTCTCTCCTTCTTTCGACTCCACCCATCTCTGCGGTAAGACATCTTCACACCCACCCTTCTACCTCTCTGTTCATCCTAAAACAACCAACTCAACCCGGCTTACTCACACGCACTCACACAGCGAGTGCGATGAACATAGGCCAACGTCAGTAGTGCCTTTGCATACCCAACCCTTTTTTGCCTTTTGTTCTTTTGTTTCTTTTCCTTCAAAGTTCACACGAAGAAAACGACAAAGAAGGGCAAGTGTGGCCACCCTTGGGCAGACCACAGAGGCAACTACAGCGATAATAACACCAACAATTACAGCAAGACACATAGAAACCGCAACACCTGCTTGCTATTGTTCTTCTACCATGCACACACACACACTTCGTTGCTTATTTGTTTGTTTGTTTGTTGCGCCTTATGTTCCTAACCTATACTTCTTTCTTCTTGCCCCTATTCCCTCTCTTATTTTCTTTCCCTCTCTTTCTTTCCTCTTATTTTTTTTTTTACCTTTTTTCTTCCCTTTCTTCTATCCACCTCTCCTCCCGCATCTATTTCGCTTTGGTCGTCCATCCCATTTCCATTCCTTCCATCGCTCCCTCTTACAAACCACTCTCGGACATCAGTGTGAATGGCGAGACGCCCCGTTTCCGAATCCTTCACGATGCTGTCTGAGCAAGGCCAACAACAGTCGTTCGATCCCGTGTCCGACTACAGCCCCACCATGCTCCACCAGCAACAGCACTTTGCAACGGGCCACCAACAGCAGCACCAACACCAAAAGCAACAGCAACCTCAACAGCAGTTCCATCGCTCCGCTCGACCTGCATCTGAAATCCTGCCTCAGAATCACCATCACCCTTTTCTTGGCAACAACTTCCAGTCCCCCGAAGGTATATTGCACACGCACTCATGGAACAACGACAAAAACGACAGTAGCAAGCGCGCTTAGGAGTCAAAGTTGTCCTGTTTTCATCGTTCACTTGCCTGTTTTTTTTTGTTTTGGCGCACAACAGCAGTTTCGTTGTTACTGATCGGGGTACCCCTCTCCTCTTGCTCGTACTCCAATTATTGGCGTCTCCTCAATATCAATTGCTGTATTATCTTAAATTAGCGGAGGCGATCGACAAGTGGTTCGAGGACTTGTCCCACTACGAACAAACCCTCGAGGACATGGCTGTCGTCTCACTCGACACCGTCTTCAAGGAGGAACTCTCAACCATCGAGTCTTGGTTCAGGAACAGGCTGGAGGCAGAGAGGACAGCTGCGCTGTACTCACTCCTTCAGCACTCTTCGCAGGTCCAGATCCGTTTTTTCATCACCGTCCTCCAACAGATGGCCAAGAAGGACCCCGTAGGCGCACTCCTCTCTCCTACGCACACTGAGAAAGGCAAGTGTACATATCTGCAGGACTCCATGATCCTCAATGTTATGTTCTCGTGTCCACAAGGATGCTCTCCCCTTTTTCACTCCAAATAACTAATCGTCAGATGGGCGGGTGTTTATTTTTGCATATGTACTATTATAGATCCAGTGCAGAATCAACTGCATGGTGCCATGGCCAAAGCTGAGATGGAAGTGAGTCAGCGACTCTTGAACGTCCTCCCTATCCAGCCTCCCGCCCCTCTGGACCGCCCTACAGCCCATCGTCGACTCTACGATCGCCACTCTGTCACCATTGGCGAAAGCGAGGAATACAACAGGATGTTTAGACAAAACGGAAAGAGGAACAGCATTGACTTCTTGGGTCGCACCGCCAATAGCAGCAGTGCAGCTGCAAACAACGCCAGCAACAACCCCGCCAGCAGCAGCACTGGAAACCCTAATGGCCATGCCAATGGTGTGATCGGAAGCGCCGCATTGTCTGAATCCATTTCTGCTCGCGTGAACCAATTCAGGCCTGCGCAGGGTTCGCTCAATCGTATAAGCGCACCCAACGCTTTTGGTGGTCGACCCAAATCGGTCCATGAGGGTGACACATCATCCATGTTTACGTCCAACTGGAATTTTGCATCCCTTGGAGCCAACCCATTGCCCCCTTCCACCAGTGGCGCTAGCAGTGGCAGCACCTCGAGCGCGGCCACCGCCTCTTCCTCTGCAGGATCACCTGGAAACATTGGCGACCGCACCTCGTTTGGACGTCCAAAGTCGGTGGGAGGTGCAGAATGGATGTTGAGCCGTCCTCAGAGCGCTGCGGATGGTCTGGATAAGTCCTGGACTCCCCTTATCATGTCACCTACCATGGGAGGATTCCACAACGGCACCAACGGGACTGGACATTCGTTGAACGCCGGTGGATTCTCGAACTCGGGCTTGGCTGTTGAACGGCCAAAGTCTGTGACCGAGGCTGACCTTGCCAAGCTCAACATCTCGCAGTGGGTTCACAACAGCAACATCAACAATGGGGCTAACAGCAACGCCGGATCGCGGGCCTCGGCTCTTGAGGAGCTGAAAGCCAACAACCGACGCCGTACGTTGCTTCGCCCAAGTGCTATCATTTCGAACGTCCCAGTGACCGTAATGGAGGGTGACGAGAAGCTGTTGAGCGCGAGCGCCAACACCTCGTCGATCAACATTGTGTCGACCATGTTTAACGAGGCTCCCGGAGCAGGATCAGGATCCAGCTCCATGACTGATTTGAAGGCGGCAGGAACGACCACATCTTCAGCAACTCAAGGCGGCAGCTCCATGTTTTCTTACTCTGGATCTCAGCCGAACTTGAACACTTTCTCCCAGCAACAACAGCAGGCTGTTCATCAGTTAAACAATCTTTCCCTCGACTCGGCGCACTCGGCACGTAACACTCAGCACCAACAAGCGCAGCAGCATCACCATCATCAACAGCAGCAACAGCCTAGATCGAGAGCGACGTCACCTTTCAGCTCGCCTCTTCCCTCGCCTGTCAAGTCAGGATTCCGTTCTCGACCGGTTTCGGGTTCGACGTCTCCTCGCCTGGCTGGCCAGCACTCGTCCTGGATGGCTGGTGGAAGCAACTGTAACAGCAGCAACAGCCAAAACAACCTGGTGTCGGACGGCAATGCTATGATACCCACAGACTACAACCAGAAGAGACATTTGTCACCCCCATCCGTGCAGCGTGTTCATCCCTCGTCATCGTTGTCGCTTGACGACGATTATTTGAGCGATACGAGCGATATCTCGAGCATTGGCATGAATGGCCATCACGGTCGTGGCGGGTCCGCCTCCAAGGAGAAGAAGCAACCTGAGGGTGTCGATTTTGAGCTCTTGCAAGGTAATTTTTCAGTACTGACTGTGTCTTGTTTCAAGGCTAACCTGCCATATGCGATTAAAGACGTAAGAGCGTAAGATTTGTGTGTGCTAACTTCTCATGGGACTTGTAACTTTTAACACAGATACCCCTGCATGGCTGAGATCATTACGGCTCCACAAGTACAACAACATCTTTGAGGGGATGCAGTGGCGTGACATTGTCAACCTGTCGGACGGAGACCTGATCAACAAGGGGGTCGCGGCTCTGGGAGCTCGGCGTAAGATGTTGAAGGTCTTTGAGCAAGTCCGTAAGGAAATGCTCCTTCAGGTATGTCGAGATATCTTACTTGATGTTCTTAATTTGATATGGCGATGTGTGACGTTCAATTGGCAACGTTCAAATGTATTTATTAACGACGACATATCTCTTTTCATTTGTAGGGCATGGTTATTTAATTTTCAAGACGACGACGAAGACGAGGAAGGTCGAGAGTGAGCGTAGAGAGCGACTTATGTGGACTGGAGCCATCGGAATAAGTACTGAGATCACGGTCGTTATTCGCTGTCCGAAAGGTCTGGAGGATGACGGTGACAAGAATAACAAGGGCGAATACGAGAAGGAAAGAGAGAGACGGTCGAGATGGATCAGAGGTCCCTGCCCCAGAAAAAAAGCGTTGGAGGCAGGGACCATGTACATACCATACAAAGGCTGGTATTATTTTGAATCTTAAAATAAACCTACGAGTGGACGACGGTGGTTATTGCAATTGCTTCGTGAACAGACCCCAGTCTCTGGGAACCTAATGAGCAATGATACTTGATTGATGACGACGGGTGACTGATGACCTTAATAGATTTGAGGGACGCAGGCTGTGACGAAATTGGCGCCAACAACAGTATGAAAAGAACAGTCCCCCGTTATCAAATGCGCTAATACTGTGCTCCTTGATTCCTGACGTTCCATGGTTTCGTCTTCTTCTTCTGCAACCCACTTCCACTTCCCCTTCTTTTTTTCACCTCTGTTCATTAACAATCAACACTTACACGCAGCGCAACACAACTCTCTACTCTACTCAATTCAATTCAACACATTTCGTTCAACCATGTTCAGTCAATTCGCCAAAGAAGGTCGCCAGAACCAGTTGTACGACGAGGGTGCTCGTCTCGTAAGTCTCTTCTTCTTCCTTCCTTCCTTCTCGCACCTGTGCATTCATTCATTTATTCCCCCATTTTTGAGAGAATGCACCAAAACCAGGAAGAAACCCCCCCAACTCATTCGTCGCTCTTTCCGTTTGGTCCATATAGGTTGCAGGATGTGTCCCCATTGACAAGCGTGGACGTCGTGTGCTGCTGGTGGCCAGTTCCAAGAACGAGGGCGAGTGGGTCTTGCCCAAAGGCGGTTGGGAGAACGACGAAACTCAGGAGGAAGCTGCTTTACGCGAGACGTGGGAAGAAGGTAAGGCTTTCTTTTTTTATCCCCTTCTGTATTGATCCTTGCAGGAACAGCAAACAACAACAGTAGTGATTTATCGCATGGATGGGCAGGCGGAGGAAAAAGGGAGATCGAGGAGCATGAAAGGAATATTGTTGTTACAGGAGTTTCGGTCTTTTTTTTTTTTGGTTCATCAGTTTTGTTATCGTTGGAAACCACTAAAGAACAAAAATTGGTCGTGTGCGCATGAGGTATTATGCAACATACACGAGGCAGGGTTTTTTTTGGGCGCAACTAGAAAACCACGCAAACGCATGGTCAAGCCCTTCACCCTCCTCCTCCTCCCCCCTCAGTCTGTTCGTTTCGCCCGCTCGCTCAAATTATTTATTTATAACATTTTTCTCTCACTTTTCACCTATCCTCGGTCCTATTCACGATACCCGAAACACGATACATATTCCAAAAAAAATCAAACAGCCGGAGCAATTGGTAAAATTGTAGCACATCTGGGCGAATACGAACACAAGTACAACAAGAAGACAGGACACGCCGAGTCGATCTTTTTCTTTTTCGAGATGGAGGTTGAAAGGATGGAGGAGAAGTGGCCCGAGATGAAGAAGCGTGAGCGTCGCTGGGTAAGTTGAAGCTAGATGATCTCGTTTTGCAGTCTTGTGATTATTTTTTGGTGTTTACGCGTTTCGTCCTATGTTAAGGATATAAGGTATATGATGTGCTAATGGGGGCATTCTTGTTGGGTTTGGAAAAAAATAGTTCACGTATGAGGAGGCTAAGCAAATAGTGTCCAAGAAGGTGATGCGGAAGGCCTTGGAGCAGTGCTCATTGGCTGGGCGTTGAACGGAGAACCTACTCGACTCAGGAGAACCACCACCCTTCTTTTCTTTTTTCTTTTGTTAGCATACACACATACGACAATAAACCCTATTATTATCAATTGAACGAGAATGGAGCCATTTAGATTCGTAATTATATCGTAGGGTTTGGGTGAGATTCGTAAGGTTGTTTTTATTTGACAGGAGTTTGAAAGAATCTAGACAACGACATGTGCGGGAACACGCACAGCGCGCGCCCTTATTGGCAAGGATGGTATCAAAAGTCGTCGAAAAGTGTGGTGGTGGTGGCGGAGGGGGAAGAGACTTAGAGTTGGAGGAGGATGTTGGCAAAGTCACTGCCGACGGCAATGGGGATAGGGTCGAATCCGTTACCGATCGAAGTCCAGTCGACAATACGGTCAACACCATCGCCATTGACAATAATGACGGGAGCCCAATCAAAGTTGACGAGGACCTTTCCGTTGGCCTTGCCGTAGTTGACCATATCGGTGAAGGCAGTGACCTGGAGGGGCTGGAGCTTCTTGGGGATGTCGACCTCGAAGGAGACGGTGGCAGTGCCGGAGCCGGAGACGGAGAAGTTGACGTCGTTCTTGAAGTTCCAGAGGGCCATGTCGGTCGAGATGGCCGACATACCGGTGGCCTGGACCTTGTTTTGGTATCCGTCCAAGTTGGCGTTGACCAGCTGGTAGGGGTATCCGTAGTAAGGCGATTGGAAGGTGGCAGTGACGGTGGCAACCTTTGCGGAGGAGACACTGATGGACCAGTTCTTGAAGGGGATCTGGGACATGGACGAACCCTGGAAGAATACGGGGATGGTGATTCCAGAGCTGACTCCTGCCAGACCAGGGTTGAGGGCGGGGTTAGCAGAAGAGCCTGCGAAGCCGGCAAGGGACATGATCTGGTCGGCACTGGCAAGGGAGTCCGAGAACTGCTGGGCGGCGGTCAAGGACATGTCGAGGGTGGTGTAAGAGATGACCTGGTTATCACCAGGGACGAGCTTCAAGTTCTTGACTGTCGAGACACCGATATGGGCGCCGTTGTGGGAGGCATCAAAGGAGACGTCACCGAGGTTGACGGTGAGCTGGGAGGGGTTGTTGATGCTGATGATGGCGGTGAGGTAGATGTTTCCGTCAATCGAGGGGTTGACTTCGATGGCATAGATGTACTTGATGTTCTTGAGGTTGTCGAGGCCCTTGAAGGGGACGACGGCGTTGAATCCAATACCGGGGATGGTCAAGTGGCCAAAAATGCCGAGGTTGAGCTTGGCGTCGACGGAGCCCTTGAGGGTGACGGGATGGGAAGCCTTGGTCGAGAGGGCGCCAACAAAGCTGGAGAAGGCCGCTTTGGAGTCGGGGAAGACGTTGAGAGCCGAGGTGGTGAAGGCCGTGGTCATGACGGCACCCTTGACGCTGGCGGTGCTCCAGGGGGTATCGAAAGCTCCGAGCTGAACGCCGTTGTCCTGTTGTATCGTCGGAGTGGTATGTGGTATGTGTTGTGTTGGTGTGGTGTGGGGTAGAAAGTAAAATTTGCATTAGAGTTATTCCTTGTAGCGGGCACATTCTTGAAGCTATTGAGTGGGCGCACTTACGATGACGATGACATGCTGGCGGACGGAGTCGATGGGGAGGGTGATGCCGGGAATGGAGATCATGGTGGCAACGACGCTGTTGGACGCCATGGTGGGAGCCCAAGGGTTAGCGGTCGTAAAGTCCATGGTCATCTGGTTGATGGCAATCGAGCGAATCAAGCCCAAGTCAACCTAATGCGCCACATCCCATCCACAATAATAATTCAACGGTCAGTGTGAATTACGGTGAAACAAATTCAGGAACACGCACGCAGGTAACAGAAGCAAGGACGGTGGGTATGCAACATGTATTCTCACAAGCCTCAACGACGTTTTCATTCATTTACAAACATAAAGTAACATAAGAGGGAAGAACAAAAACACTTACAGCGATTGCAGCCTTGCAGCTTCCGGACCAGGATCCCGTAAAGATGAGGCTGTTGTCATTGGTGAGGTACAAGAATCGATAGGAATATCGTGGGGTTTGTCAACGGTATTTTCAAACGGTATCAGTAGTGAAGTTGCCATAAAAGAAAAAAACGAACGAATAAAGTAAGTGGAAGTAGAGCAAAAGAAAAAGACAATTGAATGTTAGAACACAAGAAAGAATATGAAGAAAGGAGGACTCCGCATAATGACGCCTCGTTTTTGCGAGTACAAAAGCTAACGTCTCTTCGGACAACGTACCCGACGAAGCACGCAGCAATACGGTCAGAATTGGCATCACGCTTCTCAATAACGGGAGCAGCGAGCACGGTCGAGGCAACAAGAGCGCTGAGGGCAGCAGCCTTCAAGGAAAACTTCATTGTAGGGGTTGGTGGTGGTGGTGGTGGGTGGGAGGAGGTGAAGGAGTTTGGAAGGGGGTAGGGGGTAGGGGGTGGAGGAGTTTTGAGAGATTTGAATCTAAGGAGCAAAACAACGGCAGACTCTCTTGCCTTTTATATCGGCCATCTTTGTTAATGCTTTTGTGTTTTGTTGCATTCTGGTTAGTGCATTTACACTTTGTAAGGATGTGGAGGAGGATGGGATGAAGAATGGAGGTGGAATAGGAGAAAGGGTCAAGAGGTCAGGTCAAGGTCAAAGGCCAGGGCCGGACAAGGGCCGGGACAAAGGGCCAGAGCCAAGCCTGGTGGCATCGATCGGATGTGCGCCGTTCGTTTCTCCCCTACAATGGTTGGAAGTGGATGTGGAAGTGGAGGAGGAAGGAAGGAAGGGAGGGGTCGACTCGCAGAGACGCGCGCTCTCGAAAGAAGAAAAGAGAGAAACAAAAACACAAACAGATACACAAAGCATGTAAACAAACCAAACAAACAGAACAGACATAAGTGAACATGCAGGTCGGAAGGAAGGTTAACACAGAGAAAGAAAATATAAAGAGAAAGAGACAAACAAAAGAGAGAGCGAGTAAGAGACAAACACAAACAGAGAGAAAGGATTGAGAAGGGATTGAGAATGACAGAGAAATAACAAAGACAGCAGAGAGTTGAGAAGAATGATGGGGAGGATG
This sequence comes from Linnemannia hyalina, assembly GCA_019671135.1. NCBI lineage: Eukaryota > Fungi > Mortierellomycota > Mortierellomycetes > Mortierellales > Mortierellaceae > Linnemannia > Linnemannia hyalina. The sequence goes on from JAHRHY010000010.1 coordinate 939,352, forward strand.
TGAGAAGGAAGAAGTGTGGTTGAGATGATGAACGAATGAGGCGCAACGCGCGGCCAAGTGAGAGGAGTAAACAGCTCTCAAGGGTATGGAGAAAGAAAGAAAAAAAGCCAAAGGTTGTACCCTCGGGATAGTTTGCATGTGGAGAGCAAACTTGTCGAAGGCAGTGTAGTAGAGAGGAGGAGCTTTGGAAGGAGAAACAGAGCATGCTAAATGGTGGAAGATGGCCTGATTACGCCCTCTGCATACAAAACACAAAACATAAATGGGAGGATTTTTCTTCAGCTTGTACCACAAACAACTCACTCTCTCCCTGCTTGGATGAATGTGTAGACTAAACTAAACTGTAAGCACGAATGGTGAGCATTATTGTATTTCAACCGTAAGGGATGACCAAAAGTCGACCCCCTGCCGCTGCTCGATACTGTTGTGCTTCCCGTTTCTTTGTCAGACATAGAAGTCCTCTCTTTGTCAGATAAAAAAGTGAGAGAGAAAAGTGTGTAAAAGTAGTAACGAACGCAGCAAGGAAGGCTGTCGACAGTGGTTGTGAAAGTTTTCGATTACTACTGAGTTGATTGGTTCTGTTTGCTTGAAGTTTTTGTGTATTTGTTTACGTCGTGTCGGCGAGCTGTTCCGCAGATTCGAATACTGAGCCATGGACCCCATTGCACACACAATTTCTCCTCTTGTTTGTTTTTTTTTTCATTCGAACGGGTTAAAAAGAAAGAAGGTAAGTGAACAAATAAAATAAAAAAGACCTCCTCGAATCCGAATACAAAGACATACATTGTCATTCCTAGTTTCAACTACATAACACATGCCAGATGCAGGAACCAAAAAAAGTGGGCAGACAAAAAAATAATATGAAAAAGCGCCAGGGGGGACAACGGAATGACAGGCATTAGGGGGTCGATAGTCAATTGCAGCGATAGTCATAATTCATCCAAGGTATTGTGTGTTGTTTGCAGTCCGATGTTTGTTTGTTGTTTGTTGTTTGTAATTGTTGGCGCAGAAGGGCCAAGGAAAAATAGGAAAGGGAGATGAAAGCAAAGGGAGAATAGAGTACCGGTAGAGGAGGAGGGAATCGAGACTACAAAATAATAATGCATGCATGTGCCGCAACCCTCCCTCCAGCAGCCGCCAGCTTACATTTCTCCACAACTCTCTTCTGTCATCAATGCACCCTCGCAAAACAAAAAACAAAAACAAACATAACAGACGATTAACTGTGGAGCGCAGAGATGGTGAGATGGAGAGAAGGAGGACAAGGGGATGAGGAAACCATAAATAATATTCATAAGCAGGTATGCTCAAGGCCCAAAATGCAGAAGGTGAAGAAAAGGACGATTCAGACAACTCCCGAGTAAATAAACATACGTTTCTCTTCTTTTTTTTTTCTCTTTCTTTCTTGGTATGGGCTTGTTTAACTAGCCTAGCCTTGCCTTGCCCGAGAGAACAGTGCGCCTCCTTCTAAAGTGATCGTAAGTTGGGAGGGCATTACAATATCCCTGGGAGAAAAGAACGGTACGACCAGGCCTATTCTTCCCTGGCATGTAGCAAGTACATCGCACAGTATGTACAGACTGCAAATTCAAAAAAAAAAATGGGCAGTTTAGACGCAGAAAAAACTGAGAGCGCGAAGAGGGAGGGGCAGGTAGAAAAACACCATCCCAGAGAATTGAGCTTACTCACCCATGTCTCTCTCCCTCGTGAGAGTGACGGCAGAGCAAGGGATCTGAGTTTGTCTGCTTTGTGGAGACAAACGGGTCCCCAAGCGTGGCGCATGTCCTATGATGCTCTTACCAAAGTAGCTATCTTGACGCGTTTTGTTCAGCGCCTAGTCATGAGCAACCTACACTTTAAAATGAACTGCACTCTCTTTCAACCCGGTTCCCTGCCGTTCACTGGCGGAGGTGTCTGCGATTTGTGGAGGGGTGGCGGTCGGTCAAACTGTGTTCTGGTTTAGGCCACATCGGATTCGAGTCCCGCGTGGGAAGTGTCCTGGATGTATGTGCCAACGGAGAGGTAAACTGAGAGCTCTGTCGATTCTGTACAATGCATATATATAAATCCAACGACGTTATAAAATTGCACAGTAACAAGTTAACAACACCAGAAAGGGAGAGAAGAGAAAAGATAAAAGAGGTAAGCATGTCGACGCCCAAGTGAACCATGCAGGCGGCGATACTTCTTAACAAATGGCTCACCGGGCATTATGTTTTCTTCTATACTCTGGGCTGTTGCCTGTGCTTCTCCACTTTCTCAACCGCTGGCAGTTGGACCTGGCGCTTGCTGTCGACAAGAACTCTTGGCGTCTACTTTTGAAAGTTTTGAATACACTCTCTGCTGCTTGTACTTCTACTTTGAACATGTAATACATACTCCATTTCATTCATGAAGGCATTAATAAAAAGGACGCCGGTATAAAAGGGACACCGTTTCTGCTGCCATTTATGCTCCCCAGATTCCCATCTCCAGACCCCCTCACCCACACCTAACCTTCCTCCCTTTCCACCTCGTTCCACCCTTTCGACCACCTCGCCATCTTCCACAATGAAGTTCTCCTTGAAGGCTGTTGCCTTTACCGCCCTTGTTGCCTCGACCGCTCTCGCCGCGCCCATTGTCGAGAAGCGTGATGCCAACTCTGACCGCATTGGCGCTTGTTTCGTCGGGTAGGTCTATACGCGCCTGCTGTGCCCCTGGGGGTTGGGTGGACTTCAGCTTTATAGATGAATGTTCCCTAATACCTATCACTTCCTCATTTTTTTTGTATCATTTCTTTTTCGACCATGAAGCCTCCTCTTGACTGGAAGCTGGCCCGGAAGCTGCAAGGCTGCCATCTCTGTAAGTACCTTTTATTTGATGCACGTCCATCCATCCATCCATCCATCCATTCATTAATGCATTATTTTTTTGTACCTGAATGTTTCACTGAAAATGAGTGCTTGAGACTAACTGCTGTTTTCTTGATATCATTAGGTTGATTTGGGTCTGATCCGCTCGATTGCCATCAACCAGATGTCGATGGACTTCACTACCGCCAACCCCTGGGCTCCCACTACGGCATCCAACGATGTCGTCGCCACCATGCTCTCTATCCCTGGCATCACCCTTCCAATTGACTCTGTTCGCCAGCACGTCATCATCATCGTAAGCATTCATACCCTTCCTTTTCTTTTCTTTTTAATACCCTTTTGTATTATTGTCATTGTCAGATGTCGCCGCCATGTCTAATGCAACACTATTCATCACTTCACAAACATCTTATAATAGGATAACGGCGTGCAACTCGGTTCCTTCGATACCCCCTGGAGCGCCGCCAGCGTCAAGGGAGGCACCATGAAAACTGCCTTCACGACCTCCACCCTCAACGTCTTCCCCGATGCCAAGAGCGCCTTCTCCAACTTTGTCGGTTCGCTCTCGACCAAGGCCACCCACCCCGTCACCCTCAAGGGTGCTGTCGATGCCAAATTGAACCTCGGTATCTTTGGCCACTTGACCATCCCCGGCATTGGATTCAAGGCCGTCGTCCCCATCAAGGGTTTGGACGGTTTGAAGAATCAGAAGTATGTCTTTGCCATCGACATCTCCCCTGGACTTGACGGCAACACCTACATGACCTCGATCCTCAACATCAACAACCCTTCCCAGCTGTCCTTGACCTTGGGCGATGTTAACTTTGATTCTACCCACAAAGGTGCCCACATCGGTATCTCGACCGTCAAGAACTTGAAGCTCGTCCCCGGTGACAACCAGGTCGTCTCCTACACCGTTTTGGACATGGAATTGGAAGCCGCCAGGACCTTCTCCCAGGCTCTGTACACGAGCGATGAAATTATGGGCATCGGTGGTTACGCCAACAGCTCCACCAACCCCGCCTTGAACGCTGGTTTGGCTGCCGTCAAGTCTGGTGTCACTATCCCCATGAACTTCCAGGGACTGCACTTGTCCCAGGCCCCCTACAAGAACTGGTCCCTCAAGATTTCGACCGCCAGAGTCGCCACCGTCACCGCCACCTTCCAGTCCCCTTACTACGGCATCCCCTACGAGTTTACCGCCTCCAACCCCTCCGGATATATTAACCAGGTCAAGGCTGGTGAAGGCATTTCTAATGACGCAGTCGAAAAACAAATCTGGAAGTTCAAGGACGGCCTCAAGTTCAAGGTCTCTGGCTCCGGCGCCACCACCGTCTCCTTCGAAGTCGATCTCCCCAAGACGGTTTCCCCCATCCAGGCCAAGGCTTTCACCGACATGTCGAACTACTCAAAGGCCAACGGCGGTGCCATCCCCATCTCCGTCGATTGGATGCCCATGATTATCATCAACGGCGATGGCACCGAGCGCGCGGTTGACTGGACTACTGTCGGAAACGCTTTGAACGATATCAAGCTCACCATTGGTGATGACTTTGCCAACATCTTTATCAAGTAATCCCAAAGTTTCATTCCTCCCTTTGATATCTTTTCATACCCCTCACTTACACGGGCTCGCTGTGCGCCGCTCCCAATGTCGGTCGTTTAGATCATCTGTCAAATAAAACAAACATATCCTGTCTTGGAAGTATCTCTCATTCACTCATCTTGCACTTTTGCGCAGGGAGGGCGAACACTTAAATTAACGTGAAAAAAGTTTCTTACTGATGGGAGGGTACAAAAAATGAATGTTTGGACTAAGCAAAACATCGCGTCTGCGATGAGGAACCTTTTTTTTTTTTTTTGTTGCTCTTCTCATGCTGCCGTTCCTCTCATTCATTTGAAACTCCTTTCGAGCGCGCTTGAGGTGGGCATAGATATAAAAACACCCTCGCGACAAAAATACAACTGTGCGCCTACGTGTCCCTGTATCGCAGACAAAACGACACTGTCGGAAAGTACAACCTCACACGTGTTCGTACATGGCATTTCGTTTACAGCCCAAGTTAATTAATAGAAAAAATCAAGCAATGAAGTGTATTGAGCTAGAATAGCGAAAGAAGCGGTCGGACAGAACAGGTCGACGCAATAGATACTTCTGGAATTGAAAGAAATGCCAGTTGAACGGGAATAGGCTGATTTACTGCGACTTTTTAGCCTTGGAGGGTCCGAGGTAACGCTTGCGCTGGGCAATCATGTGGGTGTACATGACAAAGAAGCCTGGATGAATAACACATGAGTGTGCATGTAAACAGGAGTGAACAGACAAAAGAAAGAAGGAATGTCCATTAGTAACGTTATTATCGACATATCGACACCCCAAGCATAAATTATCCAACAAAAAATAGAAAAAGACGTTACCAGGGGGGTAGATGCAGATCATGGCGACCAAGAAGTAGTAGTAGGCGGGGTGGATGGAGTGGGCAAAGGGGAGAGACTGGTAGATTTCAATGGCCTCGCTTCCGGCACCGACGGGGTAGAGGATGTAGAAGAAAGTGTAACTATCCAAAGATAAATAAATCAAGTGCAAAAAAATGTTGAGTATTGACGGTCCGATATTCAATTGGGTTTCGCAACCGAGAAGCGAGAATACCCTTTTTCGAACCACACGCATTTGCAATCACAAATTATTATTTTCATCTTTTATCGGGCATGGCGGTAACCCAACATACCGGCACCAGACCAAGGAGGAAGGTCCCATGTTGAGCAAGTTCAGGGCATAGTAGGCATAACGAATGCACTCGGTGATGCACCAGGCAATAGTCATGGTAGTGAAAGCCCAGTACGAACGAACCTAAACAATAAAAACACGGTGCTGATTAGTACACACTTCCTGCTGATCAAAACGACGTTCATTGTCTGATTTAAGCTCGCGCTGATAGCGTACCTCGGGGAGGGGGAACAAGGTGCAGATACCCCAGACGAGCAAGAGGCGAGAGGCAACCTGCATAGCGGTGGTGCCGACAGGGGACTTGACAAGGCCAAAGAGAGAGTGGAAAACCTCGAGGACGGCAGCAGTCTGGACCCAGACGAGCTGATCACCAACGACGGCATAGACCTTGGTGTAGTCACCTCCAGTGGCGAGAAGAGTCCTGACAGTCTGGACAAGAACCCAGGACCAACCGGCGAACGAGGCCCAGTTGTAGGCGATCAAGTAGGCGTTGACAACGGGGTTGACGGGCTTGGGGGCCTTCTTGCCGGAGCCTAGTTGATAGATAACAAGAAATGTTTGTTCCTTTTAGTCTTCTTTGTCCCTTTGGTCTGTTCTGTTTTGTTCTGGTTGTTTCTGGCTGATGACATGTCCATCCTGCGAGAGGGGATAAGTAGATCGTCCTTGCTGATGTCAATGAAGTCGAAAGCAGCGATGAGGACCTACTGGCGGCGGGAGTCTGGCTAGTCGTCTTGGGCATGGCGAAGAGTTAGTTGGTTGAGTGAGTGAGAGAACGAGAGGAATGGTGTTCTCCCCCAACCGTTTTGTATGAAGGGCTGTGCGTTGAAGGACCAGCGACCGAATCTCCTTCCAGGCGTGACATGAGGTTACCCCGCATCGCATGTGCGAATTCAATTTCAAGCGAGGCACCACACGAAGCACGAAAGGGCAACCGCTCTTTCTTACTCCTTTATTCCTTCCTTCTCTCCTTCTTCACCTCCCCTGCCATCAACCAAACGCGCCCATTCGACCCATACCGGCGACCTCACTAAATCACTCCAGTCGGCCATCCCCTCTCGACTACTCCCCCTTCTCTTTCTCCCCCTTTCCTCCTCTTCCTCTCCTCCTCTAACCGTTCCAAGTTTACCCTCCCTTTCAACACCCTCCCCACTCTTTATTTCAAGCTCAACCATGTACAGGATCAGCTCTCAGTTGTCCGAGAAGATCAAGCACTTTGCTACCTTCCCCCAAACGGGTGTCTCCTTGAGGCAGATGGTCATGTTTGGTAAAGGACAACTCCTATTCCTCATTCCCTCTCATAAAAAGGCACATACATATTCTTTTAAACCACCTGCCCTCACACGTGTCGCGTTCGTTATTGTCACTTTTGCTTTCAGGTCAGAATCCTACTCAAGGAACCCTCTTCAAGGCCAGTCAGTTCCTGTCTGAGGAATTACCCATCCGTCTTGCCCATCGAGTTAAGGAGCTTGAGGAGTTACCCCATAACCTCAGCGACATGCCCTCTATCATTCGCGTCAAGAATTGGTATGCCCAATCCTTCCAGGTACAGTCTAATCCCACGCCCTTTTTTATTGCATCAAGCCTCGATATTGCATTTTTGGTTTCAAACTCTCGGCTGACCATGCTCAACAAAAAAACAAACTTGTTCTTTATTGTCACCTTGGCCATTTCGGTGTAACAGGATCTGGTCGAGTTCCCAAGCAAGGAGATGACCCCTGCACTCAAGGATCTGGCCAAGAGCTTGAACAGACAGTCAGAGATGCAGGCCCTGCCCGAGAACTCACCCAACTTGGCCATGCCTAACGGCAACAACCAGAGTGGTCGCAAGGGCGTATCGTTATCCCACAGGTAAGGTAGAAGGCTGACATGTGTTTCTCTTTCTTGATCTCGCAAAAGTAAAAGGAGATGCGCGATCGAGCGACCTTGATGTTAATTGACTGAAAAGATATGAAGTAGTAGCTAACCATTTCTGTCTGGACCTATTTCCAACTGACGACCACAGATATCATAGTGCCATGGATGGGCAGGAGTGGCCAGTGGAGATGCACTCTTACAATGAGAGGTTCACGAAAATGATCGAAGCAGTGAAGCGCCGACACGATCCTGTTGTCACCACTGTTGGTAGGTTCATGAAAAAAAAAGAGCGATGATTCATCCGTGGGACAAAGCAAGCTCGACAAGGGAGAGAGCAGTCCCGCCTCCCCTTCGGTCTTTGATTTCGCAGGACGGGAATCTTTATTTGTGAACCCGGCTGGGTTGGATCGCCATTGACTGCACGGTGGATACTATTCCTCATCAATTGAACCTTTTGCGTTATTTAATAGCCCAAGGAATTCTAGAGTTCAAGCAGCAAAAGAGATCGCATACCGTCGACACGGATATCCAGGCATTCTTGGATCGATTCTACATGTCGCGCATCGGAATCCGCATGCTGATTGGTATATGTTCGCCTTTCAAATGAACCTCAGTTTGTACGATGGATGGATCTCAAGCGAAAATATTCACACGGGTCGGATGCTATTGGATATATTTTTCCTACTTCGATTTCCTAGGTCAACACATTGCACTGAACAAGGGACCGTCGCGGAAGGATTACGTCGGTATCATTTGCACAAAGACTAACTTGGCAGACATGGCTCAGGAGGCGATCGATAACGCCAAGTTTATTTGCGAGGATTACTACGGCTTGTTCCGTGGACCCGAGGTTCACCTTCACTGCAAGAAAGACCTCGAGTTCATGTACGTGCCCTCTCACCTGAGCCACATGTTGTTCGAGTTGCTCAAGAACTCACTCCGGGCCGTGGTGGAGCAATACGGAACAGAATGCGACGAATACCCCCCTATCAAGCTGATTGTCGCACAAGGAAAGGAGGTAAGCAAGAACCGCCACATCATCTATCTTTCATCTAGCGCTGCAATATGAACCTCAAGGAGGCAAGGATGGTGCAGGTTCTCATCTGTTCTGTGATATTTTCGTCTCGGATCATAGGATATTGCCATCAAGATTTCGGATGAGGGCGGTGGAATCCCCAGGAGTGGAGTGCCCTTGGTCTGGACCTATATGTATACTACAGCACCATCGCAGCACCTTGACCCAACGTTTGACAAGTCGGACTTTAAGGCGCCCATGGCTGGATTTGGATATGGCCTTCCCATAAGCAGGCTCTATGCAAGATACTTTGGAGGTGACTTGAAGCTGATCTCAATGGAGGGGTAAGTTCAAAGGATCCGCTATCGTCTTTCAGTTTGGAGCTTCATATCCAACAAAGTCAAATAGCTAACCCGATCTCTTGTTGTGTGTATCTTTTTTTCTCTCCAGTTACGGCACGGACGTGTACCTGCACTTGAACAGAATCTCCAACAGTGATGAACCTCTGCCCTAGATGTAAGCCTCAGGCGAATATGCCCTTGATGGGATAGAATAAATATCAATTGAACTGTACACTGTACGAGTGCATTCTGGGCTGGTTCAAGGCATGGGTCAACCGTTACAGACCCCTTAAATCAACGACGGGCAATGACGAAAGGACCTCAGACGAGAAAGGTGATTTTCTCGGAGGGACGAATCTTCTTTTTTGTTCTTCTCGTCATTCCAGTTCACACGCACCTTTTTCATTGTTGACTCAACAACCGACACTAACAACAACCAGCACCCAACAGCAACGCCTATAAACAACCATGGTCAAACTGGAAGAAGTCAGCCTCGATCACGTTGAAGAGGAAGAATACAGCGAGAGTGACTCGTCCTCAGTCTACTCGTCCGACGACGACGAGGACGACGTCGACAACATCGAGTCGATCCTCGACCGAATCTGGGCATTGCAGGACGTGATCCCCGCCAAGACCCGCAAGTCCATCGCGGACAAGTGCTCGTCCGTTTACGGCTTTGGCAAAGCCAGCACAAAGTTCCTTGGCAACACTGCTTGGGTTCTTACTACTAGCGCCTTGCTCTTGGTTTTGCCATTGATGATCGAGCTTGAGCATGAGCAAGGGTTGATCGAGTACGAGAAGATGCAGCAGCAGAGCACCCAGGTAAGAAAAAAAAACAATTACGAGACGCACTTCGGATCGAAGGCCTACCATTGTGTAGATAGCATGTCCGCTGTTGTCTTTCCTCTTCCTTTCTGACTTTTCCTACGTGTTTGTCGTTCACTTGGTATAGATGCTTTCGCAGCCTGCTGGCCAGCAGCAAAAGAAGCAGGCCTCCGGAATTGTGCCCCCAGGCTTCTAAGCCTGGAGACAGGAGAATCCGGCTTTCGCAGACTGGGAGAGAGAACAACATATCGACAGACGAGATCAGGATGATGCAGTCGTGTAAGGATCGTCCGCCGAAGGGCACTGGCAGGATTAGGAGCTTGAAAAGACCCCGATCTGGAATCGTTTGACTTTCCTTGTTACGTCTCGGGATATCTCTGTACACTGTCGACATTGCATCGTCACCAGGCGCTTGCTATTGCTCGTTTGTCACCAGTCGATTCTCTCTCACTCATTGCCACCTTGTACATTACCACTATCTTCCATTTCATAAAGAGATATTCTTATTCGATCTGCACTTCAGTAGTGCGGATGGCTTTTCTTGCTAAGCAGCCAACCCTAGGAAAGAAAGAGAAGGCCTAGGAATGTCTAGGTGGCCTTGTGTGTGTGCGTGCCCTCCTCTATCAAGTCCTTGTGTTGTGTTTTGTTGTGTTGTTTGTGTGGGTGAGTGGTGGATGACAGGCTCTGAGCTTCTTTTCCAATTCCACTTTCCTTGTGATCCAATTGGCGGGACAGGGCGGATGAGAGCAGCAGCGTGCCGTCTTCATCACTTATTCTCTTCATCGTCCTGTGCCTTCAACTCGCTGCAACTTTCTCCCCCTCCTTCTTTCCTTCTTCACCCCAACACTTCTTCTTTTCGCTTCGTCTACGTTCTTCATCCTTTCCTCATTCGTCTCACTCCAACTTCACATCAACAACCTACAACAATGTCTGCAACCGTCACCAAAGCAACTCTCAGCGAGACCAACGTCGAGACCATCACCACCGTCACAACAGTTGAAGAAACCGTCGCCAGCCTCGAAGTCGTCGCTGCCACCGCCACCGCCACCGCTACCCCTGTTGTCCTTGTCACCGAGCCAACCTTGCACCGCGAACTCCCCATCTTCAGCAACCCTCTCCTGGCCAACGCCACCCAGTCTAACTCTGTCCCCCTCAAGCCCAAAATTGTCCGCGTCAAGTCTGCTGGCAACAAGTCTCTTTCCGTTCTCAGGATCAGCGCCCCCAAGGTCGATGGCGAAGTTGTCGTGATGCGTCGTCTCGACACCGACCTTGTCAACGCCACTTCCATGTACAATGCCGCGTACCCCGCCATCTCGGAAAAGATGGATGCCAAGGAAAGCGTCTTTGTGGCCAAGAAGTATGATGGCCTTGTTGAAAAGTCTGGAGCCTTGGCTGGTGTCTGGTGAGTTACTTTCTTTTTTTGTGGGAAAACTGTGGAGTGTGGTTGCCCTGTGTGACAGAGCCATGTGGCCTAACATCAATCCTATGTCTCCACTTTTTTTTCATTGCGCGTTTTAGGATCACTATTCCCCAAGGTATGGTTACGCTCCTTGCTTGGTTGTTGTTTGAGCCACTTCATTTGATGAAGGGGATATCGTGCTCTTGGGTATCTGAAGAATAGATAGTTCGTGTTGCTAACAGTCGTGCTCTCGTTACAATTGTTCTGTTCATAGCCAAGGTATTGGCCAAGGAATACGGTATTGACCAGTTCATGCGTCCTCTTCTCGACGCCCCTAATCCCAAGAACACCAACAACATTACGACCGAGGGCGAGGAGGTTGTGGAGAAGAGCGTTATCACCGAGTTGACGATTGTTCAGACTTCGCAGAAGCGCGAGGCCGATGTTGACATTGAGGAGTTGCAGGATACGACCGACAAGCTGGATGAGCTCACTGTGGCCGATGTGAAGGTGATGAAGCGCAGGATTGAGGAGTTGGAGGACCAGGCCAACAGGGACAAGAAGAAGTTCCGTGGTTTGGCTGTTGTTGCTGCTGGTTTGGCCGCAGCCTCAGTCATCCCTCAGGTCCTTCCTTACTTTTCGTAAGGCATGTCGGTTTTTATTGACTCACTTCACGCACAGGAGTGTAGCTGGAGGCTAACTCAGTTCGTCGCTTGACTGGTGACTAACCATTGACACCACCGCCTGATCTCATGTGCCAGGCCTGTCGTTCTTGTCATGTTTGTTGCCTGACAAAGTGTCGTTGCCCTGGCGGCAGGTTTTTTTTTTTTGTTGAATCTCTCATTTTTTTTTCTTTCTTCCCGTTGATCTTCTCCCTGTCTTGTTCTTTCCATCTTCTGTTTTATCTCCTTCCCGCGCTCGTCTCTGCAGGTGACATGTTGACATTCACCTCCTTGCAGAAGCAGACAGTTGTTGTCTTGTTTGTATCCATACTATCACGCCCTTGGTGTTGTTGTTTTTCTTTCTTCCTTGCCCTGTTTCTCTTTATTACCCTCATTTTTATGTTCGCCATCAGTCTCCCTTGAATAATTAGTCAGATTTTCTTTCTGGCCCATCCCGACAACAGTAGTTGTTCCTTTCCTTGTCCTTTTTTTTTTATCTTCCTTTTCACAAACCAGCCTTTTCCTTCTACATGTTGTATCCATAGAACTCCCTTAACCTAATAAACGCAAAACATAACCGCATAAAAAGGTAACCGTGAAGATGGGACTGTTGACTGCGTAGAATGACACCGGAAGTGATGTGCCGTTGGCCGTTGCGTTTTCCAGCTATGCTGGCGTAATAATTGATATGGTCTCACGACAAAAATAGGTGCCTGAGCCATTTGCTTTTCTTTCTTTTCCTTGGCTTTTTCTTCCCTTCTCCCCTTCTCTCGTTCTTGTGTTCCCTTCGCTGTTTCTTTTCCCCTCTTTTCCACACCCTCATAGCTATACCCTGTTCTCATGTCACCCCCTCGCTCATTCCTGTTTCTCTCGGTGACAGTCCTGTCATTTTTTGCACTCCTCTTTTATAAAAGGGCCACCCTCTCTCATGAACAACCACCCAACAACATCAACCTCCCCTCCCAAAACACAGACATGAGTTCCTCCAACACCCACCCCGGCAGCTTCGTCGTTTGCTCCTACTTTGTCGCCTGGGCCATCTATGCCCGCAACCACAACGTCTTTGACCTCCCCGCCCAGAACCTTACTCATATCCTCTACGCCTTTGCCAACCTCGACAACGAAGGACGGGTCTTCCTTGGCGACGCCTGGGCCGACACCGACAAGGTATCTTTTTTTTGCCTTTCCACTATGCGCATATTCGTTAAGGATCTCTTTGTCTTTCTTGACGCTTTGGTTTTGTCAGCATAACATTACAATTTATTCACCCTTCATTCGCTCTCATTTATTTTTACTTTTGTAGCATTACGAGGACGACTCTTGGAACGAGACTGGAACTAACTTGTACGGCAATTTTAAGCGTCTCGGTCTCCTCAAGAAGGCCAATCGTCATTTGAAGGTGTCTCTTAGTATCGGTGGTTGGACCTGGTCGACCCATTTCGCAGAGGTTGCTGCTAACCCTGACAAGAGAGCCGTAAGCACCCATGGACCATGGATATGAAATGAGATTGAACTACGTCAAGACTGACAATTACAACGTCTAATGAGCGGCCCTTTTTATTTTGCTGCTGGTGTTTAGAAATTTGTCACGACTGCAATGGAGCTCATGGATAACTTGGGGCTTGATGGTCTGGACATTGACTGGGTAAGGATTTGTTGCGTTGAGAGTGACGATTCACGCCAAGAGAAGAAACAAAGTGAGCCTTAGTCAAACTAATGCGAATGCTTGCGTCCTGTCGATACGAGTAGGAGTACCCCAAGACTCCTGAGGATGCAGTCAACTATGTCTCGCTTCTTCGTGAGCTTCGCCAGGCCATGAACGAGTACGCAGCCGCAAAGGGAGACACTATCCCTTACCTCCTCACTGGTGCGATGCCCTGCGGCGAGTCTCAGTATTCTCTCCTGCGATTGAACGAGATGAACCAGTACATGGACTCGTTCTACTTGATGGCCTACGATCTTGCGGGCTCATGGTCAGGCGCCACAGGACATCAGAGCAACTTGCACGGAGGCGACAACAATGTTCATAACGCGGTCCAACATTACATCCAACAAGGCATCCCCTCGCACAAGGTCATTGTTGGCATGCCCATCTACGGTCGTGCCTTTCAGAACACCGACGGACTTGGACATTCCTTTGAAGGCATTGGACCAGGAACTTGGGAGCAAGGAGTTTATGACTACAAGACTTTGCCTCTCCCCGGAGCGGTGGAGTACTATGATGCTGAAGCGGTGTCGAGTTACTCGTACGACCCTGCCAAGCGTGAGCTTATTACGTATGATACTCCTATGGTCATTGACCGCAAGGCCGAGTACGTCGCGCAGCACCAGTTGGGCGGGGCCATGTTCTGGGAGTCGAGCGCGGATTTCCAGGGCGACGATGACCGGTCGTTGGTTGGGGCTGTGTCCAAGGGGTTGAGACGTCATGCGCCATTAGATACTAGCTTGAACCATCTGAGCTACCCTACCAGCATCTACGAGAACGTCCGCAATGGATTCGAGTAATGTCCTTGGGTTTATTGGTACTTGTAGTGCGGTTTGAATCAATTAAAAACCCATTTCTACTTTCTCTTTTGACATGCTTCGTTGTTGAATGTGATGATGAATGCGCCACTAATTTTTTTTTTTCAAAGTTATGATTCCATCACGGAGCTCGAGATTCTGAGTTTAAAGAATGGATGAAAAACATCCGAGATCTCGCCATCAACAGATTCAACCCCTTCGGTTACATTAGCAGGATTTCGTTTTCAGGGTGTGTTCAGATCCACTCTTCATCAACGTCTTGCCTCTTTGATCCACCGTAGATGCTCTCATAGAGGGCGTCGTCACGTGCCCACCAGCTCTTTTTCTTCAATTGACGAACGGCCTTTGTTGCTTGCGACGATCTGTCAATACTGAGTACTTGAAAGAACGGTTACAAACGGTTCCTCAATCATGAGAATCTACATGACTCCACTTTCGCCGAACAAAAGACGCGACTCCACATGTATGTTTTTCGAGCGAGACTATTTTAACCTTCGTTTTCAACTCAGACGAAGGTACCAGGTCAAATGTAAACTTCATTTGTCAGCTTTCTCGTTTGATGGGACTATTTTTTCTCCAGCCTCTGTCAAACGATATTGACGCTGTATCCAGGGCAACTGCCTGATTTATTTAGTGGCGTCCGAAGTCCAATAAATAGAAGTGGGCAATTGATTTTTTTTCCGAGTTTTTCTTTGACCCCACACATCTCTCTTTTCCTTGCCAGTTTTTGTCTCTCCATTCACCACACTCAACAAAACATAATGTCACTCACAGCTACTTTCCGCAAGGAGGCCGAGGACCTCGTCAAGGAGCAGATGGCCGCTTATGATCCTTCTCATGACTGGCTCCATGTCGATCGTGTCCGCAGACAAGGTAACGTTGGGGGACAGGGGAGTCTGTGCGGGAACATACAGCAAGCACTTTCACGCGGAGAATGTTTGCTGACAATGATGACTGATCTGATCTGATTTGATCAATTGTCTTCCTTGTCTCACTATATCTCCCCTTTCCCTTGTATCTTATCAGCATTGAAGATCGCAAAGGAAGAAAGCACCAACGGCAAGACAATCGACATCAAGCTCATAGAACTTGCAGCCCTGTTCCATGACATTGGCGATGCTAAATTCCACAAAGAGGGCCAACCCACCGGTCGCGAGATCGTGATGGCCTTCTTGGCCAAGCACGATTACGCAAAGGCAGATATTGTTGCCAAGATTGTTGAAAATGTTTCGTTCCGCAAGGAGTTGGCCGGGATCAAGAACGAGTGGGCCGAGTCCTGCATTGAGCTTCACATGTATGTTTGTTTCTTAGTTTTTGGTAGTTGGTTTGTTGATCAATATTATTTGTTGAGTGGTGGGTATTTATGCTGACGTTACTCCTCTTCCCTTGTGTTTTTATCGCGTTTTTAGTGTCCAAGACGCCGACAAGTTGGACGCCATTGGTGCCTTTGGTAAGCATATGGATGAACCTTTTTGTACTCTATTGAACTGTCGTGCTTCTTGTCGCTTCACAGTTATTTTTCACTCATCCATGAATTTTTATCCGCAACGTGACGAATAGGTATCATGAGATGCGCGGCATACAGTGGATACAAGAACCGGCCCCTGTACGATCCTGCCGAGAAGGCACAGCTGAACATGACCTATGAACAGTACCAGGCACAGACAAAGGCCAACACTGGCTGTGCTATTAGCCATTTCCATGAGAAATTGTTCCGACTTAAGGATATGATGAAGACTTCTTCTGCGGTTAGGATGGCTCAGAAGCGTCATGATGTTATGGTGGCCTTTGTTGAGCAGATTGAAGAGGAGTATTCCATGGACGAATAAATACTATCTTGTTTTTGTGTATTATGATTTGCGAAAAAGGGTGTTCAGGTATGGTACAATGAGAAATGTATGTCTATGATGGATGAGTGTTGCCTGTTCGTTAGCTGGCCGGATTGTTGATATTTACTGCAAGGAAAGGATGTATCCATGGACGGTACCACGAACTTCCTCGCTACCAGGATCCTCAAGGAACATGGGCGTCATTCTGTGCTCGACAACCTTCTCGACCTTGAACCCGAATCCGCCAAGGTCCCTCTCATCATCCGAAGACTCGTCTCCCTCTGGAGGGTCAATCACGGGAGCAGCGGCGATCTCAAAGAACTTGTTGTCGGCGTCGGCCAACCATGGACGATGATGCGTGAAGAAGACAAAGGCACGACCAGTACCGGGCTTCAATGTCTCCTTGCAGGTCTTGAGCATCGCTCGGTGTTGAGAGTGGTTGAAGAGAAGATCTGAGAGGATGATGGTATCGAACAGTTCCTTGGGTGCTGCTGCTGATGGTGTTGAGTTGGTGGTATCTGGGTTGGTGGTAGGGTTCAGGTGGGCGAGAAGGGGACGGGTGTTGCTTCCCCAGAGATATCCTTGAACGATGACCTTGCCCTCCTTTGTGAGCTCGGGGACAATGTTATCTGCGTTGTATTGGATGTTAGCGATCAGATCGTTGTCGGGATAGTCCGTGATCACAACCTATATAGTCCAACGTACGTGTTTTGCATAGAGATGAAGCCGTAGATAAGCAATTGGTTAGCTTCGTTTACACAGACGGGATAGCAATCATCGCTGACATGTGCAGAGCACGTCAATTCCCTCAGGCACTAAAAACAAAACTATATTTTTCAATTGGATTTACCTTGGTGGCACCATTGACGGCAGCTACGAAACCGGGGAGAGCGGCGCCAGCACCAATCTCAAGAACGTTCTTGCCAGTAGTATACTGGGGGTGGTCGTCCATCCAGTCGGCAAAGACCTTGGCGGCGTTCCAAAGGTGATGGGCCCAGAGAGGGTGGGATCCGACAAGACGCAACTTCATCTCATGGGGCTGCTTGTCCTTTGCTGCACGAGTAAAGATTTCGAAGGTTGGCTCGGGGGGTGGGGGGTTGAACCCTGCGGGTTCGGAGAACATGCCGCCCATCTCGCCCTCTGATGAATCTGAATCCGACATTGTTGGTGGTTGGTTTGGTTATAGTTGAAAGAGAGAGTCGAGACCCTTTGTCGTGCGGTCTTTGTGTAAGAGTGCTGGGAGAAATTATGCATTGGTACCTTGTTTGTTTATGCTTGAGCCCTGCCAAAGTGACTGCCTTTAACAATTATCAAATCATTTTTTTTTCGGCTCCACAGGTCCGCTCGCAGTCGAGGTGTCGATGCACAACTGCTGAGTGGTCTACTGTTACTGCGATACATCGTTATCTCCACCTTCTTTTTCTTCTTCCTCCTCTCTTTTTTCTTCTCATCACCGCACCCTCCATCACCAACTGACTCCCTTCTCTCTCCCTGAACACCCCTTTCCTCTTCTCACATACCTACTTTGACTATCATGTGGTCAGAAGGCTGAATAACACATTCCTTCTCTTGTTTACGTCCTTTTCTCTTCCCTCATCCTAATTGCCTCAACCCTCAAACTCGGCACACCTTGCTTTTCTCTTCTTTTTATTGCTTATATATTTCTTAGCTTAGCCTTTCTCTCTCTCTCTCTCTCTCTCTTCCTTCACCAGCACTCTTCTGCTCTTTGTTTCACTCTCATTCCTCTCCACTACCCCATTTTTTTAAAAAAAAGAAGCAATGGCTCAGTCGTACAGTCCATTCCCCGAAGGCAAGCTGTCTGATCTGGCAACCACTGCCCAGGAATCCAAGGTCGTGATCTCGGAAAAGAGCGAGCAGTCGCTCAAAGACCTTGCCTTTGGTTCGGTAAGGCCTCTCCTCTTGGACAAAGACAACGAGAACTACAGGCAGTTGTCTGTCAATCATTCGATTTCGCCCATTGGAGTCTTATGACTCTAACTGTATATCTCCGTCCTTCTTTCAATTGGCTTACCAATTTAGATCGCGGGTGTGGCAGGCAAGTTTGTCGAGTTCCCCTTTGACACCGTCAAGGTCCGCCTCCAGACTCAACCTCTGGACCACCCCATCTTCAAGGGTCCCTTCGATTGCTTCCGTCAGACAATCAGAAACGAGGGCTTCCTCGGCCTGTACAACGTAAGCAACAGGAGTTTGATCTTATCCCACTCCAATGCGATCAGACCATCTACGCTTTTTTCGCACCCCCCCTGTCCAATCAGTCATGTCAGTGCGATGCTCAGCCCAAAATTAAAATAACTCATCGAGATTATCTCGTTTTCCGTCCATCCATCAAATAGGGCTTGTCATCTCCTCTTGTCGGTGCTATGCTCGAGAATGCCGTGCTCTTTGTCGGATACAGACGTGCTCAGGACATGTTGAGGGAATTCATTGCCATCCCCGATGCACACCATGCTACCCCAGGAGCTGAACCCGCCCCCCTCAGCATCCCCATGCTCTGCCTTTCTGGAGGTATCTCGGGCGTGTTTGCATCGATGGTCTTGACCCCTGTGGAGTTGGTCAAGTGCAAGTTGCAGGTCCAGCAGATAGGACATTTGTATACCAAGGCCAGCAAGACCGGACCTACTCCCAAGGCTCTTCACAGTGGTCCTCTCAGTGTGATCAAGCACATTTATACCCAGAATGGTCTCCGGGGGTTCTACCTCGGACACTTTCCCACTTTTCTCCGCGAGACTGGCGGTGGTGCTGCATGGTTTGGATCCTACGAGGCTGTCTGCCGCATGCTAATCGCCCGTGCCCAAGCAGTCGCGCCTGCCGGTAAAACGGTCACACAATCCGATCTGGCGGCTCCTCAGCTGATGATGGCTGGAGCGCTTGCGGGAATGGCTTACAACTTCATCCTCTTTCCCGCGGACTGTATCAAGAGTCAAATGCAGACACAGGATGTCCTCCGCAGCCAACGCGGTAGTGCCCCTGCGCCCTCGCTAGGCTTCTTGGCAACAGGAAAAGATATCTTCCGTTCCGAAGGTATCCGTGGTCTGTACCGTGGATGCGGCATCACCGTTGCTCGGTCTGCCCCCTCTAGCGCCATTATCTTTATGACATACGTGAGTATTGGACCTTTTAGACCATTTTAGACCATTTTTTGGTAGGCACAATGACGAAGGAACCCACGCTTGTGTTGACACATGAACTAACCGATGGTTGTTATCTCTTGTCAACTTTTAGGAAATGCTCTCGCGTCGTTTCGCATAGTCATTCATTCACGCATTCATCTATTCAAAATAAACCTGCATCTCATACCATCTTATCTTCATCATTACCCCAGACTCTCGCGCCATCGTGTCAATTGATTTTATTCTCACGTACACGCTATCCTGTCGCGTTGTCAACGCCATTGAACCTAGCCCTCTTCCCCTGTTTTGTTAGTCTTCTTTTAGAATATCGGCCCCTGCAGGCACATCGAGAGAGCTGTTTTTGATGCGTTTTTATTCATTCTATGACTTTAACTCCAAAGCACTCTGCCATTCTTTCACCTTCATCAAAATTCTCTTCTCTTTCCTCTTCATCTAAGCAATCATCATAAAAGAGAATATGTCGCGTCAGTTTTCCTGGCCTTTTTTTTCTTCTTTTTTTTTCGTGTTCAACCGAAGATAGGAGAAGTCGCGTCGAAAGGTGGGGTTTTACCTGAGCATAGTCTTTATCGTGTTGATGATCGTATCCGAGCAAATGACAGATCCCGTGAGCGTAGAGGACGGGAAGACGATCTTCAATGGCGACATTGTGTTCCTGACACCATTTCTCGACATATTTCATCGAGATGAATAAATCCCCCAGGTTCTTGTCGTCCTCGGACAGTGGTTCTGGAAGCTTCCCCGGTTTTATTGCCTACGACACCATGTTCGTGTACCGAGGAGGGGGGGAAAAGAAGTAAAAAGAAACAATTGGTGTCAGGAAACGAATTTTGGAGTTTTTTGCTCGATTGTGCAAAGATAGGCGTCGCAAAAAGATTGGGCAAATGAATGGAAAGAAACAATGCTTCAGCGAGAGGAGGGGTGTGTGTGCATGTGTATGTGTATGTGTAGAAGGACTACCTCGGCGAAGCGGAAGGAAAGGATGTCTGTAGACTTGTTCTTGCCACGGTACTGGTTGTTGAGATTTTTGACGGTGCGATTCCCCGAGAATGAGACACCGACATCCCAGCCCTTATACCCTGCTGCTGTCAACATCATCTCCAGTTGTGCCTTGACCTCTGGTCGACAGATCTTGTGAACCTTTTGTACATTCTTTAGAAGAATCATTGTAAAGTGGAATGGATCGTGGAGGAGCAGGTGAATGCTCGGAGGAAAAAATGTGCGGAGGGATGAAAATGAGGTCCGGTTGTTTTGCTGACTTTTTATTTTTTATTTCGCAAAGTTCGCTGGTTTGGTTTTGTGGTTGTTTTCAGTGATGAGCAGGGTCCGTGCATTTTTTTGCTAACCATGGAATGGTATTACGTCCTAAAGTCAAGGACACGCGCGATCTTCTTGGTCTCTACCGAATGCATGTCGTACGCCTCTGTATCGTAGAGAAGTGTTAGTTCGCAGTGAAGTGGGCGGATAAGAAAAGCGAAGGGGGTGTGGATCAGTGAGTGGGGTAGGAAAAGTTGTACGGCAATTGCAAAAAGATGTCGTGAGGTATTTTCTTTGCAGTCAATTCCTGGCATCGTGGTTCATTTGTCCAAGATGGTGTCCATTATGTTCACGCACCGAAGGCTTCAGCTTTCCGCTTCAGCTTGGCATCCTCAGGCGTCTCACGGATGTGTTTTGGCAAGTTCTCCAGGGGCGTTGGTCTCGGCTTGTTGAAAAAGTAAGGATGCAACAATGCCTGTAGACGGGAGTGAAAAATAAAGCAATTAAATAAGCGATAATTTCTTTCGATTTCTTCAGTTACATGGAATCAGGCATCGACTGAAACTTACTTCGCGTGCGGAGATTCTTCGGTTGGGGTCGTAGATCAACATGCTCTCCAAGAGTTCCAGAGTGTCCGCCCCAGCAGCGGTAAACAATAACTTCAGTGGCGTCTTCGGATACTGCTTGAACTGCATGTAGTTTGGAAGCGATTGCACACCCTACAACGTCACATAATCAAGACAAACGGGTCAGAATCAAAAATCTTCAAAAGTCACTCTCTCTTTCAAGAGAACACAAATAATTTGATGCTTGTTCCTATCCATGTCATCCTTTAGTTTGATCCAAAAGTTATAGCCTACCGGCCAATCGCTCTCTGTGGGTGTTCCAAGGGCTCTGAACATTGTATCCAGTTGATCCATGTCCGCGTTTCCAGGGAGATAGGGGTTTCGAAGCAACAGCTCTGCAAAGATGCACCCAACCGCCCAAATATCAATGCCGTATCCGTATTCCTTGGCGCCAAACAACAACTCAGGAGCACGATACCACCTATTATGCAGAAAGACAAGTATTGGCGTCAGTATATCAGGCCATTCAGGCTTCGCATTGCAGCAAAGATGTGCACGCACGCCAATTTCAATGCCTGGCAATAAAAGGATCCCTTACCTAGTAACGACCTGTGCTGTCAACTGACGGCCGCGATCGCCAAAGTCTCGCGCCAAACCGAAATCAGCAATTTTGAGCTGTCCGTCCCGTCCCAACAACAAGTTGTTTGGCTTCATATCCTATTCGATATCAAGAGTTCGAAAGGAACATATGTCAGACGATGTTGTCCATTTAGGTCAAACAAACGATAGGCCAGTAGGTGCTGATGTCTTACTCTATGAAGAACCCAGTTACGGTGGCAATGATCCAGTCCACGCAGAGTCATCAACATCCAGTGCTTGACATCTCCAGGCATAAAGAGGATACTCTTGTCTTTGATGATCATCTCCAGGTCGGATTCCAGGTACTCCAGCACCAGATTCAAGTTTGTCTTGTGAAAGTACACCTCCATCAGCTAATTCCCCTCCAAAAAAGATGCAAAGCGTTCGTTAATGAAAGGTCTCGCGTACAGAACCGCACGCATAAAACACATTATCCAAGTAGAAATAGTTTCTCGAACTCAAACTCACCTCGATCAAGTTAGGATGTCGAAGCTCCTGGAGGGTCTTGACTTCACGGATGGCACTCATATCCAGACCATCCTTGAATTGTCCAATCTTGATCTTTTTGATAGCCACAGTTTTCTTGGTTGAGAGTTGTGTTCCTAGAAGACGAATAGAGGTCCACAAGCAAAGAAAGGATCAATTTTCCACTCTCTTTGTTTCCAGCAGCGTTCTTGGCCAAGACATTCACTTCGACAAGTAATGCGTGTCCCAAGAACCAAAATCGCAAAGCTGATTTGCGTCATGAATGTCGTAGTCGTACCAAGGTAAACGACAGCATAGGCTCCCTCTCCGACCTTCCTGTCCTTTTTGTAGTCCCTGTAGAGGTCTGTGTTGTGCTGCTCCGCGTGGGTGCGAAGCGATGTCATTGTTGGTGCTTTTCGTCGTTGATGGATGGGTCTTGTGAATGGAGAAGGGAAAGCACAAAGGAGAACAAGCTCAGAAGGCACAACGCTTGTTTAAACACTGTGTCTTTTCGGTGGCGCCAAAAGTCAAGCTTGCTTTCCCCGCACAGTCACATCGTCGTTTTGCTATAGCCCGTAAGTCACTCGATAGTCTGTTGGATCGAAGAAAAAGGCGGGACGAACTGACCATAAAAAAAAAGTTTTGTTCGACGACTTCCTTGCCCTTCCATTGACATTCTTGTTACTTTTACCTCTTCATTACCCTACCTCCCAACTCTTAATCAACACACTAATCACACCATGAGCAACGAAGGCGAGTGGACCACCGTCACCTCAAAGAACTCGACAACTCACAGAGCACAGCCTCCAAAGCCCGTTTCCTTTGCCTCCGTCACTGCTTCTGCAGCCTCGACTCCCAAGACCGACTTCTCGTCGCGTTCTGGTGGCAACGCTGGAGGCGCCTCTTCGACTGCAGGAAACAACAAATCCTACCACCATCACCACCACAACAAGAAGCAGTCTTCCAAAAGGGATGCCTCCGCCGCCGTCTCTGCTGCTGGAGGTCAGGACCAGTCGACCCACAAGGCCCAGGCGTCAAAAACCAGCCGTTCTCGATCCAGCTCTTTCTCAAGCGACTCTGACTCCTCCCAATCCGACTACCCCTCCGGATCCGGTCGCCCTCCATACCACGCCGTCATCATGATCCACTGCCCCTTCCAGTCCTGCGATCTGACCGACCCTCTTACCGACTCGACCTCCCTTGTCGCTCACTTGAAGGAGGCCCACAAGGTTGCCTTTAAGAACATCCACCATATGTTTATCCTCCTCGATCGGTACTTGACCCATTGGGCCGAGGAGATTGAGGCCAAGGGCCTTGAGAAGGTTGCCGTTAAGGCTGAGGAAGGCGACGAGTTCTTCACGATTGACCCTGCAGTCTCGGTGGCCGATCGCACCCTGCGCGACGAGATTCAGCGTGAGAAGTTGAACGAGATCCTGAAGGTCCAGGAGAAGGAGCGTAACGACGAAGCCAAACTCAAGAGAAAGTGTCTCTTCTGCAAGAACGTCTGCGATAACAGGTACCTTACGCGCTCCCGGTTTTCGATCTTACCCTGTTTTTAGTTCTGTGATTTACTACCTGCAGCTATTAACGATACTATATTATTTTGTTCTAGAACGATCTTGTTCAAGCATATGTTCGCCGAGCACAACTTCAACATTGGTTTGCCCGACAACCTCGTCAATGTCAACGAGTATCTGGACATGCTGGAAGCCAAGCTGACTGGGTAAGCACTCGGATCAGATTTAATATTCAATCTGTCAGCTTCGTTCGCCGCGGCCATTGCATCTTCATCAACAGATCCTGACTGTTCCTCTCATTTTAATTTGTGATTAGCCTCCAATGCTTGTACTGTGAGAAGACGTTCACATCACCGGCCGTCCTCAGGAAGCATATGCGCAAGAAGAAGCACTTCAAGATCAGTGCCCGCAACCGTCTCTACGACCAATTCTACGTCATCAACTATCTGGAGCCCGGCAAGAACTGGGAGAACTTTGAGCATGACCGGTACGATTCTGATGACGACCGTCGCGATGATTCTTGGGCGGATTGGGACGACGCGCTGGAAGAGGAGAAGACGAAATGTCTCTTTGAGAACGTGCACTTTTCGTCGGCACAGGCGACCCGCGAGCACATGAAGGAAGCCCATGGATTTGATTTGGAGGGCGAACGACATGCGCTGGGACTGGACTTTTATCAGACCATCTCGCTGATCAACTATATCCGCCGACAGACCATGTTGGGAGTCTGCTTCTCTTGTCAAAAGAAGAAGCCTGAACAGCAGCAGGACGGTGACGATGAGGAGGATTGGTTGGTCAAGCATTTGAAGGAAGATGGGTGTGGCGCCAAGGCGCCAAGCAAGGAGGCTGATTTCTGGAAGGACGCTCAGTACCTGTTGCCCATGCTCGAGAACGACCCGCTATTGATGATTTTCGGAGAGGAAGAGTCAGATGATGGTAAAGATAACGGCGAGGGCTCGGATAGGTCTTCAATGTCGGACGATGATGGCGACGATGAGGATGATGATGACGACGAGATTATAATTTAAGGAGTCCGTCGCGCTCCAGAGACGCGGCGGTTCTTTTTTTCCCCTCTACATAGTTAACATAGTTTCATTTATGAAGGACACATAGAGTCTGCAGCCCTTTTTTGTAATCGCTTTGTACAACTTGATCTTTGAATCGATGCTAAAAGGTGAATGCGGAGCAAATTTGTATTGAGCGCTGCTGTTGAACGAAATAATAGGGATAGATATTTATTCCTGCTTGGATCTGGAGTCCTGGCGCTTAGGAATCTTGGGCGATGAGGTCTTTGGCTTGAGGACTGGTGGTGGTGGTGGATCTGCCAATGACTGCAGCACAAATGCGGATGATGCCTATTAAAATCCACGAAAGATTCACGACCAAAGTATCATGTTAATATCCATCCTCTCACCAAACACCACTGAGCAAAGCAAAACAAAGCAAAACAAAGGCCCTAAATACCTGTGCAAGTCCATAGATGGCGACACCGATGATTGGAATACTGCATCCGACATAGAACACAACGCCGAATCCCAAAAGAACACTCTTGCGGTAATTGAACCACTTTCGCTTCTGGTAGTGGCTCATCCCGATCCTAATAAAGTACGGGTCAAGCAACTCACGGGTCAAGGCGCGGCATCCAAAGAAGCCCTTGAGCGCGAAAATCGACACACTTCTTGGCAAGAAGAACGAGCCCGCTCCAAAGACAATAGCTAAGGGTTTGGATCCGATGGACTGAATGGTTGACAGGAACGAGGCAACTGGGAATGCGAGGGGTCCAATGATGGGTAACCAGGAGAGGACCAAAAAGAGGAGAGCCCACTTGAGACGTTTCCAGGACCGACGGACATATCTCCACATCTCGCTCCAGTGATGAACCTTGTACGGGTATGCCAATAAAGCGGGGGCAAAGAGTCCTCGGTGGTCCATGACATAAATCGAGGGTGAGTTGGGGTCGACTGCAACGGGATTCCTGGCCTGTTCTGCTTTAGCGTGTTCGTGTTCCTGCATCAATAGGTGATCCGAGTAGATCAGTCCGTCAACAAAGATATCATCCAGAGGTTGCGGGTACATGTACCGAAGGAAGAGTAGTCCAAGCAGCGGGATCGAACTCATGAGCTCGTGTGCCTTGTTCGAGAAAATCTCCAAACCACGTTGCGATTCAGACGTGTCGGTGTCCATGGCCAGACTTAGGACGCGCATCAGACTACCAATGGCCGCGACAGGCAAGAAGAACAAGATCTGCGTTACCAGGTGCGCAACGAGTGTGAAAAGAAGCAACCGGAACAGGGTCTTGTAGAGCCGCCCATTCCTAAAGTCAGGGTTGGTAAGCGCAATAAAGCACCCCTGCAACGCCAACCTCACACCCTTGGTAAACTCCTTGGGCTGAATCGGCATCCGCAACTTGTATGTCGTCACCGGTTTGCTCCCACCTTGGCTTCCAGGCTGCGTCTGTTGATGTGGGAGAACACCCTGGATGTTTTGAACTTTGGACTTGCCGCTGGTGTGGAAGGCGCCGATGGTGTCTGGGAAGTCGCTTTGGTGCGCTAGTTCGGGCTCTTGTTCTTCTGGTTCCGGCTCGTCTTCATCGGCATCCAGGTCAGAGGCATCGCCAATGTCAGGTCTGACCCCGACACGGACGCGCGATGGCGGCGGGTACTGGAGAGGGTTGTAGTCGTCGGGGAGTGCGAGCTTAGTTGAGGATGCAGTGGATGCAGTTGATGAGGAGCGATGCGGGCTGTTGGTCAGAGGTGAGGTTGGTGAGGTTGGTGAGGGTGGGCCGGAGGGACGACGCCGGGAGTATGGCGGTGGTTCTGTCTGCATGGTTCCTCTTGGCTTTTTTTCTGCTGGTGGGGTTTTGTTGTGATGGGTTGGTGGGTCTTGGCGAGGATAGGCTATGGGTATTTATATTAAACGAGGTGATGACATCAACTTTATTTTGTGCTTACAGTATCGCGTGCCATGACAAACAAGCGGCCTGTGCCAATAACAAGAATGCCAAGCTGCACAACGGGCTCACTCAACTCACACTGCAAGAGAGGAGACCGCATCCATTCGCCAAGAATTGGATTAGGATTGACACTTTAGAGAGTAAAAGAGTGAGCATCGACCATAAACGACAGCCAGGCGGGGAACAGTTACAACTCTCCCAATGTCACTCGAATAATACATCGTTCTCGTCCTCCGACACTCCCTTCACCCACAATCGAGGCCGACGCCAATGATTACAACAAGAACATTTTATACTTATGTTCTATGGAGGGAATAACTAATGTACAAGGTTATGGACAGGGGGAGAGAGGTCTCAAATAACAGTTTCGTCGAGATCAAAAAAGGAATAATTGAAACACACACTATGAAGAACGAGAGCGGAGGAGAGGTTGCATCTCGTCAGCAACAGCGGATTGTGATGTTGATAATGAAGAAAAGGCAGTACCAACTCCAGCGTCGTCATCATCCTGCTCCACAACGGCCTCACTCGTCCTCTCACTCAACACTGCTCCGTTCACGCCGAAGAATCCTGCAAGCACAAGTCCTGCTCCGATCCAGTATCCCACGCCAAGAACGCGACCGTAGCCAATAATATCTCCCAGCAATGCCAATGGGATTGTCATTGACAATCCTAGCGTGACCACCAATGGAGATGTCATGAGCATACTCAACAGCCACAGGTAATCCGATCTATTGGAATACAAAAGGCACAGACATTTTTGTTAGTGAGCATTTGGACACATGTATGTTAACATCACGCGAGAATCATCAAACAACAAGAACTGTCAAGACTTACACAAATGTCCCGACAAAGGCATTGATGCCAATCATCCAAATGATCCTGGTGTCATGCGGCAACTCGAATGGCTCGGCCCCCGTCCAGTGCAGGATACCAAAGATTGGCCACAGCAGCAAGATGTTGAACAGACCAACAAATCCGAAAAAGAGTGAAAAGTTGACGCGACTCTCGTTCTGGATCTTGACCTTGAGGAGGACCGTGTAGCATCCATAGAATAACGCCGACAACAGCGCCAGAATGTCGCCAAACAACGGCGCCTTGGGCGCAGACGGCTCCATACTTGGACTGCCACGATCATACTCGCTCACAAGCGCGACTCCGAGAAGACTTCCAGAGACAGCAATCAGCTTGACGGGGCTGAAGGCTTCGATCTTCAGGAACGATCCAATTGCGAGTGTAAAGAATCCTGACATGGATGCGAGGATGGTTGAGCTAGCCACAGTTGTATAGGCCAGGGAGGCATTGGTGGCCCAGTTGGCGGCAAACCAGAGGATGCAGAAAGAGAGGCTGAGTTGTGCAATCTCCCAGTGTGTCAATGGCTTGTCGTTCTCTGCGATTGATGGTGTTCCTGTTGATCCTTGCTCCAGCAGTGAATCGATTCCTCCTGTTGGAACATCCGTTGCTGTTGTTGTAGTCTCGGTGAGTACGCTCTTGCTGATAGTTGGTTCGATCGATTTGGTGTGAAAGTAAAGATGAAAAAAATCAGAGATGTGGAAGTGTTAGTGTTTGTATGTCTGTGTCAATGCGAGAGTGAACGAATGGACCTGTTGTGCAACGCCATCTCGGTTTGAAAGTGCCACGTGCAGGCTCAGACCCGTATACATCTTGAATCCGCCCATGGAAGAAGAGAGAGCCCTCTTTCCAGAGGTAGAAAAAAAGGTACAGTATGATAAAACTTACCCATTGGATCTGGATGTCCCTGAACACACCCGACGGCAGTGTCTGTAGAGAGGGCCGAGGAGGTAGAGCGAGAAGCTTGCGGTGTTGACGTAGGTGACGAAAAACGGCTTGTTGTATTTTTGTCCAGCAAAGATGTTCTATTATCACGAAATGTCCAGGCGGGTCCGAAGATGTAAGGAAGCAAAGACGATAGGAGGAAGAGGGTGTGAGAAAGGAGAAGAAAAAAAAAAGGAAGTGAGCAAGACGACGGCAGGATGGCGTATGTGGGCTGGTTGGGATAGAGCGTTCGTTGTCATTGTGCCATCACAAGGAGCACAGGTGCAGCACACATGAACACAGGTAGGGTGACCCCAAATTGAAAATGATCCGCACAGACACCCAAGGGAAAGGCGAGGGAAAGAGAAAGAGGGGGTTGGGGGGCGAAATATTAAAGAACATCGAACGGAGCACTCACTTCACACATTACACTTCCTTGAATGGCAAAGAAAAGAGAAAAGGTGAAAAGTAACCCTAGTATCGCCCCTCTCTTTCAAGGCCCTGTCACTGTCTTTGCTTCCCCCCCCCTCTCTCTCTCTCCATTGTCCGTCCCTATCGTCCTCAGCTGTTTTTTGTCGTCTGTGTCCTGTTCACTCCTGACCTTTCTTACCCTTTGGTCCTCTGTCCTTCCCTCCCTACTCGCTTCTTCTTCTGCTCACTTGACATGGGCGTGATCCCACCGAATGTCCTTCCCCCTCCCCCCCTAATGCCGAATGTGCGAAATGGCAAAGAGGGGCGACTAAGGGGGTTAGTCTTGTCAGGTCGTGAAAAACGATGACTTACATTCATGAGGAAGCTGGACGAGACCCAGATGCAGACGACCGAGAGGAGAGCCAAGATTCCGATAGTGTACCGGGTCGCCCCTTGTGCGTCCCCAATTGATCCCATATTTGCTGTGCGACGTTAGGTTTTAGGGTGGTGGTGGGTCGCAGTAGTGTGTAGGGGCAGATTAAAGGAGTGCTGTTGGCTATGTTGTTGTTGTTGTTGTTTTGATGTTTTTCTTGAAACCTATTCAGGGTCAGACTGTGGCGAGCAGGAAGATGGAGTGAAGTGCCAGTGGCGGGCTTCTGGTGTGGTGGTAGGAGTAGGGTTTACAATGGTGAGGGGGGAGGGGATCGTCAAACAGGTATCTTTGTAGTAGGGAATTGAAAAGAATGACAAATTGAGGAAGAAGAAAGAGATAGTAGAGGGAAACCAGCTCGGTTTCCGCCAACACGAGTAGTGTGGAAAGGAGTGAACAGGTTGAGTGAGGGAAGGGAAGAAGTAGCGGGCGAAGGAGTAAGAAGAAGAAAAAGAAAAAGAAACAATCAAATCCGCAAGCTTGACCTTCGCTCAATAATTAAGAATTTTTTTCGAATCTTCACTGCAATCATTTTCTTGGAGTATCCGATCTGTCACGTGCGGAATGTAGAAACATCGTCTCCTCAGGCTGGCCATAGCGTAGAAACTTGGCATGGAAATAACTCAGGCTCGAAACCTATGCCTTCACAGTTCACACACACATGCTTGTCAACACACACACACTATTCCAAGTCCTTCTCAGCACATGTAGCCTCAAAATGGAATCTGTATTTTTTTTTGCAAACAAGAAACACCAGCCAACAATACGGTATCATCGACACTTGGCGAAAACTCTACAAGAATGCCGCCTCAGACACGCATCGACAGACACCAACAACAAGGTCAGGATGAACGTCATGGGCAGCATCTTCTCCACCGCTGTTGAAGCATTCCGGCTGCTCAATAAAACAACATTGTGTGGAAGGCTTGAATGGCAATGTTCAACATGGTAAATGGTAAATGTAACGACCTCGCACGAGTATTACTACTATTACACCACAAGTCTTCTTTGACCAAAGACGCATACGGATGCTAAATCACCTGCATGCACTGCAAGTATGCGCAGAGCAAATTCTCACGCGCAAGCGACAACAGCTTTGCCAAAGAACATACAGACCTGATGCTTGGGTGTTGCTCTCGAGGCTGGCGGCCTTGCACTTGGTCACCCCCCTTGTTGACCGTGGAGAGAAAGAGAAGGACAGCAATGGCAATTGATCCACAATGGGGCAGTCTCGATTGTGCGGACTCGTCGCCTCCCCAGTCAAACCATGCACACAACCATGCGACAATGTAGATGGTCGACGATATCTGCCGCTTGTCAACACAAAACAGAGTCAAGTTTAAGGAGAGAGAACAATAAAGAGTAGTATGGTTTATTTATAGGGGGTTCTTTAAACAGAGGCAGAGCCGTTCTTTGGCGTGCTGGCAGGCGTGGAGAGGGCAGGAATGACGGGCTTAATCGACTCCTTGGCCGCCTTGTGGCCCTTCTTCCAGATTGCCAGCCTGTTGTTGTAGCTCACCAGCTCCTTGCGGAGGGCCATAACCTGTCCGATAACAGTCGTAATATCTTCGGCGGTAAGTGTATCCCACCTTGGCGGGAACGCGACGCTGGTCTCATAGTACAGCTGGTTAAATCGACCACTTCGTTGCTGGAGGGTGTAAAGTGCATTGAGTCGAAAACAGTAAGCGGCAAGCTGGTGGTGGACTGCCTCGGGAACCTTGGCTCGCATAACGTCGATCATAGCTTTCGCAAACTTGGCGATTTTGAGCGTGTCGCCAAGAGCCTTGGTCGACCGTGAACCATCATCTTTCTTCGCAGACTCCAAGACACAGATCCTCCAGTCCCGTGGAAGTGCCCAAGATCATGCCGTCCGCCTTTCGGCCAACGGCTTGCCGCAGACATCGCTCCCGGTCGATATTCCTCCGAAGAGCGGATGACGTCGAGTTGTACTCTGCATGCTTGTACTGCAGCGCCTCCTCCGTGCTAAGGATGAGAGCCAGCGGTCCCCAAAGCATATTACGAAACCAACTTTCAGACTCTGCAGTGGGCAGTTGGTAGTTCCTTGTTCGGTAAACGAGATACAGGTGCTTCATCCAATGGTGGACAAAGCTCCTGAAATCGTCGTCCGGGTTGTTCTCCTGCGGATCAAGGGAGATGTCCGTCCAGCTCTTGTCCAGCAGCTTGCCAACCTCTTTGTGGTCCTAAGCAAACAGCGCCAGGTAGGCGCGCTCCGAGCCGTTAAGTTCCTGCAGAAGCCCTCCCGGCCGTGCCTCCAGGACCGCGCAAATCTCAGCGTTATCCGCCTCGTCTTCGAATGCCTCGAGCACTTCCTTCACATTTTCAATGACGAAGCTGTGGAGCTCCGACTCTGCCGACTGCTCGCTGGGAAGCTTCTGTGCCTACGCTGCCAGGACATCGTCGACGTACCGTGCCGGAGGACAGGACTCACGGCTTACCAGTAAACTTCTTGAAGTTCTCGGCAAAGTCCGCGAGCAGGCGGAGAATTGCACTGGAGGTGAGTTTGCAGTTGCTGCTCTTGCTACTCCTGCTGCTGGCTGTCCGCACACTGCTGCTCCGGTGAATGCTGCTTCCCGCGCTGATGGAACCCGTCGACACACATGAGGCCTCTTGAAGTTCTTGTGGCTGTTGGGGTGCCTGAGGTGCCATGGACTTTGTGGGCAACAACTGCGCAGGTGGCAGGCTCAGGTTCGGGATCTCAGCGGTACCGACTGCTGTTCCCGCAAATGCCTCCACCATGGCGGGAATATCCATCATTTAGCGTCAGATGGTTCAGGTTGTCCTAATTGTCGGGCGAAAAGTACTCCTTGAGGCGCCGCCACATACCAGTCAGCACAGCTGCCTCTGTCTCCGGATGAATTGAGTGAACATAGTTGACCATGTCCTTCTCCACCGGCACTGGCGCCAAGCGCATCGCGACCACGTAGTTAAGTGCCACGAAGTGGGCGAACGTTGGACGACCAAAACACCAGCAACAATGAGCTGCCGGAGCTCGTCCTCCTAGATGTCCATTGAAGGAAGTAAAGATTGATTGGAGCGAAAAGAGTGAGCAAAATAAGCTCGGAACTTTGCACACGGAAAGGCAAAACCGCGCCTATTCGCACCCCACCACGCACACGTACACGCATACGCACACATACGCATGGCAATGCAGACAATAGTCTTTCCTCGTCAACTTTGTTGCCTTCTTCAACGTCCTGAATCATCTTTACCTTGTTAATCTTCTCCAGACGGGGTGACTTGCACGATTTTGCCTATTAAACGCGGTCGAGAGAACGGAGCGCAAAGGTTAACGTTGTTAGTATCGCCTCGCTCAAGCTGGATAGCATGCACCAGCCAAAGAACCGAAAGGAAATGACCGAGGTTCAGCTGCCGGATGTCATTGCAGCGTCTTGCATACCTTCTCCTCCGACTTGCTCTGCCGCTTTGATGTACTGGAACTAGGGCGCCATAACTGGAACAATAGGAAACAAATGAGAAATAATTAACGGTTGGTGCAGGCGCACGTCCTTTTCGTTCCTGACTAGCCTAAACTCCGTTCGACACTTGAAGCACCCGGAGATTGCACATTGCACTGCTCAGCATCCAGTCATGGTCATGGCCAGCTTGGACATCGCCCACATGAGCATCAAGGCACGCTTTGCTATGGATTAGGCTACTATGGATGCCGCATCGGTGTAGTCAATTGTCCAGCTCTCTCTATTGTGTGTACTTACTTCAATGGGCGCGTGACTTTTTAAAGAGCTTATAGAGCGAGAAAGAGTTCAATCCCCATGCCATGGGGACCTTTTTGTTACATGATGTCATAGTGAGCCTCTGAGGACCAAGCCACTCGTCAACTCAACTGTCCCTCTTCTTCCGTAAGAGTGCACCTCCTTCCTGTTTTTTCTTTTGCTTTCTCTTTTTCTTTCTCTTTCCCTCCTCGTCCACATTCTCCACTCTCAACCAGCTCCACTCTCAACCAGCTCCACTCTCAACCAGCTCCACTCTCAACCAGCTCCACTCTCATCCAGCTCCCCTCTCAACCAGCTCCCCTCTCAACCTGTCCACATCGTCCTCGCCACCTTCACCTCTCTTTACTCTCAGCATCTTCAATCACCTTCGAATCCTTTGCTCACCTCCTCTATTATCGATATCGGACACACCCACGGCCCCGTAATCCCAACAAAGAATCAAGGTAAAAAATGGCTCAGTCTTGGGTGGCAGCAGGCATGACGTGTGTACGGGTGTTGAGAAGTGATGGCGAGCTGGGTCCACCTTGGGTACAGAAGGGCCAAAGACTATGCCGTGCGCTGGGCTGCTCTTCATATGACCTGACCGTCAGCCTCGGCTGGTGGTGGCGCTAGATTTGGGCGTTACTTGAACCACTCTGTAGGTACAGAAGGGCTATAGACCATGCGCGCTGGGCTGCTCTTCATATGACCTCCGCCATCGGCGGCGTTGCTGGTCCTTGTAGCGTTCTCCGTCAGACTCGTGGGTACTTGAGGGTGTCATTGCATGCTGAGTGCGAAGATGGTGCATCGGCCCTCACGACGACCTCTCTCATTTCTTGACATCCACTTCTCGCTGAGGATAAGCGGGGCTTCGTGTGCATTGGTGAAGGGTTCAACTCCGTGGGTACCGAGAGGCTATAGGACATGCCTGCGCTGGACTGCCCATCATAATGACCTCACCGCTACCTCGGGCAAGACGTGGGAGGCTGGGTAACGGTGGTGCTGCTTGGACCTGGATCTGGCGCTGTCAGATACTCTTAGGTATGTAAGGGTCATAGTACATGCCGTGCGCTGGACTGCCCATTCGTATGACCCTCACCGCAACCTTGCGGTTGGTGCAGCTATCTGGTGCCGTCGTTCGCGATGGCCATGGGTCTTTTGAGACTTTCCTCAGCTCGGCCGTTTTCACCGCTGGGTGACTGGGGCCACCACCCCCGCTTTGTGGAGGTGGTTTAATAGCACACAAGGAGTTGTACGGTTGTGTTTTGTTGTTGCTTGAGACTGAGCCATTCCTTTTTCTTTTTTCCAGTCTTTCTCTGCCCTTAATAGGTTTGTACTAGTTTTGTCAGGATTTTTCGAGCAAGACTATGCGATAGAATCGAGCAACAAACAAGGTAGGATTAGATGCATTCCGGCTGCTCAATAAAACAACATAGTGTGGGAGGCTTGAATGGCAATGTTTAACACGACAAATGTAACGAATTCGCGTCGCAGTTGTTACTTTATACCGAGGAGAGCGAGAAACATATGTATTAATATACGAGTAGATTGTCTTTTGCTGCCGGACGCCGTGACGCCAGACATCACATGTTGGCATGGTAGGGGTGTCGTGTACGCACATTACATATGTGAGATGTTTAGCAGTGGCTGCTTACTCGCATACTAAGAAGGCATATAAACTGAAAGGACATAAAAAAAATAAAGAAGACGCCTTTCTATCCGGCTCACTCATTGTTCCATGAAAACTCATGTATCAAACATACTCTCCTATTCACATCTTTTACGTTGACACAACAAGGGGTCTGAGTCCTAATAGAACTATGAGAGGTAGAGTAACAGAGCAACTAGGCCCTGAAGGTTAAGCGAAAGATAGGTGTGAGGGTGAAGAGTCAAATGAGTCTAGCGATGTACACACTTCGGTGACGTAATTATAGAGCCACATTGTCCTGTTTCTTTCCCTGTGCTCGGAAATTGTGCTGATCATCAAACCCTCTCCACTCACCACCCAACTCTTCACAGACACCATGTCGTCCCTCCCCCGCACAATCAAGGGCTTCCTTAAGTTGGGCCCCGGTCGCTTCTTTCGCCAGCTCAACAACATCGGTGACACCAAGGTCGGAACCTTGGTCGGCACTGATAAGTTCGGCAACAAGTACTTCGAGAACTTGGACGAGAGCTACGGTACGGCGGACAACTTACAACTAGCATCACACCTCTACAACCATTCTCTCTGCTTCTCCGTGGAGTCAATGCTCCTATCCCGCTGTTTTCTCTTCCGGCGATATACTTCAGGACACTACTACCCGATGATAACGCATGGGCCGGAGTCCCGTCCACGCCGGAAGCAAGTTCAGGAAGGCAGTAATGAGTAGGGAGCAGGGAGCAGGACAAACAAAAAGCTCCGAAGGGCGGAACATATGAACCAGGAACGCGACAGGGTGATTTTCTGTAGAAATTGTCATCATTGGCGATACAACAACTAGCGGAATAGCGTCGGCACAGATATCACCAAGATCATAACCAGCGGGAGCGCGCCTCCGGACCGGCACGACTATGCCGTTTTATAGTTAAATGATTCTTGGACCAAAGCTCGCGGATCAACAGATTTAATCGGCTAACATATTACTGTTTTCATCAAAAATAGGTCGTAACCGCTGGGTCCAGTTCGCCAAGGAGGACAGCTTTTTCTCCAGAGCCGAGGCCAACGCCTCCCAGGTCCCTGCCGAGTGGTACGTTATATCGATATCGCATTATGTGAAATGTCTTCACGGAACCAATCGCGACATTTAACAACCCTGATTACATATGACTTACCATATCAATTCTTAAACCCTTGACCTTAGGCACGGTTGGTTGCATCGTATGTTGGATACTCCCCCTACTCTCGACAAGACCATGGTTATCCCCAAGTGGGGTGTTGAGTTCACCGAGAACTTGACCGGTTCGCCACAAGGTATTTTTCCTCAAGTTCACTGCAGAATGACGATACACCTTTTCTACGAACACATGGAATCCTTTACTAACACGGTTGACACGTTCTTCCCGCCTGAATCAAATTAGCCTTCAAGACCTACAATACCACCCGCTCAAAGTTCCAGGCCTGGACCCCCAAGGTTGCTAACCGCGCTTAAACAAAACACCACCGCCCAACCCTAACCCCAACACAACCATTTTTTAATGACAAAAACCAAGGAGGAGAACAATAGAGAAAGCAAGTAAAAAAAACGAAATTAGAACTGCTACTTTGATTCTTTATGTGTAAGGAGTTTTTTGAGTCTGCCAAAAACAAGTTTTATGTACAAGTGAGGGTTGCATTGTTCTACGGTATGTTATTAGGGTCAGATGTCGTATAGATCCGACTCATCAAAGCCATCAAGTAAGAGCTCCAAGTCATCCTCGTTCCCGTCATCATGGATGATCGTACGGGGAGCAGAAACGGACGCGGAAGGAGTAGCAGTAGGAGGAAGGGGACGAGGACGCGAGGCCACAGGGGAAGCAGAAGGAGCGCCTCGCTTGGAAGGCAGAGTAACAGGACCGCCTGTCTCAAGATCGTCAAAGTTATCGTCCAATTGAATGTCGTCAGGCCAACCAGTAAAACTGTCACCTTCAGTATGGTGCGATTCTTGACTTGCTGTTGCCCTTGCTCCTGGCGATAAAATGGTCTTGGCCTGGCTGTGCCCTGCTGCTGCATCAGGTGTTGATTTAGGGTCTGACCCGGAGGTATTCGACCGTTGGCTGGTCCTTGACTGCGAGGATCGTTTCCGGAGAGTAGGTGAGGCTGCAAACGATGACAAGGACTTGAGACCACTCCCTGCACCTATACCTCCACCACCAAAGACATCCACACTCGGCGTCATCGCACCCAATGTGATCATAGGGGTCGACATCATATCCTCCTGTCCCGTTTGAGTCTCAGTTGCAGTCGGACGCAGACTCTGGAACATGACTTCCTTGGGTTGAGTGACGACAGTGGTACGACCCGACACACCATTTCTGTGGACACCTTCCTGTGACGACAATAGCGAAGTCCGGTTCTTGACTTGGCTCTGATCTTGGAAGGTACTTTGTGACGAAGCACCACCACCATCTCCTCGCAACTCCTGAGAGGCCTTTCTAGTCGACTGGCTACTCGACCGGATCGATTCGCGATCTTCGGGAGTACTGCTCCACGCCGATGGGGTTGCACGATACTGTCCGGATATGGTAGAAGGATGGGTGGTTAATCCTGAGATTTGTGGTGAGACGCTTGTCCCCTGTGCGCCTTTATCTACTGTCAAAGAAGCTGCCCCCTGCGAACTGTTATTTTTCCTCCTTTTTTGAGACTGTCGATCCTGAGAAGAGCCTTGGGAATTAATAACCATAGGTAGGTTTGGTTGATAAATCTCCTTGATGTTCCGACTTGTGATGATAAGATAGTGCGAGACGGGAGTCGGAGAGAACACGGAAACCTAGAAACACAATACAACACGAGTATATAGTCGTTAATATTGATGGTCCATTAAGAATGCCATCAGTTTTACAGAGTTGTCGAAGACTTAAACCACGATTGAAACTTACGTTGTTGAGGACCAAAACTGTTCCAATCCTGACCTCGTTGTTCTTGTATTGTTCAAGCACTGAAATGTGGATAGTGCCTCGCATCTCTCCTGAAGGGTCCATTAAGGTCACAGCGGCATCGATCTCTGACGGAGTAAAGTCCTTGATCATGGCAATCAGCCACGGGATCTTGCCTCTGTGTGTATCCTGTCGAGTTTCAATGTCGGAAATAGTCGTTTGGAGTAGCGGATTGGTGCCTTTTACTCTTTCAAGTGTAGACGCTATTGAAACGGTTGTAAGATGGAAGTTAGCTACTGCTATGGACATCAATGCGCAGGACAGAGGCCCAGCAACAAGACAAGACACGTACGTTTATACTCTGGTAGGCGCTGTGCCTTGAGCATATCCTCCCATGCTCCACTCGCAAACATGCTGTCGATAGGGCCTTGGCTGACAGACTTCATCTTTTTCTTGATGGACGAGTTGGGGCTTGTACTCGCAATGTCAGGAATACGCGCGTCTTTGCGGAATGGGACGCCTCGCGATCGGAACAACTGATCTTTCTCTTCCTCACTCTATTGAAGTGACACACAATGAAGGTAATGTTAATGAAACAGCAATGTTGGAGACTGCTGCTGCATATGGGTGTAAAATACCCTACTAATGGCGTTACCAAACGGGGCAGGTTTCCTGCAGGCCCTGGAAGTCTGCTCTTGCCGCGGATGGGAAGAGTTGAGCCACCTCCTGCATTAGGCGAGCTTTTACTCCGCGAGAGTCCTCTGCTTTCCTGGTCCCGGACACGCCCAACACCGCTCTGCAGATTTGGTGGTGTCTGCCAGTCCATACTGCTCACAGTATCCCGTCCATCAGGCCTTGTTATGACTGTCTCCTGCGAACTAATCACCAAGACTCGTTCAGGATTGCTGGATTCTGGTCGATCGCTAGAAAACGACGTCGAAAATGTGGCTCTGGAGGGTGCTGCCGCTGCGATCGCTGAGGCTCTGAAGGACGAAGGTGGCCTGCCTTGCATCCCAATGGTAGCTGTCGATGCTGGTGAAGAACTGGACGCCGTAAATGTGGTGCTGGATGTCCCAGCCGTTACGTTGGCTTGGGGTCTGTAAGATGATGTAGACTTGCTTTGTATCCTGGTGGTAGTTGTCGATGTTGTAGAAGTAGAAAAACTGGAAGTCGCATACGGATTTGACATGGTTGTTTGTTTTAAGGTGGAGGCGGATGTAGATGCGGACGAAATTGTCGAATCCGCACCAGTGCTATGAACAGTTGTACTGAATCTGCTCAAGGGCGACTGTGGCGAGAGTGGTGTCGATGAATTGGCTTTAGCGACCTTTGGTGGTGTCGGCGACCAGCTTAGCGAGATATCTTCCACATCCTCATTGTCCTTGTCTTTGCCCTTGTCCTTGACT
Organism: Linnemannia hyalina; assembly: GCA_019671135.1. Classification (NCBI taxonomy): domain Eukaryota; kingdom Fungi; phylum Mortierellomycota; class Mortierellomycetes; order Mortierellales; family Mortierellaceae; genus Linnemannia; species Linnemannia hyalina. The sequence continues at coordinate 978,234 of JAHRHY010000010.1, forward strand.
CTACTCTGACCCTGACCCAGATCCAAGTCGTGTTCCAAATCCGCCAAATCGTCGGCGTCCAGAAAGAAGTCGTCGCCACCGAACGAAGTATCTACGTCAATGGCAGGCGCCACTACAGGTACGCTTGTTGAAGGGGCTCCAGTTGACGTGCCGGCGGATATTCCAAATGAGGCGGTCGAGTATTTTGCTTGGTGCTCACGCGATCCACGTTCTGTTAGAGTATAAACGGAGGTCGTTGTCGACGTCGTCTTTGGAGCGGCAGAGCTGGCGGCGCCTTGTCGTTGGTCAGAGGGTCGACTCAGGTCGGAAAGAACATCGGCCCCAAGTCCTGAAAACCCCTTCGCAAAAGCTTTGAACTGCCGCGCAGGAGGAGGTTGCGATGGTTGTGGTTGGACGGTTGATCTTACAGTCGTCGGGTTTGTTGTTTGCTGGATTCCTGCTCTAGACTGATTGTGGTTGTTTGAACTGGGCTGCGCATTCAGATCCGAAGTCGAGCTTCCTTGACCGAGGTTGTTGTTGTCTGAGCTGTTTGGCTGCCCTGACGGGATGATGCCACCATTCAGTTTGGGAGCAAGAGTCTATACAAGTGCAATACGGATTCGGGTTAGGAAAGGAGAGGTTGGTGATGTAAACACGAAAGCATGGTACGGAGAGAGCGTGGTGATGATCGCTTACGTCGAACATTTTATTCGAGCGTCCGCATGTCCAATGACCGAGATGAGGGGGAGATAGTAGACTGACGAGGAAGACAGTAAAGAAAAGAAAAGAAAAAACGAGTGTGGGTGAAGAAGGGAGAAGAGTGGAGACTAGTAATAAAACTAGGGTGGCAGCAAAACCCACAACAAACAGGTGTCGTGTTTTTGCAGCTTAAGAAATCGGTGGCAACGGTGGGCGAGTTCGGGTCTACGAAAGATTGCGCACTAACTTCGCGTGCAATTATGGGTTGGTTAACAGTGAAGTATCGAGACAATTGACCAGGCACATCCATGATCCTGCCCTTTTTCTTGACTGCTATCACCGACAGATCAAAAAAAACAGGCTCTCTCTCTCTCACAAGTCTGCCGCCCAATTCTTGATTCGATGACCCACAGCGAGTGAGGTGAGTCAATGCGGTAGTCAACTCAAATAGCTCTATTTTGTTATCTTACCTTCTCTTTCTTTTTCTTTCTTCTTCCACTTCACCCTTTTCTCTTCTTCTTCCCCTCCTCACACTCACACACACACTTTCCTTCATGTCGCGCGTATTAAAGGCTGGAATTCTCGGAGCCACTGGCACAGTCGGTCAACGATTCATTCTTCTCCTCTCCGAGCACCCTGGTTTCTCGATCCATGCCCTCGGTGCCTCCCCTCGCTCAGCTGGCAAGACCTACATCAAGGCCACAAAGTGGAAGATGTCTCAGCCCATCCCTGCCGACGTCCGCCAGATGATCGTCGCCACATGCGAACCCGAGGGTTTCTTCAAGGAGTGCGATGTCGTCTTTTCTGGACTTGATGCTGATGTTGCCGGAGAGATTGGTAAATTCACTCATTTCCACACAAAAAAAAAATGTTACAATTCGTAGTTGAGTCACATTATCAACCAGCCATTGTCGAGAATATCTGTTAACTTAATTCTTTGGGGATAATTGTAGAGATGGCTTTCCTCAAGGCCGACTTGGCCCTGTTCTCCAACGCCAAGAACTACCGCACACACGAGGAGGTGCCTTTGATTGTCCCCATGGCCAACCCCTCCCACTTTGACCTCCTCACCCACCAACGCTCCATTCACAACCTCTCCAAAGGATTTCTCGTCACCAACGCCAACTGCTCGACCTCTGGCTTGGTCGTGCCATTGAAGGCCCTTCAGGATGCATTCGGACCCCTGAGCAAGATCATGGTCACCACCATGCAGGCTGTCTCTGGTGCCGGATACCCCGGTGTCTCCTCTCTCGACATTATGGACAACGTCGTCCCATTCATCGGAGGCGAAGAGTCCAAGATGGAGTGGGAGACGCTCAAGATCTTGGGAGGCATGAACCAAGAGTTGACTGGATTCGAGCTGTTGAAGGGTACCAAGGTCTCGGCCACCTGCAACCGTGTCCCCGTCATCGACGGTCACACCGAGTGTGTCTCGATCGAGTTTGAGAGACGCCCTGCCCCCTCGGTCGAGGAGGTCATCAAGGTCCTTGAGAACTACCGCACCGAGGCTCAGGAGCTGGGCTGCCACTCTGCACCAGAGCAGGCCATCATTGTCAGCAGGGAGGAGGATCGGCCACAGCCCCGCCTCGACCGTGAGAACGGCCGTGGTTACAGTGTCACTGTCGGCCGTGTCCGCGAGTGCCAGGTCTTTGACACCAAGTTTACCCTCTTGGTCCACAACACCATCTTAGGTGCCGCTGGATCCGGTGTCCTCCTTGCCGAGTTGGCCCAGAAGAAGGGCCTCATTGTTTAAACCTTAGTACATTAGATCTCTCATCAGAAAAAATAATAAAATTATGCATCATGAACAACAACCCGAGCAGGTACAGTATATAATGAGCGGCCGATTTCCTCCACCTTTTGTTATCTCTTTGCAGTGCTGTTGAAGGTTTAATGTCTATGTATACAGAAAGGTGATTGACTATGAATGAAAGGTATGAATTGAGTGGAGAAGAGGGAAAGAAAGGGTGTGATCTAGTGTTTGCGGTTCTCTCGAACAAGAATAGTAAACCCTGCCAAGATACTCAAACCGCCAACGATGTTACCCCAGCCGATGGTTTCATGGAAGAGCGCCCAGTCTATCAAGGCCACCAATGGAATTGTCGCCATTACACCCACAGCTGCAAAGACGGGGTTAGTCATCGAGACCACGATCATGAAACATCCATTGTAGATCAATCCAAGAGTGGCGATCATGAGGATTGAAAGGAACTCTTTCCATGTAGGCAACTCCATGATCTCGTGGCCAATCCAATGGAACAGTGGAATAGGGACCCAGAGCATGGTGAGAGTAACGACTCCCATCAATCCAGTCAGAGTGTTGGCAAAGGTGACGGGGGCAACCTTGGTTGAGGCGTATTTCTTGTACATGACCTATAAAGATGACCGACGTGTTAGCTATTCCATCAACACTGAATTGATTGACGAGCACACATTGCAACTATGTATCAATGGCGATCAAATTACCTCCTCAAAGCCATAAAGAGCCGCTCCGACAAGAGCAAGAACATCACCCGCCATGGAGAATGACAACTTGCCAGCGACAGACTTGCCATCACCACCAGAGTCTCTGGTTGTCAAACTGATCACTGCCACGCCGAGAAGAGACAGGAAGACGGCCAAGACCTTGTTCATAACAATCTTCTCTCGAAGCAGGAGGATCGAGAAGAGGTAGGCAAAGAAGCAGGCAGTGTTGTAGATGGCGGTCAAGTTGGCCATCGATGTCATGGCAATACAGGCGTACCAAAGGTAGGAAGGTACCATGAAGAGCGTGGTCATACCAAAGGTCAGCCAAAAGAGATACTTGGATAGGGCTCTCTTTTCTCTAGAAGTGTAAACGGTTGTTGTTGAGGCGAAGGACGCTGTCGGTTGGGAGGTAGATTCTGAAGTATTGACCGCGGTATAATCAGCCTTGCGGTGCTTGAGATCGCTGGTGGACTGGCGGATGAGCTTAGCAAAGTAGTCGATTCGGTCCTGGAGTGATGAGAGGGATGTTGGGGCTGAACGCGAGATATAGGTTGTGTAAACGAACTGGGCAGGGAGAGCAATTGCCCAGAATGAGTGGGAGATGTAAAGGATGAAGTATGGCTTGTGGTATCCCATGGATGTCTGCACGTACTTTGTCAGTTCCTAGATATGTTCAATGGCATAAGAAGTTATATGTGAGTCCATTGCGCTTGAACAGAGTGTTTTTATGCACGTTGCGCGAAGGAGCCCCTGGATCTGCATTCATTGCGCAAAGGGTCATACGAAGAGAAAAGGGACATATCAACTGAACAATTCAAATGAATGAACATCATACCGTCTGCAGGACAAAGGAGAAGATGCAGACAAAGAGGATGATAGAAGCCAAGCGGAAGCGCTTTGCATCTGCGAAGTGGCTGTCGTTCGGGCCATCCTCAATGGGTATTACCTCCGGATGGCTATTTCGAGCAGTGGAGGTGGGGTTGAGAGGTGTGGTGTCTCGTTGGTGACTCCTGGCCTGGTTGTCGTTATTGTTGTTGGTTGTCTGTCTCTGTGTCTGGGAGGGAGTCTGGCTAGACGAGGCTGCTGGGTCCTTCGTCTTTCGAGTTCCTGATCTCGACATGTGCAGTCTGAGTGTGTATAGGTTGATGATGGACAATGTGAAGAAAAAAAAGGTGGAAAAGGGAAAGAAGAGTGGGACAAGAATATGGAACCTTCTGTTCGTTAGTCTTGCTGCCACTACGTCACTTTCGGGCACACGACAGGTCAAGACGACAGAGGGTGATTCTGGTGGCGCCTTGGTCACTCTCCTCGTCCACCTTGGCGCTCCTTTTTTTTCATTCTCCTATGGGTCTGTTTCCGTATTTCTTTTCTTTCTTCTTCTTCTTCTTCTTCTTCTTCTTCTTCTTCTTCTTTAATTCATCCTTTGAATCCACATCGCATTACCATCACACCCACACACCAACAGCAAACAACCAACCAAGCCAACCCAGCAAACCAACCAAGCCAACCAACCAAAAAATCACCGTCAGCAACCAACCACCATGGCATCCAACACGATGAACTTTGGTCCCGAGTGGTACGCACCAAGCAACAGCTACTGTTACAACTACAAGTACAACTGCAACAACTGCACCAGTCGCTCAACCCTCTTTGCAAATATCATATTGACACTATCCCCCCAATTATGCGTGCGCCAACTAGGATGAGACGTTTCCCTGCCAGGACCAGTCAGTCTCAACCCGACCTGCTCGCCAGAGCGCCTTCGCCTCCTCCTGTCGCCCCAACCCACCAGGACTGGGGTCAACCCGCACTCCCCGCATCCCAGGCAGCCTTGCCTGCCTTCAGCTACTCCTCAATCGCCGCCAGCAACGTCCGCTCTCACAACGGAACTTCTAGCTCGGACACCTCTGTCTTGGACACAATCAACGATGGAAGCAGCAACGGCAATGGCCCCAGCTTTGCTTCGGACTCGTTGAACCCCTTCAAGTACTCCAAGGAGCTGATGATTGCACTCTACAAACCCACAGGTCTCCCCATCGAGTTTGAGAGACACGCTGTCATGACCAGCGAAGACCCTCTCGCTCCCATGTCGACTTTGCCATTCTCAGAACACGAGATCAAGGTACAACAGAGCGACCTCCTGTTTTGTGCAGCTGCCAATTCGTCCAACAGGATAACAAGCATTGTGTTGATAAACCCCCTCCCTCCTTGCAGTGGTCTGGACGTCCATCGTAACCCTCCCCCCCCCTTTTTCCTTTCTTGTCTTGCACCTGTCATAGCTCCTCTCCGGCAACGTGAACAGCGAAGTGGCGCGCAGGACGGCTCAACCAGGAGACAGCCCCTTGGAGAGGCCACAAGGGCAGCGTCGAGAGAGTTTCTCCATTACCGGCGACAACTCGGGGCGATATGACCGGTCGGAAAAGCCCTCGTCCTACACACGCAGCTATGATTCCAGAGGTCATGCTACTGGAACAAAACCACGAAGTAAGTGTTGCTTGCCGCTGACTTCTATCTTTTGGTGCCAATACAAGTTTTATTCATGCATGCACGTTGATGTCGTGATACGCCTGACGAGGCTCTGACACCTATCGTGTAATTGCTCAATAGCCTTGAACAGCGAGAGTCGTAGCCATTCATTCAGGCGAACAGAGCAAGTTGTGGTGGAACGTGAGAGTGAGCCAGAGGAGGATGGGCTTTGGAACTCCCCCGTTGGCAACTCAGTGGGCTCCTTTGACGCCAATGGCGTTTTTCGAATCAGCGGAGAAGGCGAAGAACTCCAACCCCTGGCAGATCTCGAGGAATCCCCAGCCGTACCATCCAATGACGAGACAACGGGTACGTCTCTTGTCGAGGAAGGCGACGACCTCAGTGGCGTAAAGACGTCTCTCTTTTCTCTTCGGCCACAGGAGCCAACCTACTCAGGTCATGGTTCTGAGAAGCCTGGCGTTGTTTCACCAATTCTCTCTCAGCGCACAATGGAGCCTATTGCTCCTGTCGACAACAATCGCATTTCTGTTACCATGCTTACTGGAAAACCTACTGAGGCATTTGCAGCTCGGGATTCAGACGAGTTTACGTCGTTTGGTGATAAGCCACCATTGAGTGCCTCGCATCCTCCAGGCCTGGTTCCTGAGCCTGGATTCAAGTCCTTGCTGGCGGAGATGGGCACGTGGCTTTATCGGGACCCTAGTGGCAGCATTCAAGGACCATTCTTGTCGAGCGAGATGCACGAGTGGTACAAGGGAGGCTTCTTCACGTCAGACTTGCTTGTGAAGCGCGAGCAGGATTCTACGTTCGAGCCTTTGGGGTCGTTGATCAGGAGAGTTGGCTCTGACGACCAACCGTTCTTGACTGCGGGAGTAATTCGACCTGAGCCCCTGCAATCGCCTGTCCATCCCAACCGCCCTTCCATTCCCTCGTTGGCGCAGAACAGGCAGCCAGTCCCGCAGCTGCCGCAGTCCCCAGGCTGGATGGGGATGAGCGCTCCTTCGACTCCCAGCACAGCTAACTTTGGCACAGACCGATTGATGTTACAGCAGCAGCAAGTCCAGCAGCAGCATTCTTCTGGTGACTTGTTCAGCAGCACCAACGGACTCGGTCAACAGCGCACGGGCTTTAGTGGTGCTCAGGAGCCTGTTGCTTTGTCTGGACTGGAGTCGAGATGGAGCTCTGCTCAATTCAGTCGTCCTCACATTGCAGAGTCTAATGCTGGTTGGGGAGGCGATGCCTTCTCTCGTTCGCCTGTTGCCAGCATGGCTGCAGCTCACACTCCCTTGGGAAGTGCCCACTACATGGAACAGCAACAAAGACTTCATAACCAGGAGCTGGAGCGCCAACAGTACATGCAACTCCTTCAGCGCCAGGCCCAGATGCAATCGATTATGCATCAGCAGCAGTTCATGGCTGCCCGCCAGCAATTTGGGACCGATCCTCAGGCTCTTGCAGCCTTGCTTGCTCAACAGCAGGCTCAGCAGCGACAGCTTCAGATGCGATACCAACAACTACAGTTCACTGGCATCCATGCCCAAGGCCCATCGACTCCTGGAGGCACCGCTGTTCCATGGGGGGGAATGGGACAGCCCTCCAGCCCTTGGACAACGTCGATTATCCCCTCAAACTCGGACAACTACTTTGACTACAACAAGGGCGAAGGCAGTCAAGCTCCCTACTCGATGCGCCAGCAGCCTACACCTATGCAGCCACCCCAGCCTCATCAACAGCAGCACCAGTTGTTCCAGCCATTCCAGCAGGAGCACACACAGTTCCACCCTGGACGTCCCAGTGAGCCTGTGATGCAGGTTGGTCAGACGCCTCAGTCCTTAGCCCAGGAACACCAACAGCCTCAGCTTCAACAGCATCACCAGCAGCAGCAACACCAACATCAAGAACTCCAGCAGCATCAGTCTCAGATAGCCCATGAGCAAACCATCGATGCCGTTGCTGGCAAGATGGCTGATCTTCAGGTGCAGGAAGAAGTTGGTCAGGAGGTCGCGAAGGATGATCTTGAGCCCTTGGAACAGACTTTGTCTGTCGTCGAAGAGGTGGCACGCGCAGAGGATGTCAAGGCGTCTTTGGAGCACGTTGAGGCGGCGATTCAAGGAAAGGTCCATGAAGAGGAGAAGTTCGAGGATTGGGAGGAGATTGAAGACCCGGTTAATGAGCTGGCTGCACAGCACGAACGCAGACAACAGGATATCAGGGAAGGATCTGTTCACGATGACGAGTTCGTTGGCGAGACCTTGGCTCACGAGGAGCACGAGGTTGAGGAGGAGCACGAGGTTGAAGAGGGGCACGAGGTTGCAGAGGCCGCCGAGGACACTGCTTCCGAGACTGCATCAACCACAGCCGCTGTAGAATTGCCTGCACCTTCGTCCATCAAGGCCAGTCCTGCACCATGGGCCAAGCCAACGAACGTGGATGATGAGGTCGTGGAGAAGAAGGGACCCACTCTTCGTGAAATTCAAGAGCTGGAGGCCAAGAAGTCTGAGGAGACAAAGGCTGAGAGGCACGCTCAGCTTGCTGCCGCTGCTGCACTGGCAGGAGGCAATGGCGCCTTTGATTTCGCCAAGGGTATGTCTGGCGCCCCCGCTTGGAGCAGTTCCGCGCCCACTACCCCCAAGAAGAAGACTCTGAAGGAGATTCAGGAAGAGGAGGAGGCCACCACAAAGAAAAATCGTGCCGCAGCCAAACAGGCCCAGACGGCAGGCCTCGTTGCCATCGTCACGTCGAACACTGGATCTGTTGGTAAACGCTATGCTGACACCGTTGGACCTAAGGTAATTTTAGTTGCTCTCATTGATAAGGCATGGCTGTATCCGTTAAGACGTCTGTTCATTAACTATTTTTGTCACCTTGCACTATAGCCCGTGCCATCCATCGCGTCTTCGGGACCATGGAATATGTCTCCCGTCACTGCCAGCAGACCCACTTCGGTGACCCGTAGCTCTCTCGTTTTTGCCGCCAACCCATCTGCCCACTCGCCCACTACTCCTCACTCGAGAGGATCCGAGAACAGCTGGATCGAGGTGGGTTCCAAGCGCGATTCACATCCCACACCAGCCACAGTGACCCCTGCCGTCACTCGCAACTCAACCACCCCCGCCCACAAGACTGTTAATCCGAACGATCCCCATCCTGCTTCTGAGGAGTTTTTGAGATGGTGCCGCCAGGCGTTGAAGGGATTGCAGGGTGTTGTTTTGGAGGACTTTATCCAGATGCTACTCACGTTCCCCTTGAACCCTGATCCGATGACGGTGGAGATTATTCAGGACTCGATCTATGCTAACTCGCAGTCGCTGAACGGCCGCCAGTTTGCGGACGAGTTTATTAAGCGTCGCAAGGCGGATGCTTTCCCCAATGGTGCACCCGCGTCGATGGTGTCCGGACATACCCCTTCCTCTACCCCTGATTCTTCCTTCAAGGTCGTCTCCAAGAAGGGTAAGAAGAAGGGAACTCTGTAGGAGTGTACTGTACATTCTTGAGTATCGAGCGTAATAAAATATCAATGTGACTGCCACGCATTAATCGTCTTTGTCGGAACGAAGCATCTTTTTTGTTCTTGCACTTTACAATCTCATTCACCATGCTCAGCCAAAGTCTGTTCAGGAGATCCTTTTTGTCTCTCACCAAGGTCGCCCATGCCTCCTCAACAGCAACAGTAGCAACTAGCAGGACCGTATCAAGACTACACCTCGTGCGACATGGAGCACTCCCAAAGCAATCAACCCAAGCACTCCATTCCTCCACCTCACTCTTTCTTCCTCGCAAACCCAGAAATGCCCATGGCGGGGGAAACCTTCGGAACCACTTTGGAAACTACACCCGCCTTGCACCTACATCCCTAAGATTGGGCGTCGTCCCGCCCGATGTCCATGGACTTGTCCCAGATCATATTCAAAAACCTGGGTATGCACTTCGAGGTGAACCGTCCGAGTGGGCGGCGGGGATCCCGATCAATGGACCTGAGGAGATTGAAAAGTGTCGACGCGCCGGACAGCTTGCCAAGAAGATCTTGGAGCTAGGAGGCACTCTTGTCAAAGTAATTGGGGATGCTTATGACTATATCGCTCATTGCACATGTAATACTTGCGCGTCAAAGGCTCTTGTATGCTGACTCAGAACTCTCGCGATCCGTGACACTTCTTACACCAATTGTAGGCTGGTGTCAGCACAAACGAGATTGACAGGATCCTGCACGAAGCCATCATTGCAAACAATGCCTACCCATCACCACTGAACTATATGGGCTTCCCAAAGTCTGTATGCACCTCGGTCTCCAATGTCATTGCACATGGTATCCCTGACAAGTAAGTTTAGACGCGTGGATTAATTGGAAGCGTATTTTACTTTTTGTGCCTGTCGCTGTTTTTTGACGTTTGACTGATCCGCTTTTTTTCTTTGCGTATAGTCGCTGCCTCGAGGATGGCGATATTATCAACATCGATATTACTGTACGTCGATACATGCACGTTGCGCCCTTGAGAAGATTCTTTCCGAGATGAACAATAGGACTAACTGTGCCTTCATTGTAAACGTTAAATGTTCAGGTGTACTTGGATGGATATCACGGAGACACGTCAGCAACATATTTTGTCGGGAATGTAGACAAGGCAGGAAAAGAACTCGTGGAGCACACGAAAGAAGCCCTTGATGAAGCCATCGCGATCTGTCAGCCGGGAGTACCTCTGAACCGGATCGGAAAGACTATTCAAGCGATTGCTGATCGACACGGGTACACAATCTCGGAGCAGTTTTCAGGACATGGCATTGGCAAGGAGTTTCACTGCCTTCCTCTGATCTATCACCATGGTAAACTTTCTACGGTGTCTGTGGCTTAGCCTTGTCGATGCCTTTTTTGGTGGTGTTTCAATATTGACTTGCTTGCTGACGCGACGTAACTTCATTTTCACTTTTATTAGACAACGATGAGGATGGGACGATGGAAAAGGGCATGATATTTACGATTGAGCCAATGTTTTGTCAAGGAACTGCTGTGGGCGTTCAGTGGCCCGATAAATGGACAGTGGCGACAGCTGACGGAGGTCGCAGTGCTCAGTTTGAACACACAGTACGTTTGTGAGGCTTCTTTGTTTTTTGGCATTATTCTTTTCTTCGTCCTGATATCAAAGTAGGCAGCAAAGCCTAACGCTTCTTCTATTCTATGCGCGTCCTCTGATAGATTGTAATCACCGACGATGGTGCCGAGCGTTTGACAGGTTAGAGACTGAAAATAAAACGTATATTTGAATATATAATTTTTACCGACGTCATTGATGTGCCAGTTTACAGGCACCAGGCACCAGAAATATCAGTAACTGATGTAAGTGTATGTAGATTTGAGACCAGGAAGGTTGATGCTTCGCCCAGGCTCTATGAAGTACAGGCGCCACTTTGGTCTTTTTTCTATTCGGGGCTCTCATGTCGTGTATGCCTTTTTTTCCTCCAACCAGAAGCAATCGGTGTCTTTGATAACAATAGGGATTTCGCAGACTGTTCAATGCATGCTGGAAGGGGGAAAAGAGGCGATAGACCGACATTCTGCGTTGTAGAAGCAAGGGACTAAAAAATAGTGCATTATGATTCCTTGGAAGTCCAGAGAAGAAACAGGTCATGGTGCATAATTCACGAGTTCACAAAAGTATATGAACACGAAAGAAAGTAGAAGAGAAGAAACTGATATCGTTCTGGAACTCCCCAACATACCTGTTAGTTTGTCTTCGTTCGCCCGTATGTGTATGTGTTGCAAAGTACGAATTGACTGACGATAGCGATGGTTAACTAGACAAAAGTGAGAAAGAGATGCAAGCGGATCAAAAAGGAGTTTGTTTTTGGGGACGAGTGATGACAGGTGTGTGTAAGAGAGTAAAAAAGAGCCGATGTGGGTTCGAGAGTTGTTGTTGTGTCCTGCAGACCGACCCACAACCAACCTGACCCCTGAAAAAAGAAAAAAAAGTCGAATCACAAGGAGGGTGGTGGATGTTATTTTCATTCCCTTCCCCCTCTTTCTCTCCTAATGACTCTTTATCGTCATCCGTTTCTCTCTCTCTCTCTCTCTCTTTTGCAAGAACAACAACAACAACAACAACATCGCCAGCAACGACTTCAGTCTCAGGAATCCGTAGAGACCAGGACCCCAGGACACTCACCTACTTGCATCACACTACACAGCTCAGCTGAGCATAGCACTACACACCTGCTCAATTTTTATTCGTACGCTCTCTTTTTATTTCTTGCCCTGCACACAGCAACAAGCAGGGATTCTTATTGTTATTATTTGGCCTACAACTTCCTTCCGCGTGTCCAACGAACGGCCCTTTGTCAGCTCCAACAACAACAAAAACAACAAAAACAACAACCTTCTGCAGCCAAACAGCTCCCCAATCGTGGTCCCCAGGATCTCGGCGCACAAGGACACGCGGACAGCAGAGTCCGCCGCCGTTTCCTCTGCAGTCAGGATTGCCAGACATAGCGGCAGCAACACCCAATCAAGGCGTACTTCAGCTGCTGGCACAGCTCAACCGTCTGGATCCTGTGCTGGCATGATATCCTCTTCGTCGTCTTCTTCCTCTTCACCGCCCGGAATGACAGGTCGTTCAAAGAAGAAGGACAGTCTGCAGGAGCTCAGGACAGGAACCGTCCAGCGACTTTCTCAGCACTTTCTTCAGGCTTCTCAGTCTCAACCTCCTCCTCCGCCTCCACCACTACCACCTTCTCAACAGCAACAACAACATTATCAACTACCAACAAAACCTGCATCGTCTCCAGCGCGGTATCAGCCCTTGATGATTCCTACTCCGTTTAGGACCGATAACACCGGCTCGCCATCGTCATCGTCATTGTTCTTGTCCGGGAAACAACAACAATCGCTTTCACCCGCATCTCCGCTGTCGACTTTTATTAACCACAGGAGAGACCTAATATCCTCGACAACATCCACTTCCACAACGACAACGGGCCTACACCATGCTCGGCAACAGTCAGCGCCGCAACTCTTTTTCCGACCCGCCTCTCCAGCCATTACTGGCACACCCACCTTGCCTTTAACCAACCCGCCTTCTCAATTGTCCTCGTCCATTGGGCTGGTCCAGTCCAAGAGCGCTGTAGGAGGTATCTCTTCAAGCTCCGTTGGCTCTGAGGACTCGTTCGTGAGCGCGCTGTCCTACTTTGATTCACCCAGGGAACCAGGCTCGCCTCGGATGGGAATGATCCCACTCTGGAAACAGATGCTGTCAGCCATCGAGCAGGAGGATCGAAAGGAGCTGGACAGGGTACTGCACGCGTTCGACTTTGCTATTGTTATCCAGACACTGGTCACATGGAACACGCCCAACACCGACAACCAGTACAAACATGACCCGGATGTTCTGCTGGACGCCAAGGAGCTTCTGGGACCCAAAGTCGACCATCTCAACTTGATACAGATCGCTTGCTTCTACTTTAACGAGGAGATGGCGTTAGATATGTTGAACTTTGTGGCCAAGGCGTCAGAGGAGCTGGAATCCAAGAAAATTCTGTATGAGTTTATGGGCAAGATGTGGGGCGATGGAAATACAACATTGCATCTGGCGAGTTTTCTGGGCATGGCAGATTTGACCAAGAGGCTGCTTGACTTGGGCGCCAATGTGTACAAGATGAACCACAGGAAGTATAAGCCTGTCGATTGTGCGGACGAGAACACAACCATGAGCCTCTTCCTCAACTTGACCGAAGGTAAGACACAACCGTTGAATGGTCACAATGCCATTGCAGGCGCGACTTTGAACTGGCGATATTAATCAATGAAGGCCGAATTAGTTGTGCGATACAAGCGCATAGGGCAGGAATCGCTTCCGACATCGCCAACAGCTGATTCTGGACCCAACTTTCACTGGAGCTCCTTCAACTCATTGGGACACATGCGGTCAACATCGACGTCACAATTACCACTATCGACTCTGGCTTCAAGTGAGCACCATTTCGTGACAGGACCAAACAGCGGTTATACCCTCCTTCGTCCGGCATCTACGCTGGGCATCGCCAGCCAGCTCCAAGGACTATTAATCAGCGACTCCGGCAGTAGCAATAACGGTGTCTCAACCAAGCGACTGTCGTCCAAGCAGGGGCCAGCAACCTCGGACACGCACGGTTCACTGCAGGAAGATGGATTCATCGAGGACCTATTGCTGACGGAGTCGAGGGCGACGCTGAGAGAGTCGGAGGTCGACATTCAAACGATCTTGTCGCCGATAGTCGTATCAAAGCTCTCAGAACTCCATACTGGAACATCAGGAGCAGAAGCGTCTTCCAGTCTTCACCCAGGGACCAGCTCTGTCACAGGAAGTTTGACGAAAGGAGATGCGGCGTTTTCTGCTTCACTCTCGACGTTCAACTCTTTGCATGCACAGGACATTGGACGACAGTTGGACTGCAATAGCCTATCCAACACGTCCTCGTCTTCTTCAAATGGTGGTACCTCTTCAGCCAGTCATATCCGACCCAAGCTCAGGAGCTACCAGTCCTCGCCATCCATTCGCCTATATGCGTCAACAACGTCACCCACGACCAAGGACAATAGGGCAGGTCCATTACCTAAGCAGAACAAGAGCGGGAAGAGGGTGTCGTTCGACCCGCAGTCAATGATGGCTGACGCGTCCAAGACGGGCGACCTTGAGCTGTACAAGTCCATGCTAGCGCTTATGCAAGAAGAGGATACGAGCAAGACGCTGGTGGAGATTATCAATCACCAGTCCGTGTCGAGGAACTTGAGCTCGTTGCATCTGGCCGCCTCTTATAACCATATTGTCCTGTGCCGGTTTTTAGTCCAGAACGGCGCCAATGTCAACCTCACAGATCTTGAAGGTAAGGAGAACAGGTTTTATTCCTTTTGCGCTCTTTGTCATGATGTTTCTCTTCATCGAGCCCCTTTTTTTCGCCTTTGTTCAACCTTGACCTCGAGACTAACCCCAACTGTTTTTATCGTTCACTTTCTCAACTGTTGAACAATATGGGGGCACATAGGATGGACGCCGATGCACTGCGCAGCGGCAGAGGGTCACTTGGAGGTGTTTGAGTTCCTTGTGAAGGGGAAGGAGGCGGACCTGCAAGCGGCCACGTATGATGGCGAGTTCTTTGAAGATCTTGTTGAGGATGAGGACTTGCGACAGAAGGTGACAGGTAACATGTTCATGATTATTTTTTTCGTAACTTTGTCTTTATTTCAACCCCCTTATTGTAGTTGTATTGGCATACATGTGCCCTTGCTTCTGTTGGGGGTTGTCTAGTATGTTATTGTTGACTGAAAGAATGAAATAGTGAGTCAAGTGGAAGCGACATGTTTACTCACATACACTTGTCCTTCCCCTTTTCCTGCTCTCCTATCCAACCTATTCTCCTATACCTGCTTCCTTCTATTCCTCTATTCCATGCAATGGAACAGATATCCTTGAGGAAGCACAGTCACGGTGAGCCTTTGGAGTGATTTGCACTCCGTCTGTCTTGCGCCTGCCTGCCTATGGTCCGCTCCTTCTTTCAAAAGCCTTCAACCAGCAAAAGAACCACAACAAAAAATAAAAAACACCACCTCCTGTCTCCCTTCTCTTCTACTCTTTTCTTCTCTTCTCATTCTTCACTGCTCTCACCGTTATCTTCATTCTATTCCTTCCATCTCTCACTCCCTCCACTTACTCTGCCATAACAGTCCAGTCTCCATTCGCTCATCCTTGTCTCATCACCACCCACCACTCACCCAACCCCACAACTTACACAAGCACAACAAAGTATATTCCTTCCTTCCCTCTTCACCTCAATTCACCATGGCGGAAACCCTTCAGGCCATCTACGTCCGCGACTACGAAACCCGCTCCCAGCCCAAACCACACACTGTCTTTAAGGTCGAGGTCCACGCCGCCGTCCGCACATGGTCCGTCTGGAAGCGCTACTCCGAGTTCGAGACCCTGAACGAGCGTTACCTCGAACTCTTCCCCGACCACCCTCCGCCTCAACCCCTCCCTACAAAGCATTGGTGGCAATCGACCTTGGACAACCCGGAACTGTTGGAGGAGCGTCGGGCAGGGTTGGAGACGTATCTCAGAGGAATCCTGTCGCATAGGGATGATCGTTGGAGACTCACGCACGAGTGGAACGAGTTCTTGGCTATCCCTGTTGGAAGATCCCAGGCCGACCTCTTTGCTGGCGGGCCAGGCGCGCATGGACCTGCTAGCTCTGTTGGTGCCCATAACAATGATGGTAGTGGCAGTGGACAAGATTCCTCCGCACCGTCGATTCTCTCACACCTCAACATTTTTGGGTTTGGTCATTCGCCTTCGACCCACTCGACAGAGACCACCGTGACCTCGTCCTCGACCTCCGTCATCAACTCCGCGCCTGTCCCTCAATTCTACACGACCGAGAGCTGGCTTGAAGAGTTTAGGAACCTGCAAGGTATCTCGCGCGAGGTGCGATCACTCATCAACCGTCGGGAGACTCACCTGGGTCGCAGTGAGATCTCGGCCTCGCACAACTGTACCATCCAGAGCAAGAAGCTTCTGACCTCGCTCGGACTGCGTATCCCGGCTTTGGAGAACGGATTGATGTCGTTAGCGACGGGTGGAAGTGGAGGTGGAGGTAAAGGCAGCATCATGTCGGACGGAGAGTTGAGAAGACGACAGGATCTGTTGAGCGAGTTGAAGGATGAGCGTGAGGTGTTGACCAAGCTTGTTATTGCCAACCGACAGAACGACGGTATGGTTGGGTACCAGGGAGCAGGCAGCAGTGTACCGGCCAGCTCGAGCGACAGGAACGCGCTTATGACAGGACGGAGCTCTGGCAGTCATATCGGCGGTGGTAGTGGATCACATTCTCAGCCTAGCTCCATTCGAGGTAACCCCGACAATTTCAGTTTGGCCGAATCGACTCTCAATGGCGGTGGCAGCGTTCACTCCTCCAGCGGCGCCTCAAGCCGGGTACCCAACCCACGCCGCGTCTTTGGTCGAGTTGTCCAGACTTTGGTCCAGGAGACATCACAGACACGGGGACTCGACAACGAAGGGCTGTTGCTGTTGCAGCAGGAACAGATGAAGCAGCAGGATGATCATATCGAGCAGTTCAATGCCATTTTGCAAAGACAGAAGCATATCGGATTGGCGATCGGACAGGAACTTGACAACCAGATCCAGCTGTTGGATGAGCTTGACAGAGATGTCGACAGGACGACGTTGAAGCTGGGACTTGTCAACAAGAAGATTGGAAAGATCAACTAAAAACGACAGATCTTTTTTTCCATCTCTTTTTGCTACCGGAATTATGCACATATCGCTGCTAGAATTATGCACATATCGCGGGAACAAAAAACTGCATCAACTATCAAACACACACCTACCCACACGCACAGAAATACATATACAAATACAAACACACCCATATACCAAAATCGGCCAACTTTTTTGCTAGTTTAGTTTAGTTTATTATGTGCACTACTTCAGACTTTCAGGGTCCAGGTCTTTAGGGTGTAATTTTTGTTCTTACTTCTCGGCGTACAAAGGAGAGTCAGTAGCAAGGTGCATCACCTTGCTGCCGACAGTTCCAGCACCGCCAGTTGTTCCAAAGGTGGTCCAGCACTTGGCACCCTCGCTTGGCTCCAAAGTCGCCCATGAGATTCCGTTGCCTGTCATCAGATGTTTAAGTATGATTAGAACATGAGCAGCAGGAATGATTATGATAGCCACGAAAATCGGGTGCTTGCAAGAAGTACAATTGTAATATGTTCAACTTACCCTTCTTCATGGTGATCTCGACCTTTGTACCTAAGACCTCGAATGAGCTGCCAGCGGGCTCAATGGGCTGGAAGAGGGGAAGGACCAACTTGAAGCGCTTGCCATCGGGCATCCTCAAGTCAATGTTGACCTATTTGATCGTCAAGTTGCACACATTACCATAAGTACTTGATATCGTGTGCATAAATGATCCAAGGTGCCTGAGTAGCATTTGATAGAATTCCCGAACGTCGTTCGTATGTCGTCGTCGTCCGCTGTCCTTACCTCGCGCTCCTTGAACTCGACAACTGCTGACTTGGCCTCAACCTTCTTGGCAAAGATCGACAAGTTGATGTGGGTCTGGGTCTGGTACCTACATAGAGGAGCAAATTGAATAAGGATGATGTTAACGACGTGCGATCCATGCTTTTTGTCCACGAAAGCTCCAGCGATCTATAATACTGGTACTCCAAACAACTCGTTTCCTCCTACCAATCGTGGCGGCAGTGAACCAACTCCTCGACTTTCACATCCTTCTATTATCAGAAACATGCAATAAACAAAACGATTGGTTAGACTCAATTGCTTTCCTCCAGGCACAATTGATCTCAAACAACAGAAAGAAAATTCGATGGTGCAATTTGTTTATGATACCTTGGCGCCGACGAACAAATGCTGGTTGGTATTTCTGCAACCTTTGAGCTTCAGGAATTCGTCAAACTCGAGCACCTTGCGAGGACAGCAGCTCCAGCCCTTGGATCCCTCATGGAAGACAGGTGAACCAGGGTGGTACTGGCATGAGACCTTGGCACCGCGAGACTCCTCCTCCGAGACATAGGTCTGTCCACATCCACGACGCAAGCAAGTCTTTCCAATAGCCACTGGCACCGACAAATCATCCTCCTCTTCGATAATGGGCTCGGCAGGCGCTGCGGCAGCAGGAGCAGCGGCGGGCTTGGGTGTAGCAGGCTTGGATGACGGTGCGGAGCCATATACCTCAGTTCCGTTGTTCTGGACGGCGACAGGTGCAGGGGATGCTGGCTTTGTCTCAGTGACCTCGACCTTCTCGTCTGATGGTGCGGGAGCAAATTCTTCGCGGGGGAGGTCGGTGTGGCGACCGATAGAGCAGCCGGGAATGGCGAGGAACTGATCAAAGGAGATGACTCGCTTTGAGCAGCATGACCAGCCTTTGAGACCTTCGTGGAAGATGGGGCCCTGGGGGTGGAAGGTGCAGGCGGTGTCGGTGTTGGAGGCCTCGTCGTAGGTCTTTTCGCAGCCGCGGTGTGTGCAGACAGGCATGGTCGTTGTTGTTCTTGGTGGTGGTTGAATGAAGAAGGGGGAAAGGGAGGAGAGAAATGCGCAAGGTGAGCGAGTCAAAAGAAATAACTTGTCTTTTCAAGGTTGAAAAGCAGTCCACTGCTGAACATCCAGGCACACAATCGAAGTTCGTAAATATTTCTTTCTAGATCTTTCACTGAAGAAAAATGTCATCGCCACCAACTTCAACTCGCCTTCTCCTCCATGCAACACGCGACTACTCAACAGTCAACGGAATCGACTCCCTCGACACCCCACCAACCTACACTCACTTCATCAAACACTACCTCGAACCAAACCTACCCGTCCTCATAGGCCCCGCCCTCACCACCAACTGGCGCGCACGTCAACAGTGGGTCTGTCCCGTCACAGGCAAACCCAATTTTGATAACCTACGAGAGCAACTATGCTCAAACGAACCAGTCCATGTCCCCGTGGCGGATTGTCAATGCAAGGATTTTACGGACCAAAAGCGGTCGACCGTGGATCTAAAAGGGTTCCTGGATGAATGGGAGGAGCACAGTCGGGCTGATAAGCCGTCGAGGACGTACCTGAAGGACTTTCATTTCGTGAAGACGTTCCCGGATTATGGCGCATACGAGACTCCGGATATCTTTTGTGATGACTGGATGAATGAGTTTTGGACAAGACGTACGGACATGGATGATGACTACCGGTTTGTTTATTGTGGCGGGGATGGCACCTTTACACCATTTCACGCCGATGTCTACAGGTATGTTCCCTTGTAACTGACGTGAACCATTATGCATCTTTGCTACCACTTGAAGTGTATACCACCGCCTGTCTCTGACCAAGTCACACACACAACGCCAATTAGGTCGTACTCATGGTCAGCGAATATTTGTGGGGTAAAGAAATGGACGCTCTTCCCACCCAACCAGGAACACCTCTTTCAGGACAAACTGCATAACACAGTCTACGATATCGAAAACGTCGATCCGACCCTATTCCCCGATTTCCACAAGGCCAAACGCTTCACGATCTACCAGGAACCAGGTTATACACTCTTTGTCCCCTCAGGATGGTGGCATCAAGTCCATAACATTGGCGACACAATCTCGATCAATCATAACTGGTGCAACGGGTCCAACCTCGACCTCTTGGTCGAATCCATGACCTCGGACCTGAAGGAGGTCGAACGGGAGATTGAACATTTGAAAGATATGATGGATCAAGATGAATGGATTGAGACGTGCCAGAAGTTACTGCTGTTGAACAGTGGTTGGGATTGGAGTACGCTTTGGAACATGTGCAGCACTGTACGGGAGCGCGTCAGGAGGCAGCAGTTGGGCGAAGAGGTGGCAGTGGCGACGGCAGTTGGCACGGTTCTGAAGGATGGAGTTGATGTAAAGAGGATCGCTCCAAGTTTCCCGCCACCTCTGATATCACAACAGCCTCCTCTTGAGCTGACATTACAAAGGGTGGATGCAGTCCTGGATTTTATCCGTAGTGACCCATCCGCAGTATGGTTTCTTCAGGACGTCAAAGGCTTGAAGCTCCAATAAAATGAACAAAACGTTGAAATGATATCGAAGGGTTCATGCTAATAATACAGAAACGCGCAGTGTGCGCACAGGAGATTGGTGTGGTTCTGGGTAAAGTAAAGTACAGATGTTTTGGTGTTTGACACTACGTCGCTGCCTCTATATGCGGATGAAATTCAATAAGGGACATTGTGGTTACTAATAATGTTCGCCAAGTTTTGGTACGATTCTACAAAACGTCAACATAAGCAACAGGTGGTTTGTTTACCAAAGGGTTGTCGGTCCAGGGGACAGATGCCATCATTGTTGGTCTCGAGCCACTTGGAGATGCAGTGCAAGTGGAAACAATGCTTACATTTTCCCCAGACTGCATTCAAACAACACGATAACCAGTTAGTAACGACGGTGGACTATCTTGGCAACACTGCGGTCTAACGCTGCTACGGTTGAAAACAATAATACTGGCGTGACTTACGCAGAGGACATTGGTCGCCGGGGATCTTGCAGTCGGCGCAGCAGGCGTCAAAGGGACTCTGACAGATACCGCAGACCTCGCTTGAATCAATCGAATTCCACTCCCAGAATGCGACTGTATGCCACCTAAACGTTTGGTTATTAATCGGTATGATTGTTTGGTTACCATTATTTTCTATGTGGAGAATGTTTAGAGTTTTCCTGACGCCAAAGGTGGGACTTACTCTACGAGACATGGAAAAGAGAAAGAGTGTCAGTGTTTGGCTCAAGTACCTATCATACTACATCTCCAGTATCAGGGTATGCGACTTACTTTTGACCTTGATTTTCAGACCCATAGTTAAGCGAGACGAAAGCGTGGCGGTGGCGGTGGTGGAGTGAAGAGGAAGTCAACCTTGGGCTAAAGAACGCCCCCAATTTTAATTCACTTGAAGATGTCACGTGTAGAAAGACTGTGTTGTGGGTGGCTTTGCACATCTCAATGCGCGCAATGCCAGCCTTTGCTGATGGCGAGGCGAACAAAGGGCACCGGCATCACTCTTTTTCTTGTTCACACACCAACAACCAAGACAACACACATACTATATCAACCATGTCGTCCAAAGTTCAGAGGATTATGGTCCAGCCGATCGTGAGTGAACCAACACATCAGTGTCATACGACTTGACTACGACATAACAACATCAATGGAGTAGGCCACCCTCGGCCAAGCAGGCACAGCAGTTTATGGCATGGAGAGAGCAGACGAGGATGACAGAGACCGACACGACACTTTACCACACTGTTGAGCCAGAACACAGGCAGCAAGAGTCCAGGAGCAAAGCTTTGCATTTGAAGATACTTACCAGCTACGCTCTTGACGCCGATGTTACCTGTTCACAGGAAGCGCTTGAGGGAGAAGAAAAACTTGCGCCACCTTAACACGACAGTCGTGACAATCAACTGGCAGCAAGACTCGTTCGCAGAACACTTTTCAGGAATCAATAACGAACATGTCGACTTTTTCAATTACCTCAAGAGTGCCACCCATTGAACGCAACAAAAAATCGCACTTACGGCGTCGCGATCGGTGTTTGTTCATGTTATACTGATCTACTGCTGTCGTTTCCGTTTCCCTTTCATCTCTTTCAATAGAACCTGATCTTCAGGTATCTGCAGCAGGTAATAACCATTTTCTTTTTGAACAAAGACTTCTTATGCAATTGCTATCGAAGCCCAAAAGATCTATTATCTAATCACCCAACTTTACCTTCAATTGAATGGCCAATTTGTAGAGATCGACTGTCCAGATTTGGTTGTACGAGCAGTTGGACACCCGCATCGAAGGCCAGATCATTGTACGTTATTTCTTGTAGTTTGACGCCATTACAGGATTCCTTTATGTTTTCATGAGCAGGATATTGATAACGACGTATAACGATGATCCTAACGTCCTGCTTTTTCCCTTTCTTTATTTTTGCTAACGCGCCAATAGGGATTCGACGAGTTCATGAACTTGGTCCTGGACGGCGCTTTCGAGGTTGATGTCAAGAAGGGCACGAGAAAGGAGATTGGTACGTGTGGTTCGACCAATTTGTGTTCATGATCATAACAACGTTGTGTGTTTGTATGCCAACAAAGGTCTCATTCTGCTATCGTTTGTATGTTTTTCAATCGGTGTGTATAGGTCGCATTTTACTCAAGGGAGACAACATCACATTAATCCAGTCGGTATCGGCGCCGGAATCCTAAAGAACAGGGAACCAGGAAGCGATGGATCTTTTTCTTTGCTCAGGAACATCCAACAACGAACGAGATGAATTGTATCAGAGAATGCAGGGCTGGTCAACAACAACGCAATAAACCAAATGCGATCAAAAATCATTCGATGTATCCATTGAGGGGTCGGGCGCTGTTTGATGTCAAAACTATAGCTGGCACGATTCTATACCTATATCTAGGCCGACAAGAGTGCTCGATGCGCTGAATATTAAGCCTCTCTGCAGATGACCTAAATCGGACCTAGTATTTGTTATTAGATGTCTGCGTTCTTACTGACTATTAAACAGGGTGAACTGCACTGCGCAGGGTCCAGATCCATGGCGCAGCAGGACTGGTTCAACGCGCAATATGGATTCGGCTCCTTCAAAGACACCAAAAAGAATAACGCGCATGTGCGACATTCAAGCCACTCTTAATCTTCTTTCTTATTCATCTTTAATCATTCAATGTGACGTCGTTTTCTCACTCGCTCCCCGCGACGGCTCTCACGCCCTCCTCGTTTCGCGCGCTGGTAATGTATTATTGCGTCTTTTCGCTTGTTCTTTTTACTTCTTCTTTCACCCCAACCCCAGCCTCATCTCTCATTTTCCATACACCATGCTTCGTTTGATCAACCCCCTCAAGACCAGCGCCCGCGCCTTCTCCGCCGCTGTCCCTGTATGTCGCATTCTCGCTCCCATTCAACCATGGCTTGACTGATCAGCGCGTTCTCTTTTATCCTTTTTCTTTTTCTTTTTCCCCTGAAATAAAAAATAATAATCTCACACTCCCCAGTCGGAACCGTGTCAGGAATCCTACTCACGCATTTCCCCGTTTCTGTATATTACTGATAGAAACATGCTTACTCTACCTCTGCCAAGTCTGGTGGCACCAGCAAGCTTATTACCATTGGCTTGCCCATGGGTGTCTCTGCCGCTGGTAAATAAAGGAGTGTGATAATCCAACAAGTAGAGAACCCTTGTCAGATCAATCAGTTATTAACAGTTATCGATTCTTATAAAAAATATAGCTGCGTACGCCTACTTCGGTGACAAGATGGGAGGATCTGCTGCTGCCCCTGAGGTCAAGGCTGCCGCTGTCGTCCCCAAGGAGCCCATCGCCTCTGCTCTGGACCCCAACGCCTTTGTCGACTTCAAGCTCAAGAGTGTCCACCAGTTGACCCCCAACACCAGCAAGTTCACATTCGAGTTGAAGGACGGTCAGGCCTTGGGCATGGATGTCACCTCGTGCGTCGTCACCAAGTTTGTCAAGGAGGATGGCAAGCCCGTCATCCGCCCCTACACCCCTGTCTCCGATGCCGACCAGACTGGATCCTTTGACTTTGTCATCAAGCGTTACGAAGGTACGATATATGGGATAACAAGGCTCGAGCGCATACTTGTCGACACACAAATTACTTTGCGAAGTGTTCCTTTCCTTTTGAACGGGAGAATGTCCTTCCGATGGTGGCATGATTTTACGCAGTTAACTAATCATCGCCGTTGTCTCCACAAATGTCTTAGGCGGCCCCATGTCCTCCCACATCCACGGCTTGAAGCCCGGTGACACCCTTTCCGTCAAGGGTACGTTCTCTCTTCTCTCCGCTGTTGTCTGTTTTGCTTTGTTGTCTCCATTCCTCCTTGATGTGAATTGAAGCAGAATAGTAACACCGATTGCATTGAATTTAATAGGCCCAATTAGCAAGCATCCCTTCAAGACGAACCAGTTCGAGAGTGTCAGCTTGATTGCTGGAGGATCCGGTATTACGCCCATGATCCAGGTCATCAGCGGCCTCCTCAAGGACAAGGCTGACAAGACCAAGATCAACCTCATCTTTGCCAACGTTACCCCCGAGGACATCATCCTCAAGGACGAGCTCGATGCTTATGCCAAGGCCAACCCCGACCGCTTCAAGGTCACCTATGTCATCGACAAGGCCGTCGATGGCTGGAAGGGCCCCACCGGATACGTCAATGCCGAGTTGATCAAGAAGCACATCCCCGAGGTTGCCACCGGCAACACCAAGGTCTTTGTCTGCGGACCCCCTCGTAAGTCTTTCTTTGCTCTTTTTTTTTTTGTGTGTATGTTTCTTTGTTTCTTTTGTTCCAGATCAATTGGGCGTGTTATTAACCACTGCGTTGCATATCTCATGAATGATAGTGATGATGAAGTCGGTCTGCGGTCCCAAGGGTCCCAATTTTACCCAGGGCGAGGTCGATGGTGCCTTGAAGGAGCTTGGCCTCGACAGCGACCACGTCTTCAAGTTCTAAGCAATCGGTCAGGACCCAGTACAAATAAACAGATCTACTATTTTTTGACAGACATGCACACATTTTATTATTGCAAAACGCACAAACCTGCCCTGTTTCCCCCTTTCCCTCTTTTCCCTCCCTGCATCAGTTTCGCGAAACAAAACCCCTCTTCTCTTTCATCCTATTATTCACCAACCCACCATCATTCATCAATTCACATCACTATTCGATCCCCTCCGTCAAGGATTGCCAATGACGAACAACTGCCGGTGAAAACAACGGACGACGAAAGAACCACCACCAACCATACTCACTCCCTCGCAAGATCGCCCTCATACACCACCACAACCAAATAGCCGATGATGGATTCCCTCGAGGACATCCAAACACAACAACTGTCTCTGTCAGGCCTCACTAATAAGACACGCTCAACCACACCCCCAGGAGAAGGAGGGGCACCGTCGTCGAGCCAGGGTCAGAGCCAGGGCATGTACTCGTTCGATAACGTCCAGTCAACACCGCGTCGGATAGGAGGCCACTCTCGTACGGATAGTGCGACGAATTCAGAGAGCAGCAACGATGGCATTGAGTGGGAGGACGAGGCAAGATACTTCGATACGGAAGAGGAGGAAGAACACGATGATGGGGAGGAACACAGTATGGACGAGGATGACGAGGACGAAGACGATTATGAGTACGATGACAACTATCAGGAGCAGGATACACAAAGACTACTGGCATCATCAAGTAATGCCCGGACAGGAGGATTGGGCATGGGCATGCGAGTTGGCGAGACAGGAACAGGAACGACCATTGGACTTGACTTTGAGCACAACCATAGGCGGGAGTACGACCAGGAGTATGATGCCTTGCCATTGACTACTGTGGATGGCGAGCGGCATGGATCAAAGAACAAGAGGTCGGCAAGACAGAATAGTCGCAGGGATCGGCATAGGATTCTTCATCCGGGCATGCCTGTCACGGGTCTTGGCAGTGTCCGGACAGAGCAGGAGCAACTCATTGCTGCCCGGCAAGTCAGGATAAAGATGATGTGGAATGTCTTTTACGTGTTCGCCTGGTAAGGCCCCTCAACGCTTAGCGCGTTTTGTCCTATTGTCGGTTTTTGTCTTGGCGCAATCACCTTTGGATACTCATCATATATGACATGGTTCTCTTTGCAATCACTCTCTAGGTACGGCTGCTCAACATCACTCTCCTTTTACAACAAGTGGTTGTTCTCGCCCAACCACCACAACTTTCGCTTCCCACTCTTCACCACCTGTCTTCACATGGTCGCGCAATTTGCCCTATCTTCTCTCACACTTACTCTGATACCGAGTCTTCGGCCAAAAGCAGCACCGTCAGCAAAGGACTTTGGGACAAAGATTATGCCATGCGCTGTGGCGTCAGGATTGGATGTTGGATTGAGTAACAGCAGCTTAAAATCGATCACCCTCGCTTTCTATAGTAAGTTGTTCAGGAGGGTCTCACGCTCATTGCATACGATAGAAACGAAATAATTGATACTAACAGTCTTCTTATTCTTTTCGGTGTTCACGATAGCCATGTGCAAGTCATCGTCGCTTGCTTTTGTGCTGTTGTTCGCGTTTGCATTCAAGCTAGAGCGACCCACGTGGACACTAGCAGGAGTTATCGGCGTCATTTGCGTTGGACTGTTCATGATGGTCATGTCCGAGGTTGACTTTGTCCTTATTGGGTACGATCTTCTGCCTTCGCACCCATCACTTTATCCTGGGATTCGCAAGTGGACAATTGGACATATCGATCATAACACTGCACTATATCTTACTTGCAATATAGATTCATCCAAGTAATGCTGGCATCGGTTCTAGGAGGACTGAGATGGTCGCTGACACAATTACTGCTCGAGCGGACAGACACCAAATCAGGAAGCTTGGCCAACCCGATCTCGACCATTTTTTTCCTCTCGCCCATCATGGGGATCTGCCTCTGCATTGTTGCAGGCATCTTTGAGGGCTTTGGGACAATTTTTAGTTCTGAGTTCTTCCAAACGTTCCAGTCGGGATTGTTCACGTTGGGGTTGCTGTTCCTGGGTGGCATTTTCGCGTTTGCGATGGTTCTGGCAGAGTTTAATCTGATTGCTAGGACCAGTGTCGTCTCCTTGTCCGTTTTGGGAATCATCAAGGTATTGTACTCGAGGATGTTTCTTGACGAAGCCACAATGCCGTTGAGTGCCGCAAACCGACACTGACTAATACCTCATTCCCTATTTGCAATTGTAATTAATAGGAGGTGGTGACGATTGTGGTGTCGTCGCTTGTATTCCACGACCATTTAACGGTAGTCAACATCCTGGGATTGTTCGTCACGCTGGCTGGTATTGGGTTCTATCACTTTATGAAGCTGCGCGAGATGAAGATTCAATCCAGGAAAGCTGCCAGGGAGATTGCGGACCTGCACCTGGCAGCTGCTGTCAACAATCATGGTGCTGGTGGTGGACGAGGACAGAACAATGGGACCGTTCGTGATCACCGGAAGAAGCGGCGGTCTGGAGGAGGAGTACGGTCAGGTCAGCCAGAGATAGAAACAGTAGCGCGTAGAGGTGGGTTTGAGGAGCATTCGAACGCGACCCGGGAGGGCGTGTTTAGACTTGATGGTGATGATGACGATGATGTAAGAGGAGGAGCCGGTTCTGAGAGATCTCGCGATGGTGTGGATGATTCGTCGCAGGAGTTGATTGGGGGCCTGGAGGCGGCGTCTCCACCTACTCATCAACGCGGCGGTCCATAGATAAACATACAACAACACTTAATACGGATAATAGAATACACACTAATAATAGGCACCCATAGATTGCTCGATATTGCCTCACCATGAACACCCTTGCCTTTCATTCACACATATTGATCATGGTTTGAAATGGGCGTCCATGGATCAAAAATGATGCGCGCCGCTCCAGATTAGGAATTACAACAACAGCCCAAAGAAGGTCAGGGTCCTTTCAAACTTCCATGCGAAGAACGAAGAGCAATGCGCGGGTGAAATACCCTTTTGCTCCTCAGGGGTTACGCTTATTCATTTGCACCTCAATGCCAATGGTCAGGGTCCCCTCACTCACCACAGGTACGTGCCTCGACGAAAAGGTAAGGGAAGGGGAGCGGGCGTGTTTTTTCCTTTCCTCTCCAGGCAACAGCCTGGAATAAGATGTGCTCGACTCGGATACAAACGCGTAAAAGAAAAGAAAACTACGCGCACACAGGAAAAAGAAGACAAGCTACGAGTTGGGAAGTCTGTGGAATTCGAGGAAGAGGCAAGTTCCTCAAATAATGGTTGAGCGTTTGAAAATGTGGCTAAAAATACCACTGTTCAAAGGAGGGCTGGACACTGCGCTACGAGTCTGCTATGCAAGCGTGTATAAGACATCGAAAGGGTCCAGAAGGCCGAGGGGTTGGAGCATGGACAAACGGCTGGAGCAGGAAGGACGGCGATGGACGGACGTGATTACTTTCGCTTCACCGCGGGAGAGTTGTTTCCGGGGGATAAAAATAAGTCCATCTAGAGTCGACCAGATTGAGCCCTTATTTAGATAGTTTGTCCATTCGCCAAACTCCCGGTCTCTGGTTAGGTGATTAGAAGAAAGGAAAATACATTTTGGGTTTTGTTAGGGTGTTCGCTTTCATTTAGGCTAAAAGACATCCATTAACTCTAAAACGACGCGCGATGGAGTGGTTGGAATGGGGTTGGGTTGAAGAGCGTGTGTAGGAGTTTCACCCATGCTCTTTCATATATTAATCAAGAAGGGAGGAGATAGAGGGGAATGAGTAGCTGCGACAAGCTTGCATGGCCAGCGTCAAAGAGAGCACCGAGAGAAACTTAAACAAGTGAACAGCATGAACAACAGAATATCTACTAGACACATTTCCAAGAAGTTGAAGGTGAGCAAAGCAAGCATTGCTCTGCCAAAAGATGTACCCTTTCTTACCCTTTTGTTCGCTGTTGAAAGAAAGAAGAACAGTCATCAACTATCGACTCTACAACAAAGAAGTACAATGATCTTTACATCTTGAAGTCGCGGCGCGCAAAGACGGCGAGCTTCCCTTTGAGTGTTCACTAACAAACGTTTCTATACTTTTTTTCGCTATGTCGTACTGTACAATACATACGGCCCGTATCTTTTGTTTATTATTTTTTTCTTGGGCAAAGACTTCTTCGATCTCTCGATCTATTCATTTTTGAAAGCTCTTGTTTTATGTCTTTCATTTCAAGTTTGGTTTGGTTATTGTAGCGTTTGTTGTGCTCACTCCCGCTCACCTTTTTTATGGACCCCGATCGTCTTTCTCTATTTGATCAGGGAACTCGTTCCAGTAGGGGTTATGTAGGATGGGTAAGCTAAACCGCGAGATTGGAAAAACCAGCGAGCAATGGGACATGGACAATCAAAAATGGTGAGTGAGCATATATTTGTTGTCAAGATTTGGTGGTCAAAAGCGACACTACAACGAGACTGAAAAAGAATGGGGGGGAATGAACGTAAGAGGCTTCCAGGCGAATTGCGATCTACCCTAGGGGAGAAAGGAGGCATCCAAGTCTCTGGTCATTGACGGTTTTTGACGACGATCCCTGACCCGAAAATAAGTGTATGCGCAATGCATGTTCAGATGCTCCCTTGTCGACAATCATGACATGGCATGTCGACGCTGCGTCTCTCACGCGTTTGCTGACCTAAATCTTGCAGGTTGACTTGTCTCGTGGTCATTTCAGTCCAGACCAGCGAGCGGGTTCCTTTTTTTTTATACACGCCTTTGTGTTCTGTGCAGATAGGAAGAGGACCTCAGTAGATAGATAGCGCACTCGACCGTTTTTATAACGAGAACGACGAAAAGGAACGATGGATGGGGTGAAGTTGGAATGTCGATCACCTTCATTGTCTTTGTTTGTTGTCTAGTGAGACAAAGAAGCACTTGGACTTGTCATTGACCAATGATCGAACATCCTTTGTCTCGTTTGGACTCATAGCTGATTAACATGGTGTTGGACCTGACATTCAATGCTGATATGATTACGAAATGCATGTCTGGGTGGGTCAGAATGGAGAGATGGAAATGGTGGAAGGAGCATCCAGTTGAAAAGAGCCATCATTACACTACCATACATTGCAGTCAAAGAAGTGCGAAAGGAATGATGAGCATGGGTGAGAGTGCAAGTGAGAGAGCGAAAAGATATTGACATCGTAACCCTGGCCTGAATAAGTGAACGAGATAGGAAGAGCTATGCACATGAATGGGGCAGTGTATTAGAATCGGATCGAATTGAATTCAAAGACTTTACTTACCCAAAAATAGCGCAACCAAGGACTCCATGGGCATAATCCTTGTACGATTGGCTGAAGTGAATACCAATAGCAATGGCAACGGTAGCGGCAAGGATGTCAGCCAAAGCACACACAGTCAATTTGTGCTGTTGACCCGAAGGAAGGGCTAGGAGGATCGATGCTGCTATCGGACATTGTGACTAGGCACATACAATAGATGTCACCCCGGCTATAAGTGAACCCCCTCCCTCGTTGGACGTATGGAATGCAACAACATTGACTTGAGCACGCAAGCAACCTTCTGTAGACAGGAGCAGTAGATAGAGTATGAAGAGTAAACATAGCCGGCAATGGAATCCACAGAGAGAGAGAATGGGTGTGCGTGGGTGTGCGATTGACCGCAGCTGGAATCACAACGGACTAACTCAACAAGGGGTAATGAATAGGCAACGAAAAGAAGGTTCAACCAAGGCAAAGAAGGAGTGTGATGTGAACCAATCGCATTTAAATACAGAGATGGACCCCTTTCATTTCTCTTCTTTTCTCTTCTTTTCACTTCAATCCGCTTCTTCTTCACTCCTTCTCCTTTCCCTTCACTCAAACACACACACATACTAATCCATCATGGTTAACATTTGCTGTATCGGTGCCGGTTACGTCGGTAAGGAACAACGACTCATACTCACTCTCGTTACCTTCGCCGCTCGCTCATGACCCTTTCTCGACTCATTCAACCAAACAAACGGGAAAAAGGAAGCCATGGACTCATCCATCATCTGCCACACCAGGAACACTGCAACCAATCCGCCTTCTCATCTCGCTTTCGACAACAGACCTAATGACCAGATGAACAACACTTCAAGTGCCACTGTCAACAGCCATACATCCTGCCTGCAACAATGGACTATCAGGCTTGGATCGGTCTCCTCACGCTCAATTATTTGTGTTATGTTACCGGAATGTTTTTTTTTTCACACCATAACAAACACGCACTCCACTGCGATTACCTCAGCCCTTTGTCCTTGTGGATACCTAACTCACAAAACCTCTCAATTGAATAATGAAACTCCTCATTATCATAGGTGGCCCTTCGTCCGCCGTCATTGCCTACCAGTGCCACGACGTCAACGTCACCATCGTCGACTTGAACCAGGCCCGTATCGATGCCTGGAACTCGGACAAACTCCCCATCTACGAGCCCGGCCTCGAGGAGATCGTCTTCTCCCGCCGCGGTAAGAACTTGTTCTTCTCCACCAACGTCGACCAGGCCATCATTGACGCCGACTTGATTTTCGTCTCTGTCAACACCCCCACCAAGAAGTCTGGTATGGGAGCCGGTATGGCCGCCGATCTTGCGTAAGTGTTCGTTCTTCTTTGCTTGGAGAATGAAAGGCGGGAAGGGAAGGATGGCGCTGCTTTCAGATGCGAACTCAATTGGACCCGCTCGGGACGAGGAGAAAAAAAGGAGTAGCTTTTTATCTTGCAGGAAACGTGTCCGATCCATAGGGCAATTGGCCAAAAGGAACTCCTTCTTTGCCACTTTTGGTTGAAAGGGTGAAAACGTGGATGGTTTTTGCATGCAGTACCCGCAGAAGAAAAGAGACGAATAAGAGTATTAGGATATGACCATGTGTGTGTGAATGTCGATGAAAGTTGCATTGGCAAAGGCACGGCTTTACTGGACCCCCTTACTTTTGTTCAATTATACTTACAGCAATGTACCATTCCTCCTTCTCTAAAATAGCTACATTGAGACCGCCACCCGCCGCATTGCTCAGGTCGCCACCACCTCTAAGGTTGTCATTGAGAAGTCGACTGTTCCCTGCCGCACTGCCGAGTCGATGCGCACCATCCTCGAAGCCAACTCCAACAAGGATATCCGCTTCGACATTCTCTCCAACCCCGAGTTCTTGGCTGAAGGTACCGCCATCTCTGACTTGACCAAGCCCGACCGTGTCTTGATCGGATGCCTCCAGACCCCCGAGGGTATCGCTGCCCAGAAGAAGTTGGTTGACATCTACACCCGCTGGATCCCCCAGGAGCGCGTCATCACCATGAACTTGTGGTCGTCCGAGTTGTCCAAGCTCGCCGCCAACGCTCTCCTCGCCCAGCGTATCTCCTCCATCAACGCCCTCTCGGCCATCTGCGAGGCCACCGGTGCTGATGTCGATGAGGTCGCCTACGCCTGCGGTACTGATTCTCGCATTGGACCCAAGTTCTTGAAGGCCTCGGTCGGCTTCGGAGGTTCGTGTTTCCAGAAGGATATCCTTAACTTGGTCTACTTGTCCGAGCAGTTGTTCTTGCCTGAGGTTGCTGCCTACTGGAAGTCGGTCGTCACCATGAACGAGTACCAGAAGATGCGCTTCACCCACCGCATCGTCCGCACCCTCTTCAACACCGTCACCCACAAGCGCATTGCCCTCCTCGGCTTCGCCTTCAAGAAGGATACCGGTGATACCCGTGAGTCCGCTGCTATTACTCTCAGCAGCTACTTGATCCAGGAGCAAGCTCGCGTTGCCATCTACGATCCCAAGGTTTCCGCCAAGCAGATCATGATGGACTTGACCGAGCCTGGTGTTGGCACCAACGAGGAAACTGTTAAAAAGCATGTCGAGGTGTGCGAGAGTGCTTACGAGGCCTGCGCTGGCGCTGATGCCCTCGTTATCTGCACCGAGTGGGACGAGTTCAAGATGAACCAGTTGGACTACCAGAAGATCTTTGACTCTATGCAGAAGCCCGCCTTCATCTTTGACGGTCGTCTGATCTTGGATGCCCCCAAGTTGAGGGAGATTGGTTTCCGCGTCGAGACCATTGGAAAGAGCGTCTAAGCAACTCTCTTCTTCAATGGACAAATGGATGGGCAAAAGGCAGGATGAACCACCCCTTGTTAATTCGATCAGGCTCCTGGTGAATCGGTCGAACAACATACACATCCTATCCCTGGTTTCTGCATTCCAACCCCCATTCCTTTAAAGACGTTCCTTTGTACATTTCTTCTCTTTCTTTTTGTTTCACGTCGTCCTTTGACCTTTTTGCACGCTCATTATCATTCTCACGAGAAAATAAATCCCAATGTTATTTTTAACGCGCAACTGTCTATAATGTCCAGTGTCGATAAGGATAACGGAAACCTTCAAAACAACAACAACAACACCAACAAAGTATAACAAGACGACATACTGTTGTTGTTTTTACCCTCCAATCACACGCACACTCTCATATGGGCTTGGTTAATTAGCTACCACTCGCCATCCATTTCCATTTCCATTCACAACGAACGACAAAAGGCAAAAGTAAATAAAGCAAGTCTCTTCGTCTTTTGGTGCAGGGTCTTTTTTTCTTTGGATCACAAGAATAAACAACATTTTCTTCGGGGCCTAGATCTCGTTGCAGGAAGGAGGATAATAAAACGCCCAAATATTGACGCATAATTACCCAGTAAGAGGGCGCTAAATTGTCCGTGAACTTTCTTTTTTATTCTTTTTCTTTTTGATATATATATGTAGGGTTCTCCTGGGTAAACATCCTTTTGGGTTACATTTATTATTGTGCAGGGACGAACGAGGGCTGAAGACTTTGCCGTCTTTTTTTTTTTTTTTTTTTGGCGTTTGTTTGAGAAGAAGGTTGTCAAGCTAGGTAAGACAATACAAAAGACAAGCGCGATCGAGAAGAAACGAGTTGTCGGTCAGCAAATGAAAGTGTATAGCACTGATGATGATAATGTTAGGTGCTTGTATATGGGTCTGCGATACAACGGCCATTGAACACACAGCTTGTGTTTGGCTTTCATTCTCTTCGCTGAAAAGTTGATAAAGAATTAGAAAGGAATAGGCGATGAGGAAATAGAGGGAAGGACAACAGACGTTCGGTTCCTTTGACTGTAAGTCCATCTCGTTCATTTCTTTCATGATTTTTCCTATTCAAGATCTCCTTTCACTCGCTCCAAATATCCTCTTGTATGATATTAGCATCATCGAGAAAGGCCAGTTTTCCAACGGAAAGGCAGCTGCAATGGCAAGGACTCGTGAACAAGAAAACAGAAGGCTAGTCAGGACACTGGCGGTGTCCTGAGCGAGGGTGAAAGAATTAAAGGTTAGATGGTTTTCTTTGCGAAAAAATCGGTCGCTCACCATGTCGCCCACAGATCTGCGCTGAGGCTGAGGACCGAGCAAGAAGTGAAGAATGAAGGCTAGTCCTAACCCGACTAGTTCGCAAAAAGCGAAGAGATACATTTCTGAGCAATTCGTGTCCGTTGGCAAATAGCGACTCACCTAAAGCCGACTGATTGAATGAGGAGCTTTCAAAAAGGGAACCAATGAAGGTGTGTGGATCCCAAAAACCGTTCTAATTCAGCTCAGTTCACTATGAACAGAAAGGCAGATGGTCAAATACAGGTCTGATGGACACCACTTTAGCCAAAGAGTGTCAAGACAAATGAAGATGAAGGATAAAAAAAAAGTGGATAGGTAGCAAGCCAGAATGGAAAAAAAAAGCCTTCAGCCCTCTCCAATAGCCCTGGCCGGATATATATTTTGCAACTGTCAGTTCTCGAGTTTCGAACTACTGTAGTTCATTTCAGCACAGCCCTTTTAGGGGTCGGAGATGGCATGGATAAAACGAGAGTCGAAATCTTGAACGGCTGTTCCCTTCTGCGAAGTAGCAAACACATACATGGACAAGGAATTGATTT
This sequence comes from Linnemannia hyalina, assembly GCA_019671135.1. Lineage (NCBI taxonomy): Eukaryota > Fungi > Mortierellomycota > Mortierellomycetes > Mortierellales > Mortierellaceae > Linnemannia > Linnemannia hyalina. The sequence goes on from JAHRHY010000010.1 coordinate 1,012,877, forward strand.
TTTCCGCCCTGTGTCCGTTAGTGCATGTTGGTGTAGTTGTTGCTGCTGTTGACAATTCGAGATTTGGTAATGGGTATATCTATTATGTATTTGTGTTACCAACAAAGCCTTTCTTTTCTCCCATAAAATGCTATTGACATGTAACCCTGGCCCAGACCCCTTCGCGTTTGATTCTTTCTGAGAAGAGCACCACCATCTACTCTACAGCAAGAATGATTGTCGCTGAAAAAATATATTGCATGAATAAGAGGTGCCACTCTCCAATGGTGGTCCATTGCTACTCCATCCACACAAGTTTCCATCTATCTAACAATTATTCTTCCGTGGCAATTTCGAGGAATGATATTGCAATTCGATAGAAGGCGAGTTTCATGACCATGGGCATGACGATGTTAGATGATGGCCATCCTGTTTGGTGTTGCTTGTCTGCTTCAGATGCTTCAGATGAAACCTTCCACTTTTTTCTGAGTTTTGATTGTGCTTGTGCTTTAAGAAACGGAGCAGTTTATCCAGTCAGGCACTAGTTCTTGAACTGAGTGTGGGCTCTCAACCCTCAGTCGATATTAACTTTTTCCAACATCCCCTTTTCTCTTTATTATTATTGTTTGTTCAATTGGGGCCTTCCTCACCCATCGGACAATGGTTGTTCAATGGCCACTATGCTCTTCCGGGTTAGCTCTAAGTTCATCGTCTTCCCTCCTTTCCAGCTAGGTTTGCAATGAAAACATATATAACCCCTTGTCAAGAACTTTTCCGTTTTTGCTTTCTTTCCTTTCCATCGTTTTCCATGTTCCTGTACTTCCTTTTTTTTATCCGTTATCCTTGTACCCTACAGCGCCCTTGCTCTCTTTTTTTGCCCACCTTCCTATCCCTCCACATACGCACCTACCCACCTGGCTGCCGTCCTCCCCCTCCACCCATTTTTTGTCTCCTTAAACCTCGGCATCCTCTCCTTGATATCATCCTCGCAGGTTCCCTGACAGCAACCCATCCTTGGCTCCTTCCTCCCCACCCAATACAGTTATCACAAATATCTGCTTGCGTTTTCCGTTCCTGACATTTTCACGACCTTCACTCTTCGGCAACAGCTTTCATTTCAACCCTGCAATTCGTTTCTTCTCCTCTTCCTTGCATTCTGTACACCTCATTCCTTTCTTCACGACCCTTCTTTCTCAGCACCACCACAGCAAAACAGCGCATTTTCACGACACAAGCCAATCCACCCTTCTCACTCTCATTTAATCATGTCAGCAACACACGTTCAACCAAAGAGCTCGCCTCGGGAACTGTCAAAACGCATGTTCTTCCTTGCAGGCTACTCGCTGACCGGAGCCGCACTCATGGGATCGTCTATCGGTCTTGTTATCTACCAGAGTCGTCAGTTCTATGTCTTGCACCGTTTCAGTCGTTCTGACGAGATGCACCCCCACCATCATCACGGCCGCTTCCATGACTTTAACAACAGCCAGGCGTTTGAGGGACAAGATCAAGGTTTGAACAGCAACATTAACCACGACCCCTCGACGCACGGACAGTACCCACACCCTCGCTTCCATGGCGGCGGCCATGGCCATCACAGAAGCCTTCAATCCCTCTTCTTCTCAACCTGGCTCCCAATCATGGTCTGGTTCACTTCCCTCCTCACAAGCTCATTCCTCATCGCCGCCCGGAAATGGGTTCCCCGCGCCATGTCTGCCCGGACAGGCGTCCTCGTCAGTCAGTGTGTCTTTGCTCTCTTCTGGATTCTTCTGGGCGCGATGCAAGAAGTTCAGGAACGTCTGGTCGCAGAACGGAGAGCTGCTCGGACGATGGGCATGAACCCGATTGCTGCAGCGATGGAGGATTCGAACCAATTTGATGTCATGTTTGAGCTGAAGGAACAGATCCGGTCGATGATCGTGCCGCTTTGTACGGTGTGGTACTTGACGGTTATTCTCTTGGGCTCTGCGACGGGGTTGTTGACGGCGAGTAGTAGTTTGTTGGAGAAACAGCTTCACGGAGAGTATGATGAGGCTGTTTATGAGCAGGAGGAGGAGAAGGAGGAGGAGGAGAAGGAGGAGGAGGCAGTTTTGCTGGTTGCTGAGGAGAAGGAGGCATTGATGATGGAGGATACCAAGCAGCCATTGACGACTCTCACACAGCGACAAGACTCCGGAAGATACAACGCTGGAAGCTTCTCGAGATACACGACCCCTCAGCGCGTACAATTGGGTCTGTTGATGTTTGTACTCTTCATGACCCAGATGAAGCTTTTCCATTGGATCATCCAGGCACGATCCTTGCAGGCATTCATTGACGGAACCAGCACCTCAGTCTCGTTGACCTTGACGCTTGTCGGACTTGTATCTGGTACCGTCATGACCTCCCTTGGAGTCCACTTCCTCCCCAGGACCGCGTCATCTTCGTCCGCATAATGACCCCTTACATATACACACGCTTTCATTAGACCATCTACATTTCCCATAGTTTTCATATAACTTCTGTATTCTACGCGTCTACGAACACCATTTTTTGCATCGAGCACCGCCATTTCACTTATGTTTTGGATTGTACCACATCACTTGCCACGAGGAATGATTCTGGTGTCAGCTGGGGCCTGGACGCACAGAATATAAAAAATAATCCGAAAGGAGGGTAGGAAGAGTCAGGGCCACAAACATACATGTTCTTTAAAAAAAATAATGAATATGCCTTTGTCAGTGGGCGCAATACTTTGGGTGGCCAAATGTCTGTGTGGCGGGGCAAACAAGTAAGCGGCTTGCAAATCTTTTCAAGCGTGTCATTCGCTGGGGGGTTTTTTTAAAGGATTGGGATTGGTATTCTCTTCAGCCCCCATACCGGCACTGCCCAATCGTCAGGCCCTATATTTTTCCGCTAGTTTTCTTTTGTAAAAAAAGAGAACCAGGCTAACCCCTCCCTCCCCCTCCCCCCATGGTTGAGGTTGTTGAACTTGCTAAACCCCATCGTGATGCTACGTTATTCCCTTCCTTTCAGTTTCGCCGAGGATGGATGTAAAGGATTACAGGAAAGATGAGAGACAGGAGAAAGGGAGAAAAAAAGAGGACTGTGACCCGCAGTGCTGGCATGGTGTCAATAGGAAGTTAAGGGAGGTCAGTGGGATCATCATAGGCTGTCGATTTTGAGTTTGTGTAGGCGTCTGGCTGGGACATTCAAAGGTGGGCTGGGGGGGGGGGGGGGGTGAACGAACAACGTGGACACAATCAGCGTAAAACGCCTCGTCCTTTTTGCACCGCACAACTATTTTTACGTGCCAGTGAACACCTTTTGGATTCGCATACGACCCCCTTTCTTGTGCCGTGTGCATGGGAAGAGGCAGGAAAAGAAAAAAAAAAGTAGATGCAAAATGCAGGTAGCATGGCTGGCGGTAGGTTATTTTTCTTGTTTGCTTGTGCTTGCCCAAAAGGAAGAAGTTGTCCTGTGCCCAATTTTTGGTTGACGCCCAAAAAAAAAAGTGAAAAAAGGCGGAGTCAATTGAACACTAGCGAATCACGCCCAAATGAATAAATCTTTAGCACGGCGACGTTATTTTTGAAAGAATAACGCCCATCTATCGGCAGCATACGTCTCCTCGTCCCTATTTTTACTTGCCATTTTTCCTTGAGTGTGGGTGGTAGGATTCAAGAGAGAGGCATTTTTTTCCTAACCTGGACCTGAGTTACCTCATTCCTCTTCCCCTAAGCCCTAACCCGCCATGCAAACGCGTCGTTGTTGTTTTTTGTCTTCTGATCCGTAGCGGAAAGGTGAGTGAAGGAGTTGTGTTCCATCACCCCTTTTTGAACTTCACTACACAATGACAATAGTGACAACAGCACGCTTGAGGAAAGAAAGGACTGGGAAGGAACGGGTCCAGGCAGACATGCAGGGGCATTGCGTTGTTGTTTTTGTGTGCACACGCCATGTAGGACAGACTCACAGGCCATGACCAGGCAAAAAAAGAAAAAAAAAAAAAGAGTAAAGAGATGGTCAGGTCGAGAACAAAGGGGTTTGTCGGATGGTGGTGTGGTATGGTGTGGAAGTGGGATAAGGGAGAGGAAGAAGAACAAGCTAGAAGGAGCAAAGGAAAAAAAAGGGAGGGAAAGGGATCAGAGCGGACAGGGAGTGAAAAGGAGAGGGGGTGGAAAAGGAAGGGAAGAGGAGAGAGAGGGGGGGGGTGCATTTCAGTCACTAGAGTTGTCGACTATGGTTCGGTTGCAGTCATAGTCCGCGGATAAGAGAGAATCTCAGATCATCCTTAAACTGGAAGTACGAATGTATGGTTGCTTGACTAGTGTCCGAAGAAGAGGAAGAAGAAGAGAGTGTCCGATGTGGATATACCTGGTTCGGAGTAGAGAGTGTGTCCCGACAAGTTGACAATCGACAACATACCTTGAATTGAGTCAGTAGGAGTAGAATGAGTAAGTGCATTCCCAACCCAGCGCTGGCAATGCATTTTTTACCAAGATGCATCGCCACTTGTCATTGTGCAGTCCTTTCTTTTTCTGCTGCGAGTTGTGTCTATATAAAAATCAGCATTGCGCCGTCGTCTGATCCCTCTTCTTTCCCCTCTTCTGTTTTTCCTCTTCCTTTTTCTTCTCGTCTTCCTTCTCTCTTTTTCACTCTTCCCACCATTCTCTTCACTTTCATCTTTCATCTTTCCTTTTCCTTGTCTTCTTCACTCCACTTCACTTGCTGCCCTCTTTCATTCATATCAGATCAATCAACAAGCTAGCAAGCATTCCTTAGCACTCACACTACTCACAAAAATGTGTCCGAACACCATATCCTCATCCATGTGCTGCTCCTCCATCTCAGGCACATGCTCTCCCTCCAAAGCACACACCGCCATCATCGATATCCACACAACGACAACAGCTCACCAGAACGAAGAGACAAGCACTTTCTTGCAATCCTTCACTTCCCACCTCGACATCCTCACCGCCGGTTCTTTGTTCCTCCTCCCCTCTATCCTCCCCTTCTTCGCCTCAGCCCTCACAGCCGACTCTTATTATGCTTCTTCCTCTTCCTCAACTCCTGCGTCTGCCCCTGAGTCCTATGTCTCACCAACACCACCACTGTACGCAACCCAAGTACACTCAGTACCGCCGGTCTCAGGAACAACGGCAACAGCCCTTGAGTCGTCAGCGTGGACATGGAGCACAACGTGGATCATGTTGTTGCCCTGTCTGGGCGTCTTGGCCCCTCTGTCGCTGTTCAAAATCATGACGCTCCTGGAGGAACATGGAATTCAATGTCCGTGCATCCGGTGGAGACAAGGGCGCCGAGCTGTTGCAGGAAGGAGGGTGTGGAAGTTGATGAAGCAGAGCAACTGCCGCCATGGTGCGGCTGATGGACCAACCCTCAAGGCGATCAAGCGTGTCTGGCGGAACCTTGTGGGAACAACTTCTGATGATTTCTTGGGGTATGCGCCTTTGCCCTTGGCGTACCACGATAATGAGGTCAGTGCGGAGGAAGGTCTATGTGTTGGGGAGAAGGACATTCCCAAGGTCGACCTTGCCAGCAAGAGTCATCAACGTCGTCAAGCCTCGTTGTCGGCCCTCCCTCGTCCCAAGACCATCCTGCTGGTCAGTCTCTGGGCCTGGACACTGTTGATGACCTTCTCGGCCAACATGGGCTTCAACTCGCTCGAGCAGATCTCGGTACTCCCATCTCCTTCTTTCGCGGTTTCCTCTCCTCTGAATTTTATTTTCTCTCCTGCAGCCCCTGCTGACTTGCAGGCCCTGCAAGTGGAGGATGGTCAAATCGACCTGCGAATGTGGGAACCTACCTCTGATCTCTGGTCCGCCGAACAGCAACAGCCACAGGAGGAGCAGTCAGTCGATGGTATGGATGCCATTGTCTCGATGTTAGATATGGATATCGATGGCCAACTTGATGCCATCGAGGCACTCTGGGCTGAAGATCAGTCTAAACCTGACTCGAATGAGGAGCTCCAACCTTTTGCCAGGATCCAGACCAGTATTGTCATCATCAACAACAACAACAACAACAACAACAACAACGACGACGACGCCGCAGCAAACCCTTCGTTCGCCAACATGATGGAGGAGGAGACTGACGAGGACGTTGAGGATATGAGCAGTCTGGATGCCATGATCATGGACCCTCAGGACGAAGCCGTCTTCCACGATTTCTTGCACCAACTCGATCAAGAGGACGCCGCAGTCCGTGCTGCCGCGGAGGAATCACAGGACCAAGACCAACAAAGACTCAGCAAACTGTTCAAGGCTACGGACGATCTCATGGTCGCCTCGATGCTCGACAACGATTTACCCTGTGGATACTATCGCCCTTCCACTCCCACATGGTTCTCGGGTATCCAGAAGTTCTTGGTTGGTGACAGTGTGTCAGCCGCCGACATCGGTGGTCACTTCCCTGGTCGCACGTTCATCTACACGGGCTGGTCGACTGATTTGATGATCTTTGCCGTCTCAATGTGTCTTGGCGGCGTCCTCGTCGGTCTTGCCCAGTCCAAGATCCTCTACCACCAATTGTTCGATAGGCATGTCAGCCTTTGTGGTACCATTACCACTATCCAGCGCCGTCGAGCATCGTGGACAACCCTCTTGGCCAGTTTGGCTCTTTCGGCCACAGCCCTGGCAATCACATTCCTGATGATCGCCGACGAGAGCTGGGACGTGCCTTCAATCTACTTTGTTGGCATCGGTATTGCGGGTATCATCCTCATCCACGCCTGGGTTCCCAACGCAGCTCTGACTGTCCACAAGCGCGATGACCCCACCGATGAGGATTCTTCAGATGACGATGACGATACCTGTGTCGAATCCGACACCGAGTTGGACACTAACAATCAGATCTTGGACGAAACTCCTGTCGTTTGGTCGCCACCTACAACCGAGCGTCGCAATGCGTGTTCCTTGGACGAGAACCATCGCTGGGAGGTTGTCGCTGCTGCGACCTTCCACGAAACCGTCTGCTACATCCGATAGAACAGATCCTTTCATTTCCATTTTGCACTTTTCTTTGTTGTACATACCAGTTTCTATTCATTTCCTTCTCATCCTTCCATCCTGCATTGTGCCCGTTAGCTGTAAATAACCAGATATCTGTAAATATTAAAACCCTTCAACGCCATTGTAGTAAAAAAGCCATCCATAGTTCTATATCCTGCTGATGTGTTGTTGCGGAAAAAAATGATATTATTGGAAAGATGAAAATGCAATTCTCTCAGAACATGCATCTCTCTCTGTCGCCTTGGCTTCGAAGAAAGAAACGATGGCTCCTGATATGCACATGCTTGGTTGGTTTGTCGTGGTTGATATTTACTCATTGTCGTAGTCGTCGTCCTCATCATCGTCCTTTGCCGTTGCTTTTCTATTACCATTGAAGAATAAAGATACAAATTAAGCGTTAGTATTCAGTCGTACAATAGCCAACCAAGAAACTAACATATCGAACGACAATCCTCCGCAAAACACAAAACTCTTGAACTCTTATACAGAAAAAAAGACGTACCCCTTTATACTGGCAGTGGGTTTTGTTGATGCGCCTTTCCTTGCTGCAGCCATAGCTCCTGCGAAATCTGCCGCCGCCGCCGCTGCTGCTCCACCACCTCCACCTCCGCCGCCTGATCCTCCCTTTTGACCGGATCCTGCATCGCCCTGTGGATCTGCAACATTCTCGACGATATCCCTCAAAAAGTCGAATTGGTCCTTTTCCAAGATGGTCTTTTTCCTATTGGTAGCAATAAGAAAAGAGAAAGAGTTGAAACGTTAGCATTATGAATGGAGCGCATGGTAGTAACAGCGTGAGCGGAGCAAATTGAAAATGTCCTCTGAGAGAAGAACTTACAGGTGTGCTGCGGTCAGTCGTTTCGCGTTCTTGGATCGTGTCTCCATGCAAGCCTCATCAATCAATGACTGCATGAACAGCTCCAGTGCCTTTGCTATATAGGTCAAGAAAGTAAACGAAATGGTATCGGTTAATAACTGGTGTTCCTTTGAAAATGACTTTACTGTCCAGATCAGAAATGCCCCCGTCCCTGCCAGGTTTTCGAACAATTGAGGCGTAGAGTCGTACATATGAGGATAGGGGTTGCCTGGGCGACTTTGCCAACATCTTCGTCCATCTGCATGATCTTCTTGATGCGGGCCTAAATAAATAATGCGCGGAGATAAAGGGGGTAGTTATTTGTTAGTGTTTGTTCACGAGGGAATGTTCATAAATAAACGCGTTTTTTTTTCTTAGTCCATGATGTGATGTCTGGACTAAGCCCAATAGAAGCGACTCAGAGAAGTCCTAGCTAAGGTCGCAGTCCAGAAGTCGGTGGGGGAGAGTGGCGCAGATGGGAAGGAGGGAAAGTCTGTCTTCTCTACTTCTTTTTTCCTATAACGGGTCTGCTGCACGCTACTCTTCCTGCCTTCCTGCCTTCCTGCCTTCCTGCCCTCCTGAATCGCTGTCGTGATGTGTCCTGCTGGGAGTTCTGCCGTTAAGTTTATGCAGGTAGGGTGCTCCGCTGCTGTCATGTGTAGGTGTGTCATGATATCCATTACTACAAAACTGCGCCTTTTCTCCTAGCTTGTTCCTGCTGTTGCTCGTTGCTGGTCGTCGATATTCTATGCAGCCAGGTTGCAAAAAAGACTTACGACGGGGAACTTGGTCTTGTATTTTTTGTTACGCATGGTTGCTGTGAGTTGTGGTTGTTGTTTGTTGATGTCTGTTTTGAAGGAGAGGGTCCCTTTTTCCTGACTTTGTGGGTGACTGGAGGAGGCGATGTGTTTGTGTCGGAGAGAGCGATGTGTTGTTTTCCTGAGGTGTGGGTGTTGAGAAGGGAAAAGCAAGGAAGGGAAAGAATGAAAAGCAAGAAGGAAGTTAGAGGCGCTATTTTTTTATGCAAAAAAAAAATGAAGAGCTGTCTGTGGGCGAATCTCCCCTCTGTCTCTCACTCTCATACAGTGCGTTTCTTTGTTCAAAACACCAAAATTGAAAGCCAAGCCACCCCTTTGCTTTACAGGTGCAGCCAGTTCAGCCTTGGTCGTTTATTATTCACCTCGCCACACACTCTCGCCCACACACACACTCACTCACTCGCATCTCGCAGGAACTTACAAGCATAAACTACAGGACCAAACAAGCAAACACGCAACCAGGACAAACTATACAAATCAACACAGGCCCATTCCATCGAGGCAGCAGTCCATCAACAACAACATCCACAACAGCTCCACTCCTCCCATTTCTCGGGAAAGCAGAACCCCTTCTTCATTGTCGCCTCTCTCGACTTAAGGATTCTCTCGGACGAACGGACAAGCATCCGACTACCCAACTCTACACACTCACACAATGTCTGATCAGCTGAGATCCCTTGTCGACCGTAAGAAAGCGCACTCGTCATGCCATTCCATGGCCTAGCTTTATGAAACGGAGAAAACAAAAAAACGCGCGTCGCGTCTGTACTGTCCTCGCGAGAAAGGGGAAAAAAAGGGCGTCAAACCTAACACCGTATACCTTCTACAACGTGTTCCTATCTTCTAGATCCAGTATTTGTCTACCTGACAGATGGACGCACACTTGTCGTAAGTACAAACACCATCTACAGACGAAGCACAACAAAGGCGTCGCGCGTTTTTATTTTTTTATCGCATAATATTCTCCACGGAACTGACATCAATTTACTTTTTATCGTGGTTACATAGGGACAACTGATGGGATATGATCAAGCAGCAAATGTCATTCTGGGCAAGACACACGAGAGGATATTCTCGTCAACGGAAGCCATGAAAACAGTGCCCATCGGCGTATATGTCATCCGCGGCGAGACCATGTAAAGCCGAAGACGCATTGTATTTTGTTCCATGTCGTGTTGCGCTTTACCATCTTCTCAATGTTGAATATGTAACCTCACCACTGGCTTTGTTTCTACTCTGGACAAACATATTAATAGAGCACTGATTGGCGAGCTGGATGAAGAACTGGACGAACAGGCAGACTATGACAATATGATGGTGGAGCCGTTAGATCCAGTAGCTCTCTGAGGAAAGAGAGAAAAGACAGGATCGCTCTCCTTCTAGGTAGGACAGGAATATGATCGAAAACAAACAAGACATCACAAAACGATCAGTCAGTCAAGGACGAAGGAAGTGGGAATACCTCAAGAGTAACAGCAGTAACAACAGCAACAACAGGACTAGACACGATATCGGGCATTTTTTCTCGACTAAGAACTACAACAACCACACATCCCACCACACGCGCGTCATCCGAGGGTCAAGGGATCTAGGAGACCTCCACAGCATTCATTCAAAAATAAAAACATTTTAAAAAATAGCCATTGTCAATCGCTGTTGTGCAGTGCCGGTGAAGGCATTGTTGAACGAACAAAGAAAAATAAGCGAATTCAATGCAATGATTATTGTTTTAATATTCTTATCTACTATCGTATTCTTTTGAGAGGGGGGTTCACCTTTGATCGATAAAAAATAACACGGATCGAGAGGATGTCAATGAAAAAAAAAATGCTGTTCACGAAAACCAATAATACTAATAGTTCCTACATCTCAAGGGGGACACACCGCTGTCGCAAAACTCGGCGTTGCGACAACGTCTCCCTCTTTTCACCCAAAAACAAATGCTATCTAAACCCCTAATCCTCCAAGAAGAAGTAGTTTCCGGTTGACTTCTGCTCCTTATCCTTCACAGAGTCCATCTTGTTGATTCTTGGACGGAAGTTAGTAGGATCACGACGGAAGGTAATCTCGAGCGACGACAAGAACTTGTTCATACCGGTCAACAAGCTCTGGGGAGAACCAGCAGTGGCCTCGACGGAGGGCTGACCGTCATAGACTACGACACGATCGGCCAAGTAGGTAGCCATAATAAAATCGTGCTCGACGATGAAGGCGGTCTTCTTGGCGTGGAGGATGAAACGCTTGATGACCTTGGCGGCAATAATACGCTGCTCGGAATCCAAGTAAGCAGAGGGCTCATCGATAAGGTAGATATCGGCGGGGGCACCAAGGGCCAAGCAAATGGCGACACGCTGCAATTCTCCTCCAGACAAGTTGCCGACCTCCTGATCGATAATGGGCTCGGTCTGAAGAGGCTTGAGAACGTCGGTGTTGAACTGAGGGTGCATGAAAGCAGCCTTGATCTTCTTCAAGAACAACATACGGACGGTACCCTAAAAACAATCGGAAAACAATAGACATGACGCGTTAGTGCCATGTTCCAGAGTCGCGTTGATTATAATCCCACACGAACGAATTAGAAAACAACAAAAATGTACCGGGAACTTGGGGGCAATCTTCTGGGGCTTGTAGGAGACGTTGAGCTCGGGGACGTACTGGTCGCCATCGGGCTTCAAGATACCGGCCAAAAGACGAATAAAGGTGGTCTTTCCTGTTCCGTTCTCTCCCAACATGACAATGATCTCGGAATCGGTGAATTGACCGGGCTCGACGTTCAACTTGAAGTCTCCCATGGTCTTGGACATCTTGGGGTACTTGTAACGGCGGTGGTTTGGCATATCCTGAACCTCATCGGCAGTCTCGGCAAGACGGAAAGTCAAAGATTCCTCACGGAAACGCAAGTTCTCGGTGGGGACCTTTCCGTCCAAGAAAATGTTGATACCTTCACGGACCGAGAAGGGAAGAGTGACGACACCATAGACCGAGGGTACACCGTAGAGAACGCAAATGAAGTCGGACAGGTAATCCAGAACGGACAAATCGTGCTCGACGACAATGACGAAGCAGGTGGGCTTGAGCAACGAACGGATGGTCTTGGCAGCGTTCAAACGCTGCTTGACATCGAGATACGACGAAGGCTCATCGAACATGTAACTGCGTCACCGAAACGAATGGAGGAAGTCAAGGTTAGCATCAGGGTAATTTTTTGATACTGCGGCTACGGCATGCATGAATATCCCCGACAAAAAACACGGAGTACATCACAATTAGATGAATCGACTTACATATCGGCCTTGCGGATACAGACCATGGAGATGGCGAAACGCTGCAACTCTCCTCCGGACAACTGACCAACCTCACGCTGAAGAATCTCCTTCAAGTCTATATTGTTCAATTTTGAAGAGTGTGGAGAAAGGAAATTTCTTGTCAGTTCTTGTGTCATGATCTCATAGGCCAGAGCTCATAAAAATAACACCCACAGCGTCATTTCTCAGCAAGCTTAGATATAAAAAACAGGGCACTGTAACGCATAACAAACGTACCAAGGTTGTCAATCATCAACTGGCGGTTGTCGAGCTCCTGCTTGGCCTCCAAGAGCTCGCCGACCTTTCCGGCGACAGCCTTGGGGATGTGATCGACATACTGGGGCTTGATGATGGCCAACAGGTTGTCCTCCAAGATCTTTGTGAAGTAGTTCTGAAGCTCTGATCCACGGAAGTGCTTCAAGATATCCTGCCAGTCGGGAGCATTGTCGAAGCGGCCCAAGTTGGGCTTGAGCTTTCCTGCAAGAATCTTGAGGGCGGTCGACTTTCCGATACCGTTGGTTCCGACCAAACCGAGAACCTGGCCAGGTCTAGGCACAGGGAGACGATGCAACTTGAACGAGTTGGCAGAGTAACGGTGGGTGACCTCCTTCTCCAAGTTGGTGGGCAAGTTGATAATGTGGATGGCGCCAAAGGGGCAACGCTTCACACAAATACCACAACCGATGCAGAGGTCCTCCGAGATGAAGGCGATCTTGGACGCAGGCGAGACCTCAATACACATCTTGCCTAAACGATAGAGAGAAGCGAGGGGAGTATTACTGTTAACAGTTTGCTCACACTGCTATATTTCCTCCACTATTCCCGTTCCTTTTTTGTTTGGCAATAAAACACGCGCTTCCTCCTGTTGTTTGTAGATGGGTGGTTGCTGCGGTAGTCATTTACAAAGAGTCGATTGGCGCAGACTGTGTTTTCCAAGAAGAGTGAGTGTGTTGATGTTGATGAGATGAGTGTTGCGAGAGAGCGAGAGAGAGAGAGTTCGAGTCCAGATCCGTCGGTTATGAATCTAGTAGGAGTTCTTACCCATCTTGACGACGGGGCAAGACTTCTTGCACTCCTGTCTGCACTTCTTTGGCTTGCACTTGTCTGTGTTGACGATGGCGATTCTTGTCAAGTCAGACATCTTGGGAGTCGATGGAGGAGGGGAGGAAGAAGGGTGGGATGAAAAAAGGAATCAATTCCCGAAGCTGTCTGATAAACCAGCCCAAAAGTGCACTGGCTGGTGTGCGTTGTTCTTCTCTCAAAAAAAATTGTTTAGTTTTGTTTACCACGCACCAAAGTCCGAGAGGGGGAATGAGCCCGTAAAGGAATTACGTTATTTCCTTAAACATAATCATCCCTGGAAATAGCGAGGTTGCTTTAATGGGACAATTTGTTCAAATCAAGGGTAAGACGCACCCCAGATGTCGTAAAACATCGAGGCAAGGTATCTCTCGGCATCCGCCTGCACAACAACCTGTGTTTTAGAAGGCTCACCAGGAGCACTCTTCGTGCTCTTGATTCGGCGGTCAACAACAAGCATCCCACGGGTGAGACTGCCATCAGCCTCAATGCGGATATCGCGCCCCTGAACCTTCCAGCCGACCTGGGTGTGATCAGCTTCGCTCTCCAGGTCGATAAAGAATCCAATGCAAAGAGGGTCGTGCAAGTTCATGGCCGTGTAGTTCAACTTTTGGACCAACAGGTCAAACAGGTATCCCAGCAAGAGAATGGAAAACTTCGACAATGGCGTTCCCAGAGGCGCGACATATTGCTTCATAGCCTCTGACTTCAGAGACACCGTGTGCGTGACTAAAAAGACAGACACAAGAACGCATCAAAGATGAGAATCAGGCTCTGAAAGATCTTAAGGAAGAAAACATGGTGTGAAAGAGCAATTGACATCTATCCTGAAGAAGTGGAAGGCTTACCATCGGTGGGCAACATGTAAAGAGTAATTGCCTTTTCAGGGTCAGGATCTGCGGTTGCCTTCAGAATAGTGTGGACCGAGTGAGGGCAGGCATGGAAGTTGAACTCTGCGACAGGTGTGACATTTCTAATGTATCAATGACCAAAAACCAACACGCAGGGTTAGTACTTTGTCAATGACTTTTCAGAACGAAAGGATAGCGCAAAGACCATAGTTGTGCTTACCCAGGGTTATCAATGCAGCCTCCCATGCAAATGACCTGCTTGCAACGAGCAAAGATAGTAGGGTCCTTCTCGTAAGCCAAGGCCAGGTTGGTCATAGGTCCCAAGGCAATAAGAGTAATCGTCTTGGGCTCTGCTTGCTCCAATTGATACAAAATTTCGTCGTGAGCAAGTCTCTTCGACAGAGTGTACAGCTTTTCTGAGGGGAGGTCTCCAGCAGCAAAGTCCAGCTCCTTGCCCATTCTCTCAGGGTCCAGCAGTCCGAGGATCTCGGCCCAGTCCGAGGGAGCGAGATCAGGATCGTTCAGATGCATCCTTCCAAGACCGTCGGGACCGTGAAAGTCCTCGCCAAACACGGGTGAAACCACTAATGGCTTAGTTGCGCCTATAGAAAAGAGAACGGAGATGAACGTCAGTAAAGAATATTGTCAAAGAAGTAGCCTAGTAGAACAGGAAAAAAAAGGCATACATACCGACAGAAATAACGGGCTTCTTGGTCCTGATGTTCTCCAAGCGAGCACGGTTATGTCCCTCGGGTAAGTCCGAAGTGCGAGAAGCGTGGACTTCCTTGCCGAGGACGTGTAGGACAGTGAAGAGGTTCTTTGTCACGTTGTCGCGGTTTGTGTTTCCGTAGGTGAGGGTGATTGCGACGACGTCAACCTTGGGCGAGCCCATGGCATGGAGGATGGCGAGGGTGTCGTCGATGCCAGGGTCACAGTCGATGATGCAGCGGCCGGTTTTAGACATTGTGTGTTTTCGTGGAGGGTGTTTTGGTGGGGTGTGGGAAAGAAATAGAAGGACGTGTCCACAGGAGAAGCGGAGAAGTGGTTAATGCGGGGGAAAGTGACCCCAGTTCGAATGGACAAGAGTCATTCTTAAGGGTCTCAAGTGCCTGCGAGGTCTCAAACCTATAGGGAAGGAAGGGTGAAAAAGAGTCGTCAATCCGAACACGCTTGTAATCGCAGACTTGTCGTCAAACAACACGCGTTGCTTACAGCCTCGCCTACGAACTTTCTGGTGGCCTATCTTAGGCTCACTGAGCATCGAGTAAAGGAAAGAGTTCCGGTGGTTTCTGTCACGTACGACCAACACCACAAAAGCATGTATGTTTGTGCTTCAAATGCGTCTGCGCACCATGCAACGTACAAATGTCACTAGCCAAGCGCGATTTTATGAACCACGGAATCGCCGAGCGCTTCTTGTTTACCGAGCAAAATGAGGGTTTTTATAAACGACAGACTGAGTCTCTTTACAAACTTGACTCTTGATGGATTGAGTCTTTTTATAAACTTGACTCAAAAAAACGAATAAAAGGGATGGTCCGCCCAACTTTCTTTTTTCGTTATCCTTCTTCGTCTCATCTTAGCACAGCAATACAATTACAATCAACAAAAACAATCCCACTCGACCTCTCACACCAACACCCTCTCTCACCACTATGACTGTAAGATCCCATCCATTAGCTATCACTTAAAACATAGCGCCCTCCTCTTAGCCTTTCACATTTCTAACGAAATCTTCATCTGTCGTACCTATATCAAATAGCAATACAAGTACGATGTTACCATGTCCTGCGGCGGATGCAGCGGCGCTGTCACCAAGGCCTTGGCCGTGCTCGAAGGTACCTATCCAAGTTTTATCTCTTCAAGGTCATCTGCCCTTTGGCAATAGTCAGCCAGAGACTAACACGCTGCCCCAAACATGAATGATAGGTGTTGACAAGTTCGATGTCTCCATCGAGGCTCAGAAGGTCACCGTCGAGTCTGCCACTCTCTCTGAGGCAAGTACCTTTTCTTAATTTCATATCAAAGCCATCTGTTTGATATGTGTTCTTTTGTGGACCAATATTGACTAACGATCTTAACATAATTTTTTTTTGTCACGCATTAGTCCGAGATCCTGGCTGCGATCCAGAAGACCGGCAAGACCGCCAAGGTTTCCGAGGAGTGAAAGCATTCACAGCCACAACCACCACAATAACACTGATATACTATTCACGTCTTTTTTTTTCTTTGATTCTACGTGAAGATTATAAAGTAATGGGTGATTAAAAAAATGAAACAATTATTGAATATCGTCCCTGAATTTTAAACCTTTTTTTTCCACAATAACTGATCCGCACGGGCCATAATTCTTGTACACAAGGAAGACGTCACCTGAGTTTTCTGCGGTGCCCAATATTCAACCGCCCCCAGAAAAGAAATCTTCGCTGAGCATTTTCGTTCAAAATACTCCACCATATGCGGTATCGATTTTCAATTTTCTGAGTTACACCTTTTTTTTTCCGGGACCCCAATGAATGAATGAATGAACAGACGCTGGACCCATGGTTGTGTTGATGAGCCTATCCTTTTCTCTTTCCGCCGCAGCTCATTGCAGATAGACGACTGCAAAGTCTCCCGATTTTTTCTCCTTTTTCCCGGGGAGGGAAAGTAATGGAATTGGGCTGCTTTTCTATTCTCACATTTCGCTTTCGCCTTCAACAAGAACTAAGACGAGAGGGTCATCATCGTATATAAACAAAGAAGTGATCTGTAAAAAAAAAAAATGTCGATTTGTCAGAAAACGCGGATAAGGACGGCCATTTAGGACGTCTCTTTGTTTTTTTTCTCCGGCATTGTCGACGATGCAAGATCTGATAGTCGTTTGGACGGCGAAACATCTATGCGGGTGAAGCGAAGGAAGAGGAGGGAGGGCGTTCAATAGTTTGTTTGTAGCTCAACGTAAAAGATCGTTACCGAACGGGCGTGCCATTTTTTTTGTGTTTTTGCTCAGACAAACAAGACGGACTGCGCATCCGCCCCCGAAAAAACGTCGACCTTATTTTTTTTTTTTCAAGCAGAATAAACAAAACCCACCAAGTTGTTTCTAGTGGGAGGAAGAGGGGGTTAGGATGAGGTGGTTTTATTGGTGTGGTCAGCCAGTCCATCAAGTCGTTGAGTTGTAGTCCTCGTTGTGGTCATCAACGCCTTGTCTTGTCTTCCTCTTTTTGGTCGTCATTGAGGCTACCCATGCACTCGACATTACTAAAGTAGGCTGGTTTATTTGAACCCAGGGGATAAGTACATGTACTGTTCAAGAAAGAAAAAGAAAAAAAAGTCCGCTCAACCCTCCCTTCTCTCTCTCCGACATGGGTGTGAGACAAACAACAGCATCACCTTTTGACACAGTGGAATATTCTTCTCATCTCACAGAAAGCCTATAAAACCAGGTACAGTAGATCTGTCCGCTCGTTTATTTTCTTCTTCTTTACCTTCTTCCTCACCCACAACTCGGCTCACTTCTCCCTCCTCCCCAAGTTAATGGAAAGCACTCTCATCTGCATCCATTATCTCCTTTAAGCCAACCACCCTCTCCTTTCCTCCTCCTTCAACAAACATCCTATGCAGCCAGTCGCAAATGGTAATGCCGTAAGTCTTTCCGCAACCAACCCTTGCGACGCAGATCACGCATCTAGCCCAATCAACACCAACACCAACGACAAATATGAGTTGGACTCTACCACCTACAACGACAAGTATGAGCTAGACTCTACTTCCTCTTCCGCAGCAGTTGCTGCCATGCCCGACTACAAGCAGGAGCTCACCGAGACCGACTCCCTCGAGAAGGGCACCGCCATTCCCATCAGACCGGACCAAGCTCTCTCAAACCAAGCCCCGCAGTTGGATGTCGGCAAGAAGCCCTTCCTCTACGGTCTGCGCACCCACAAGCACTACATCACCCTGACCATCCTCCTGGCCCTCTTCACCGACATGGTCAGCTACGGTATCATCATCCCCATCATGCCCTCCATCATCGATAACATGGGTGGTGACTCGACAAAGACTGGAGTCCTCGTTGCCGTCTACGCCGCCGGAATCATGTCGGCCTCGCCCATGTTTGGAATGATCTCGGACAAGATGGCCTCCCGTCGGTTGCCCATGATGATTGGACTCACGGGCCTCCTCACCTCGACTGTCATCTTCATGTTTGCCAAGGTCTACTGGCTCTTGATCGTTGCTCGGTTCTTCCAGGGTGTCTCTGGTGGTTCTGTTTGGACTTTGGGTCTTGCCCTGATGTCGGATTCCTTCCCAGCCGATGAGATGGGTATCCAGATGGGCAAGTCCTTGATCGGTCACACGATGGGTATGCTTGGTGGTCCCCCTATTGGTGGTCTCCTCCACGATGCCTACGGTGAGCGCGCCCCCTTCTACTTCTGTATCGTGTTTATCCTCATAGACATGTTCGCCTTGGGTTGCTTGATCGAGGTCCGTGCCGACGAAGTCCTGGAACTGCGCGAATTCGACGCTGAGCTCCGTGAACGTGCACTTGCAAAGGGAATCGAATACAAGGTCCCCGTCAAGACTTCACTCTGGAAGATCATCACCGCCAAGCGCATGATCGCCGCCGTCACCGTCACCACCCTTGAAGCCTTCGACCTCTCCACCCTCGAGCCCACCTTACCCTTCTACCTCCGTGACCGCTTCGGATTGACTGAGGGCCAGATCGGTCTTGTCTTCATCGCCTTCACCATACCCACCATCGTCTCACCCTTAGCCGGCTGGTTCTCAGACCGCTATGGTGCAAAGATCCTCTGCTGCATCGCCGTCATCATCTGCGCCTGCTTCATGCTTGTCCTCTCCATCGAGAACAAACCCCTCTGGGGCATCGTCCTCAACCTCGTCGGAATCGGCCTTGCCACCTCCTGTTTCATCGCCCCCATCCTCGGCGAGATCTCCGCCGTGGTCCGTCGGACGGGCGACAGCGCCGCCTTTGCCCGTGCATTCGCCATCTTCAACATGGCCTTCAGCTTAGGCATGTTGATCGGTCCTATCATTGCAGGATATATCTACCAGCACCACGGATTTAAGTGGAACTGCATCACCACCGCCTGTATCCTGTTCTTCTTTGTCCCCATCATGATCATGTGGATGGGTGACCGCAAGCAAAAGATGGAGGACATTGCTATGTACGAGCGCGATGAAGAGGAGCGCCAGATGATGTTGGCCGATGTCAAGTTGATCAAGGCCGAACGCAGGGCCGCTGAGGAGTTGAACGCCGCCACCCTCTGCCAGCCTGCCCTCTAATATGCCAAGGATTCCCCTCCTCTCCCCCCCCCTATACCATGAGATCCTTCTCAAAATCATTATCAAATAAATATTATTTCACTGATAATTCTCGCAACGTGTTTTGTTTTATTGTTGGATCGATTCGCTTGCCTTTCCTGTTCATGCTAAGCATATGTATGTTGCAACGATTCCTCCTGTCTATTAGTACGCAAAAGGAGATCGGCCCAAGTTGATCAGTTCAAGAGAAGAGAGGCGAATCTGCGCCAACAGCTCCTGAAGTCGACCGTTGTCCTGCAACTCCTTGTGCAACGGAGTCTCCTCGCCACGCTCAGCTGCGATGAGGTTAGCCATCTCGACCGACTTTTCCAAGTTGGAATGAATCACATCTCGGCTCTGGAAGTACACCTCGTGCAAGTTCAATGCGATCTCTGAGAGATAGATCTGGCGAAGTTTCCGCAGCTCATGTGCCCTGACATTGTCTACAATAACAAATATGTAGCGCAAACAAAAAAAGTTAGTGTCTACAATAACACCAACAAACACATATGTTCAAAGTACAAAGGTACATTCTTTCCGAGGATGCTTACCTCCGGGCAGAATGCAGTCAAAGAGCCATTTGGACCTCAACAGGCTTTCGAGTACAGTGGATGTATCTGTTACAAGCTCCTTCATCTCAACATCCCATTTCCACGCTGCCATGCGTGTATCTTTTTTGCTTGGCCTGGTTTCTAATTCGCTTCTCCACTTTTCCAACACTCTCCGTGCTGCAAGGAGGTCGCCATAATATGTATGTTCACGCCTAAGAGATGTTGGCATAGCACCCATGGGGCCAGACTCGGCAATATCCAAAGGAAGAGATGTGTACAGAGCATTGGCGGCATTCAAACGACCATCAGCTAGTAGACGTGTAGCAATTAGCCAAGGGACGTGTTAGTACCATTGCGTATTGTCAAACCTATGGTAATGTCCAACCACAAGAAGCAGCGACCTTACCAAGATATTGGCGGATTAAATGATTACTCCTGAAGAGGCACTCCAAGTATTGGGGAGTCTCGAAGGTCAACCACTCCAATGATTTGATTTGAGCAGCCTCCCGTGCTGTTGTAGGCGCCGAGATGCTCTGCATGACTCCCGTCTTGATAACTTCCTCCTGTCAATGTGCATCGAATAAAGCGGCAATTACTGTGAGTAATAGTGTGCGTGTGATTTGTTGCTTGCATGACAGTTGCATGCCAAAAAGCATTGAACTTACAGAAGCTGAGCTGCTTTTCTCCAAAAGACTGTCCACAGTAGCGGTTAAGATTGAGTGCAGATCCAATCCATACTTGCGAATGTTTGCAAGGTATCCCAAACGTTCCTTCTTTGAGCCATCGATCGCTATGAGTACATAAACACGACATAACTCAAGGTTAACTGTTGCCCATTCACACGATATGCACCGTATTAACCTCAGATAACACATGGGCACTTACTCTTGAGGTAGGAGGAGCATGTCTCGATCTGGAGCTTGTGAGGCAAGAAGGAGGCGTAGAGAGGTGCAATATCATACTAGATTCATAGACATCCAACAAGCTGTCGTTAGACTCTGCACCAACTCGATTCAATTTGATTCGCGACTAGTAACGTGACTTAGCAATGTTCCTTACCAATTGCTTGGAGATCAAAAGATCGACGTAGCTCTTGATGAAAAAGTCGCCATCAGTCTTGGGGACGTTGGACTTCTTAGAGCGCAAAAGAAGGACAAAATGAGCCATGAAGCGGAGCATATGAGGGCGAAGGGGCGCACCTGCCTTGCGCGCCGACCGTGCTTCCTTGGCCATGCTTGTGAGCATTTGATCCGTCTGTCCGAGAATAATGCTTGTCTGAATAGCTTTGAACATGTCCTTCGAGTCGTTCCTAGTGTGCAACAATGTGGAGCCAAGGTTAGCCTTCTCTTTGTCGAATGAAGGATGGCTTTTCGTAGGTACATTTTGTCATTTGCGAGATTTACCTCAGCTTCTGATCATCGCTGTTGTCAATGCTGTCAAAGATGTCCTTGGCACTGCTAATCGTCGTCGTCGGGATTGGGAGGGCCTTTGAAGGTCCGCCACGGTTGAACTGTGACAGGCGACCTTCGATCATGCTCTCCACCAGAGCGTTGTAACGAACCCATGCATGATCTTCCCAGCTTGAGCAGACAGGAAGAACCTAGAAGAAGGAAATATCCACAATGCTGGCGTTAGATGAGTCCGCAAGATCGAAAGTTGCACCGCGTCAACAAATCAAAAAATTGCGTTGCATACCGAAGGGACGTCACCGCAAAGAGCTCCGTAAATCGCCCTTTCGTATTGATCTGCTGTCGACTCCTTGGCGAGAGCATAGCACGTTCCCTTCCAGAGTCCTCGTGTCTTGTTGCCGATAGGTCCTTCTTCCCGATCGTATTGTGGGTCAGTAAAAGCTGTGGAAACTGAGTAAAGGTCTCCACCAGAAATACTCTCCGCCCGCCATGGTTCGCCTGCCTTCTCGCATGCCTCCTTTGCTTTCTGAACTTGTCCCCGGCGGATATATTCCCAGACGGCCTGAAGCAAATCGTGTTCGACACGCTGATTGTGATCATCGAGCTTAACTCCGTCTCGTGTAGTGGCATCAGGATCCTGGTAGTTGGTTTGAGTGGTTGTGGTGGCGGGTTGAGAAAAGAAGGAGCCGGCTGGTTTGGCGGAAGAAGAAATCCGCTTTACGCCAACGTGAGGGTTGGTGGGTGGGGCAATAACCTCGAGCCAAGATTTCACTGCCTATTACGATAACATAAACGGGTTTTCCGTGAGTCCGATGTTCTGGGAGTGCATAAGTCTTCCTGATAACATGCACTGTAGAAGCTGTCTTCCTGTGACGTACAGAATGATGCTTGAAGGTACTGTCTGTGCTGTGCAAATGTTCGATAAGGTCAAGATCGGACCATTCCAGAGCCTCTGGTCCCTTGTCCACAAATGGCTTCTGTCGCTCGAATGCGCTATAAGAGAACAAAAAAGCGAACACGTCAGCACCGTCTAAAATGATCATTCGTCTCTGAAGGCAGATCCCGATCCCAGTTGAGTGATTTCTCTAGCGCCTACCTAAAGAGGGTCTCCAGCAGCAGCCATGTGTTGCTCTCTGACTCCCACAGCTTGTATTCCTCCTCTGTACTCGACACCTGAAATCCTGCTCCAGCGTTCTTGCGGCGTTCAAACTGCTGAGCCCTAACAAATGGATTAGATGCAGATTGTCAGCCATTCCGCGTAGGACTTTTGCTGTTGAAAGAGGCAAGCCATAACGTGCTGATGGGCCACGGTATCATTGCATTGATGAGTACCTCGTGGAGCACAATGTATCAAACTCTGGAAGAATGCGCCCAATGTCGAGCTGTGCATCACCGCGCTGTTCGTTGCTTTGGCGTTGTAACGTCTCCAGAAGTCGCGCAAACTTTTGGTATTCCACTCCTGTGTCATTATGTTCCTGGAAGCGCTCCGACTGCTGGCTATTTGAAGTATTAAAAGATGCGTGCGTTGTGCGTAAGTTTCTTGTTATTGCGGTTATGAGTCTTCCTGGAGAGCGTGCAGGTCCGGTTCGCGAGAGAAGGAGAGCCCTTACCTGCTCATGTCCACATCGTTGTTAACCATGTTTGGCTTGCTGTTGAAGGGAGAGGTGAAGGATGGAGTCGCGAAGTTGCCAAAGCCTTGGTTAGGCAAAGAAGAGATTCCGGCAAAGGACATCGGGGGCGTGTTGATGATCGAGGTCGCGTTTTGCCGTGGATGAATAAAAAAAAGAGGGGCTGGGTGTTGAATGTGTTTACGACGCGCGTGTTGGATTGATGAGAGAAAAAGACAAGACGAAACGAAAAAAGATCAAATATGTTTTCAGGCGGCGTGACTCGCTTCTGCTGGAGCAATGCAACCAACCGTCAAACGGAGATTCCGACTCTTTGTAGGTGGACAGCTTTCTACCCGTTCCGACTCATGTGGACAGCACGCGCATCAAGGACAGCAATCAGGGCAGGAACAAGGTCTCCGCTCTGGAGCACGGCTCTTGTGCCAAGGACAGCAACATCATTATGGAACTCAACTGTCGTATCACGGACAACGCCAAGTGTCGCCATCCCAGGCATTTCTATCAGAGCTTTCTCTATTTCAAGCTCACTCAGTTCAAGTCATGCCTCCCCGCCAGTTCCCGCGACCTCAGCCTCTTCATTTGATTCTCTCAATGAGTCAATCGATCTGAACGCGGCGGCAGCTACTCTTCTCCAGGAACCCTCACAGGCTAACATGCTGCTGGTCGGCACACACTACATCCTTGAGGGCATTCATTCAACAGGGCTCCCTTGGTGGGCCACCATCTTTTGTGCGACATTTCTGCTCAGGACAGCCATTACGACCCCAGTAGCGATCTATCAACAACGAGCTGTCGGCAGGATGATGGAATTGACACCGGTCCTTCAGGCATGGCTGCAGACATTGAAGACGAGCGTCGGTATCGATCACAAGGTCAAAGGACGTGACTATGCTACGTTCAACGCAGAGATTCAGGACGCTTATCGAGCCAAAGTCAAGGAACTCTACTCGGCCAACAGATGCAACCCGCGTGTCAGCTTTATGTTGCCTTGGGTTCAGATCCCCCTCTTCATCACGGTCTCGCTCACCATCCGAGGCATGGCAGGATACCCTCTCCCATTCCTTGGACGATCCAATCTTCCTATTGAGCCAGGGTTCGCAGAAGGGGGCACTATGTGGTTCACAGATCTGGCTGCTGCCGACCCTACCTGGATCATGCCTATCGCCGTTGGCGCAACAAACTTGTTGAACGTCGAAGTAAGTTTTGATTGATCATGTTAAGGACATTGGCGTTCATGAGTATATTCCACAAGTTCTAAACACTGACCGAATCAATCCATTTGAACTCGTAGTTGAATGGACTCATGATGAGCAAGACACCTACCCGCAACCAAGTCATCTTCCGCAATGTCTTCCGCGCGCTTTCCATTAGTATGATCCCCATCGCCCACGAAGCACCCATGGTAAGGACCAGCTAAACAATGAATAGCAGTGTCGAGTGTTCGTTTATCCGTTCACCTGTGCATGTATCTAACATGGTGATCTGTTTCTGTTGAATAGGCCATCTGCTTGTATTGGTTGTCTTCAGGCTCATACAGCGTCTTCCAAAACATCGCCTTCCGTATGCCCACAGTTCGCCAATGGCTCAAACTTCCTCCTCTACCAAAGAAAGAGTCCGTGTAGATGATGCAGAGTTTTTTTATTACTAATAGTGTACAATATGATCTGACTTGCCCAAAAGAGCGTTGAGGTCCGCCAGATATGCAAATTGGGTGTTGGATGTTGGATGTTGGGTGGGAGTTGCAAGATTACGATGACATGACAACGTCCTCATCAGACGAGGAAGAGTGAGCGGGTATTTTGTTCTTGTTCTCCTTGTGCGAACCTTCCGACGCCTCCTGGTTGCTGTCAGTAGAGTCCTCGTCCATATGGTCCTGATCCTTGTTCATGTCCATCATGACGATTGTTGGTTTCTTGATCGCTGGTGCCGACGCCTCTGCTGCCTTCTTCAGTTCACTTGGATTAATGATAATGTCCTCTTCTTTCACGTCCTTCTTGAGATCGAACACGCCCAGTCCAAGGTCCATTTCGATGTACTGTTCGCCATTCTCCTCATCGACATTCTCGATATCGACAGCCTTGGGATCCGCCTTCAATTGTTGGTCCAACTGAACGTTGGCTTCCTTGATCTTGGGCAAAAAGTCTTCCAGCCTCGACAACACTATATATGGGAAGGAAGAGAAAAGGCGTTAGTGCTGTGAACTACAGATTGTGA
Organism: Linnemannia hyalina; assembly: GCA_019671135.1. Lineage (NCBI taxonomy): Eukaryota > Fungi > Mortierellomycota > Mortierellomycetes > Mortierellales > Mortierellaceae > Linnemannia > Linnemannia hyalina. The sequence goes on from JAHRHY010000010.1 coordinate 1,037,882, forward strand.
GAGCCAAGTATTGCTGTTTGCTACAGTGTCGGTGTCTGGTAGAATAGCAAAAGACGACATACGATCTGATTTGTCGACTTTGAATGTCTTGCGTTCGCCCACAGGGGTCCCCTTGGGGACCGAAGGCTTGTTCCCAGTCAAGAGACTGCCTATGTGAAAAAGTATTCAAAGAAGACGTAGAGTCAGTTAGTTTTCTGTTTGTTCGTCATGGTGTGCCTGCCTGCGGCAAGTAAGCTGCGCCTCCTCTGGAGAGAGTAATGGTCGAAGGTGACTCACTGATGAGTTCGTCCTTTGAGGACAGGTCGAGGAGTTGGTTTGACATGGTGTGAGTATGTGTGTATGTGAATGGTCAACCAGAAAAAAGAAAAAAAAGAAAGGCAGGTTGCAAACAAGACCGAAAGGTGAGAAAAAAAAACTTGTCACCTTGTATTCATGTTAAGGGGTTCAAACCAACAACGTAAATAAAGAGAGGGCCTGCGACCATATGAGTTCGCACACAAACACGAACAGCAGTTACCCTTTCTCTTCTTAACACACAACCAACCCGACACTCACCATGCTGGACATCAACCTTTTCTTGGAGGAGCGCGGAGGCGAACCAGAGCTCATTCGCGAGTCCCAGCGCCGCAGACACGATCCCGTCGAGATCGTCGACGAGATCATCGCCCTCTACGAGGACTGGAAGACCAGTACGTCTCTTCTTCATTTCTTAAACTATTATCGCATCACCACCATTCACTCAGCCACCAAAATAAGTCTGAGAACTAGCTTGCCAGCAGATGACTTACTTCAGTGGCCAGTGGGAACGGGAGCGAGGACACAACAGCATATGAATTAGTTCAGTGCTGGCCAATGGCTCGTGTATTGCAATCAAGGACTATGTCTATCTGATAATCACCATGAAGGGCCTTATCATCTTTAATATCTAACCAATGATTTTGCTCCATGCATCACCCAATAGCTCGTTTCGGCCTTGACCAGCTGAACAAGAAGTCTAACGCCATCCAGAAGGAGATCGGCATGAAGATGAAGGTACTGCCAACGACAGGACCTCGTGGCGAAGCTAAAGTTACATAGGACCCAATTTGCTCAAGGATGGTATAGGAATACTAATGCCAACTTGTCACGACCTATGTTTTTGAACAATAGAAAAAGGAGGATGCCTCGGAGCTCATCCAGGCCCGTGCTGACTGCAAGAAGGAGCAGGATGCTTTGGAACTTGATGTCAAGGCCAAGGAGGCTTTGTGGAACGCCAAGTTGGGCACAGTCGGAAACTTGGTTCACGACTCTGTCCCAATCTCGGACAACGAGGTAGAGATATTTCGACTACAGTATTACATGGATCCTCCAGACTATCACGTTGGTGGGAGCAAGAGGAATTGGTCCAGTCATTAATAGTCGATCGTGTTTATTAACACTAGGATAATAACGTTGTCGAGAGGACTTTCTTCCGCGACGGCAAGGAGCCCGAGCATACCCCCAAGCTTTACTCCCACGATGAGCTCCTCTACCGTCTTGGCGGCTACGATCCCGAGCGTGGTAACAAGGTCGCCTCCCACCGTGGTTACTTCTTGGTCAACGCCGGTGTTGAGCTCAACATGGCCTTGGTCAACTATGGACTTTCATTCTTGGGCAAGCGCAACTACACCAAACTTCAGACCCCTTACTTCATGAAGAAGGAGGCCATGGCTCAGACTGCCCAGCTTTCGCAGTTCGACGAGGAGTTGTACAAGGTCAACGGCGAGAACGAAGATATGTACTTGATTGCCACCTCTGAGCAGCCCATCTCTGCCTTCCACGCCAACGAGTGGTTCGAGCAGCCCAAGGAGCAGTTGCCCGTCAAGTACGCCGGTTACTCGACCTGCTTCCGTAAGGAGGCCGGCGCCCACGGCCGCGATACCTGGGGTATTTTCCGTGTCCACCAGTTCGAGAAGATTGAGCAGTTCTGCTTGACTGAGCCTGAGAAGTCATGGGAGATGTTTGACCACATGATTGAGAACTCTGAGGACTTTTACAAGTCGCTCGGTCTCTCTTACCGTGTTGTCTCGATCGTCTCTGGAGCCCTCAACAATGCTGCTGCCAAGAAGTACGATTTAGAGGCCTGGTTCCCCTTCCAGGGTGCCTATAAGGAGTTGGTCTCGTGCTCGAACTGCACTGACTACCAGTCGCGTAACCTCGAGATCCGCTGCGGAATTAAGAAGATGGGTGACCGTGAGAAGAAGTATGTCCACTGCTTGAACTCGACCTTGACCGCCACTACCCGCACCCTCTCGTGTATCTTGGAGAACTACCAGACCCCCGATGGTGTCCGCGTTCCCGAGGTCTTGATCCCCTACATGGATGGCAAGGACTTCTTGCCCTTCGTCCGTGAGCTCAAGCAGCCCAAGGTAAGAATTTGAATCTGTTTGATGGCTTTAGTTTATGTATTTAAACTTGTGTTGTGTATCTCGTTACTGAACAACAACTCTTTTTGTATTATTTCGCTCAATAGAAATAAGCATGCGTAGCAAAGAAGGCTGACGTGTGAGGTGGACCGTGCAACTCTTCGGTTACGCTTGAGAAGAACCATGGTCCAGCAGGAAAGATTGTCAATCCCCCACCTTGTTGAATACATTAAAATACAATACAAATAACCAACAACAGCCGTATCTCCAAGGATAGTGTTTTCCGAGGACTAGGAGGGGCGGTGCGGGTAGAATGGTAATGGTAGTGAGGTCAGTAAGCCGCAATGCAGGCTGGGGCTGAGGCGTGGCGAGGGCAATGGAGAGCTCTCAAAAGCCGAGGGGTTTAGCATTTTCTCTTTCCTTCTTTCCCATTTTTTCACTTTTCCCACTTATTCCTTCTTTCTTTTCGCTCTTCTCCTCACCTTCGCCATCACTACTCTCATTCAAACTTTTTTTTTTTCATTCTTCACACCTTTCTGCACATCAGTCATGATTAACGACAGCAACAACGTCGTCCTTGCAGTGGTAATGAGCCTCTCCTTCTTTCCTTGGTTCCCAGGTCCTTAGTCCGATAACTTTTGGAACGATGGACATGCCTTTTAACCATGCACGTTATCCTTGAACCTTTTACTGGATGGGACACCCCTACTGTAGCTTGGAGCAGTCGGCAATGGCAAATCCTCGACCTTGAACTCAATTATCCAAGAGCCACTGTTCCAGTCTGGTCGCTCTGTCACTGTAAGTGCTTGTCTTTCGGCACCGTTTGTTTTTCGCTCCTTTAGCAATGCATTTTTTCACTACAAAAAAACTCCTGGTCGCCGAGCCCATACATGGTCTGGGCAAGGGCAACACGCCCCACCCCTTTTAACCCAGCCAATTGTACTACTTCGTTTCGAGGTTCCAAACCTTTTTCTAATTTTTTTTTGTTTTGTTTTGTGCCCTTGTAATAGGCGGTTACCAAGCAAATTGGAAGCTGCGTTCGTCCATGGAGGTTGCCCGATGTCCGGAGAATGGTACACATTGTCGATACGTAAGTTTTATGTATCTGTCTGTGTGTCTGTTTGTCTGTGTGTCTGTGTTTCGAAATAAGGCATGAATGTTTTTTTGTTAGCTTTTTTTTCGTCACGAAGAAAAGATGAAAAAGGGGGGGTCCAGATGCCGCCGTATTTGAAGTGGACTGGACTGGACTCGGCCAAGCCGATGATGGAAAGTGTGGCAGGGCAACCCAAAAAAACAAAAAGTGATGGACGAGTGGCAAGTGGAACGACTTGAGTCTTTGTGGCAGGGTATTCCTCACCCCCACTATCACGAGTCAGAAGTAAAGTAGAAAAACTCACCATTTCGATATACTCTCTCTTAACGACTTAGGCCCGGCATGTGTGAATCGACGTACAAGGATGTAGAGAACGTCCACCTGATGGTCGAGTTTTTCAAGAGGCTATCTCATGGAGTCAGCGCCTTTATCCTCGTCTTCAACATCCACAACACCCGTCTGGACGAGTACTCCAAGAACATGCTCCGACTCTTTGAGCGTCTCTTGGGCCCCCAGTTCTGGAAGCACGTCGTCATTGTCTTTACACATGTGGATGAGGACCAGAGGGATTATCTGGAGGACAACATGGAAGCCTTGTCGGACCCTGTGGACGGCTTTGTCAGTGTCTTGAACCAATGGTTCAAGTTACCCTACCAGCCTCCCGTTGTCTTCTTGTCCAACAGTAATACTCGCTCGAGTATGTATGCACGCGATTGCTTCTTGGAGCTCTATGAGGCCGTTGTCTCGGTAGAGGAAGGCGCTCAGAGGGCTAAGTTCACTTGCACTTTCTTCCAGGAGATGAACAACAAGGTATGTCATCTCTCTCTTTCTTTTTTATTTCTTTGGATTGTGTCTCATTTCTTCATACATGACGTGCATACCATTTCAACATCCAGACGCTGTCATACTGAACTGGTCTCATAACTCCTGTTCTAGATGGGTGTTGCGCAGGACAACTTTATTGTGCAAAGCATTCGCACAGCTGCCGTGTCGGTTCCTCAGATGATCCAGTCGGGCACGAAAAACGTGATCGGCGCCTGTAGCATCATGTAAATAGAACCTCTCTCCCTGCTCCTCCCCAGAACGCGTCCTATCGAAGATGGAATACTCAAGGAAGGCTCGACCCTAGATCGCGCCCATGCCAGCATACAGGATGCCAGGAGAGGATGGCATTAGTCTATGTTGTCCTAGATTCAGTTCGTAAGCCCTTTTGGTTCCCGGCGCGAGTAAGCGCAGCGCCTTTCTCAAGTTCTTTTTGAATTTACAAACGGCATGTTCAAATAGGGTATGGATATCCTAATCATGTGAATAAAGAAAAAAATATCTACAACGCCGACAAGCCTTGGAACTTGAGGAACTCCTTGAACGTGCCTAAAAAGAGGGTGAAGGCCTGAGTTGGAGTCTGAGGATGAAAAAGAGTTTTGATCTGATAAGGTCAACCGCCTTGAAAGAGAGAGCGAGAGAGAGAGAGAGAGGAAAGTGGAGAGCAAAGCAATGATCCATGACGAGGGGCCATGAAAAAATAATAAGAAAGTGTTCAAAGTGCGCAGCGGTGAAAAAGAAAGGATCTGATAACCTTTTTTTTTTTTTTTTGACCCGCAAAACCTGAGACAGAGCAGTTCATGACAGGAGAAGAAGGGTGTGCGCATGCATGTTCATGTACATGTACACGCTGGCAAGTAGGAGTCTTCTTTGTTTTATTTTCAGATCCAGAGTGTTTGTTGTGTTCATCATTTCTGCGACTCAGCTTTTGATGCCGTTTGTCAGTCCTCGGAAGATCATTGAGCCCTTTCTACTACAATGTGTTCTGGCGCTTCACCTTCGACTCGAGCCAGCTTTCAAGCACCGACTGAAGCGAAAGATGAAAGAAAGAATGAGGGTTTTTATAAAGGCTGCGCTCTTTTCTTGGCAATTATCCGTTTTGTGCGCAAAAGGCAAAAAAGAAGGATGACAGGTTTCTGTCAGGCGCGAAAATGGAGATATATTTCATTGGGCGTGGTTGTTTGGGTTTGTGTGCTGTCACACAAACCTTACGACCGCAGGCCGTGAAGTGACATGGCGAAAAAAAAATCAATCAATCAATTGAGCAGAAGACTGTGCAACCACACCAAGGCGTGTTGCGTGGCTGTCGTTGTTGTTGTTGTTGATTATCGATCGAGAATGAGTGGATGTGGGCGAGATAGATAGAAACAGAGATGAGTCTGATATCTACTTTGTAGGGGTGAATGGCTGCCTGGTTATGAGTGGGGAGGTGACAGTCTTCGATGAGAATGATGCAGGGGGTGGAGGTAGATCGGCAATGGCGATGGCTACAACAGACAACAAACAACAACATTAATGAACAATGAACAATGAATTGAAGCGAATAAAAAAAAAAGAGTACCTTGAGGGGGTAACAATGTGTGTCTTGTTTTTCTTTCGAGTTTCCACTTTTTGTAACACTCGTTGAATGACACCACCCCACGTTCATGTGAACGAGGACTGAGAAAGAGAGAAGGGTCAGCGCATAAAAACATAAAAGAGAGCCAGAAATCGCTTTTTTCCCTTCTTTTTTCCTTCTCTCGCACTCCACTCTCCACTCTCAGCTCCCCTCTCCGCCCAACCCTTCTTTTCTTCTCTCTCTCAACTCTACTCAACTTTACTCAACTCACCTCAACAACCACAACCAACGACACACAAAAGCGATGACTACTCAAACAATCGAAGACTTTGAATACGAGGCCTTGCCCGATAACGCATCCCTCTCTGCCAGTTTGCTCGCCGGCGCCTTTGCCGGTATCGCAGAACACGCCGTCATGTACCCCGTCGACTCCATCAAGGTATATACTTCAACGAGGAGCAAACAAACAACGACGTCGAAGACGTAAGGGTCTTGCCACAGCCGCCACCACCATCTCTGATCAGTCACATAATAGGGGTGCGCAGGATCGGGGTTAAACAATGGATCGATTTTTTTTGCATACAGAGCGCAACACTCATCGGAAGGACTGCAAGGATACGACGATCCTACTTATGGATCAGTCAGAGGAGACCCGTTGTTAATTGAAAGTGTTCCAAGGCTCGCAACAACAGACGACAGCAGGATACCAACTTCAGCCTTCTTGTGGTCGAAAAGCAAAAAAAGGAATGGAGATCGACTTTCAGGATACGCATGAGTGTTGCTGTGCATGGGAGGAGCCTACCTGACAGATGACAGGGACACAACGAGCAGGATCACAAGTATGCAAGGAATGCGGATGGAGAAGAGTATATGTCATGGAAAGGGTGGAGAGATCAGCGACATGGCCAACCTCTGGATCGACAATGGATGAAAACGTGTATGTGTGTGTGTTGTTCAGTTGACGAGCGGTGGGAAAGTGGTTCGCTTGCCCGCACACTCCCTTTCCCTCCTTCACTCACCGCCCACCCGTCAGAAAAAAGAAAAAAAAATATAATATTTATGATGAGAGCTCTCTCTTCTCAACTCAACTCATTCTAACTGTCATCTCACCCCTCCTCTCCGATTTTTTTTTCGCTCTCTCTTCCATAACAATGGACGCCGCAACAACCCGTACAACAAACCACACTAGACGAGAATGCAGATCCTTCAGCCAACCCCCCAGGCCGTCTATAGTGGAGTTCTCAACGCCTTCTCAAAGATCTCGACCACAGAGGGAGCAAAGACCCTCTGGAGAGGTGTCAACTCGGTCATCTTGGGCGCTGGTCCTGCCCATGCTCTTTACTTTGGAACCTATGAATATGCCAAGCATGCCTTTGGTGGAAACGAATCTGGACATCACCCCTTCGCCGCTGGTAAGGATGTCCTCTCCCTTCTCCCCTTCACTCCACGAAAGATCACAACTCAGAAAAGAGGATCAGGAGCAGAAAGAAAACAATGTGGTCAGGATGGTGGCACAATCATGCATGAGTGAACGCCCCCTCCCCTCTATCTCTCTCTCACACATAACAACTAACAAAACTGTTTCTCATTAATACTACATTAGCTGGCGCTGGTGCCTGTGCCACCATTGCCAGTGATGCCTTGATGAACCCTTTCGACGTGATCAAGCAAAGAATGCAGGTCCACGGATCGATCTACACCAGCGTCATGGATTGCTTCGTCAAAGTCAACAAGGCCGAGGGCTTCCGCGCCTTCTACATCTCCTACCCAACCACCCTCACCATGACCATCCCCTTCCAATCGATCCAATTCGCAACCTATGAGTACCTGCGCAAGGTCCTCAACCCCTCAGGAGCATACGATCCCATGACCCACATCACTGCTGGAGGTATCGCCGGTGCCATTGCTGCTGCCGCAACAACTCCCTTGGATGTGGCTAAAACTCTACTCCAGACCCGTGGAGAGGCTACGGATGTGAGGATAAGAAACTGTAACGGATTGGTCGATGCCTTCAAGTTGATCTACCAGCGTCAGGGACTTGCTGGATTCGGAAAGGGACTCCAGCCTCGTGTTCTGAGTCATATGCCTTCCACTGCTATCTGCTGGGGTGTTTATGAGTACGGAAAGTGGTTTTTGAGCCGTGATAATTCTGACCAGCAGCCCATTAACTTGCCATAAACTCTTCACTTTCTATATGTGTGTCTCTTCCTCCCCCTTCTCCACTCTCATTCTTTTTCTTTTTTGCCTTTTTTTTCATCACCCAACTTGCACCTTTTTCATAATCCATAAAACCATTGTAACATAATAAAAATACAACTTCAGTGTGAATATTTGCTGTTTTTTCTTTGAAGAACTAATGGTATGATAGTGTGATATAAAAAGGTCCAACGAGAGAGAGGCGAGACAGAAGGAGAAGAAAAAGTCGATCGAGTGTGTCTTCGACCCTATTCAAAGGTGAGGAGATATGTGCTATGCGAAGAAAGTGTATTGACATTATTGAGTGTTATTGTTGATAATGGAAAGTGTTTAGTTGGCGAGCTTAAGGGCCCCAGATGCGGTGAGGGCGTGGTAAAGATCCTCGAGGAGATCGTCGACATCCTCGATTCCCACGCAAAGACGGATCAAGTCCTCGGGCATGGCGCGTGCTGCGCGCACCTCGGCAGGGATACTGGCATGGGACATGCGACATGGCATACTATATTTTTTTTTTCATTGATGATAATGAAAGGTGTGACAGTTGAGTACATCTATCATTTCGATTCTGAACTCTTTGTGACTTGACAATTTCAACGGGTCGTTTTTTTTTCTTGTTCGTAGCAGACATACCTGATCAAAGAGTTGACACAGCCAAAACTGACACTGATACCCCATAGACGGGTGAGCTCAACTAGCTTCTCGCTCAACTCGACATTGCCAGTCTCAAAACTGAGCACAGCTCCAGGTCCATTCGACATCTTGGCATGCAGCTCGTACTGAGGGTGCGTCTTCAGTCCAGGGTAGTGCACCTTGAACTTGTGCGACTGCAAGAAATCTGCAATCTGGATCGCATTGGCCTGCTGACGATCCATGCGCACTGCCAACGTCTTGACTCCTCTCATCAACAGCCAACAGTCGAATGGGCTCAGACCAACTCCCGTTGCGTTGATCGTAAAGTAGATTTTCTAATTAAAGGAGGAGGAAGTGAGCTGGGTAAGAATGGTTGCAAGGTAGATTCAAAGCGAAGCAATGGCAGCATGAAAGCAGCAGCATTAATAGTTACCTCTGCGATAGAATCTTCCTTGACAGCGACTACTCCGGCCATGAGATCGTGGTGTCCGCTGAGATACTTTGTGCCAGAGTGATAGACGATATCAGCGCCTAATTCGAGGGGCCTCTGAAGATAAGGAGACATCATAGTGTTGTCGACGACGACAAGGGCGTTCGGGCATCTTTCGTGTACGATTTCAGAGATTCGTGGAATGTCGGCGATCCTCATCAAGGGGTTTGTGGGAGTCTCCAGGAGGACGAGACGAGTCTTTTCAGAGAGATAGGGGATGATAGTTTCAGAGTCGGTGGTGTCGATGTGGTGCGTCTTGACGTTGTTGTGCGTCGCCAAGAAGCTGAGCAATCTGTTGGTGCCTGTTTTGTTTGGTAGGGATCAATTAACAAGAGGTGAGTTAGTCTTTGGTTGTGGGAAGCGCATGCATTGATGCAGGCAAATAAACCTTAGTGAGAAAAAATAAAGAAAAAAGGGCGCTAGCAAATGATAATCCTGCGATCTGTCACCGGCGCTTGATCACATCATTTTGGGTATCGGTTAGTTGTTGGGAGATTTATCCTCTCTTCTCTTATTCTACCCATGTGCTATTATCTCGCAGTCAGTCGGCTGGAACACACACACAGACCGGGGTTTATGAACCATTTAATTGAGAGCTCCGATCCAAAAAAAAAAAAAAAAAAGTGTTTGCTGTCGCTTGTCGAGCCAGGTTGACAGCGGTTGGTGTAGTCGAGGGTGGTGGGTTGAATTGAGGGCACGACAGTTGGAGAAGTACGGGGCTGGGAAGAATTGTGCATAAAGGGGAAGAAAGTGTAGAAGGGTTCTTACCTCCATAGAGATCGTTGCCTGCAATGACCTCCTCTCCAGCCTTGACAAGGCGTGTAATCACATCCAAGGCAGTCATCCCGCTGTTGACGACAAAAGACCTCTTGGCGGACATGATCTTGGCAAGATGGTTCTCTATACGTTTGCAAAGAGCGAGATATGAAAATATATATTTTTATGTGTGGGGTAAAAGTTAGTCACCTCTTCAATGACTCCGCTTTGTGTCGTATCCGTATCCGCATCGGACGTTCGTTGAGCCTTCCTTGTGTCTGTCTATCTGCCTGTCTGTGAATGAATGAATGAATGAAACCCCATGGAACCAACTAAGAGTGTAGGGAAGAGGTCATTTACCGACGTGGGAGCGAGTAGGGTTCCCTGAGCGGGAGTAGTCGTATTCGCCCATCTGGGTTGAGGAGGACTGTTTGAAGGTTGCGGTTTGGTAGATTGGCATAGAGGCGGCGTTGTAGTTGTCCTTGGGACCCTTGCCGTCCGAGTTGTCGACATAGACGAGTTCGGTGGCGGGTCTGTATTTGATGCGTGCAATGGTATCGGTCATTGTGATATGTGTGTGTAAAGGAAGGAAGGAGGGAAGTGTCGTTAAAAGAGGAAAGAAGCAAACAAAGTAGTTACGAAAAGAGGGGAACAATTGTGAGTAAAGAGGGTGGGAAGAAGAGAAGTGTGTGAAGAGAAAGAAAGGAGAGAGTGAGAAAATAAAGGACGCTTGAAGGGTAAAAGGAGACAAGGCCATCCATAGGTGTGTCCGCTATGACTCGCCTGTTGAACAAAAGTCACCGGCCATTGCGCCATAGAAATTAACGTACGTAGATATGCCTGCAACCCCACAAATGATGTACGTGAGACTGCTTTTGAGAATTCTTTCCTTCAGGAACTGTTGAGAAACAGAGATCAACCTTGTTTTCTTGACGACATTCGACATTCCTCGCCACCACACAACACTCACACATTCTCGCAATGACCCATGTACCAAGTGCTACCTCAGAAAAGACCCTTGAAGAATTGAGAAGGGTCGTCGTGAACTTGCCAACAATGCCCAAGAACATTGTCGACGATACCAGGCACGAAAAGGTCCTCTCCTACGTGTCTGCCTTTATAGCCCAGGCAGACCCTGCTTTGATGCATACCATGCTGCGCGAATGGGCCATCCTCGATACCCTCCAAGTAAGCCTGGCTGCCGTGTCATGCTAGTGCGCATGTTGTATTGCTATGAGGTGACTGGACTAACGACCAATTTTCTCCGCACATTTTGAGAATAGGCGTGTTTGACTCAGGGACAGGATCATCGAGTGAGCTGTGTCGCCATGCGTCTTCTCGGCTTTCTTTTACAATACGACACAGAACCAGAGAAAGCCAGCATATGGACGTTGCTGCAAACTCAACACCCAACTATATTGACGTTCATGATCGAAAATACCGCCGGAGAAGAAGCCCTTACGCGGTATTCATGTTGGTTCGCATTAGAGCGTGCAGTGAGATATGACGGTGCAGCTCAATGGTACGTCTAAGAGGGTAAAGATGGCATGCTACAGGACTCGTCAAGAATTTCCTGCAAGGGACTAATGTTGAGCTTCCTTCGTTCTGTCTTTAGGTTGTTGGCATCAGGAAAGGTTGCAAGTATGGTATCAGGAGCACTCAAGGACGACAGCAGCTATGTAGGGCTTACAATTGTTTCGCAACACTCGACTTTTCAAAATACGCGTCATTTTGGCTGAGTCTGACCAGCTATTCACTCTCCATAAATAGGTGCTTGAAGCTGCCTGCCAGTTCCTGGTTGCCATTATAGAGAACAGAAGTATTGATCCTCTTCATCACACAGCACACGACACACTCATGGATACACTTCTGGAATCGATCTCGCTTTACAAGTTAATCCACTCAATGATGACAGATCAAGACTCGGAACGGAATCGGGTCGCAGGTCTCGAGTTTCTATGGATGGTTTGCAGTGCAAAGTCGGATCGCGGAACAGCTTTCATGCAACACAGCCAACTGGTAAAGAGACCTTTGATTGAAAGTATGCATCAATTACAACACGAGAATAATACTCTAGGATATTAACCGGAACCCTCTCATTTCATAGTTCTTCACATACATGGATCTCCTCATGGACGACTCACGGCTTGTACGGAGTAGAACTCTGGATGTCCTCTCCTTGGTTCTGGAATCGACGGCGAATCCTTTAAGTGTACTTGGAAAGGATATTACTCCTTCAGATGCCATGGATGCAGATACGACTGACGATCAAAGTCAGGTGGATTGTAAGTTTAAGCAAAGTACGCCTGAGTGTCCTTGGGGTCTTGAAGAAAGAAATGACTAACTTTACTTCTTGGTGCCGTTTTCAACAATAGGCTTCAACCATCTACTTGACAGCAATGTGCTTTCCTTGATCGCCTTGACCGACTCTTTGAAGGCATTCCATGTGGCGACTACCATTCTCGATACGATGGTCAAACCCCTGTATCAGTCGAGCGAAATGCACGGAGCTGGAACTCAGTTCAAGAACACCATTCTCTCGACTATCCTCTGGATTATCCAGGCGCTCCAGGAGAGCAGCGCGGGTGATCATGACCCCAACGTCTTCCGGCATACCGAGAAGATTGTAGTGCAAGGAGACGGTAAGCTAGCGAAACAGCTGAACCAAGCAGAATTCCAGGAGTTGGTCAAAACACAAAGTCGCGCAAAACCAAAACGCGGGGCTGCATCTCGAGGAGGCACGCTACCAAAGACGATCGTACTCTCTGCTTTGAAAGCGCTCCAAACTCTGTCGATGTTATTCCCACAAGAAGTTGAAAAGAGTACAGCTATTGGCGTTGTGCTCTCCATCTTATCTGATACCAAGCTGTGCTCGGATCAGCGAGTGTTCAAGGCATGTCTGACAACTCTTCCTGCAGTCCTGAAGACCAAAGTTCACAATGGTCTCTTGTTGGACGAGCAGCTCTTTGCTGGCACTATGAAGACGATCCTGGGGCTCATCAAACGACCTGCAAGTGGCAGTACCTCGCTTCGTCTGATCCTCACTGCCATCCAAGAGTTTTTCACGGATAAGATTCTTGGTGGCATTCTAGCCCGCGAGGTATGTTGCATTCTATTACTATATATAGTCCTCAAGATAGCACCTTTGTGAAGCTCATCTAACCTGAAATATCTTTCCTTTGTGACATGTAGAAAGTTGGTCAGGACCTTGCGAACGCTCTTGGGATGAAGCTTTACGACATGGAGTGGGATGTTCGGGACAATGTGGTCGAATTCATCGGCAATCTCTTTGTCGCGGTAAGTCAGCTTGCGGCTTTGACGCGTAAATCTCGCCCTGACAGATGTTTTACTCTTATCATAAATTTTCTTATACAAGTTTCCTTCCATCTTTATCGTAGGGTGGTCCTGATCACGGAGTCGAATGGGCGCTTAGAAATGATCAATTGGAGGTCATTTTCCAAAAGCTTTCAGATGAAGAGGCCTATGTCAGAGCTGCCAGCATCCACGCCTTCGAGATCATTATGCGTGATCACCGTGGCTGGAACGGTATGCACGAAAAGAACCTGGAAGAACGTCTGAGTGCTCAGTTGCCATCGCTGATCCGCGATAGCGAAGCGTTTGTTCGACGTGCCGTTCTTGAGGCTATGATTTGCTTGGTGAGCGAGCGCGAGTCTGGGGTTATTCTCATGGTTAACGGAACCGATCTCTTTGTTGAGTAAGTCAAGCAATGGTGTATGACGCTAATTGCATTGCCAGTGTCGATGAGTGTTCGACTAATGCACCCATTTTTTTCTCCGTATCCTTGATAGCGCAAAGTTCATGTCGCGGTTGACACTGGATGATTCCGACTGGGAGGTCAGAATTCGGGCATGCGAGTTTATTGCTGCAGTCTGGGATCACTGTTTGGCCCTGGACGAGAAGGCGGACTACCGTGTTCGCGCTGCCAAGCGCCTCAAAGACTCAGTCCGCGACCACCAAGAGGATACCGCGCCTCCTCGACCTTCAACCTGGTGGTTCTACGATATCAAGGGTGACGAGATTCTAGTCGAAGCCTCTCGGGACTCTTCGCGGTTGGTGCGTTTGGCCAGTGTCGAGACTTTGAAGATGATTAAGGCGTCATTGGATCAGCGGCAAGATTCGTTCACTCACAGCGTTGCCTCGAATGGTGCTGGTGCTGCATATGATGAAGCCGAAGATAGGCAGCGGAAGCGACCTATTGGTGATGGCGCTGACCGTGAAGAATCACTATCGACCCCACCAGACTCCAACACAACCGGTCAACATCCTCATGCTCAATTTTACGCTGTTATTTGCGGCTTGGACTTTGAGCGATTGGACGCGACAACGTCGGTTGAACAACTCTACGAAGAGGTGTTGAATGTCGAGCGCCCCGAGGATGTTGTCATGACTGAAAGCGAGAAAGCGAACGATGGCAACAACATCTTGGACTGCTACTAAGCTTAGACTATGAATATAACTTATGGCTCCCCGCTCGCGACTAAAGGATTGATCTCGATCTATGTTTTCAGTCTCTCATTGAAGAACGCTCTGTCGATGTATGTATGTCTTGCGCACTGTTGTCGTACCAACGCACAGTCAGTCAACAGACCTTTTTTCACTCCCTTCGTTGGTCGTTTGTGTAAGAAGGTTTGAAAATCGGGGAATGGTTCTTTCATCCTTGACTTTGTTGTATTTATTATCGTTGTTCTCGCGCAGGAAACATGCGCTATTGTCGTCATTTTATCCCAAGGATTACTGCAAGGGCTGAAACCAGGTTCAAGCAAGACATACGTGTGGGTGGTGGTGGTAGTAGAAGTGATGGGGGTGCATACAGTATGTTGGCCATGTGTCCTTCTTTTTACTGTCCGAGTCGCAGAGCAAAGAAGGGGAAAAAAAACGAAAAAATAGGGGCACAGGTCAGACGGATGCAGCAGTGACATGACATTTTTTATGGACCTGACTTAAGAAAGGGCGGGGCACTGACTGACGGGTGTGTGTCAACAAAGACGAGGAGAAAAAAATGGCACGCTGCAGTGTCTGTCTCCTGAGAGAGGAAACATGCCGTCGACCTCGCAGAGTTCTCTCTCTGTCTTTTTTCTTTCTCTTTGCCTTCTCTTTTGTCATTCTCCATTCTCATTCATTTTCTTGCTTCCTTCACCATTTATTTCAATACTTTTCTTTCCGTCCCTTTTAAACGACTCGTTCCCCTGTGCCTGAACCGCGAAACCCCCACAAACTTTAAACCAATCACCACGCAACCAGACCGGGATATTTTTTTTATCAAAAACTCACACACTTCACTCCCAGCCACCCGCGACAAGAAAACTACGCCCACTTAGAAAGAAGAACAGCGAACCGCCTCAAAGTAACCCAAGGAAACACCCAACGCCGTCAAGACTTCTATCATCAAACTAAGACTACGCCACGCCTTCAATCAACAACAAGAGACACAAACCTAGTATAGTATGGGAAAGCAGGATATCATCCAGGTCCTGACGCCAGATCACTCGGTCGAGGTATCCTTCCTGGACGAGGATGCGACCATTGGCGACCTTCTGGCATCGCTGGCCGAGGACAACCCGACCTATGGCAATGGCTTTTGGGCTATTGTAGAAGTGGCCATGCCAAGAACAAGTAAGGAGAGAGAAAAGAGGAAGATGAAGGAGAAGGGGAGTTATTGGCTGTCTTGTCGACTGTGTGCTGTTGGTCATGGGTGACAATGAGGATATCAAACTTCCTCGAGGCTGACAACGATATGCTTTTTTTTTACCTTCTGCACTAGCTACGCTTACATATCATGAACTCTTTGCACTCGACCAAGGTAAAAAGCAATACCAGAAAAAACAACTCAGGAGAAGGCGAAGAATAGGGAAATGGAGGCTGCTAACCGGAGGAATCGTATCCTCAAGGAATCGAAAGGGGGGCACTAAAATAGACAACATGACAACCCACCATGCTGACCCCTTGTGTTACCCTCACCCATCCCCATATCCATCTCTCTCCTTTTGATATATTTTTCTCAGGTGCACTCGCTGCGGAGACCAGGATAAAGGAGGTTCAGGAACGATATCAAGAGCACCTACAGAACCCGGACGCGACCATCTTCAAACTCATCAACCTCCAATACACCCTACCTGTGGTCTTTCGGCACGTCCCCACAGTGCCGGAGGCGCATTACCGCCAGATCCATGTGACCCCGACCATGGAGGTCCGACAGGTTTTGGACATTGTCACTCGGGAGATGGGATTGAAGGCTTTGGAGAATCCTGCGACCAACGGTAGTAACGCCCGTGCACCAGCTGCTTCTGAATACATTTTTTCACAACTCAAAGTGAACGAAGAGGGAATCGAAGGTACGTTTCTTTGGTGGTTGTCTCGTCAACTATCTCACTCTCTGTGTCTGCAGTCTGGTTGACTGAAGTGCAATACTAAGCGATATGCTGTACGTGCTTTGTGTTCCACGTCATTAGAGGAGAGGCAGCTTTTGGATGAGGAAAGTCCTTTGGATCTGCTTTTGGTAAACCGGGAATTGCTTATGAACCAGCAGATCAAGGATTACCACTTTATCTTCACGGTTCCTGACTCTTGGATCTCCAAGGTCGAATCGGTCACATCTCGTATCACAAAGGGCTGGACCGCGACTCGACCCCTTTCAATGGCAGTGTACGGTCTCTTTGGAGGTGCCACATCCCCACAGCAGACAACAGCTCCACGAGAGATCTCGGCTCCGATCCCCATTGCACCGACGTCGATCCATCACCCATCGTACGGTGGCGAGACGGATCACTCGACTGACAGTAGTGCCAAGAGTGCCCAAAAGCGGCGGCAGAGTATGATTGTGGGCTCTCGCTTGAGTTCGTTCTTTGACCCTGCGGCCATTGGTGGATGGTTGCAGCCTGAGACCAAGAAGCGGCACTCCATCGTCTTTGGGCAGAGTGTCCCCAACTTGATTTCGAAACCCATGGGAATGGACACTGGTGTTGATGGATTTGATGTGAACGACATGACCGATGAGGAACTGGGCGAGGCATTCAATGCGCTCTTGGTGAGTCTCTCTCGTTTGATACATGAGCGCATTCAAGTCTGACACCAGCACAGCTAACAATACAAAACACTCTCATACCATGTAATAGAACGACCTGAATATTAAGGAGGCTGTTCGCGAGACCATGATGAACTTTACCCGTGAGAAGAAGGCGGCACTTATTATTCAGAATCAGCAAGTGCAACAGCAAAAGGAGCGCGTCTCATCCCCAGATCCATATGCAGTCCAGACAGGCGGCTTGCCAGTAGGAGGAGGCGCCAACCCTCGAATGAACAACATGAGCAGGTTTATAGGATCCATCTCCTCTCGAGTCTCCTTTATCGAGCCGGACAGTGCATCGATAAACAACAACACCAACGGCAGCAACAACAAGTTGCATTCGCGCTACTCGTCATGGTCGAGTCTTGCCGGATCTTATGACGGAACTGCGGTGGAGAGTAACAGGCCTACTTCACCCAAGCTCGGAGGATCTGATCGGCCCATGTCACCCACAATGGCGACTGCTGGCTCTCTTTGGTCCAGCTGGTTCGGAGCTACACCCATGCCTGACTCGGACTCGATTGACGAGCCTACGGATGATTCTCCTCAGTTCTACATTGACCAACTTCTCAGCAAGTACGTGTTCACGCTATTGCGACCTAAATGTAGGACGACATATATGCCCCATATGCCCACCCACGTGTACTAACATTCAAAACTGTTTACTTGATTGCCATAATCTAGAGCTACGAACCAAAAGACTTTGGCGAAGCATCTGCTGAGTCTCCGAATTGCATTGGCAACAGCAAAACTGTCCTGGATCCGCCAGTTCTTGGATGGACGAGGATTCAGAGCTCTGGAGAATGTGCTGGACAAGACGGCGATCAAAAAGCGCGGTGGCAAGGCGAACGATTTGGACGAGACGATGCAATCTGAGTGCGTCCAGTGCCTTCGCGTCCTGATGAACACCGAGGTGAGTTCACTACTTTTTTAATTTTTAAGGCGAGGTTTTCAATTCACTGAAGGTTATTGACACCAGTGTCATTTTTATATTGTTCGCTTGCTTGTAGCCTGGATTCAATCAAGTTCTTCGATCGCCCTCTCTGGTGGCACACATTTCTTACTGCCTCTACACAACCAACAGTAAGCTCCGGACAAAGGTGGCTGAAGTCCTGGCCGCGCTCTGTGTCATGTCGCCAGACTCGCACCGCCTCGTCCTGATGGCGCTCTCCGACTTCCGCGTCGCCCACGAAGAGCGGTTCAGATTCGAGTACCTTGTTCAGTCATTGGCGACCGTGATCACAGGTGACATTGACGGAATTGGTGGCGGTGGCGCAAACGAGCATCAGGAGATCTTTGAGTGGGAGTACAAGACCGCGTGTCTTAGTCTTATGAACGCCTTAGCCAACTCGCCCTCTTCCTTGGATGACCGTATCTCGTTGAGAAACGAACTCAGACGACGTGGACTCGAGGATGTCTTCCAAACCTTGAAGATGCAGTCCCCGCCCGAGTCGCTCTTGATTCAGATTAATGTCTATGAGGATGAACGGCATGAGGATTGGGTTGATCTTCAGGAACGTGCTTATGAGGCGGCACAGTTCAAAGCTGGACAGGATAGGTAACTTCGATTCTTCTTGACACAGATGGGTGCTCTTTACTAGATGCGCGTGTGGCTACTTATCTCCGTCGTTTTTATCAAATTCCCAACTAGTCAAAACTCGGAGCTTGTCAACACTATCACCAGCCTCGGACCTACAGATGATGAGCTCTACCTCCGCATCATTCAGACCTTGCAACAGTACGCCGATGGCGCCGTTTCGTCACTCAGCCAAGAGGAAACGGACGAAGAGGACCAGGAATCACCAGACACCATCTCACGCCAGAGTCTGTAAGTTTCCACACCAAGTGTTCAGAGAGGTTAAAGAATCTGGATGCCTTTATAGAGCCCGTATCTTACCCCTTGCATCTCCCGTTTGCACCGCATTATCATAGGCAATTCAAGGAAGATCTTTGGACGATTGTAGCCAAGTTTGGCGAGCGAGTCTTCCAGATGCGAGACCTCGAGAAGGACTGGGCAGGTTGTCAGGACGATTTTTTGGAAGGAATCCAACACATTGTTGGCAAACGAGGCATCATCCTCTCCTTCTCGGACCCCAACCTCAACTCGTCATCTTCTGCATCCATGTCTTCGGCTTCTTTGGCGTCGAGTCGACGACACAGTTTCATTGACTATGAGATGGATATTATGAGACGGGATATGGAGGATATGCGAGAGGAGTCGGATAACCTGCGTAAGGATCTTGCGGCCGCGAAACAGGAGACTGAGGATGTTAAAGCTCAGTTGAGACAGCAGATCAGGTCGCCTCCCTTGAGTTCGAGAGAAATGAGGGATGGATCTGAGAGTGAGCCTCTTACATCCTATGGCAGGCGCGAGGTAAACAAATCAACAAGTTGCTCTTTTCAAGTTTGATTTTTTATTTGATTTCGTTACTGGTCCGATCTTGGCCAGTCTTAAAGGAAAAAGAGTCCTCAACCATTTATTTATATTTCATTTCTTGGATGCTAATCTTGATTCACGCCATAGAATCATGCAGGAGTGGTTCAGAGACTGGTTCAGAAGGAGAAAGAGGCCGCACAGCTTCGAGAGACCATTGAGCGAATGGAGAAGAAGTACAAGGACAGGGCCGAATTCGTCGCTGTGAGTTTATTTTTTCACTTATGCTGGTCGGATCGGACCTGTTCTATGGCACGCCAAGCGTTCCAAAGAGCCAGTTTCTTATTCAAAAAGGTCGGGAGAGCTAACTTTTCCTTCGTGCTGCACTATCTCAATAGGACGATGAACCACGCAAGTCTGAGCGGTCCAAGGAGATTGACAGCACTCGCTGGAATGCCATGATGACCGAGGTTCAGGTTCAAAAGACCAAAGTAAGTCTCCTTTCATACCCGCTTGTCATGCATCAACATGGAACAACTCTAAAAAAAAACATGAACCCAAGGATTACATTCTGACGCGTACCTTTCTTTTTCTTTCTGCCAAACAGACTGCAGTGGCAGCCAGTCTGGCTGACGACCGGCAAAAGGAAATCGCGTACTTGAAGCGTGCATTGCAGATAGTTTGCACTCGCTACGAAACCGCGATGGGCGAACGACCACCAGTCGTAACCGAGGAGGACCACACCAACCAACCCAACCAGACCGAGGGATCATTGCAGCTCTCAAAGACTTTCGAGGCCCTCGCTCGTAAGGATGAAGAGATTTTTGAACTCAGGGATGAAGTTGAGAAGTTGAGGAAGGAAACTGTGGTTGGTTTGACCCCCACGGAGGAGGTGCTCAATCTCCGAGGTAGCATCAAGGATGTGATGCTAAGGGTAAGTCCGTGTTTAAGTTCACACTGGCTGGGCTTCATATGTAGACCAAGGTGATAACTAACCGTGCTCGAACAAATCGTTAGGTCCAAGAGTTGCAGACGATTGTGAGTGACCGCGAAAAGACGATCAAGAGTCTCAAGGAAACACTGTTCACACTGGAGGCTGCCAAGCACTCGGATGATCCGAATGGCGTCTCTCAAGGTTACCTTCAAGGACAAGACGTCAACAACGCTCCAGGTCCAAGCAGAGTCGAACGATCGAACTCTCGCAGTTCGTTGAAGTTACAGATTCGTGCACTGTCCGCCAAAGGATGGCAATCTGAAGAAGTCGATGAGGAGCAAGAAGAAGGAGCATACCAAAACGGAGCTCTCTCCCCTTTGGGCTCTGATTCTAATATTCAGACCTTGTCAGTCACAAGTCCCGGACGACCCTCTGGCGGCGTCTTCTCACCAGGAGTAACTTCGCCCAAGATTGGTCAGAGATTCCTTGGTACCGGCGGTGGTAGACGTCCTGCCCTGCCTCCTCCTCCACCCCCACCTGGTCCTAAGCACAAGCTGTATGCTGCTCAGGCTGTTAATGGTCAGATGCCTGCTCAGCCAAACGGCACAGTTCAGCCAGCAGGACCCCAGGTCGTACCTACTCAACACGTCTCTACTGAGGCGCCTCAGCCAATTCTTGCACCGGTCGAGCCAGAAGTGGAACAGATCACCGCAGCACCTTTGCCTGTGCCAGTACAGAGTCCCAAGCCAGAGTCCTTGACGGTCAACACTTCTGCGCCGCCTCCACCTCCACCACCACCTTTTGTGGCAGGCCCCAGTCCTAAGGTGACCCTTACAAACCAACCATCTCTTGCAGCGGCCATTCAATCAAGCGGCGGAATCCCTGTCCCACCACCTCCACCAGCAGTTATTTTCGCCGCACAGCCTACTCTGCCCACACCTGCGGCAGCGCCTGCAAGCCCTCCCATAGGTAGTGGACCTCCACCTCCACCTCCCCCACCTCCTTTCCTTGCTGGCCCAGCCCACGTGCCCACAACCCCTGCAGAACCTTTGTTCTCAAGTCTCCAGCGGTCAGTGTCAATGCCTGCACCCAAGCCAAAGGGAATAGCTAGCTCTCCTCCTACCACAGGAGGACCACCACCCCCACCTCCACCACCCATGCCCAATGCACCCTTTGGCAAGAGTGCCCTCAAACCACCGTCACATCCCATCCCACCACCTCCACCGCCAGGTCCTCAGCCTCAAGGAGCAGCTGCCTTGGAAGGAGCTATTCCAACGCTACCTGTCTTTTTGGCTGGCAATAATCGTATTGTCAATCCTCTCGCCATGGCCATCCCTCAAGTTGTCAAGCCCACACGTCCCATGAAGGTATGAATCATCAATCGGGGCATGAATTTTTATGCGCTGGTTCAGTAGTGCATGATTGCAATGAATTTTGTTTTCTAATGGGGGGCTTTAACCATGTTATGAATATAGCAATTGTTCTGGAACAAGTTGCCAACGGGAGTCATTACGAACACGGTGTGGAAGGATATCTGTGACCCGTCGTCTGATCTGGGAACCGTTGAATTGGACTTTGCAGAGATTGACGAGCTCTTTTGCAAGAACCAGACTGTCTCTGCCAGTAAGTCAACATTTCGCTGAGTGGGCACGGGTTTTATTCTTTTCAGGGATCAGACTTTCCTGACATTGTGTGTTTTTTTTATGCAAATCTAGCTGCAAGTTCATCGCCGGAAAAGAAGAAGCCAGTCAGTTTGTTCAATGTCAACCGCGCCAACAATATCGGTGAGTTTCTTCTCTTTTTTGTTTTGTTTTTGGCGGGCATTAGAAAGAAGTGTCAAGCAGTATCACTTTTTTTCACCCCGAAAACTCACATGAGATACCTCTTTGTTCTCCATCCAACTAGCTATCATGCTTTCAAGGATCAAGATGACATACCCTGAGATCCGAGCTGCATTAATGGAGATCTTGGACGACAAGCTGAGTATCGAGAACCTAAAAGCCATCAAGCAATACGTTCCCACCGGCGACGAGGTAAAACGCCCTTCTGTATAGTCTTCGTCTTTGTTTCCGAATGTGATGGAGAACGAGCACGCTTACTAACATAGGCTAAATGAATGACATAGATTGAGCTGATCAAGGAGTTTGATGGGAACTTTGAAAGTCTCGGACACGCCGAGAAGTTCTACCGCGAGGTATGTCTTGATTGCGATTAACACCTTTTTTTTTTCTCCAGGCGACAACCGATCCGTCCAGCTGTAACAGGGTCACTGAAACTTCCAATCTCTCTTTTTGTTCTTGTGAATGAAAAATAGATTCACGATATCCCGCGCTTGTCGGAGCGCGTTTTGTCGATGATCTTTAGACGCAGGCTCGAGATTGATGTTGGCGAGCTGAAACCTGTAAGTTTGATCAATTTGTTGATAGTTAAAAACACGTAGGTGGACACTGAACGCTAGGCTAACTCTAATTTGTCGCTGTTAATCCAAAATACTAGGAAATGGATGTGCTCCGGTTGACTATTGAAGAGCTCCACAATTCTCGACGACTCAAGAGTCTTTTGAAGGTATGAATAAACTTTTGCTATCTGGTGCATGTTCAACAACTGCCGAATTGAGCATGCGAACAAAGAATACGTAGCTAACCATTATTATTTTCTATTCGGCTCCCTCGTTATAGACTGTCTTGTTGATCGGTAACCATTTGAACGCGACCAGTTTCCGCGGCAACGCCTATGGTTTCCAACTGGACGCTCTTCTCAAGGTTCGTTCCATTTACTGTCGTCATTATCGGAAAAAGATTTCAAAATGGGCAACCAAACCCAGATGTCTAAACTTCCTTTCATCTTTCCTTCACATATACTACCCTTCAAAAATTAGATCCGCGATACAAAGGGCTCCGACAACATCAAACCAGGCGCAAGCACACTACTCCACTACCTCGCGAAATCAATCCACAACAAGGACCCCAATCTGCTCAAATTCATTGATGAAGTGCCACACCTGGAAGCCGCAGCCCGAATCTCTGTCCCGACACTGATGAATTCTTGCAACTCCCTTGTTGCCGGCATGAACCAGATTAAGGAAGAGATCCGGGTCCTGAAGCGGATCCGCATTTCTCCACCGAATGACTATTTCATCGAAGTCATGGAGGTAATCTATTTTTTTTTTTTGGGAGGGAGCATGATACTTGTTCTAGCTAAATGGTTAAATGGGACGATGTTTTTTGCATCTGGCTGACCCATTGGCATTTCTCACTCTCTTTGTTATCTTTTGCATGTGCATCCCCCCCCCCTCCTCCAACAGAAATTCGCAGAAGCAAATGAGGAAGGGATCCAAAAGATCGTAGAGCTCGGCCAAGGGCTCGAACAAGACCTCAAGAAACTCCTCACCTTCTACGGCGAAGACCCCGCCAACACAAAGCCCGAAGACTTTTTCGGTATGCTCGTCTCCTTCTCGGCCATGCTCCAGAAATCCCAACAGGAGAACGAAGCCATGGCCAAGAGACTCCTCGCCAAGGCTAACCAGGCTAACAAGACGACGAACAGGGCCGCGGGAAGTGCAGGGAACACGGCCTTGTCGGTGGCTGCGATTAGGGATGGACATTTGGATGATGCGATTCGTGGGTTGAGATCCGGTCTGAGGAGGAATAGGAAGGATCGGCCCATGTCCCATTTGTATTCCGAGTTGAGTATAGAGGCTTTGCAAGGGGTTAATTTAAATGTCCCTCGTGCTGGTGTCCTTACTCATTCGCGCCAGGCCAGTCGTCAGTAGATCTTTGGGCTGAGCTACCATCATTAATAAAATTATAATTGTGTTTAGAGTCAAACAGCTTGGTGAAATGGTTTAATTGCCACTGTTTTTATGAGTTTTTTTTTTTTTTTTTTTTTCTTGCTGGAAGAGTATTATTACAAACGCGAATAGAAAGAAGAAACGAAAGAGGTGTTATGGTACAACGAAAAGCATAGAAAGGAGAAAAAAAAAAGGATGAGGTGTAACCAGCGACGAGAATCACAATGTCGCGAGAGCAATTGTTCTATGAATGGAAAAAAAAAGATTAATTGTTGGTAGGTGGTTTGGGTTTGCCAGAGTTGAAGGATCCGGAATTGGGTGCCATGGAAGGTCGTCGAGGGATGGAAGACGTGGACGAGGACGAGCTCCAGGAAGACGCTGGCGATGTAGACTTGCGACCAGACCGGGACCCACCGCTCACCGCAGATCCAAACGCAATAGGTCTAGACGGTGTGGGTCGTCCGCTTGCTGTCGTCGTCATTGTGGTCGATGAAGTCGACGTTGCCGTGGCTGTCGAAGTAGTTGTAGTCGTGGTCGCACTCGATTTGGTGACCGAAGGAGTCGAGCTTCGTCCTTCTTTGGTCGGGCTAGGCGAACCAGGCTTTTCTTTGACGGCAGTCAAGGGTACTGGCACACGCGTCGTCATTTTCTCTCGGAGAGGCGTAGGAGCGGTAGCCGTCGGGGTCTTGGTGTGCGCTTTGGTGACGACATTAGAAAGATCGGCCGAGCTGCTGGCAGAGAGAAGGTACTTCAAACCCAGGATGTTCTGAACGTCGGATGGGTCAGTGACAGAAGATCCTGGATATGAGCCTGCACTAGTTCCTGAGGCCGACATGATTCCCGACGACGAGATTGATCGAGTGGACGACGACTCGCCAGCCGTTGATGAGGGCGGCATTTTAGGCGATGGGAGGGGCGAAGGTATACGGTTCTTGGGATGTGGTAGAGACCTCTGGTTGGGAAGTGTCATCATGCTCAAGGTTCGCCCAATGTCGCGAAAGTTTGTAGGAGTGTGTTGGATAGGGCTGTGTACACTAGTGATGCCGATGCCGATGGTGCTGTGAACGTTCCGTGTTGCACGTCCTGTCAACACAGTCTGTAGGATATTGTTCTCCTCAAGTCGTTGGCGGAGATCAGCCGAGAGAGAAAGTCGCTGGGGAATGAAAGTGACATAAGTATCCTCCTCCTCGTCCAGAGATCTCCTGATGATTTCCTCGTCGGCTGTCTCTTCTGAGGCTGCATCCGTCGCGGCATCATCGACGACGCTAGATGCGGGTGACTCTTTAAGACCAGCCAACTCACTAGCCAGGGATCCACGAATGGGCTCGAAAATGGGATCCCGAGCGCCGGCAAGCTCTTGCTCCAAGGACCCTCCGCGACCAAATCCCCTCAATTCCTGGTCCAACGACATGCCATGGTTAAAGCCTCTAAGCTCATCCTCCAGCGAGCCTCCATGACCACTGCCTCTTAGCTCATCGCCCAAAGAGCCGGTGGGGTTGTTGAATCCTCTAAGCTCATCCTCCAGAGATCCTCCATGATGGAATCCTTGCAGCTCCTGGTCCAAGTTATGTGTAAATCCTCCTGCCAGCTCCTTGTCGAGAGTACCAAGACCAAGCTCCTGTTCAAGAGAGCTCATGCCACCAGGGTGGTGGCGATCCCATGATCCTGAATTGAACATTGGGTCGAGTTCATCCTTAAGCGTTGCTAAGCCGTAATGACTGATGCTAGTAGGACTGGCCGTTAGCTGGCGGCTGTTTCTTGGTCTATTATCGCTTCCGTCCTCAGGCTGCTCTCCTGTCTTGTTATCCCAGATGGCCGCATGTTGACCTCGACCTGACCAGCCACGGCCCTCCATGTCAGATTCAATGCGCATAGTGTGAATCGTTTCCTGAGCCTCCTCGAGAAGTTGGGCATACTCGCGGGTGTTTGTCATCATCTCCACGACCTTTCCTTCGCACTGCATCTGCCGAGTCTCCAGTTCCTCCAGCGTCAACCGCATCGTGTCCCTGTCAGAAAACACCTATTGGCACACAGAAGAAAGGACCGTTAGCGACAATCAGATCAGCCATTATCATCAACCCATTCAACCAAGATAGCGGTCATAAAAGCGATAGGCTGTGGATTTACCCTGCCAAGGTCGGATTGTATCATTTTCACCACCTGGGTGGTGCTGGACTGAGTTTGCTTCTGCTTCTGCAAGGCATTGTCGAGCTGGACCTGCAGATTCACATTGAGCTCCTTGGTCTGGACCAGCTCTTGCTCCACCTCTCCCAGTCGCCTGGCATACGAGTTGACCTTGTTCTTGGCGTCGAACATTTCCGTGCTAATTTGGTTCATATGTTCTGACAGCTGGTCCAGGTCCTTGCGGAAGGTCTTCAGCTCTTGCCGGCAGGTATCCAGTTCCCGCTGTAGGAATCGATTCTTCCCTCTCAGCTCTTTGATCTCGTGTTCTGAGTTCGCGAGCTGGTATGAGAGTTCCTGACTCTGGTTCGCCTTGGATTGTAGAGCTAAATTCTCATCGTGCAGCGATTGAAGCTATATGTAATGGTTATAGAAATATGTGGGAAAAAATTGAGACAATGGTCAGCATTGGGCATTCGACACCTATTGCATTTGCGTAGAGACAGGGTGTCTCATGAGGTTACACGAGTCACATACCTTGGCGGCAGATTCAATTTCACACCGCTGAAGTTGCTGGTGAAGGTCCAAACCGAGGCGGGCAGCCATGTCGAGGTTCAGAGAAAGTCCCTGGCGCTCCTGCTCCTTTTGGATCAACAGTCGCTTGAGTACTGCTGGGTCATGAATGTGGTCAACATGCGCCAAAAGGTCGTCATCGTACTCCTGGATCTGCTCGTGTTCCTTACCTATCAAAACATCAAATGAAGACGCATTGGAAGAGATGTGTGAATGATAACACGTTTGAAATGGTTAGAAGTGTCATCGCAGTTGAAAAAAAAGGCAGGGGGAGGGTGAGGAAACGAATATCCCCACTTATTGAAGTTGTCAAGAGTTAGGAGACAGGCGGTCACCCTCACGAATAAAGACGACCACAGTACCAGGGGCAGAGTACCGACTGGCGAGTCGGCAATATGCAAGAAAGCACTGAAAGGGGTTGCATTTTGTTTTGTTCTTTTTTCTTCCCGAGTCCCCTCGAAGGATTCGGATTCGTTCCGGTCCACGTCCTGGAGATCTGCAGGCCTGTTTGGACCAACGCCTGGCAGGTAAGGTGGTCCCTGAATCCCTTGTGAATCCTGAAAGTAAGCATCGTACTCCGTCTCTAACCATTTGTATCGTAAATGGTCAATGTGGCTCCCCCAATTGATCCTGGTTCGATGTCCTTACCCATTGCTCTTCCTGTGCCTGTGTTACTGTCCTGACTAGAAAAGATGTCATCCTGGGACTGGATATATGGTGGCGGGGTGTTATTCTAGCAAAAAGAGTAAAAGAGAAGAGTAAAAGAGCGAAAAGCGAAATTTCCGTTAGTCAGCTAGGGATGGAATCATCAAGTGCAGTACAAGCAGAGTGTTCCTAGTCCCTGCTTGACACCGCAGCTGCACACTTCAACCGACCGCGCCAGAGAGAAATAAGATATCTGGTGAATTTGAGTTGAGTTGGTGCTAGGCCATTTGGCAGTTAACAGCCACAGTTAAAGTATAGATAACAAGAGACGAGCAGCAACAACATCGACGAGAGAAAGAGGGAGAGAGAGAGAGGAGAGAGGGAGATAGAAGTATCCTACTACACACTGGCAGTAACAGGAATCATCGAACCGCATCAACGCATCTTCAAGCTACGCACGACACTTCCACGGTGCTCGCACTGACGCTCCAATTGTCACTGGCCACGACAGATAGACAGCCACACGGTCAGTCAGTAACTCAGAGCAGTTGATCACTATTCCCCACATTGTCGTCACCAAGTTCAATTTTTTTTTTTGGCTGACACACCCTATCTGACATGACCAGGCATGCTAGCAACGCTTTGATACCCATTCCTATCTTCCCGCCCTTTTCTCTCTTAGGTGATGTTACTGGTGCTATTGGACCGTATTGGATTTATCGTAGAGAGTGGTTGTGGTTTCAATTGAAGGAAAGAGGACGAAGAGAGGAAGGGTATGAGCTTCTTACCTCGAAAGAATGACTCCGGTTGTGGGTGAGGTGTCCTGGTTTAAGCATAGTTGTTTGTGTCTAATGTAGCGAGTTTTGTCTCGTCCTGTTGTCCAATTGAAGTGTGTATGTATGGAGTGGTGGGACGAAGGCAGCCCTGTCTCTAGACGCAGGCCTTGTGTCAACTCTGGTGCGGGTTGGTGCGAGTACGTTGATAAAGGAAGGCGTGTAGTGAGTATGTGAGAGTGAAGCGAAGCGAAGTGCGAGGGTGCTGTGTTGGTATGTATGAGAGTAGGGTTGCCAGGGGGGAGTGGGAGTGAATGGAGTGGCAGAGAGAAGGCAGATCAGAGCAAAGGGCGAGATTGGTGTGGCGAGAGAGAGGGGATGAACGAGAAGGGTGGTGCAGGAGGTGAGAGAGTTGTAAGGACGAGTGATGAGAGGTGTGAGTGATGCAATCACACAAAAGAGAAAAGAGAAAAGAGAAGAAAAGAAAAGAAAAGAAAAGAAAGAGAGAAGAGCGTGTGGTTGTGTGAGTTGTACGTTGTTGGGGTAAGGTAGAGTGTGAAAAGGAGACGCTGCTTGCTTGGTTGCTTCGTTGTGTTGTCGGACAAAAAAAATATGCAAAGCAAACATCTACAAAATCGCACATACAAAACATCTCAGGGATACACCCACATGCCATATGGCTCATCATATGGCATGGAGATGCTTGCTGAGAGAGATAGAGAGACACACACCTGGTTGCGGACAAGGTCCAGAAAGCTCATGTAGAAGGAAGAGGATGAGCACAGTCCCCCTTCCCCCACCCGGTTCCAGTTGACCGAGCACAAAGAAGACGAGAGTGGCTGAGCAAGGCACAAAAGGAACCTTGTCGCGCCCACTACCGACTCCCATCTCAAGCCTCTTCTTGACCCCAGACTGAGCCTACTTTGCTTGTGTCCCCCTGTCGATCACTCCTCCTGTCCTGTGTCTGCGTCTGTGTCTGTGTCTCTGCTTGGCTTTTTTTCAAGCATCCGCTTCGACCCGTGACATGAGTGCGGCCTTATCGCATATATTTCTCCTCTCTCTTCTCTTTCTTCTTTTTTCTTTTCCTCCACACACTCTCTCTCTCACTCATCCCTTTCCTTTTTGTCAAACTCGACATCATCACCATCATGAGCAACAATGAACTAAACCAGCAGCTCGGTAGGTCATCTCTCTCCTTCTTCCCTCTCACACCTCACTCTACTTTGTCTCTCCAGAAACCTGCCTTGGCTCCTTTACAACCTTCGCAAAGCACAAAGGCAGCGCGGGTGAGGAATCGCGCTCACAAAAAAAAAAAAAGCTCAGGACTTCAACCCCGACCTACCACGAATGCAAAAGAAACGTGCCCACTACATCTGCGACTGCGGCCGCAACTCTTTGTTCACAGTGAATGAAAAGGCCTTGTCCTCACGTCCTCCTTGGTTCCTCTATACATTCACCCACTCTAACAAGCTTCGTTTTTGTTGCCTCTTACAACTTCGCCACCATTTTATCATGTCCCTATACTAGCAAACATGAACATCAATGGCGCTCGCAGAGATCCTCGTTCTGCGCCTGGACGATCAGCATACGTACCTCCTCACCTGAGAAACCAAGCGCCTCCTCCTCCTGCCCCTGCCGCCACCCGAGGCAATAACAACAGCGATGTGTATGTGCCATACAGTCAAAATGCGCTATTTTGTACTCTGACTGAGCCATGGGAAGTGATTGCTGATTAATTTGGCTCTTTTTTTCTCACATTTTTAGTGGCGGCTGGGATGCGCCAATCCGCTCCAGCACCAACAATCGCCAATCGTCGGGCGGATGGGGCGGTGCTTCAGAGAGCGGATACAACCGTGGCTGGGGCAATGACCATTCAGGCTCGCGCGGTGGCGGTGGCGGTGGCGGTGGCGGTGGTGGCGGTGGTGGCAGCTGGAACGAGCGCGCTTCTTACTCTGGTCAGGGCGGTCGTCGCAACGATGGCGGCTCGTCGGGGTATCCTCGCTTGGACCGCGACGTCGGAACCTTCAAGAATGGCGTCCAAATCCCCGCTGCTCGCAACGCTCGTCTGGAACGTGAGCTCTACGGAACCGAAGACAAGGAACGCACTAATACCGGTATCAACTTTGAAAAGTATGACGACATCCCTGTCGAGGCTTCAGGAACCAAGGTCCCGGAACCTATCTTGTCCTTCACCAGCCCTCCTCTGGACCCCCTCCTGCTTGAGAACATCGAACTTGCCAAGTACACCCAGCCGACTCCTGTCCAGAAGTACTCGATCCCTATTGTCAGCGCCGACCGTGATCTGATGGCCTGTGCTCAAACAGGCTCAGGAAAGACTGGTGGTTTCCTCTTCCCCATTCTCTCAGAGCTGTTCAAGCGTGGACCTTCACCCACTCCCGAGAACAACGGCGTGAGCCGTGGTCGCAAGGCTTACCCCTCGACCCTCATTCTGGCTCCTACCCGAGAGCTGGCTTCTCAGATCTGGGAAGAGTCTCGCAAGTTCTCTTACCGTTCCTGGGTCCGCTCCTGTGTCGTGTATGGTGGTGCTGACATCGGTCAACAACTTCGACAGATCGACCGAGGCTGTGACATGTTGACCGCCACTCCTGGACGTCTTGTCGACCTGATTGAGCGTGGTCGCATTTCTCTGGCCAATGTGCGGTACCTGGTACTTGACGAGGCGGATCGTATGCTGGACATGGGTTTTGAACCCCAAATCAGACGCTTGGTCGAGAAGGAGGACATGCCCGGTGTGAACGAGCGCCATACTCTAATGTTCTCGGCTACGTTTCCACGCGACATTCAACATTTGGCTCGCGACTTTTTGCGCGAATATGTCTTCCTGTCAGTAGGCCGTGTTGGTTCGACCTCGGAGAACATCACTCAGAAGATTGAGTACGTCGAGGACAGTGACAAGCGGTCCGTGTTGCTCGACATTCTTCATGCTCAGCCCAAGGGCGACATTGGCCTGACGCTGATCTTCGTCGAGACTAAGCGCATGGCGGACAACCTCTCGGATTTCCTACTTGGTCAAAACTTTCCCGCCACGTCGATTCACGGAGATCGTACCCAGAACGAGCGCGAGCGTGCTCTCGATATGTTCCGGTCCGGACGATGCCCCATTATGGTTGCGACTGCCGTTGCCGCTCGTGGACTGGATATCCCTAATGTCACCCACGTTGTGAGCTACGACTTGCCCTCGGATATCGATGACTATGTCCACAGAATCGGTCGTACTGGTCGTGCCGGAAACACTGGTATCGCAACCGCTTTTTTGAACCGTGGGAACAAGGGTGTCGTCCGCGACCTGATCGATTTGCTGAAGGAAGCGAACCAGGAAGTCCCTGGCTGGCTCGAGACCCTTGGACGTGAGGGCAGCTACAACAGCTCCGCCCCCCGAGGCCGAGGACGCGGTCGTGGACGCGGTCAGGCGCGTGATGTGCGTCGAGGCGGCGGTGGGGGCGGCGGTCAGTGGTCGAACAGTGGCGGATATGGCGGTGGTGGAAACAATGGCGGCTACGGAGGTGGATATGGTGGCGGCGGTGGATATGGTGGTAATGGCGGTGGTGGAAGTTGGTTCTAAGGAAAGAGCCAACCTTTTCACTTTTCACTCGTCTTTGTGTTTGCTGCACTTTTTTCGGTCCGATAATGTTGCAATTATACCCATTCCGTCCTTTGCACTGCTCGGGGATCCCTGGGGTAACCTACACCGGAGCCGAACACACTTCTACTCCTGCCTTCATATGTACTACCTTTTTTTTCTAGATATTTTCATGGCGGTTGTACTATTAGTGGGTCATCTTCCTTTTTGCTTTTTTTTCTCCTTTTCAACTCTGTACAATACTCACTACGTCATGAAAGCAACTTTTCTTTTCGCTATTCGCTTTATTCGCTTTCTTGCACAATACTACAGTCATTTACTCGCAGGAGTAGCCTTTCCGAAATAAAAAATAAAAAAAAAGACCTGTAACATATCTTGTCAAACGTGCGTCGAAGTAGAGGGACCATTGGATGGGCGCCTTCGAGAGTTGCAATGTCAAAATTACTTGCTGTTCACTTTAGCCCAGTGCGACTGAGCTCCCATCAACGATGTTACGGTACTATGTGGTTCAAATAAAGAAGGCATGGTTCAGTTACAACTTCAACTTCAAAGACAACTACGAAAGGCCATGGTCCCCTTGTTAGTGTAGAAATGAAATCCTTCTGCTATATCTTACCCAATAAGACCAACAGCGCCATCATCCAGGTCCACATAACTGAGGCCAGATGCAGGGATGAGCATATCCAGACCATCCTGCAAAAGAACTTTGTTCAGCGCGTGTTGTTCCCTATTTTCCGAATAAAAAGTAAGCAACACATAGTAGACGTTGAGTAACAAAATCATTTTTTCGTTGCAGTTGCAGCTTCTGTACTGACTACAACCATCTTCCAGTGTCCCTTTTTTGCCGTTGATTCTTTTCACATGGTACAGATCTCAAAAACTGAGAGTGGGTGGTGGTGTGATGCGATGTGGCTTTTCCATCGTTCCTTACCTGGCCAAACCGGACAACTCAGTGCGGGAATAAGCCTTCTCAGACTCGCCACGGTGCTTGAGGCCACGGAGAGCAGCATGGCGACGGATCTGGATCTGGCGGGTCTTGTAGAGTCCCGAGATGAAGCTGAAGACAATTCCTGCAAGCCAGAACTTGTTGGCCAACTCTGTGTATCGCTTAATCTTTGTGAACTTGTATGCTCCCGCGCCATCCAACTATTTGTATATGGTCATAGTGTAGTTGCGTAAGGTTAGATAAAGACAGCGAAGGAAAAGAATGGTGTACGCGAAAGAGTGGGAGAGTGGAGAAGGAGGAGAAGAAGGCGGGGGAGCGGACTTACAAAGATGAGGGCATCATACGACAGATAGCCAGCATAGGCCAGCTGCTTGCCGATGGCACAGAAGCGGAGGAACTCGTCCTTGACGCCGGTGGCAATCGCAGCTGCTTCCAAATGCTCCACAGGTTTACCTATTCACGTTTTTCGTTGTAATTGTCAGTCAGTTACATGAACACAGAAAAAAAAGAATGCGCTCCTGTATTCCTGAATCCGTGTATCCGAAAACAAAGCAAGTAAAAGCATATCGTACCGAAGCGCATCACTATTGTTGTGGAAGGAAGCAAACGACAAAGAGAGGGGGTTAGAAAGGTGCCACTACTGCCATTACATACATCTGATACAAAGTGAAAAAAAGTAAGAGCGACGGTACGTTTGCGGGAGAGGGCAAGGGTCTTTTTGAGGTTGTTGAAGCGGGCGACGGTTTCCTTGGAAGAGCCCTGTCGGAGTAAGTACCAGGCGAGGAAGCGGGAAAAGTACTGGACGGCTCTGTAAATCTTGTCACGGCCCACTGTGGTCGCCGTGAACTTGAGCCATGGCTGGACGCTGATGACTGCGTTGGACATGTCGAAGTAAAAAAGAAAGGGTGAGGTGATGAGAAGGGAAAAGGACAGAGGAAGGTAAGAGAGAAGAAATAGAGCAGAGTGTTTGGGCAAAAAAGAATGGTGGGAGTGATGTGCGATCCGTGCGCATCAAAATGGAAAAAGATTGAGTCTTTGCCGTCGATTCAAAGACACGAACCGAACCTGACCGCGGCCAAAGTGTACATGCACACACAACGTCCAAACAACGCGCTTTTGTTTTATTCACTTGGATCGCTTCTTAATCGTCATGTCCAGCCTACTGACAAGAGCCTTGCCCTGCTTTACATCCACCCTCAACGCACAAAACTCACGAAGTCGCTGTAGATTCTCAACCTCAAGACAGTGAGGACCTTGTCGCATCGTCCACGTCAACAGTAGCTGAATAAGGACTTTGTTGGCCAAACGGACTTGCTGATCTCCTCCTCCTGTGCTCGTGCTCTGTCGCCCTGCACCCTCGCTCAAACAAGTCGGATAATACAACCTCAATATCCCAACGACATCCTCTGGCACACTCTCTACGGGTAGAGATTCGTAAGAAACTACCAGTCCTGCAACTTGCTCCCATAGAACGCCTAAAATCGCCACAAAACGAGACCAAAGTCGAGTCGGAAGTGGACAAGGAAGAGATGCCAAACCCAAGGCAGTCTGTACAGTCATGATGTGTGCTTCCGTCAGGAATACTAGTGGGATGGATCCAACAACAGACTTGCCCTTGTTCATCGGTACCTTCTCCTGTTCACTGAGCGGTTCAAAAACATGGCTACATATCAATAGACGTATTGTTGCAGTGAGTGACAGTATCTTTGTTGGATGTTTTTTTGTTTGTTTGTTTGTTGTTCGTGCACCACGAAAGTAACTCGCGTACCTTAAAAAATGAATCAAGCTGGCTGAAGTTTGCTCCTTCAGTACTTTTTGAACCAGTTCCGAAGCCGGTTTGGAGAACTTTGTATAGTTCCGGGCAAGCGGTAAGACAACGCCATCAATGACAGCCCGTCCATGAGCCTTTCCTGCACGTAGAAGCGCGTCCAAGAGCAGTCGAGATGGTTGTGATGGCAGCTCGGACGCCTGAACAAGGCAAAGACCAAGGTGAAAGGCAGCATATAATTTAGGTTAGAGGAGACCATTGGAAAAGTTACAAGACTCATAGCTGCAGATCAATCCTACAAGTTTTTGCCCGCTGGGTTTACCTTGCGGTAGAATAGGACTCGCAGGAGGAATAGGCTTGACTGGTACGAAAGCTGTGATGCTCTTGTTGATCTGATCTTCTCGGCTTCTCCGGTTTCTTCCATACCTCGATCTCCCTGTTCTGTTTGGCTGGCCTTGTCCTGCACAAAAATCTCGTCGATGCACAGTCGATTGAGAACCCCGTCTTCCAGATGCTCAAGGCCAAGGTCAAGGACCGCCACCTTCACCTAGAGATTGGAACATCGATGTCAGCGACTCTATTACATAATACAGAACACAGTGTGACCATAAACAGAGCGTACCAATACTTACAAGGGATTGCTCTCGTTCAGATATAGACGTGGATGCTTCAACAAGAAGCCGAAGATCATCCCATAACAGAATAGACTGCTGGGATGTAAGAACTTGCGATAACAATGCGTCGCTGGACTCTTCCATCGCAGCGTCGTCCATCTCATCCGTGCGCAAGTCCACTTTGTCATTATCCTGACCAGAATTAGACTCTTCCGATCTGGCTCTAGCGATGTCTGACGGCCGCATACCCTCTGGTTGAACTACCTCCAGCTTTGATCGTAAAGAGGAGATGGCGGACTCAAGGTCGGCAAGGTCAACCGCCGTCATGCTACATGGAACTTCCTCACCGATAATCTGTCCAGCAGCTGGTTCTGGCGTCTTTTCCCAGTAAGATTGGGGTGCCGTATGCGCATCCACAGCAGATTCCTGCTTGTTGTCAATTCGAT
This sequence comes from Linnemannia hyalina, assembly GCA_019671135.1. Taxonomy (NCBI): domain Eukaryota; kingdom Fungi; phylum Mortierellomycota; class Mortierellomycetes; order Mortierellales; family Mortierellaceae; genus Linnemannia; species Linnemannia hyalina. Next base: position 1,073,480 of record JAHRHY010000010.1, read on the forward strand.
CCTGCTCCTTGACTTTGAGACTAGTGGCTCGCAGCCTCTCCTTCAGTCTACGTTGCTTCAACGCTCTGAGTGCTAATTGGACGACAATATAGTAAACACGCCAAGGTGAGTGTCCCATAGCTTAGTACCAGTTGGTTCAATATATGCACAAGGTTGTTCGATGGGTACCTGAAGGGGATATGGCAGTTACAACGGGTTGCAGTGCTGGAGCAGTAACTGGAGATATCAGATCATCAGGTTGTGGTCTTGGCGGGAACATCCACACTTGTCTACAGCTGTTCACTAACAAGTTGCCATCGATGTGTAGGTTAATTAGTGTCAAGATCTGATTGCTCAAGTTGGCGCAACAGCAAAATACGACCCAGGTTGTCAATACATACAGTCGGCCGGTCGTCGCGCGTCTGTTAATTGCTGTCTGGTGCCTTTGCCTTTGTCGTGTTCAGCCAGGATTTGTCTCCATGAATTGATCGTCTCTTTGTTCCTCCTCCGAGGATCCGACCAGGGATACTGGGGCATATTTGACATTTGGTAGGCTCTGAAAATGATGGCAGCAATTAATTGTCAGTGAACGCAGGGAAGGTGTGTTGTGTTCATTCCATCCAGAATGAGGTTCATGTACTCTCGCTCTAGTCAAACATAGTGCAGGTTTTCTGTACCAATGGTTCCTCCTGCGGGATGGTTGAATCCAGGGACACGTAGGTGTACTTGAAGGTCAAAGGAGAGAGAATTGGGCGAAGAAGTGGCGGCAAGGGACAAGCAGGCCTTTTTTTAAAGCGACAAGTGAGTCACGTGAACGCAATTTGCGAGAAGGTGATATTATGAGAGAAACCGCTGGCGGAGTAGGCCCCTTCTCTTTCCACGATTTTTTAAATTGTGAGTGAACGGCAGACGAAAATTCATGTCGCACTGCGACTGGGGGAACACACATACAACACACATCCCACCATACGACAATATCCATCGATCACTCCAGCTATCCATCCACCATGGCAACATACATATCCATCCAGCATCACCAGACCATCACTCTCCAACCGACCATCTGCACCAGGACCAGAGTCGTCATTATCGCTATTTTCTCTCTTGTCGACCTACTGATGGTAGAAACAGAGATCTAGGCTGGACCAGATGAAGGGGTGGAAGAAAGGAAGGCTTCAACAGACTTTTAGCCGATTCGGAACTCATCGACTTTCAACAGCCAACGGATCGTCTTTTTGCCTCTCGGCAGTACAGAAGGGCTCAGGCAGGAGTGGTGTCCTGCTCTTGGTGCAGGACAGACAGCTATGCGACATCCATAGCTACCACAAACAGACGACTCGCCTCTACTGTGCGACACGAATCCGCAACACTCAAAAGCTTCGAAGGACGAAATCAGCTCCAGAACAGGGATCAGGATGACTACAACACCTCCCAAATCCATGGAGAAACGCTGATTCACCATCACAGGACTCTGTTCAACCAGCCACTTCAACCAAACAACCTCTAATCGACCTTTCCCCCTTTTGACTAAATCCTCTTTAGTAAAATGGGTCGTGTCATTCGTGCTCAGCGTAAGGGTCCCGGAGGAATCTTCAAGTCGCACACTCGCCTGCGCAAGGGTGCCGCCAAGTTGCGCTCCCTCGATTTTGCCGAACGTACCGGTTACATTCGTGGAATCGTCAAGGAGGTTATCCACGACCCCGGTCGTGGCGCCCCCCTCGCCAAGGTCCAGTTCCGTGACCCCTACAGGTAATACGTTTTGTCTTATCTGTCTTTGCCTAGAGTGCAGGAACGAGTGCCATAAGCTAAGGAAGTGGTTAATGCTTACCAGGAACCGACAACGCAATAACTGGCTCCGTCGTTACCAAGCAAGGATGCTGCTTCTGCATTACGTCAATATTTTCAAGCGGGAGACGGGATAAACACATACGTCTCAACAGACAACAAGAAGTGGAAGGGTGGCCAAGGTCAAATTGAAATTGAAAATTGCAGGACAAACCTATGAAACGACAGTATTGGAGGCGATTACCATCATCTGTGCCAAGAAGCTTGACAGATCGACAGCATATTTCGACACCACAAGGCCGGAGCATATCAGGAGCACCATTGGCGCCATTTCACGCCAAAACGACTACCGACAAAGCAGCAATTGCACACGGAAGCTAACCTACTCGACCGTACTTTTGTTTGTCGTCTCGCACTATAGATACAAGATGCGCACTGAGACTTTCATTGCCACTGGTGAGTGCAGCTTTTTCAGCGTTTTTACTATTTGAAGTGCAATCGGAGAATAAGCATGCCCTTGACATTGCATAACCTAACATCTTACTGTCCCTTGCTTCTCCAATGATTGTAGAGGGTACCTACACTGGCCAGTTCATCTACTGCGGTAAGAAGGCTGCCTTGAGCGTTGGTAACGTTCTTCCTTTGGGCTCCATGCCCGAGGGTACCGTTGTCTGCAACGTCGAGGAGACCGTCGGTGATCGTGGTGCTCTCGCCCGTACCTCCGGAGGTTACGCCACCGTCATCGGCCACAACACCGATGATGGCAAGACCCGCATCAAGCTCCCCTCCGGTGCCAAGAAGGTCGTCTTCTCGACTGCCCGTGCTACCGTCGGTATTGTTGCTGGAGGTGGTCGTATTGACAAGCCCCTCTTGAAGGCCGGTCGTGCTTACCACAAGTACCGCGTCAAGCGCAACTCGTGGCCCAAGACTCGTGGTGTTGCTATGAACCCCGTCGACCATCCCCACGGAGGAGGAAACCATCAGCACATTGGTCACGCTTCGACCATTGCCCGCGATGCCGTCCCCGGTCAGAAGTCTGGTCTCATTGCTGCCCGCCGTACCGGTTTGCTTCGCGGTTCCAAGAAGCTCAAGGAGTAAATCATTGCTTTGCTTTTTCACCAAAAATAAATTCACGAACCTTTTTCTGCAAAAAAAATCTCCCATGTGCTATTATCACGAAGGAATGTTATTATAGCTACAAATGAGCCTTTGTTTGCTTAGCGCTGATCTGTTTGGATGTCGACTCGTAAAATGACGGGCAACTTCTGGAGGTTTTGAGGAGGCTGTTATTCGTCTCGGGTTTGTCTGATGGTTCCTGTTTTGCTGCTGCTGAGCTGTGCTGGCTGGTATGTGGCGGTGCCTCGGAGTACTTTTCGCCCGAGAACCAGGACAAGTTGAACCATCTGACACCAATGATGGACATTCCCGCCATGGTGGAGGCATTTGCGAGAACAGCAGTCGGTACCGCTGAGATCCCGAACCTGAGCCTGCCACCTGCGCAGTTGCTGCCCACAAAGTCCATGGCACCTCAGGCACCCCAACAACCACAAGAACTTCAAGAGGCTTTATGTGTGCCGACCGGTTCCATCAGCGCGGGAAGCAGCAGGAGCAGCAAGAGCAGCAGCAACTGCAAACTCACCGCCAGTGCACTTCTCCGCCTGCCCGCGGACTTTGCCGAGAACTTCAAGAAGTTTACTGGTATGCCGTAGGTCCTGTCCTCTGGCACGGTCGTCGATGATGTGCAGGCAGCGCGGGCACAAAAGCTTGCCAGCGAGCAGTCGGCAAAGCCGGAGCTACAGCTTCGTCATTGAAAATGTAAAAGAAGTGCTCGAGGTATTCGAAGACGAGGCGGATAAGGCTGAGATTCGCGCGGGCGGTACTGGAGGCACGGCCGGGAGAGCTTCTGCAGGAGCTTAACGGCTCGGAGCGTGCCTATCTGGCGCTGTTTGCCAAGGACCCCAAAGAGGTTGGCAAGCTGCTGGACAAGAGCTAGCCGGACATCTCCCTGGATCTGCAAGAGAACAACCCGGACGACGATTTCAAGAGCTTTGTCCACCATTGGATGAAGCACATGTATCTCGTGTACCGAACAAGGAACTACCAACTGCCCACTGCAGAGTCTGAAGGTTAGTTTCTTAATATGCTTTGGGGACCGCTGGCTCTCATCCTTGACGCGGAGGGGGCGCTGCAGTACAAGCATGCAGAGTACAACTCGAACTCATCCGCAATTTGGAAGAACATCGATCGCAAGCGAGGCAGGCGGCAAGCCGTTGGCCAAAAGGCAGACGGCATAACCTTGGGTACTTCCACGGGACTGGATATCTGTGTCTTGGAGGCTGCGAAGAAGGATAACGGTGCACGGCTCTTGGTGACATGCTCAAGATCGCAAAGTTTGCGAAAGATATGGTCGACGTTACGCAGGCCAAGGTTCCCGAGGCAGTCCACCACCAGCTTGTCGCTTACTGTTTCTGACTTTCGGCAGGATCAATGCACCTTTACACTTTAAAGCAACGAAGTGGTCGATTTAACCAGCTGTCCTATGAGACCAGCGTCGCGTTCCCGGCAAAGTAGGATGCATTTACCGCCAGAGATATTACGACTGTTATCGTCCAGGTTATGGCCCTCCGCAAGGAGGTGGTGAGCTACTACAACAAGCTGGTGATCTGGAAGAAGGGCCACAAGGCGGCCAAGGAGTCGATTAAGCCTGTCATTCCCACCCTCCCCACGCCTGCCAGCACGCCAAAGAACTGCCCTGCCTCTGTTTAAAGAACTCCTGTAAATAAAACATACTACTCTTTGTTGTTTTCTCTCCTTAAACTTGATTCTGTTTTGTGTTGGCAAGCAGCAGATATCATTGACCATCTACATAGTCGCATGGTTGTGTGCATGGTTTGACTGGGGAAGCGACGAGTCCGCACAGTGGAGACTGTCGCATTGCGAATCAACTGCCATTGCTGTCCTGCTCTTTCCCTCCACGGCCAACAAGGGGGGTGACCAAGAGCACGGTCGCCAGTCTCGAGAGCAACACCCGAGCATCGGGTCTGTATGTTCCTTGGCAAAGCTGCTGTCGCTTGTGCGTAAGAATTTAGTCCGTGCATATCTTCTCCTCCGACTTGTTCTGTCGTTTCCCATGGTTGATGTACTGGAACAATAGGTGACAAAGTGATATATAAACGAGAAACAGTTAACGGTCGATGCAGGGGCCCTAGGTTGATGAAACGCACGTCCTTTTCGTACCTGACAAGCCTGTTTCTGTGCCTGAATTCCGTCCGACACTTGAAGCGCCCGGAGATTGCACTGATCAGCACCCAGTCATGGTCATGGCCAGCTTGAACATCGCTCACATGAGCATCAAGGCACGCCTTGCTATGGATGCCGCGTCGGTGCAGTCAATTGTTCAGCTCTCTCTATTGTTTATTCTTACTTCGATGGGTGGGTGACTTTTTAGAGAGCTTATAGAGCGACACGGAGTTCAATCCCCGCCACCATGCACCAAGGGGTCTTTTTGTTACATGGAGGCCTTTTTGTTACATGGGGTCTTTTTGTTACATGGGGCCCTTTTTGTTACATGGGAGCGTTTTTGTTACATGATGTCATGGTGAGCCTCTGAGGACCAAGCCACTCGTCAACTCAACTGTCCCCTCCCTCGCCGCACCTCCTCCTCTTTCTCTTTCCCTCCTCCTCCTGTTTTTCATTTTTTTCTTTTATTTCCTTCTCTTTCTCTTTCACCCCCCCCACCCCCCGTTTTTTCTTTCTCTTTCTCTTTCTCCTCTCTTTCCCTCACCCCTCCTCGTCCACATTCTCCACTCTCAACCAGCTCCACTCTCAACCAGCTCCACTCTCAACCAGCTCCACTCTCAACCAGCTCCACTCTCATCCAGCTCCCCTCTCAACCTGTCCACATCGTCCTCGCCACCTTCACCTCTCTTTACTCTCGGCATCTTCAATCACCTTCGAATCCTTTGCTCACCTCCTCTATTATTCGATATCGGACACACCCACAGCCCCGTAATCCCAACAAAGAAGCAAGGTAAAAAAAATGGCTCAGTCTTGGGTGGCAGCAGGCATGACGTGTGTACGGGTGTTGAGAAGTGATGGCGAGCTGGGTCCACCTTGGGTACAGAAGGGCCAAAGTCTATGCCGTGCGCTGGGCTGCTCTTCATATGACCTGACTGTCAGCCTCGGCTGGCGGTGGCGCTGGATTTGAGCGGGCTACTCGAACCACTCTGTAGGTACAGAAGGGCTATAGAACATGCCATGCGCTGGGCTGCTCTTCATATGACCTCCGCCATCGGCGGTGTTGCTGGTCCTTGTAGTTTTGCTCTCCGTCAGACTCGTGGGTACTTGAGGGTGCATCGGCCCTCATGACGACCTCTCTCATTTTCTTGACATCCACTTCTCGCTGAGGGTAAGCGAGGCTTCGTGTGCATTGATGATTGTCCAACTCCGTGGGTACCGAGGGCTAAAGGACAAGCCGCGCGCTGGACTGCCCATCATATGACCTCACCGCTGCCTAGGTAACGGTGGTGATGCTTGGACCTGGATTTAGTGCCGTCGTCCGCGATGTCCATGTGGTTTTTCGAGACTTCGCTCAGCTCGGCTGTTTTCACCGTTGGGTGACTGGGGCCATCACCCTCGCTTTGTGGGGGTGGTTTAATAGCACATAAAGGACTTGTACGGTTGTGTTTTGTTGTTGCTTGAGACTGAGCCATTGCCTTTTCTTTTTTTCAGTCTTTCTCTATCCTTAATAGATTTGTACGAGTTTTGTTAAGATTGCTCGAGCAAGATTATGCGATAGAATCGAGCAAGAGGATAGCAATAGGATCGACGACAAGATAGGATTAGATACATTCCGGAAGTTCAATAAAACATGAAGTAAAAGTGCTGAAAGACAATATTCAACATGACAAATATAACAAACTCGTACGGGTGTTGCAGTTGTTTGTTTACATCGAAGAGAGCGAGAAAGAACATGTCTGTATTAATATACGAGTAGATTGTCCTTTGCTGCTATTATATAGCGGACGCAGTCTGAGTTCTATAAAAGACACATCCTTCCATTTAACCATTTTCAACTTCTTCTTCCATCTCTCTCTACTACACCTTCTCACCAACATCCATCATTGGCATCCACGGCCTCGGAGCTTGACTGCGAAAGAAAGACATATACCCAATTTCTCGCATGAGTACAGCGTTCTGTCCCACATGCAGCCTCGGCTCTTGTTCTCAGCACTCCATCCATGTCGATTTACTGGGTTCTCTACCTTACAGTTCAATATGGGTGTAGTTGCAACAGTATCCAAAATCGCATGGCTCACAAAAACGTTTTGTGGAAAAGGAGGCTCAAGGCAATCAATTCTGACCAATCATTTTTTTGAAAAGCTCCCCTCGCCCTCTTTTCTTTCTCTCCCTTCCCCTATCTACCACAAAGTACGAAGCCGCTGAAGAGTTTGATGACAATACACAAAACATTCGCAGACTGGGGAGGTCAGATGCATCATCCAGGGATGCATTGTGACGAGAGACACCGATGTCGACAATAATCTGTTCCATCGGTGGACGCCATCTCTTGTATTCTTTCCTCTTGTTCAAAGGTCAAAAGTCTTTATCTTTTTGTTCCTTGGTCATCTTCTCCACCATGTCACGTTTGTTTTTGATTTCCTTCTCCTTACAATGGGCACACTTTCTTTGGCGTCTTCTCTTTTTCTTCTGCGCTACGGGTACAAAGGTGTCTCTGGTAGCTGCCAGTGAGAAAGACGATCAAGAGAGACGTGTGTAGAGAGTTCGAAAAAAGGGACCAACGAGACCTGTGTCCATGATCACAAAGGATACAGCAACATTGTGCAGCTTGTTGGAGGTTGTCTTCTCTCATTTGTCAACGCTGAGCATCTTTCCTATTGGGTCGCATTGTCATTTATGAAGGATGTGTGTATGGTTACTTGGTTATTTCCATAAGTCTTTCTCTGCTCTCCACCTTGCGCGCCTTGGCCTTGTCTTTGTTAAGCACTGTTTTCCAACCCACTGGATAGGCGCCAGACACAGTTGACGACTTTATATTTAAATCCTTTCTCATTGATCTATAGTGGCATCTCGCGGGATGATTGTATCGAGGATGACACTGGTGTACTGAGTAACAGCACAGGGACGAACATGCAAAGAAGGACAACGACAAGGAAAGGACAAGGAAAGGACAAGGAAAGGACAAGGAAAGGACAAGGAAAGGACAAGGGCAAGACAAGGACAAGAACAAGGACAAGCGGCACAAGGCAAGATCACTCGCACAGAGTGAGCATGCTGGAAACTACAAGCACTTATATGCACCGGCATCGAAGAGCAGGCGCAGGGCCTCTTCATCTTCCTCTGCCTCAACACTCGACAGCAACGACGCCATGGTAGTAATACCAAACTCTTGTCCTTGTTCGACATTTAGCTGCTCGCGAGTGGGTAGAATCGCACTTGCTCCAACGACAAATGCTTGGCCCAAGTCAATGCCGAGGATCTTGATACTCTTGGGATCGCAACTCCAGAGCTGGGTGACGTCCTACTTGGTTGAAGCGATATTCTCGATCTCTGTCAAATAATAATCTGTGCCGCCAACAGTGGATGTTAGTCGAGAAGGCAGCTTCTCCACTGGTAGTCGTTTGTACTTGAACGAGTGGAGCTCATTCAACTTGAAAGCGAGCACTTGGAGCCGGAACCCGTCTGTCCGAATCGATCCACGCAGAACATAGCCTTTCTCGGTGTAGGGAGGTAGGTTCAGACTTGTCGTCCCGGATATTCTGGAGATGACTCCTTATCTCCTCCAAAGGCACCAGGGCGGTCGACTTGGAATAGTAGGCCTTTCCCGTTGATCCGCTGGGTATCGGCCAATGTTGGTGAGTAGCCTGGTGATGAGGAACCCAGGCGTTTTTGTTGACAGTCAAAGACCGACATCTGCATGTGTGCTTTGATCAGAATGCTCCATACTCGGACACTCTGGGAAGCCATACGGCTGAAGCGCGCGCCTCAAAGGTAGGTCCTGCCAAAAAATCTTGGTTAGATCCAGATCCGACAAAGTATTAAACTTGACATCGAAAGACGACATTGGCACCAACGAGCGACGACTCCCGCAGGCCCTGTTCAATAGTACGAAATTCCCTATTGCGGATCTTCGAGGCCTCTAATGTAATCTCCGACTTCTGAAGGCAGATCAATGTCAAAAACTTATGAAGGTACAGCTTTCATCTCTTTTTACCTTATTGTGGAGATCGATCGCTCCATTCCTGTAGTGATTTTTTTTTTAGCTCAACGGATAACTGCAAGGCGGCAGACCTCAGAAACGAAGACCCAGGATACTCCTCTGTAGTTCTGCCCTCCGTAAAGTTGGGCAAGAAGTCCTGCGCTTGTTTGATGAATCTCCGAACGTGCAAACACGCACCCCGCTTATCTCTGGGAAGCTTGGTAGAAAATCTATGGCTGCAGGGAGCGACATGAGAAACGATAGCGCCTCGTTTTTTCTTGTCATGGTTGTCGTCGTGTTCCTGGGGCCCCTCGGGGTTGTCGAGCTCTTGGCCTGTTTCCTCCTTGCTGCATTCGACTAAATCCTTGTTGGAGAAGGCAAAGCAAAGAATGTTGAAAAATCTCGTCAACTTCACTAAGAATCTCGGTGTTAGTAGGAAAGGTGCTCAGCATTGACAAATGAGAGAAGACAACCTCCAACAAGCTGCACAATGTTGCTGTATCCTTTGTGATCACGGGCACACGTCTCGTTGGTCCCTTTTTTCCAACTCTCAAAGACTACTGTCTGCATTGCCGTGCGTATGTGTGCGTGTGCGTGGTGGGATGCAAATAGGCAAGGTTTTGCCTTTCCGTGTGCAAAATTCCGAGCTGTCTTGCTCACTCTTTTCGCTCCAATCAATCTATACTTCCCTTGATGGACATCTAGGAGGACTAGCTCCGACAGCTCATTGCCGCTGGTGTTTTTGGTCGTCCCAACGTTCGCCCACTTCGCGGTAGTTAATTACGTGGTCGCGATGCGCCTGGCGCCAGTGCCGGTGGATGAGGACATGGCCAACTATGTTCGCTCAATTCATCCGGAGGCAGCTGCCCATTTCACTTTCAAGCTTAAATCAACTCTTGACTCGCCCGCTCCTCGTTCTATTTTCAACTACCATCGGAAACACAATTTTTGTTTTCCAACCCACAGTCGTCCTCAGAAGCACTAGAGGCTAAAGGCTCACGTTCATCTGAAATAGCGGGATGAGATGGATGCCGGTCGAGGTCAGGGATAGCTGGCAACGGCGCCGAAAACCGCACCCTTGATCTTCACTGCACTCTCAATATCATCAGCGCTGTCTGCAGGACCGTTTCGTGAAACGAGGAAAGGTATCTCATAAACGACGACACACAGCCAGCGTTGAGAACATGTTTTTTTTTACAAAAAAAGACTGGTTATTATTACTTGTATGATGTACAGGGGAAGAGAAGAGGCACTATGTAGATGGATATTTTTTTGTCATCGTCGTTCGAATGTCTAATGGACGATTGACTCTCTTTTAGTTGGTGGGCTGGATAGACTTGGTCCTGCTGAACGTCCGGCTGAACATAGTCTTCATGGTGGGGACCATGTTGAGGCCAACGATCTCGTCGTTCAAGTTGGTGGGGCGGAGACGACGGAGGATCAACTGGCGGGCGGTGGCGTAGAAGATGATAAAGACACCAAAGGCCATAGGGATCAAGAGGTAGATAAACTTGGTGTTGGGGCTGGTGCCGAACACGACGTGGACACCGGGAGTGTAGACGATGAAGAAACCGAGGGCGCAACCGACGACAATACCGATGAACGACCGGAAGTTCGAGAACATGTACTTTCCAAAGGGAAGTCTGTAGCGGGTCTTGCAGGCGAACATGTTGAAGAGCTGCATGATCATAATTCCGAGGTAGAAGGTCGACTGGGCCTGGGCAAGGATATCCTTGTCCTCCTCAGTTCCGGTGGACGAGAACTTGTTATCCTTTTGCATTTGCACGGCCTGAGCAGGAGTGATGCCGCGCTCCTGGTAGAAGACGACAAAGAAGGACACCAAAGCACCGATGGTCTCAATGATACCCACCTCAAGGTAGGCCCAGGACAACAGACCGGCATCGACCAAGACCTCGTCCTCGGTCGACTCGAAACGCTCGCGCCAGTAGACAGCGGTGAACAAGGCCTTGAAGTTGTGCTGGAAATAAGCCCAGACAGAGGGTTTGACCTCCTCACCAGACTCGGCATCATAGACGGAGGGCAAGTCACGGGTGGCAAGACGACGGCGACGTTCGACAGAGGCAGTGGTGACGGGCTTGCGGGGAGGAAGGCGCATCAAACCGGTGTTGGACTCGGGCTTGTCCCAGGCGAAGGTCAAGGAAATAATCAACTCGAACCCAAGATCGATAACCAGAATCAACATGGCAGAGATGGGCAGAGGGATCGAGGCAATGACATAAAGCAAGTTGGGGATAACCTCGGGCATCGAGTGAGTAATGGTGTACTGGATCGACTTCTTGAGGTTGGTGAAGATCAGGCGACCCTCCTCGATACCGCGGACAGTCGAAGCAAAGTTGTCGTCGAGCAAGATCATCGAGGCGGCCTCCTTGGAGACATCCGATCCAGAAATATTCATAGCAATACCGAGATCGGCCTTCTTCAGAGCAGGGGAATCGTTAACACCGTCACCAGTGACACCAACAATGTGGCCCATGGCCTGGGCGCGCTTGACGATCTGGAGCTTGTGCTTGGGCGAGGTACGGGCAAAGATGATCTCGGGCTTGGAGAAGATAAGATCCCAATCGTAGTCGGTCATCGAGTCGATCTGTTCACCGTGGATAACAACGGCGTTGTACTCGTCGTCGCCGACCTCGTCAATAGAGCAACCGCGGTGCTTGGCAACCATCTCCTTGGTATCGGAAAGGATCAGGTTGATCTTGCGACCAATGGCCTCGGCAGTCAAGGGGTGGTCACCAGTGACCATCATAACACGGATACCAGCAGAACGGCAGCGGCCAATGGCTTCACGGACTCCGTGCTTGGGGGGGTCCTCGAGCGAGACAAGACCGACGAAGCAGAGGTCGGCGGTGGGGTAGTTCTTCTTTTCCTTGTCAAAGACAATATCGTCGGGGTACTGGTCGCGGGGTAGCAGCATCTGGGCAAAAGCGAGGACACGGTGACCCTTGGAGGCCATGAGGGCATACATCTCGTCGTAGGCTTTGGAGTGCTCAGCAGTCAGGGGGACAGACTCGCCGTTCAACAGGATAGTGCTGCAGATGCGCAAGATACGTTCGGGGGCACCCTTGATCAAGAGGGTGTACTTTCCAGTGGCGTGCTCCTTGTCATGAATGGTCATGGCCCACTTGTTCTCAGAGTTGAAGGGAACCTCAAAGACCTTGGGGTACAGGTCGTTCAATTGGTCAAAGTTTCCAATGTTGGCGGCGGCGAAGCGGGTCAACCCAGACTCGGTGGCATCTCCCAGAACCTGACGCTCAGCAATGGGGACATCGGTACGATCAAACTTGGCGCGGGAACAGAGCGAGGAGATAGTAAGAACCTCGGGAATACCGGGCGAGCTGGCATCGAAGGGAGCACCAGCGTTGGCTGCGCTACGGAAGGCAGAGTACAGATTCAGGGACGACCAAATGTTGGTAACAGTCATCTGGTTGCGGGTCAATGTTCCAGTCTTGTCTGTGGCCAAGAGGGTGATAGCACCAAGGGTTTCGACTCCAGTGAGATCCTTGACCAAGACATTCTGAGACGCCATGCGCTTGGCGGCGATGGTGAGTAACATGGTGACAGTGGCGGGGAGACCCTCGGGAACCCAGGCGACGAAGACACCGATAGCAAAGTTGAGGGTGTTGGAAATAGCAGCGCTTCCCTGACCGCTGTAGACAGCAAAGTAACCGATGAGGAAGAAGACAATGGCGGTGGAGATGGCGATGGTGGCGATAATCTTGACAAAGTCGTCGATCTCACGCGACAGGGGCGACTTTCCAGCGTCCTCTCCTGAGGTCAATCCTGCGATTTGACCCAAGACGGTGTTGTCTCCAGTTCTGATGACGATACCGTAGCCCTCTCCATTGACGACAAGGGATCCATTGAAGGCGAGGTTGCGGGCTTCAAGAGGGTTCTTGTGTTCGTTGACGACAGCGCGGTCCTGGGGGTCGGTCTCTCCGGTAAGGGACGAGTTGTCGACCTTCATGTCGGTGCAGGCATAGATCATGACATCAGCAGGGATCTTATCACCCATGCGGGAGAAGACAACATCGCCCAAAACAAGTTCCTTAGCGGGGATCTGGATGGACTTGCCATCGCGAACAACATAGCACTGTTGGGGCATAAGGTCGAGGAAGGATTGGAGGACAGCGGCAGACTTTTGGGCCTGGTAGAACTCGATGGCAGCATTGAGGAAAGCGACAATGATAAGAATAGCACCGAGGTAGGTCTATTGGATCAATCGCGTAAGGAAAACGCAAACGCAAAAAAGATAGTTGTTAGAAACCTTTGGCATAAGACGGATGCCTTACTTAGACAACGAACACGCGCAAATGATGTGTGCGTGTCAATCAACACGAGAGAAAACGAATAAGAAAAATGGGCTAACACAGACACCCGGGCTGGTGTACTTACATTGACCTTGTTTTCCTTGGGATCGACAGCCAAGAGGATATAATTGAGGACACCGGCAAGAATCAACAGCAAGTTGAAGAGTGAAGTCAAACAGTGGAAGAACTTCATGAAAGGCGAGATCTGCTTGGGAGGCGAGAGGATGTTGGGGCCGTTCTCAGCGAGGCGCTCAGTGGCGGCAGCGGTGGTAAGACCCTGGCTGTTGCCTGATTTTTGGAGGTCGATACTGACATTGTGTCTGGCCGCGATCTCTTCCACGGGGAACAAGTGCTCCGTCTATTTTTTGAAGATGAGGCATTTTTTTTTTGGGCAACGGTATGATTCGTTCCAAAAGGAAAAGAAATAAAAAGACAAAGTAAACAAAACGGTGAGTTGGAATTATTCGTTTGAGCTGACAGGCATAGAGAGGTGAAATAAAGAGTGGAGTCGCGACTCAGGAGAAGAATGAAGAAAGAGTCCGCCTGCCTGCAAGAGCAGAATCGAATAAGAATATGACCCTCAAATTGATCCAGGCCATTTCCCGCTTTACATAATATATCTTCTCTCATGAAAGTTGAACAAGAGTTCCTGATCGGTTTATCCCCTGGTTTGTGTTTCTCCCTCGCTGCATGCCGGATCAGGTGGTGCATTGGTTGGTTCCTTGCTGCTTGCAGTTGTGGGCTGAAGTATCCGTCGAAAGGTGTCTGCCATAAACTCCAAGGGATAAGGCGAGAGGTGGTGCAGGGAGGGGATTGAAAAGGCTTCCATAGTTTTTCTTTGTTTGGCTGCTGCAGATCGGTCCGAATAAGAAAACGAAAGAACGTGGTGTTCGGACATAAAAAATTAGAGCGGTTGTATGCTTACAATGTCGAGGGTCTTCTCATTTGTAGGCTTCTTCCCCTTCTCGTTGTTGGCGACAGCGGGGGTGGTCCTTGTCCTCGTCATGGCCAATGGCTCGGAGAACTCGAGCTTTTGGTCTGAAGGGCCTTGATTTGCGGCCATGGTTGGTTGATCTGTGGTGTCGGAAGGAAGGGTCGTCCTTTTGTTGCTAGAGAGTGGTATAGAATGCTCGAGTGGGGGATATATAGAGGGGGGTGTACAATTGCAGAGGGGAGTGGGGAGTGAAGAGGGGGAGGAGGGGTATTAGGAGCTGAGAGATAGCACCTGTTGAAGAGTGAGGAACTGAAAGGGAGAGGCGAGAGAGATGCTGAAAGTTGAAGGCAAGAAGTGAAGTGAAGTGGGAGGCGGCGAGTATTTAAATGGAATTGAGAGAGAATTGAAGGGGTGTCTGTGCCTCAATTCTATTTCTGCTGTTTTGCAGTTCAGTTCTTGATTGTCAAAAGAAAAAGAAAAAGGAGCGTTAAGAAATCAATGGGACAGAGACGCAGGCTGAATTAGAGCAGGCGGGCTGGGTCTCTGCCTCTGGTCTGGTATGGTGTTGTGGAAGAGTGTATGTGTGTGCGCTGTGTGTGTATGCCTATCTCGCATAGGGTAGAATGGCCGTGAATAACCTGAATAACCTTTGCCCGGGGATTGAAAAAATCAAAAGAAAAAGAAAAAGAAAAAGAAAAAAGGGGCGGGGGGACGGAAATCCCTCACAGTCGCACCAACCAGCAACAGAAAACCCTTTTGAATTGGATGCAATACTCCTCATCAGCACAACGTCAGACATGTCAACAAACAAAAACAAATCAGCAACTTTTGCAGTAAGGGAAGAAAAAAGAAGAAAAAAAACTCGTTGTGGATAATGATGATGATGATGCACTCCTGCACTCCTCTTTCTTTCTCTCTCTCGCTATATCTTCCATACTTTGTTCATATTGTTTTGGAAGTGTTGTCCCTGTGCCCGAAATGTGTATTATTACCATGAATTTGAACAGTAGCAAGCAAGCAAGCAAACAGCCTGTTCCCATCTCAATTAAGCCCGACATCCAGCCACCACCAAAGATAAAAAAGATAATTTTAGCTGCCTATTTGATTACATTGGAGGAGCCATGGCAGCGTGCATTTGGAGAAAGAAGAATGGGTACACCATCATCATTCACCCACCCCTTTCACTCCAATTGCCACAGTACTGGGTCTACTTCTGTCTGATTCTCTCTTATGCTCTTGATGCCTTTATCATATCATATCATATTGATGCTCATCTTGGCTCTTTCGCTCCCTTTCTTGCTCTAGTGAGTGGAACCTCCTGACATCAATCTTTTCCACTGTTATCAGGTTTTCATGTTCAAGCAAACGTAAACCCATATCATACACAAGTTTATTATTTCAGTCAATTGCATTTTCTGTTGTTGATGTTCGCTCTCAGCGAACAGAAAAAACCCCTCATCTCTCTCTTTTTTTTTCTCGTTTGTACGTCGTACGTCAATTGTTTAGATTGTAATGTCGTAGCGTTGTTGTGCTTTTATGTCAATTGTTTTTTCCCTGAACCATTAAGCAATCGAGTAACTCTAATTCCCGAAAAGCATCTGAAGAATCCACTGGACCTTCCTCCGGGTCCAAACAGACAGCTCAGGACAAGAGAAAATCACTACCATAATCCGATTCACTTTATTCACTATCTGTTTGTTCAGGCCCCACATTTCCTCCCTGTCTAAAACAACTCCATTTTCACTCCCCATCACTTACTACTTCTTTTTTATTTCAGAAGAGTGCAACCACCCTCAGAAACGGATCATAGTCCTCCCTTTCTGTCTCTCTTCAACTGCATGCACTCTTCCATAACAGAAAATAAAGAAAAAGTCAAATGGCCATAAACAATCGCAGAAGCAGTTATGGTCTCTTTATTCAATTTCGTGACAATTGGACAAAAATAAAGGGACACCTTGACATTCCAGAGAAAACCATTATTGTGTGTGTAACTGGACTTTTGGTCATCTTTGTTAACACGCACAAACGGTAAAACATATCATGGGCGGATACGCGGATCATCACCCATATATTCCTTTCTGAAGATGAAGACACGGTTGAGAAAGGACAGTGAAAAGAAACGCGAATGGAAAGGGAAGAATGGTTGATTCTACCACTTCAAGGATCTTCATCTCAGTTTCGTGTTTATACTCAAACACACTCTTCGTATTCCTTGATACAGTTGTAGAAGAGGAAAAAAGTAGAAGGAGAAAACATCTAGGGCAGTAGATACCTTTTCACTTTGACAGGCATTTTTCTGGAGGATTGAAACGGTAGTCGATTCAAGAAGAAACAAAAATGCAGATGGAAGCAAGTAGCAAGATCAGTGCAGATTGAGTCTCTGCCCTTCTCTCTCTTTTTCCACTTTACTTTCTTTGCATGCCTCCTTTCGGTGTCTACTGATTCTTTGGCTGCTCCATCTCGTACAGAATCTTTTCGATCGCCTGACTGAGGTGGAGATCAGAGAAGCGATGATGGTTACATATCTACTCATGAAAGTCTTTTGAAAAGGAGAAATTTACCCTCCAAGCTCAGTGGAGTGGAACAATGGGAAACAGCATGTGGGTCCGAGAAGAACAAAAAAGAAAGATAGAAAAAGGGGACATTCCTGAAATGATGGATCCTCCTCGATGTCATGACACGATGGCTGGAGAGGTACTCATTTCGTGCTATTCGAGTGACTGAACTATCCTTTGTTCCTTTTTACTCCCTTATGGTTCGCGACCATGTCTTTGAGATTAGAGGTACCCTTCCCAACCCATTGCATATCGTCACACCCCCATCTAAGGACCTGCATCCCTCCTTGCAGTGAGTGTGTACCCTTCCTCCCCTCCCCCTCCTCACTTTGGACCCTCCTCTTCCTTGCCATCTTCTTCCTACCTGCCTTTGGTTCGTTCCTGATCTTTATCCCCTCTCTGAAACACGACTAATCGCGCTTTCTGATCATAGTAGACGTTCATTTGTCGTTCCTGAGCGTCAGGTATTTGGAGTAGACAGGCTACCCTTTCTTCCTTAAGGGTTTATCCCCCATATGGACCAACCACAAGAGCACAAAAAAAAAAAAGAGGAGATATTCTGGGTTTGCTTTGTACGCCGTCCGTAGGAGTCAGAGTGATATATGCCCCTTTGCCCCTTTGCTGTCCTTCCCCTTCTCCCCTTCTCCCTTTATCCTCCCTTTCTTTGTCCGCTGCACAAGATGCAACAACCACAACATTGACAATACCAAAAAAAATGAAGACATGCTAACGAAATGACGAGGGGTCACATCCTTTTCCGAACAACACTTTTTTTCTTGGATTTGGATATTTTTTTTAATACCCTGTTTTGATATGCAAGATGACATCCTTCTTTTTTGCAATTGAAAGCTGCGAATCCCGGCGGGCTTGGTGGATGGCAGAGGCTAGATCGCAAAACTCGAATTTGTATTTTACTTTCGAGTCTAGTGCTGAGATATTTTTTATCGCTTTTTTTTTTTTTTTTTTTTTTTTTTTTTGTCTAATAGGGTTCTCACTTCTTATCTTTTTCTTCCTCGGATGCAGCAAGTATTCATCGTAATGGTTCAGCCATGTGGGTCAGTTTCCTTCCTTCCTTCGTCATTCGCTAGCTCGTATCTGTACATGTGGTCAGTCCTAGTTTCTCGACGTATTTTTTGCTAATCCGCGACAAAGCTGTCAACTAGTCGACTTTTTGCACGCTCGACATTCGCTTTGAATCGTCCCCTCACTC
This sequence comes from Linnemannia hyalina, assembly GCA_019671135.1. Taxonomy (NCBI): domain Eukaryota; kingdom Fungi; phylum Mortierellomycota; class Mortierellomycetes; order Mortierellales; family Mortierellaceae; genus Linnemannia; species Linnemannia hyalina. The sequence continues at coordinate 1,091,490 of JAHRHY010000010.1, forward strand.
GCCTTTTATTTCCTCGTCCTTCATGCACGCAAAGATGTGATGATGCGATTCTCGGGTGCGATAGTGGGTTCGACTTTCAACTCTATCTAGATTTTTTTTATCATCGTTGCGTCTTACAAAAAAAAAAAAAAAAAAAAAAAAAAGAGTATGAACAAACTCGCAAAACAAATCGTTTTTTTTTTCTCTCTCTTTACCACTCGCTGCACGCCGTTATTGTTTGAAACTTGATCTTTTGTCGATAATTCCTATTTGCTTCGCTCAACTCATCTTCTCCGCCAAAAAAAAACAAAAAAAAAAAAAAGGCCGGGGTTGAAACTTGATCATTTTTTCAAGTTCTTCTTCTCGCCTTATGCAATTGCCACTCGTTTTGCAATTTGTTATTGTTCGTTGCCATTCGTTACCATTTTTTCAGTAGGCGACCAAGTTCTCCCACCACCAACCACTCACTCACTCACTCACTCACCGCACCTAGCATTATCAAAGATGAAAAAGTCAGCCCGCCAACCCAACAACTTTTTGCTCTTGTGAGAAGAGGGCCCAAAAGAATCATTGTTCGAATCAACAAATGAAAAGAGCGAGCGGGCTGTGGAAATTTAAGACCAAATTTGGAACTGTTCATTCACCCCCAACCTGTCAACCAACAACAACAGAGCACAAAATCGACGACAGGGAGATGAGGTCAGGGCTCCTCGTGCCCATCCTTGCTTTATTTGTCGATTCTAGCACATGGCCTACCCTTGCCGGAAGAACAGCGAAAAGAAAAGAGGGGGGGACGGATAAAAAAAAAAAAAAAGAGTTTTACGGCCGACCTGTGGAATCAAACGGCGTTTTCTCTAGTTTTGTTCTACGAGTCGGAAAACGTTTGACTTTCTCTCTTCTTCTGTGTGAACGTTCCCCTCATGTTTTACTGTACATGTCTTTTTTTTATTTTTATCGCTTCAAGCACTTCTCTCTCTCATTAACCCTCCCAATCTCCTCCTCATTCAAGGGCTGCAAATCTTACAACAACCTTCGACACATTTCAAGCGTGGCTGCGTTGCAGGTGTGCGACCTTATTTACCGAGATTTTTTTGTCGCATTGCAGTCATCATATACATCTCATATTCCGAACATAAGGCAAGCTCAAGCTACGAGCCACAAACAACAACCTCAAAAAAAAAAGTGGGGGGGGGGGTCCGTACGAAGTTGATTGACATTTGTTATTTCATTTTTTGAGAGTGTGGTAGTGGTGTGGTAAGGCAATGAAAGAAAAGAAAGGTACTGCAAATATCTAAAAGATTCTTGCCGCAGCTGTCGATAATATTGCTGTGTGTGTGGAAGAAAGCCATCTATTGTCTCTCAGTATCCAATTTAAGAGAAAAGAACACAAAAGGTTTGTAGTCCTTCTCGTTGAATCCAGGAATAACTTCGTCTCCAGTAGCATCCTCGCGATGTGCACCGCCTCGGTTTGAAGGCGATCCTCCCAAATGACCATACTGTGCCGTCAAAATGTCAAGAATCTTCTTGTCCTGTTTCAGCTTGGGCTTGATCGTGAAGCCGACAAAGTCTGGAGGAAGACCATAGCGCAAGACAGACTCGACAAAGACGCGGAGTGACTTCAAGTGTGTCCATGCCTGGAAGACCTCACCAAAATTGGTCTTGGCCAATCTCAGAATCGTTGCCCACAGCTCCTTCTCAGACGCATCCATCTCCTCCAGCTCACGCCTCTGCTCCGCAATCGCATCCTCGCTGTACTTGAAATCGCGGACGATAAATCTAATCACAAATTACATGCGTCAAAAGGTCAATCGCAAATTCCTTTTCTTCTGCATTACATATCTCGCATTGACACAAACGTGGTTCATATCACGACGTGTTCAATTGTATCCCAAATGCTCACCTCTCCTCGCGACACTTGTTGGTAAAGTCCTCTACAATACGCCTGAAAAGTGTGACAGTGTACAGTCCGTACTCATCATCCTCAGCAATTTTTCTATTCAAGTCACAGGTACCGGAGGAATTGAAAGCATGTTAGTAAATGTGTCCCTCGTCAATAAACATTTGCTTGCTGGAAGCTATTACAACAGTGATACATTGGACGAAAGATAACGTACTGTGAGGACCGAGGAACGACCATCTGAGTAAGGCTCTCGTACTTGTTTGACCAGTCCTTGTAAAGAGTTCTAGAAGATCATAGCAAGTAATAAATTAGCATAATAATTTCCAACGCTTTTGTTGAACGGGCAATAATGGTAAGAGCACATCTCGATCCATCAATACTCACTTTGGTACGGCGACAACAAGAGTCTCCAAGTATTCAGAGTCCAAAACAACGTGCACCTTCTTCACAAAGGGGACAATGTTCCTGGATGCCAGGTTACCACTACGTAGAGTTTAAGCAATCATTCAGTAGAAGCGTTAGTCAAAGTCGATCCATTGTTTCTGAAATCAACAAATATCCTCACAGCCTTATGTCGATCCATTTGAAACAGCAAAGGAACAGTCCGTACATCTCTCGCCTCTGAATGCCCTGCAAATTTCCTTTGACAACGTTGTAGTTGGCCATCTTGTTCTTCATCAGGGTATCAATCGACGCGACCTCCTATAGAGTTCGAATCCACGATGAATAAAAAGTAACAGTATTAGCGACCAATTGCACATTAATTTGTCCCCTTAGTACCCAAGATAGGTCTTCCAAAAGCATACTGTAAAATACGCAGTATATAGTGGGGCGTAGACGTACGTTGTTCAGAAGCTCGGCGAGTTCGACGAGTGACTTGTCCGTGCGGTACTTCATAGTGTTCCATTGGAAGGTCTTCAGAAAGTTATCGATGGTCTCTATTATATGCATGAACAGGGGTGTTCTCTCAATGTCAGCAGATCGTTGAAAAAAATAATACATACAGAGACTAGATCACATCTCCAAGAAGACGACACTGTTCCTGTTGTTGTTGTTGTAGTCCCCAGAAGCTGTGCCTTTCTTGCAAAGATCTCCTTTGTCAACCATGTCGCAAACGCAACTTATAGGCAGACCAACAAAAACCTCGTAATTTCTCTCTCTTTCTTAGTGAACTACATCATCTATCCCCTTTCATCCAATTAAACATATCGAGTTCCAATCCTCAGTCCGAGAACTTACTCTCGTTCACAGAAAGACTTCCAGCAAGCTTGGTGGCAGCCTCGGCGCCCAAGAGCGATCGAATGATATCGACCAGCTTGTTGGCAGACGACTCAAAAGCGGTATCTTGCTTCGCCAAGTCCTCCGACAACAAAACGAGCGTATCCAAAGTTCCAATCTATCCATGAATACACACACAACGTGAACATTGTAATAAGTTGTGATTGTGTTAGATTTTCCCAGGCGTCACGCATTCATTCTTTCATTCATTCAACTGGGCCATTCCACGTCTGTCAGAGAAAGTGGGTGTTGCAAAAAGAAGCCGAATGAAAACAACAGCAAGGGCTACTCGTATCCAAACAATAACACCAACTCGTACGCTTCCAAAAATACGAGTACGCTTGGCAGAGAAGAAAGGACGCGTCGAGAAAGAAAGGTGGCAAGGGACGGTACCTTGAATTCAGGGATGGGCAATGGGGCGACTTCAGCAAGGTCGTTCTGGCTGGAGGCGATCTTGGCCTTGAAGTTCTGGAAGGTGACGGTGCGGTTGCCCTCTCCGGGGACAGACACAAACCAGTACTCGGGCATGGCGTTAGACGATGGTATGGGGGGGGGGGGAAGGGAGTGGAGCGTTGATGAATAGAACGAAAAAAGGATGCGATGAACTGCCTGTCGACAAGTCGATCCTTTGCCTGAGTGAGAGCACTTCACGCCTCGAGGTCTGCGTGACTGTCAGGCCGTGCCCCTGTGCTCTTGCATAGTGGTCAGAGACAAGTTGAACATTGGACAAGGTGCTTGTTGACGTCAAAGGGAGAGGCGGGAAAGGGGGGAAAGGGAAAGACTTCTGATATTCTACCCCGTTACATATCCATTTACATTCTATATTTTTACTTATGCTTAACAATGATACTTTGTCTACAGAAACCGCACCTTGTCAACGCCAAGTCCACGGCGCACTTGTGCGACCGCAACAATCTCCTTGACAACCTCCTCCAGGATAACAACGTTCGTCAAAAGCTGACCCAACGTCACGGTCTTCTCGCGCCTTCCAGAGCTCGGAATTTCGCCTGAGGCTGTCGTGCTCGAAGATGCCTCGCGTGTCCGCCTTGAGGGCTTGGGAGTCTTTGGAGCATCGCCAGCTTCATCCGATCTACCAACAGATCCCTCCACGCTGTCCTCCTCCTCACTCATCTCTGACCGTCCTGTCTCGCCGTCAGTCTCGCTGTCAGAGTCGTTGATGAATCCATCGGAGAACAGGGGTTTGATCAACATAGTGTCCATGGTCCTGAGAAGCATAGGGTTGGGGGTATGGTTGGCCTGAGTGCCGTACGATCCCCAGGAAGAAGGTTGAGTGCCGGCAGGTCCGGCCATACCAGCGGGTCCCGTTGACCGAGCACCCATCGAAGTCGAGTAGTTCGAGTTTGTGTACAGTGGGAGGGAACCAGCCACGATAGAGGACCCTCTAGGAGGGTAGACTACGACAGGGGACGTAGGCGATGACACATTGACCTCAGCTTCCAGAGCTGGAGCCAATGGTCCGCCATTGCCATCGCTAGCACCAGACGCGACTGGGGTAGCGTTCTTGCCAAAAGGACGCTTACTGATACCTGTCGTAGGCGAGAGGAACGACATGTTGGAGGGCGACGACATGAGACTCGAAGGTGAACTGCTCTTTCTGGCCTTGGGCGAAGGGATCATAAGGGTAGGGGGACGTGCTCCGGCGACTGGAGTGCGAGGAGTCGATCCCATGGGTCCAGGGCTCATCGAGGCTGCCATCGAAGGTGCATGTTGGTGACGAGGGTCATATGACGCCTGGGGTCCACTGTGATACTGTTGAGGTTGCTGGTACTGCTGGTATTGCTGCGGGTACTGCTGAGACTGAGGCTGTTGGTACTGTTGAGAGTATTGTTGATGCTGGTGTTGAGGTGCGCGGCGACGGTCGTTGGCCAAGCCAGGGGTATGAATGGCGCTGTTGAGTTCCGTGGCGACCAAAAGGCCGCGGCGGCGATCAGCAAGGTACTCGTCGAATCCATCAATCTCGCTCCTGTAGTAGTCCACCTGCTGGGTCAAGGTCTTGAGCATAGTGAAGAACGGAGGGAAAGACTTGAAGGCGGGCGATTCGGAGGCATCGGCATTGGTGGCAGGGACAGGCGAGGCAGTCTTGCCAGACTTGCCATTGGCGCTACGAGTGAGGTAGGCGGGCAGCGAGTCCTCGTCGTCAGAGTCGCCAAGCTGGAAGCGAACGTCAGACTGAGGGTTGGTTCCTTCTTCATCAGCTGACTTCTTGATATCCGAGGACTTGAACAGCAACCATCCTTCCAGAGAACGGTAGGGGCAGACAGCCAAAGAGGTGATGACTCCAGTCAGGGCCAAGTTGAGCTCGACACTGTGAGAGAAATAGTGATAGAGCGTACCGAGCAAAATCTGCAAAAGTGGATCCGAAGGCTGCAGGCGGTGCATGGGGACAGGGTGGACCTTATCGCAGCAAGTAAGAGCGCCCATAGCTTCTGTCGTCTTTTCCTGCTCCCGAATAAAAGCATCGCCGGAAAGTTCGTCAGGCAGATCCATCTTTTGGCCGTACTTCATACTGCGACGGCGTTGCTTCTTCTGCTCCAAGGCAGAGGGTTGACCAGGCTTGGCCTCGCTGCTTTCCTTCCTCTGCAAGAAACACTGGTGGGTCTCAACGGTGCCCTCGGCATCACGCAAGTACGACTCGTATCCGTTGCAGAAGATCTCAGCAGTGTTGTGGGGATTGATGGTCGAGATAAGGGCGTAAAAGAGGTCGAGTTCGTGGACATGGTGGCTGATCATGGTCAACTCGGCATCCATGGAGTTGGATTGGTCGGGCGACTCGCGGAAAGAGGTTGCCTTGCTGTCTGGCTGGATGCTGAGCAACTTGAGCGAGTACTTGCAGTGGCGGGTGATGACGGTGTTCAACAGCTTCAAGGTCGCAATCACTGTGGGCTGGGATCGGGACTTGAGCCGCGAGAGGATCAGATCCTTGAGGGTGAAGCGTCCATGAGCCATGAAGTAGGGCGATGTTCCTTGAGGGTTCTGAATCTCTGCGAATGCGTCGTCAGTAGCTGCGGATGTCTTGACGTTGCTTTGCTCGTCGTCTGAAGCCATCAGGAAACCAACTACCAAGTCGACCAACGCCTCGTGTTCTAGGACTTGAAGAATTAAATCGATGTAGCTAATAACAGCCACAGAGCTCCCGTCCGTGTCAGAGCACTCCAAGATGGAAGGGTACAAAATGTTCTCCAAGAACACCGACTTGAACGAGACCAAAAGGGCGGCGACAATGTCGCTGCTGGGGCACCGCATCATGATGTCCTGGCAGAACTCGAGCAGCTTCAAGAAAGCATCCAGTCTCGATTGAAAGTCGGGAGAGGTCGATATTTCAATGTTGACTCGGTTTGACTGGGTAGTCTCAGCGGGGGGTGCGCGGTCGTTTAGGGTCCCGACCATGCTGTTTATATTGTTGGGTCCACCGCGGACAAGCAACTTGCGAGGGAGCTGAGAGTAAGACGCACCGACTCCTGCACTCAAAAAGGAGGTGAAACCCAACTCCATGATGTATTCTCCGAGTGATCCAGTCGCCAATTCCATCAAGAACAACAATCCAGTTCGAGCAAAGTCGCCGGCTTTTCCTTCCAGGTGTACGAATCGTGAGAGGTATGAGAAGAGCAAGAACTCATAGTCGCTCTTGGGTTGAGGGACCGTCTGAGGGATGGTCGAGTTGTCCTTGTTGGGTGCATCCGATGAAACCGAATCCTGTGTTGCCGAATCCTGTCCTGCCGATGTGTCGAGTGATCGTTGAGCAGCGGCGGCGTCGTTGGCTGCATCGGCAGTAGCAGTCTTGATGGTCTTTAACAGCTCCATGGTCTCCATGGTCTTTTGAAGTCTCTTGGCAGTCCCACGCTGGGGGACGGTGAGCCATAGCTTGTCGTGGAAAAAGATGTTGAGGAGCTCGGGATAGCCGTGGATCTTGGAGCAAAGGATGTACATCAGATCAATGAGATCCTCATGGTAGCTCTCACCATCAAACTCTGACCCTTGGGCACATGTCCGGAGGAGCTTGACGGTGGGCGTGTGGACAGCTTTGTGGACTAAGAATCGGTCGTCCAGTAGGTTGATCATGCTGGCAATCGTCCGAATCGTCTCGCCCATGATACCCTTGGGCTCGTCACCCTCAGCATTGTTCACTAGCTTGGTAAGGACGCTGTTATTGACAAGATATTCCATACAGACGCCCATTGCTGAATCTTCGTCGAGACGAGACTCTTCGTCAACAAGGAGGTCGACCATGCTCTTGAGGCGCATAGGAATCTCGGTCTGCTGAACGTACAGGCTGCGTTTCTCAGGGGTCGAGAAACCTTTCTGTGTAAACAAAAGGGGGATGGACACAACAGTGGGTCAGTCATCAGTCTCATCTGGTTGGATGATGCTTGCTTTGTCTGTAGCCATCATTCCTTCTGTTTCTCTCCCACGCCTGTGAAGAAATACTTTAAAGTCATTGAAGTGAGCATGTGTGATTACCTCAACTACGATCCAGCAATTGTTGAAGCGACTGACTTGCATGGCGCTACTAGGCTCGGTCCTAGGAGCAGTCATGATGGTCTTTTTCAGCTTGTTCCAGAAACTGGAATCCATGGTGGATTATGCGTGCCTCTGTGTTAAAGTTGGGAGTATGATGTGTTGGGTGATGGAAGGGAGAGCGAGCTCACAGCGACCTTTGCGGGCGGTCTGGGTGAGATTGTCTGGAGGTAGGGACTGACGGTGGTCTGTGGGATGGCGGAAGGGATGATGACGAGGGCGGTGGCAGCGGTGGTGGCGTCCGGCGGTCGAGGCGAGAGGTGAGAGCGGAGGTAAAGAAGAAGAGAAGAACAGGCGTTGAGTGAAAAAGAGGGTGTTTCTCAGGAACGAACGCCAGGCTTCAGTAAAAAAAAGACAGTCCGTGAACAGTGGCTAAAATTATCGTTGGGGACGGCATGGCACATGGCACGGGCACACACACAATGGAAATCTCAATGAGCAAAATCGTATTATTTGGGGTTTTTTTCAATCATAAGTCAAGGGTAAAGGGTTCCAACGCCCTTCACGTTCCTTGATCGGGTTTTGTCATCTTGTCCTATCGCCTCGAATCGTTGTCCGTAGCTATCCAGTTTATCTGCAATTGAGAAAAAAGAGTCGAGTGGCTGGGTGTATTTTTACCAGCCGTCGTTGGCGGGACCTTGGGTCTGGTTGGAGCCCCAACCAGAGTCCGCCTGGTTGCCCCAAGTAGAGCCAGGGTCATCACCAGTACCAGCATTAGCACCATAACCTGCTGGCTCCGCCTCCTCGTCGTAGAAATCGTCAGTCTCAAAGGTGCTAAACGATAAAAAGGTTGAAGCAGACATAACGTTGATTTAGCGCAGTTGCTCGATCCTAAGACGCGTTCTAAATTGGGAGCCCTGCATGCTGTGGTAAAATCAAGGTCTATATAACTTACACGTTGGGGCTGATGTAGGACTGCAAGAAATCCGGAACCTCCTGCTTGCACTCAAGCAACAGCTTGGTCAAGGTAGGCGCCAAGGGAATGTTGTTTGAGTTGTAGAACGAGGTGGCGGTTCCAGGATTGCCCGCACGGGCGGTACGTCCGATGCGGTGGACGTATTCGTCAATGTCATTGCTAAGGTCGTAGTTGATCACATGCATGACATCCTTGATGTCAAGACCACGGGAGGCTACAGCAGTGGCAATCAAGATGGGGCTCTTGCCCTCCCTATCATTCCACATGGGAAGACAGTCAATGGTTAGCGCGCTGCGTTGGCCAATAAGTTACGATTGTCAAGAAGCTAGAAGCGACAAGGCGCTGAAAAGAACAAAGAATGAATGAATGGGTGAACTTACTTGAATGCCCTGAGGGCCAGCTCGCGCTCTCGCTGATCGCGATCGCCATGGATGGAGCAGGTGGGGAATTTTTTGTTGTACAAAAAATCGTCGAGAGCATCCGCGGTGCGCTTGGTCTCAACAAAGATCAGGGTACGGGAGGGAGGGTAGTCGAGGAGGGTGTTGAAGATTGTCTCCTTCTTCTCGTAGTCCTCGACGTGGATGATATTCTGTTTGATCAAGGAAGTGGTTCCACCAATTCTATTCGACGACAGTTTGTAACGTGAAGAAACAGAGTATAATAAGCAAGTGCACATGGAGACAACCGATAGATCAAAATGACTTATATAACAAGCTTCTGCGATTACCTTCCAACACGAAGACGACAAAAGTCCTCCTTCAAGAACTCTCGGGCAAGGGTCTGAATATCCCTTGGGAATGTCGCACTGAACATCAGTGTTTGGCGACCCTCGTCGCGTGCAAGATCCGACGACATCATGATCTGTCGGATCTGAGGCTCGAAACCCATGTCCAACATGCGGTCAGCCTCGTCCAGAATGGCGACACGGACGCGGGCAAGAGAGACAATGCCTCTCTCAACCATGTCTTTCAGGCGACCAGGGGTGGCGACCAAGATGTCACAACCCTTCTGAATCTGTTCCTTCTGCACGCGGGACTCGGCTCCGCCGTAAATCACGACAGGTCGCAGCGGAGTCATATAGGTGAACTATCACATCACATGAAGTATAAAAGCATAGTTCAGAGCCAATACGGTAAGCTGTTGTACTTGAACCTTTTCATAATAAGCAGATAAAGCTCCAACGATGCTCATGCTCAACTTACTCTTCTCGCCTCTTCAAAGATCTGAATTGCCAACTCCCGCGTGGGCAAAATGATCAAGACAAGTGGAGTCGCCTTCCAAGCTGCTTGGCCGGGTCGACGGCGGATTGTCGCCAGCTGTCCCTTGAAGATCTTGGAGACGAGCTTCGAGATGGTGGGGACAAGAAAAGCGGCAGTCTTGCCAGAGCCTGTCTGGGCACACGCCATCAAATCGTAGTTCTGCATCAAGATGGGCAGAGCATTACGCTGTGATAACGTCAACGACAAAGAGTAGATGAGGTAAGTTGGCTCAAGTTAGTCGAATACAAAGCCTTGAGGATCAACCAACGCCAACACTTTGACAATGAAAATGTTGCAAACACTGTTATTGTTCACACCTGGATGGGAGTGGGTTCGGGGAACTCCATGCGCTTGACGTTCTCGAGGACTACAGAATCAAGACCAGCGTCATCAAACTACAGGTGATAGCGAATAAAACACGCCAAGAGAAGTACTGATCAGTAAAAGGAGCTTGCGAAAATGTATCCGATAGCGAGTTTCACACGCTCCCCTAACAATAAAAGCCAACAAGAATGCCTGCCTGTACTTACACTAACGATGGGAGTCAAGCCAGGAGGACCGTCCTTGACAGAGACACTCATCTCGGCATAGCTCTTGAAATGGATGCCCGAGTTGATACGAGACTCGGAGCTGAAGAGCTCTTTCTCGAGAGCAGGGTCGCTTGGCGCAGAGTCCTTGGTATAGGAAGACTTCCATTCGTAAACCCTCTTCTCGGAGGACCAGGTAATAGTTTCGGGGACAATGTTGGGGTCACGCTTGACCCAGTTGCCGATCGACTCGGACATGTTGTGATATGCTCGAGGAAGTGCGTTGGGTTTGCGTAAGTGAGAGTGTAGAGAAAGAGGAGAATAGGGTGGAAGAGGGGACAGGAGAGGAGTGGGTGGTGGAAAGAGAAGGATGAAAAGAATAGTCGCCATTTGTTTTATACGCGGATATCATGCGATTTGATTGGCTGAGAGGGAAACACAGCAGACATGGAACTCACCTTCGCAGGGACGCCTTTTTTTTCTTTCACAAACATAGACACATACACACATAGGAGCCGATTGTCGTCTTCTTCATCATCGTCGTTCCATTAAATATATTACAGTGTGTGAACGAGGAGAACACCATGATATACAAATACAAAAATTAGGTAAAATACAGAAAGGCTGGCATGAGAAAAAGAAGTCGAAACAGTCCACAAGTGGTCCATTCCGGCTCCGAAAAAACGTATCATCCCAGCCTCTGGTTTGTCGAGGAGACTTCTACTTCTTCTCCTCCTCGGGCGCATCGTCACTGCCCTTGATTCCATCATAATCGATCTGACTGCTCTCCGATGTGATGTTGCCAGCCTCCGCCTCCTTCTCAGCTCTGGCCAGCTTCTTCTTGTCGAGTGTAGCCTTGGAAGGGACAAAAACCAAGGTGATACCGACACAGAGCAAGGTCACAGCGAATCCGATCCAGAGGCCGACCTGGTATCCCTTCAAGCTCGATCCTGTCTTGTGAATCACAGCCCCCGAGATGGCGTTCGTAATCGCCAACCCGACTCCTGATCCTGCTTGCATTGCAACCGAGAAAACCGCGCCTGAAGTGAGGATAAAGAAACATAAGAAGAGTGTCGTAAGTTTTATGTCAGCCAATAGAACATCACATTATGTGAAGCAATTTATGTGAATGAACATGGACTTGAAAACTTACTGTTGAGGCCGTGTTCGCCAGATTTGGCCATGGTCAGGGCGGCGACCATGGCGGAGGTGTAGGTCATTGCAATACCAATCTCGCCGATGCACATCGAGGGGAAGGGCAGGGACCAGTAATTAGTATCAGCATCAGCAATGGCAAACAGAGCAGCTGAAACTGCCATGCATCCTGTTCCAATCACCAACAGGGGCTTGGCACCCACTTTGGGGATCAAGTATCCGGCAAGAGGATTCAAGACAAGTCCTGGGAATGCCAAGGGGAAGAAAGCATAGGCAGTGTTCAAGGCTCCGTAACCCATGACTTCCTGGAATATGAGGGTGCAGTAGAGATTGTAGACAAGGTACCATGTCTGGTAGAGAGCGCCGATAATCAACATGGCGGTGAACATGCGCGTGCGGAAGATGGTCAAGGGAAGCATGGGCGACTCGACCTTCTTTTCAATCCAGACAAAGAGACCCAGGAGCAAGACTCCGAGGATGAGGCAGACAATGACCTGGACCGACTTCCAGTTTCCATCTGAGATGCCGTAGACGATAGCGAGCAGGGCAGCTGTGATAGTAATGGCTCCAGCGAGATCCAGTTTAACGTTGGCGCGGTACTCGGCACTCGATTCTGGGATGACAAAGTAGGCGATGATGGCAACCAGCAAACCCATAATGGTCGAGCTATAGTGGTGAATGAGAGAGGGTTAGAGTCTACATCTTAAGATTGGACTGAAAGCAGTAATGATGCATAGTTTCAGAGGATTTATGCCTACTAAAAAATCCTACATGTAGAAAATGTACTTCCAGCCGATGGTGGCGGTAAAGACACCCCCCAGGACGAGGCCGATACCAAATCCAAGGGCACCGCTGCTGGAGAAGACGGAGAGGGCTCTAGACTTTTCAACCTCTTCGATGTAGGTAAATTGGATCAGGGCGAGGGCGTTGGGGATGGTTGCAGCAGCGCCGAGACCCTGCATGGCACGGGCGATGCAGAGGACGATAACACTGTTGCTGAGTCCACAGACGAGGGACCAGATCGAGAACCACACAAGTCCGATAAGGAAGAACAACTTGTGACCATACTTGTCGCCGAGCTTGCCTCCGATCAAGAGGAAGGTACCAAAAGTCAAGGTGAAGGCGTTGATGATCCAGGGGAGCTGACTCTCGGAAAAGTTGAGCTCGGCCTTGATGGTGGGGAGGGAGATGTTGACGGCGGAGAGGTTTGCGACATCGATGAATTGTGCGAGGCAGAAGACGACAAGGATGACCCACTTGGGGGTTGAGTGCGCCGACTTTGGAGTCAGCATGGTGAGTTGAATGGAATGAGGTTTTTTTATTTATTTTTCGATGGAGAGGCGAATGAAGGAATGAGCTATTGGTGTTGAATGAGAGATGGAGGGAGGAGTGTCAACAAAGGAGAAAGAAAAAGAGGAAAGAAAGGCGAGGAAAGAGTTAAAACGGTCGACAGTTGGTTGCCCGCTCTTGTGGGACCTTGATTAGGGTTCCGAGGGGAGAAACGACAAAGTCTCCGACTAAAGACGGTTACGGTTTAATGTCGCATGGGTATGTGAGCGAAACACACATGGGTGAAAGAAAGAAATCACACACCTTGCTATTTTAACAGGAGGTTTCATATCCAATGGCGAAGGGTGCCAGACAAAAAATAAATAGGGGAAGGACCCCAGGCGGGGACGATTAGAAGCTGAGCACCTCGATTGCTCGATAGATTGAACTCTTTGAACAAAATGATTGGTTTTCTCTCTTTGTTGTTAAACTCTCACAGTAGAAAAGGATGGGCGTCTACCCATGTGGTTGTGTACCATCCACCTTTCTATTACCCCGCATTTTCATCCCACTCCACCTTTTTTTATTTTTTCCCCTCATTCTTTCTTTTTCTTGTGTCGGTTTGTTCGTTGTGTGTCCTTAGCTCTCTTTTTGTTCATTGGAGTGTCACCCCCCAAGGAAAGATCCGTGTGCACAAAACACTTGCACAAACAACAGACAGCCCTTCTGGATGGTCTGTGCCCTGACACACTCGCACTTTCTTTGCAGCACCCCTTATGCTATCACACACCATATTTGTTTCTTGACTCTTCATATCTTCATGTAAGAAAAAAAAAAAGCTTATCGACGAGAGGCACCTTCGCAGAAACATTCTACGGGCAACTGGATCTTGAACCTCTGCCCTGCCAGGTCTGAAGTTCCCATTGAGGCAAGTTCAATATAGTCCCAATTGTGGTTCCTCCGAAGCCCAAGAAAGCTCTAAAGATGAAGGAGGTAGGGTATGTAACAAAATTCAGTTCATTCGACACGGGAGACTCAAGAGGAACAGGTAAAGAAAGAAAGAAAGCAAGAAACAGACGCGTAAAAAGAAGCTGTGCAAAGTAGATTGGATAATACTCCATTTCCTATTGCTTTGCCTGCGAGTGACTGGCCTAGGTGTGGCTTAGTTGTATTGATTGCACTCTCCAGCAACCCACTTTCTTTTTTTTTGTGTTCGCCTTCTACAACTGTTTCATTGCATTCGCCACCAAATCGACTTCTTCTTTCGACAGACACACACATCACCTTCCATCACCAAATCAACACAGACACAAAATGAGAGACGCCGATCCATCAACAAACGAACGCGAGTTCCTCCTGGCTGCCTTGAAGGACGGCGCGCGCATCGACGGACGCAAGTTCTACGACTTTAGAACTCTCCGCCTCACTTTCGGTGCCGAGTACGGTGCCGTCGAAGTCCAACTCGGTAACACCAGGTCAGCACCTCTATCCTCACTATCAAACGTCTTTGGATCATGACAACAAAAAGGGAAAGAAGACGATTTTACATTATTGGTAATAGGGATCTGACAATTTATTTTCTTTTTTCGTGTCTTGACAAAAACAGAGTTCTCGCAAAGGTGTCATGCGAGGTGATCAGACCTTATACCGACAAGCCCACCGAGGGTTTCCTTATGTTCAACACCGAACTGTCACCAATGGCCTCAGCAGCATTCGAAGTTGGAAGGTAAATCATTTCTCATCTCCCTATCGCGACCAATTGTATCTAATTCATTTTCGCGAACAAGCACTTACTAAATAATATGTTAATAGACAAACAGACGAGGAGGTTCTTGTGAGTCGACTGATCGAGAAGGCAATGAGGAGGAGCAGAGCACTGGACACTGAAGGATTGTGTATCGTTGCAGGAGAGAAGGTGTGGTCGATTCGTGTGGATATTCATTTCTTGGATCATGATGGAAACTTGGTCGACGCAGCCTGTATCGCTGCCATCACAGCTTTGCTTCACTTCAGGAGGCCAGACGTAACAGTCGTTGGCGAGGACGTTACTATCGTGAGTCGCTTGTTATTATTTTCTGAGATCATAGGAATGGAACATGACCTTGTCATCTCGAACAACAATTGTGCATTTGGACTAACAATCGCTGTTTTGGGCTTTGCTCTTTGTTTCTTGTCTGTTTTTGTAGCATACCCTTGAGCAAAGGAACCCTGTGCCGCTCAGCATCCATCACATCCCTATCTGCACCACCTTTGCTTTCTTCAACAATGGGTACGTTTCCTTTCCAATTCCATGCAACACAGGACAGGATACAGCAGTTGAACCAGCATCGTTTCTTTCTTGTGTGTCGGGGATCACACAACATCCACTAACACTCTTCCTGAAATCCTCATTCACAAACTTTTGATAGTGAGCGCATGATTGTAGATCCTTCATTCCTGGAGGAGCAAGTCAAGGAGGGCGACATGACGGTCACACTCAACGTTCATAAGGAGGTCTGCGCACTGTCCAAGGCTGGCGGTATCCCCATGGAGATTGATCAGATCCTGCAATGCACAAAGATTGCTGTTGTCAAGGTTGCTGAAATTACTGCCCAGATCCAGGCTGCCCTTGAGGCCGATGCCAAAAAGCGGTAAGAACAACGTCCCATTTTTTTTTTTTTTTTTTTTTTTGGAATGACACAGGACTTGACCAGCATAGGTTGCAGTGAAAACTAACATATCTCTTATTATTTTTGTGTTCATAGTCAGATCGCCAGGAAATAAAGCAGGAGAAACGGGACTGCACGTTTTTCATCAACGGCATACAACAACAAAGACAATAAAAAAACCAAGACCATCCAATACCACTTTTGACAGGATTCTGTATGTTAACTACGCCCAAATATCATTCAGAACCTAATTCTAAACTTGAACCAAAAAAAAAAAAAAAAAAACAACCTCTAGTTGCTCTTCTTCTGGGAACCAACAGACTTTTTCCCGACCCAAAGTCCCACCAAGATGATCAAATGGCTGATCACCAAAACTCCCGAACTCTCAGCAGTGGCCGGGAACACATTCCAGGACCACTCAATAGCACCCAACAAGACCATACTCAACACTACAGGAATCCGGGTCTGGTAGAGGAGGTAAGGGAGGGTCATAGAGTACCATGCATAGAACTGGTAGTGCAGCGATCGAGCGAAAACGATCCCAATAAAGTTGCTGGTGAATAGCAGGGTGAGTACGTGGCTTGGTCGCATGTATCGGGCATTGGTTGCAAGCACGGTGGGGGAAGCTTTGAAGCCCTTATTGATCACCGCAACGATTCCGCCGTCCGATCTGATAGGGGAAAGGGAGGAACGAAACAAAAAAACATGGAGAAAGAGAGGTTGTAAGTCAGTTTGATGAATTTGGTCCGCGATCATGCTATTCATTCAGAATATCCTTTGTTTTCCTGTCATTCTTTGTTGTAAGTTTTTTTTTTTTTTTTTTTTTTTTTACCTGCTCCAGCGCAAAAAGACAAACGCAAACAAGACCACAAAATGCGAGGCCAATAAACATATTGCCCACCAACTACTCAAAAACACACTCTCCTCCAGAAACTTCCAGTTAACAGTCCACTGGTACTGAAAGACCCTCGAGAACTCAAACGCCTTGTTGAGGTAACTCCTTGGGTGGTGGAGTGTGAACGGCAATGAGAGAAGGACTTGGATCAGGACCATGATTGTCAATTGGGCGACTGTGCCGATAATGCCTTGGGTCTGCCAGAGGAGGAATCCGAATGCTGGGAAGAAGAGGAGGATGTTCATCTTTATGGACACCGCCAAGCTATATTGAAAGGTAAAGACAAAGGTGTTATTGACAATTTCCTTGACTTATGTATGCACCTTTAGGTTAAAGTTGAAATGATATATGGGTTGCGTACCTGAATAAGGTGCTGCTGAGGGCCCACCGCCGGTTGAGGAAGGCAAGTGTGGCGGCGTACAGGAAGAACATGGCCACAGGATCGTTAAACAGCCTAAGCACATAGATCGAGTGCAACCTCCTTGACAGACACACTGGGATCAGCACATACGGCGGGATCTGTCACCAAAAGTGAAAAAAACTTCCAGGTTAGTCATATTCCATTCCCGTCATAGCTCCACATCGCAAAAATGTTAAAATAAAATAAAAACACAAACGAACAAACGAGGACGAAGAGACATACGGATTTGTCCTTGGCGTAGATGGAAAAGACGATGACAAGTGTCATCAGGTAGAGGCCCATAAAGATCCATTGGCCACGTAAGATATTCTCTCCAAAGTCTGTCGCGTAGTAGAGTGTCGAGTAGATATACACAAATCCGGCAGGGTAAACCAATGGTCCCGTATCGCCCTGAAGCTTTGTGTAATCCGTCTCTCCCTTCAAGTATCCCGACACTTCCTGCATATACGCCGCCCAGTCAATCTCCGTGTCTATTCAGGAATAATAAGGGTGGCGAGTCAGTAATTCTGGGTGCTTGAAATGTGATGGTTTCTGTCGCTGATAAAAGCGGGTAGGGTTGCAACACAACAATCCAGGGCTCGATAAATCAATCATACATGGAATCTTCTTGATGATGACGATGTTGAGGAGGATCTCAAAGAGGAGCAAAAGTCCGGCCAGCTTCCAGATATGTGCATGGTTGGTCAGGAGCTGTGTAACGAGTTCGATAGGACGGAAGAGAGTCAACTGTGATGCCTGGACTGATGTTGCTCCTGAGGAAGATGATGAGGATGATCCCCGTTGGTCATTGATGGGTCCTGTCTGGCGAACCCTGTTCTTGATGGCCATGAGTCGAATCGGTCGATGTCAGAGATGGAGTTGATGGAGAAAAAAGGAAAGCAGCGGTGCTGTTGAAAAAAGGATGTCGAGCCTCGAACTCTAAATAAATTGGCGCGTGCCTAAGCAATTTCTTTAGACTGTGGAACTGTGGAGGTCTGGCTTGGATTCTCCTGAAGCATAGATTGCAAAGAATGATTTGGGTAGTGGATGGAAAAAGGATGGTGAAGCAGGTATTACATTGATGTTGCTCGTCCAAGCAAATATGAAGAAATTAGATGTCTAAAGAAATTAAAATGGCTACAATGACGAGTTTCAGTCGTCTCTCCGAGGAGCCGGCCGTGGAGCAAAGACATCCTCAAGTGACTTGGGCATAGGATGTGTCGAGGTCGATCCAACGGTCGCCATAGGACTGGCAGAACCAACGACTGCACTACTAATAGCCAAGGATGACACCGAGCCCTCGCCTGCACTGCCCGTCCCCCGCCCATCAAGATTGCTTGCCGTCGAGGATCGACTGGCGCTCAAAGTTTCCTCGATGGGACTCTTGCCTGAGAACGATGGCTTGGTCGAGTGCTGCTTCTGGGTGCAGTCACCAGTAGCTGGCGCTGAGCCTGAGCCAGAGCCCGACCCTGATCCTGATCCGCTGTACGATCCTTCGTCCTCTTCATCGACCTCAGGCACTGCGCCAGAAAGCCCAGTGGGGTAGCTGGCGCGACGAGGAGCGGTTTGGTCAACAGCGATTGGAGGCTCGCCATCAACAGTGTGTCCGTGCTCTTTCAGCATGGTCTTGAGTCGGGCCACCGAATCAGGTCCCGACTGGTTGACGAGACTGTAAAAGTATCCATCCTTGTTTTCGATCAGCTTTGTAGGATGCTCAAACTCCACCACACGGCCATCCTCCATCACTAGGATCTTGTCACACTCCATGATCGTGTTGAGGCGATGGGCAATCATGAGAACCGTGCAGTCGGCAAAGTTCTTCTTGATGGTCTCCTGAATCAAAAGATCGGTCTGAAGATCAACCGCACTGGTCGCCTCTGTTTGTTTAAAATGGAACAAGAAAGCGAACGTTAGTATACTGTTCATCAACTCTCCGACATTAATACCTTGTGGAACGACATAATGATACACAACGTACCGTCGAGAACAAGAATCCTGCTCTGGATGAGAATAGCGCGAGCAATGCAGAAGAGCTGCCGTTGGCCGAGGGAAAAGTTGCGTCCGTTCTCGATGATAGGTGTCTCAAGCTTGAGAGGCATATTCAACTTGATGTTCTCCGACAAATGGACCGCGTCGAGGGCATCCCAGATCTCCTGGTCAGTTCTCCGATGGAAGGGATCCAAGTTGGATCGGATAGTGCCAACAAAGAGGACGGGTTCTTGAGGGATGATGGCGATCTTGCTACGGAGATCATGGAGGCCTATCTCACGGATGTCGACATTGTCAATCAAGATCTGACCCTCAGCCGCCTCAACCACACGCAAAAGAGAGATCAGCAATGTTGTCTTGCCGCTTCCCATCTTGCCAACGACTCCAATCTTCTGCCTTCCCTGAACGAGAAAATCGACCTTCTTCAAGACGGCAACGCCGTAGTTCTGGTAACGAAGAACCACCTTCTTGAACTCGATCTCTCCTTGGCTGGGCCAATCTGCTGGGGGCTGGTTCTCGGGAATGACATCGGGGGCCTCGGCGGGAATGTTCATGCCGTACAACTCCAACTGGCAGACAGACTCCTTAGTCGACTTGACCTCGGCCGCCATGCGAATAGACCACTGACCAAAGATTAGCAGCTGGAGCGCATTCGTAATCGCCAATCCTGCTTGTGACGCGTCCAGAGTGCTATCGCGCGAAAAGTAGATGACGAACATCGCCGTGACCAGGACAAAGATGGACGAGACAAGATCTAAGTAGAGAGCCAACCAGGAACGAATCTGCATCATTGCAAACAAGGCCTTGTGGTTGTCGTCAATCTTGCGCAGGTTGAATGCATCGAATCTCTCTTCGGCTCCATAGACGCGGATCGAGAACAGTCCGTCGAGAGTGGCCGCCATGTGAGCAAAGATCGGGCCCTTGGTCATCGCCTCCATGCTCTTGAGTCGATCATCCGTGTACGAAGAAAAGTGAATCAAGATCCAGGCAAGACCCAACAAAACCACCACGGCAATCGCGGACCAGGGAACGATCACAATGACTAGAATGGCGGCCCCGATAGCCAAAGGCATGTACTGGAGCATCTGAAGAATCGCGTCAGGGAGAACCTCATCGACGACGCACTGGTGCCTGGCGAACGCATTCAGAATCCTGGCGAGCGGGGTAACATCGAAGTAACTCATAGGCGCACGCATAATCTTGCGGAAAATGCGTTCATGATAGGTAATCGACTTCCTGAAGACAACCCACGAAAGGAAGAATGTCCTGATGTAGGCACCGACAACCACAGCCGCAACCAATCCGCCGTATACGCTCAGGTAGTAGTTGAAATCGGGCTTGGCATCAGGTCCGACAGTGAACCGAAGCCAGTAATCGGAGAAGATCCGGAGTCCGTGAGTCGCCAAGAACACAAGTGCAACAGCGATCGAGACGCCCATTCCAGTTCCCTTGCGGAGGTAAGCCTTCGTGACAGACCATCCTGAAACAACGTCGCGGCTCTTGACACCAAATCCAAGGTCCAATCGCTCGCCTCGTCCGCCTCCATGGCTTAGCATACCTCCTTCCCTGCCGCTCAGACTGTGGATCGTTAGCTGGTTCCTTTCCACAGCCCTCGCCATCGAGTTCTCCTCCCTGTTGGTAGCATGGACGGGTAGACGGTTCTGTCCCATGTTGCCGAGGATCGTCATCTGGTTGCGCTCAATCATCCTCGAGATGGTCTGCTCGTTGATCATTTGGTTCTGGATCGTGTGGGCGTTCATCTCACGGATACGGTGGATTGTTTGCTCGTTTGCTGCAGTGTTGAACGTGGTGCTAGCGGTTCCTGTTCCTGACGCCGATTGCGATCGCTGCGTGAGGAGGTGGGGGCGGTTGTGGACAGACGATGTTCCTGCGTGAGAGAGTTTTCCTGACTTGACGAAGCTGGGGAGACCGTGAACAGTGACCGTGTTCAACTCTGTGATCTCCGAGCTCTTCTCCTCAGAGGAGAAGCGACCCTTTCCTGTGTTGCCACGAGAAAGACCAATAGTCCTCGACAATGCCAGAGGTTGGCTGACTCCCTTTTCCGAGGTGGGGCTGGTTGGAGGTGAAGTTGCTCCAGCACCGGTATCGTCGACAGGCGCCTCCAATCTGACCTCATTCGTAAGCTCTTGGATCTGATCTGGGTCCTCGATTTCCATCGACTCGTCAACAATACGGGCCAAGTTGACATCCTGCGCCATCAACTCGGCGAACGTTCCCTGTGCCTCGACCGATCCTGCCTTCATGACAATAATGTAGTCGCAGGCGGCCAAATGCTGAAGCTGGTTGGTAACATAGACCACAGTCTTGCTGGCCAGATATCCCTTAATACACTCCTGGAAGATGTGCTTTCCGATTTGAGCATCCATGCCGCTGAGAGGATCGTCCAGGAGCATAATGTCGGCACCAGAGTAAACAGCTCGCGCCAAGCTCACACGTTGCCTCTGGCCCTGACTCAGGTTGATTCCACGTTCTCCGATCTCGGTCTCATCACCGGCGCTCAGCAAGCTCATGTCGCGGTTGAGGGCGCAAACACGAAGAATGGCGTTGTACTTTTCTTGGTTGAATGGCGATCCAAATAAGATGTTTTCCTTGGCAGTCGCGTTCAAAAGCCAAGCATCATGAGGAACGTATGCCAATGTACCACGGACAGCATGACTTCCTGCCATCAACCTGATTTGACCCATAATCGCCGCCAATGTCGATGATTCTACAATGACAAAAGAGAAGTGTTAGTCCAGGAATGTAACATCAAATGAAAACAGTTTGACGATTGACCCAACCGAACCCAGGCTGACTTACTTCCGGATCCCACATCACCCACAATCGCTACCAAATCGCCAGGTTTGATTTCCATGCTGATGAACTTGAGCGTTGGGTTAGACTCCTTGGACTCTGGCCATCCGAAATCGGCGTCCTTTATGTAAATGCGAAGCTGAGCCAGTTCGCGTTGGTGAGCGAGTCGTTCCATCTCCTTTGCGTCTCCGCTGCTGCTGTTGGAGCCATTCATTACCAAACCATCAGCAACAACTGACGCTCCCAAAGAGTTGATCCTGTCCGAACCAGGTATCGTATCCGAGTCTCCGTGAAGCTGAAGGGGTTCGACCTCAGGGAGACTCAAGAATCCATTGAGACGCTCAAAACTCAGCATGGCTCCCAGAGTCGTCTTGACAGCAATGGGCAGCATGATGAGTGGGTATCGAAGCGTGTTGAAAAGCGATAACGAGGTGAAGACAACACTGGAAGTAACATCGCCGCGGAGTCCTCGATCATCGCTGAGCTCATAGACGCAAATACAGGCAAGTGTCGTCACAACGGGCGCGGCAAAGACCACTGCAAACGAGGTGATCTTGAGGTACATTCCGCGTCGAAGTTCGCTCATCTCCTTTGCACGTACGCGAGTGACACGGTCCCGAAAGTAAGGCTCCCAGGCGTAGAACTTGATCAGCTTGATGGCGGTCAAGAGCTCCGACATGATATGAATCCTGGCGGTAGTCGAGTTGGTGGCCATGGCGTTAACGCGTGCAGTGTAAAACGAGAGGAGGTACTGTACGGGGAAAAGAAGCACTAGGATAATGAGCGCTGGTACGGCTGCGAGTTTGAGCTCGACAAACGCCAATGCAATCACAACTAAGTAGGTAACCAAAGGAAAAGATGCTTGTCAGCAATAATCTTTTGCAAGACGTGAAGAATTTTGTGGCGGGCTGTTGACAATGATCACTTACCAATAATTTCCAAGGCTGAGCTCCAAAGGAAATGAAAGTTGACAAAGGACTCTGCCACGCGGTTGCAGTCGTTCGACAGAAGATTGATGATGTTGCCGATACCGCCGTGGGCAGAGGACAGCTTGAGGGATTTGCGATAGATGAGGACCATGAGACCTGCTCGAACCTAAATTATGCAACCATGTCAACAAGTATGTCAGCGGGGGGCAAACAAAGGTGTTAAAGCACAGACCATCAGGACGAGGGAACAAAAGGAGGTTAGTTGAATGTTTACCTGCACACCGATCCTCGTGCACTCGGCCATGACCTGCTGGATGCAAACGCTGCTGCCAACACACGTCAGGAACAAACCCAGAGCATAAAGATATCCGTCCCTGGACGAGGTCGCTTCCCGCTGGTCGAGGGGTGTCGTTTCTACATAGGTGATGAGTTGCTTAACTAGAAAGTAGGATCCCACATATGTGAATATGATCCAGAAGACCTTATAGAAGGCGAGCATCAGGTAAGGTCGGCCAAAGGCACTCATGAGCGCTCGACTGATCGATGCTCTATTAAAAGGTACATGGGAAAGAAGGGTGAGAAATATGCGCGCATTTGTTTAGAAGACAGATGAGCCTTGGTGAGCATGATATCGACTGTGTCGCGTTTTTTGTTTGTGTTGGTGGTTGTAGATGTTTTAGCGATGTCTTTGTCAAGGGGGAGCAGCAGGCCAGGCCAGGAGGAGTATAAAGATTGAGGGAGAATAAAAAGATAAAATAAAAAAGAGAGGGAAGGCATGGCAAGATGGGCGTGAACGGGTTGCTAGTGGTTGAAGGGACGGACGACAGCGGAGGGAAGGACAGGGTGCATGAGGGGGAGAGGGTGCACATGTAAAAAGTGAACACAAAGATGGATGGGTGTGACATTTGAACAGGCGGCGAACATGACGACAACGAGAGAAGAGCCCTGTCTGGACTATCAGCAACAATGGGTGTCTGTCTATCTTTCTTTCTCGCTATCCTCACCCCACCATCGCCTCAAACACGATGGATGGGTAATTAGCCCATGTGCCTTTTCTCTTCTTGTGTTGTGTTGTCAAACAAGGCTGACACAAATTACATACGCTAATAAAGCACAACCAAAGTCTACAACCCTCTTCCTTCCGAAATGCAAAGTGAAGGTTCACACCTCTTTTTCGGGGTATAAAAAGGTAATACAAGAGAAAGAGAGACCAGTCAGGGACAGGGGAGAAGAAGAACACCAACACAATACCATGCAGCATCGTCATGGATGCGATTGAGAGATCCCTAGTGTCTCTATAAAACAATTCTTTCCGTCACATCCCCTCTTTTCCTTTTTGAATCTGCGAGTACGATGATCCAGTCCAGCCTCTGCGTTTTCACCCCATTTAGCCGAGGGGTGTATCTGTTCTGTGGACCATCGATTCAGCGAGTCGCCTCCCTTCATTGTCAAATCCAATGTCCTTTCGCGATGCAATTGAATGGGTGAGGTCGGCCCTTTTTTTTCCTTCTGTTTTCTCACCCTGTCCAATCTAAGACAGAGCTCACCCAGAATGCTAACATTCCCGCTAAAGACACTCTTTTCCTCCCTTGAAGTCCCGTTCCGGCCCAGGTCCAGGCACGATGCAAAATGCACGCTCTACAGCATGGCATATGTGCGAAAAAGGTAAAGGAGAGACAAAGAGAGAGAGGAGAGAAAGAGAGAAGAAAAGGGAAGAACAGCCGACTACTGCGTGCCTTCAATTGATCCAATTGAAACAGAAAAAGAAACAAGAAAGTTGGGGTGGGGTATGAAAAATTGAAGTAAAGTTGCACTAAAAAAAATATGCTTACTTACTTTTCTTTAAAGTCAAGCTCCTCCTGGCGCCATCGTTCTCCGAGACGTTCGCCGGCGAATTGGGCTGACTCTTCCTGCTGGAGTTCGATCGAATCTGGATCGAAATCTGGGTCGGACCGAGTCCGGCGAAGGAGGGGTATCACCCAGAGGAAGAACCACTGTGAGACAAGGTTGAACGAGTGGCCGCCCTTGAGGACTATGGGGTCGACTGATAGGGACGACGTCGAGTCCTGCTCGCCTCTGTACCGGCGGTTTGTTGTGTTATGTTTGTTGGATCTTGAATACGGCATTCTAGTATCTGTCTTTCTATACTGTGCTTTGTTGTACTTGAAGTGTGGTTGTTGTTCCTGTTGAATCCGTTATATTAGGGCGGAAGGGTTGTAGCAGCGGTTCCTGATTCGTGGCCAAAAGCGATGTTGAATGAAAGACAGAAGACTGGTGAGACTGGATCCAACGGTGAGGTGGTGAGTGAACTGGGGCCGTTGTGTTTTGTGGGATGGGACAGATGGGAACACAGAGCTTGTTTTAGCCGGGGAAAGGTGAGGTTATTCAAGTGGAAGATTGAGAAGTCGTTAGGAAGGCGGTGAAGACAGAGTGAATGTGAATGGGGTCCTGGGGTGGAGGGTTGGTTGCTGCCTGGTTTGTGTGTGGTGTGAAGGGAATTGAAGGGGGACCCTTGTTGGCAAGAGAGTTTTTTTTAGGAGCTGTGAATACTCGGATCAGGACAACAAGCCGGTGATGCTGCTGTGTGATGAGAGAAGGGGGAGAGCGGAGAACTGTGAACTGTCAAAAAAATAAAGGAGACAGAAGGACGATTCAACAAGGGTTGGCAGTGGAGGGTAAGGAGGAGGAGGGAGGGGAGCAGGCAAGCAAGCAAGCAAGCAAGCCGATGGATGCTCAGGGAAAGAAGAGAGAGGAGAGGATCGACGATGTTAAGTGGGCGATGTTGAGCAAAAGGGAAAGGGGAGTGGTTGTAGGGAAGTGATGTTTCAAAGGGAAGGGAAGGGAAGGGAAGGGGATGAAGAAAAGAGAAGTGAAGGAGGAGTAAAAAGAACAAAAGGGCCAAAGTGATGAGGATCGAAAAGAAAAAAAAGAGAGCAGAGGTGACTGACTGGGTTGAATGGTCTGGCTGGTTGACTGACTTTACAGACAGAGAGACAGACACACAGACAGACAGACAGACAGACAGGGTGTATGTGGAGTGAAAATAGAAAACCAAAATGGGGTGCTGTCCAGTTGGACACAAACAAGTTACCAGGCAGGGGTTTCTTCTCCTTGTACTTTGTACTTCTGTAGTTCTGCATCCGAAAAAAAGGGGGATATCCACCTCTTCCTTGGATGAACAGACGCACCCATACTGACCTCTCTCAGTTTACCCTTCTGCCTGCTTAGTAGACAGGGTCCACCAGCCCCTGCCTTTTCCTATCATGGCCTTTGCTATCCACGTTTTCAGTCTTGCTATTATTGTTCATGCGATCCTTCGTTTAGTTGTTCATCCATTAGAATAGAAAAAGAAAAAAAAAGGGCAAAGGGGGTGGGACATGCTGCCTCTTTCTGATAGCCTTGCTAGCGTGTGTCTGTCCTGCATCATCGACTTTTCGACTCCTCTTCCTCCTCTCTTTCCGACCCCTCTTCCTCCTTTCTCTTCGACTCGAGTTCAATGCTTAGGACGCGTAGTATAGAGTTCACCCGTGCTAGACTTTTCAGCGATGATATTACATATCATGATCCACAACTGCTTATCGACCACCGCGTATTACTTCTTCGCGGTGTGTAGCAAGCGATCAAAGAGTGTATCTTATTGGTCCAAACGTGACTGTCTATTCTGTGAATTGACTTGCAGTGTTGAGTTTGACTTTTCGTTCTTTGCTCCTTGCTTCTCTTCCCTTCCACCTCTTCACGTTGATATTATCATGGTGCCTAAGCCAAAAACTGTCAAGGTACCTGCAACCAGCAACCAGCAACCAACCAGCAGCAGCACAGTCACCGCCACCAAAAAAAACATAAGCCTTGTCCACCCTTACTCACCCCACTCTCTCTCTCTCTCTCACTCACTTACTCACTCACTCACTCTCTCTCTCTTCTCCTTCACCCTTCATCACCCTCAATCGTATAGCGTACGAAAGCATACGTCGATTCAGAAGCAGAGTCTGAAGGTATTATTATTTACATCAGCACCAACAGGAATCCATTCCCTCCATCCCCTTCCTCCCCACGCATGCACACAAACAAACACACGAGCTAAAGTTACTCACATTACACACTCACACACACCTGCGCGTTTCCATTCAATCCAACACTAGTCGAGATACGATCAGGAAACTCTACAAAGAAACGAGCCGTCACCTACATTGACCCGGGCGACAACGACAACGACGACGACGCCGCCGCTTACAAGCCCAAACAACCCCAGCCTCGGCCCAAGAAGAAAGGCTCCGTCAATACAGCCGCCACTACAAAACAAGTATCAGCACCAGCAACAACAACAGCCTACGAAAGGTCCTCGAACAAGCAAAAGTCGGCCTTGGGAGACATTTACAATCTTGTTCATAACAGGAGCATTAACAACAAAGACGACAACAATAAGAGCAATGGTAGCAAGTCTTCGTCGATGTTAAAGGCAAGGAAGGACACTTCATTTGAGAACCAGGAGAATATCGATATGAGAAGACCAAAGGACGACGGAGGCAAAACTGCCAAGAAGCCCTTGCGACAGTCGACCGCTGACATGTCTCGCGAGCAGGTATGATTTCCGTCGAGATATTGATTGACATCCCTGGGAGCGTGTTTTTCGTTACACATTATTTACCTGGATGGCAATCTAACGCAAACAATCTTTCCACCCTCCATTACCTGTCAACTTCAGCTCGCGACAGCTCTTGAGGACTTGAGGGACAAGTACAGACGACTCCAACAGCTCCGAGAAACAGACGCCGAGCGGAATCTCGCTGAATGTCGCGGACAGCTTGATGAGACCATCCGCAGTGCCGAAAACTACCGCGCCAAAATCGAGCCTCAGCTTGAATGTAAGCTTTCCTTTTTTCGTTGCTTTTATGTGCTTCATTGTCAATATATTTCTAAATAATTGTGGACGAAATTAACGCGTCGTTTTCAAATTCTCTCCCTTTCCGCGGATCATTTTTATTTTTCATAGCTGCACTCAGGACGAACGAGAAGTTGCGTGATAACAATGAGATTTCCAATGCCAGGGGTGAGTTGGACATCTGCTGTTGTGACCTGGGTTATTGCTACGTTCGATGCGGTCGCAAATGTCTTGATGAACGTCAATTATCGCAAACCAATGCTAACTGAAAAATCTACAACATTATAGTCAGGATACTACAGCGTCAGGTACGCGACCGCGAGGACGAAATAAAGCAACGGGACCAGGAGGACAAGATCAAGGCCAAGACCGCCTCGATGGAATCGGTCCTCGCCAGTCCTGATGTCACCCCCAACACGGCTTCGGCCATCAGCACCATCAAAATGTATGAGAACCTTTCTGGCTTCAAATTGACCCCTCGAGATATTTTCCCTCGCTCCAGCAAGGACAAGATCCCTGCCGTCTGGGACTGCGAACACTCTGGACCTCGCGGAAGTAAGTCAAGTTTGATATTTGCTTGCATTCTACCTTCTCTTTATATGTGTATCTACATTTTTGCTATGTATGCCTTTCGTACTCAATTACTATCTCCTCCGCCCTACAAAAATAATAGCGCTGAGGTTCACGCTGACGTACAACTACACGACGAGCGTGGTGACCTACGTACCCAAGATCGACCCCAAGCGCGACGAAAAGTTGCTTAAGAACCTCCCCGATTACCTCACGGACGAGATCGAATTCAACCGAGAGCTTGAAAGCAAGTTCTTCTGGCGCATCCTCAACTTTAACAACGACGATGACGCATGAATACATGAGGCAGAACCCGGGTTTGAGTAATCCTTCCCACGTGCCTGCTTTTATGGAATGGTCGTCGCTTTTTCGCTCATACTCGCACCGCCCTGGCGCATCTGCAACATCCCGCCAATGAACTCTTGGAGTCGTCTTTTTTATTTTCTTTTTCTTCTTCTCCTCTCTCAGTATTGTACACTTTGTAATAAAGCCCATATGTTAATTTATTCAAGTCAAGCACAATTGTCAATTCGGCGAAGAGGGAGAACAAAAAATGCCATGCTAGCAAAACATGGAAGAATAAAACTCAAGAGTATGAGGAGACGGGCGCAGAAACACAGAAACAGAGCGAAAAAAAAAAAAAAAAAAAAAAAGAGTAAGGGGTAGTAATACAAGAGAAAAGTCTTGAAAATGTACAATGGCAAAATAAACACAACATGAGGGCGAAAGAAAAAAAAAAAGAAAAGAAACGAAAAAGGGTAGGATGACCACGCGAAAATTAGCTCGCATTGGGCCAGTTCTGAGGGAACCCATACTGTCCCTGTTGTTGATGTTGTTGTTGTTGTTGTTGTTGTTGATGACCAGTCACCTGCTTCAACATCTCGATCAGCGCCAAAGGGTCCATATTAGAAGTAGCGCCAGTTGCGGTCGCCACGGGCGCAATGGAGGTGGCAGCCGCAGCGGTGGTGTTCGCCTGTTGGTACTGTTGCTGGTAATCGTATGCTTGAGTTGCCAAGCTTGGATTGTACGCAGCCTGACTTGTCTGCTGGTACCCTTGGTACTGATAAGCCTGCGGCTGTGTCTGTTGTGTCTGCGCGACACTGACGCCAGCGCCATAACCAGAAGCACCGGTGCCATATGTGCCATACGAACTAACACCTGCTCCAAAGAGCGCGGCTCCAGTACCATACCCTGCCGCTCCAGTGCCATATCCCGCTCCACCGGTGCCATAGCCAGATGCCCCAGTACCATAACCAGCTCCTGCTACTCCAGTTCCATATCCACCGGCACTTCCTGATCCATACGTCGCAGCGCCTGCTGTACTGTACATTGAGCCATAGGACCCGATTTGAGATTGATCTGCATCTGGCAGGGTTGTTGCTGCTGTAGCTGCTGCTGCGGTGGGACCTGAAGTAGATGCCACCTGTGTCAGGAACGCCAGCGAGCTCATAAGAATCGCTGAATGATCCGTCGTCGTCTAAAGATTGGGATGATAAATAGTTGCGGGTTAATTTCGAACGTGCTTGAAACTTCTGTACTAGCCTTGTCATACCAAACAGAAAAAAAAAGGTATACCTCAAACGTAGGAAGGGCGCTTGGCAAAGTACTATCCATAGCATCCGCATCAGCTGTAGCCGCATCAGCTGTAGCCACAGCAGTAGTATCCATCGGATCAGGGTCTGGTTCCGCAGGCGATATAGGGATATAAGCCTCCCTGATATAATTAACCGAAAGTGTCTCGGCTTCACGCTGCTCCTGAACAATCTTCTCGGTACTTGCAGATCCTCGCTCATCACCACCAAGAAGCAACATGGGCGGTGGTCGCCACAGATCCCCGCTGATCAATGCCTCCTTTTCCTCTGCATCGTTGTAGGGCACAAAGTATCTGATCATTTCCAGTTCATCGGCTGCCTTGAATCGAACTACCTTCTTAGGCTTTGATGGTTTAACCGGTTCTGCTGGAACTTCCGTCGCTGGCGTTTCTGCTTCCGTTGGAATAGGATTCGATCTAGTCAGAGATGCAACTGCAGCAGCTATAGCTTGAAGTGCTGCTGGGGTTGGTGCGACAACAGGTGCAGTTACAGCCGCAGCGGTTACTTCAGGCACGGACACAGGCACGGACACAGTCACAGATACAGGCACAGACACAGGCGCAGCTTCAGGCGAGGATTCAGCAACCACAGGAGACATCAGCACACTTGATGCAGACGCAGCGATGGTTGGGGTAGTAGGTGTGACAGGTGTGGTAGGAGTAGTAGGCGTAGCAGGTGGAGACGGTGCTGATTTGAGTGGCGACGCCATAGAGTCAGCAGCCTGATGTTTTGAAGGGAGTTTTGAAGGCCCACCAGTAGAGACTACGAGTGATGTAGCCAGTGTCTTATTTGTCGATGGTGGCGGTGGCGGTGGTTTGTTGGGTGCCATCAACTCCTTGAAGAATCCAGCATGGGCCACAATATGCGTCTTCTTGGTCTCTATCGCTGGAGCTGGCGCAGGCTTGCCCTTGTTAAACTTGGGCAACTTCATTTCAGACGGCTAAAAAGTACCCAGAGTCACAAATAATATCGCGATTAGTTATAGCTACCATTCAAAAACATAAAGAGCTAAGGTAATCAGAACGCGCCTAGGCGAGTGGCCACATGGGTGTAACAATACATACATGAGAAAACGCGCTATCGTCGCGGTCCCGCTTGATCCTTGCGCGATCTCCTTCAGGTCCATTTCCTTGGAAGCCCCGTTTGTTACTCAATCCTTCAGATTTTGATCCAGAACTTGACGACGAATTTGAGCTAGCCCCCTCTCCTGTCGATCCACCCATCTCTTCCATCACCTGCCTTTTCCAATGCTTCACCAACTGCAGCGCCTTTGCCACCACATCTAATATAATCCAGAAGAAGGAATAAAAGTGTAAGAAAACTTCATTCAAAAAGCCAGGCCGAATACTTTCTCAATACAAAGACTGTCAGATTGTGACCCTACCATCGCCCATATTCTTGTCCTTGGATACACTTTTGATAACCTTTCCAAGCTCAAACTCCTTGAGAAGTTCATAGTTGAACGGCAACTTGGCCCAGACTGCAATCGTCCTCAGCATGATCTCCTTGTTCTCCTGATCGTTCGGCGTTGCCTTTGCTGCTACGAACCAACCGCGCATGATCTGTGGACCCCGAGACGATACAAACCTAATCGTATACAACAAAGAATGGCCGAGTCAGTCCTGAAGCCTTATTTTATCCTGCACGTATTGAAGTCAATTAAACCCTTCGCCGTTCTTCCACAAAGGCAAGCTCTTACGCTGTGACAACTGGTGCAGCACTGGTGTGCATCAACGCGTTGATGATATATTTCCGTGATGCCTTATCCTCAGCCGATCCCATAAGGGTGATGACAGTTTCCACATCGCCTGGCGCGATGATCGCATTTCCACGCAGTATCCTAGTCATTTTCTTCATGATCTCTGTAGACGTCAGCTAAAAAGGTACGCAAGGTCAATCAAGTATGGTTAGAAGTGTGGAAATGAACAAGAAGAGAAGCAAAAGCATATATGGCAGGAAGAAATAGTGCTACCTTCTCAGGTAAGGCAAGAGGTCCAGTTGAAGATAATTGCTTGGGAACAGGAGCGACTATAGGCTCTTGAACAGTTACCACTGGCTCAAGCAATGTTGTTGGAATCGATGCAGGCGTTGAAATCGGTAGAGGGGTGATCGTTGAAGGAGAGAGAGAAGTAGTTGTAGGGCTTGACCGCGACGCAGCAGAAATGACTGGAATGACAACCGCTGTCAAGTGCATTACTGGTTCCCGTTTCATTGGTACCCTAGAAGAGAAACAAAAAAAACGCATGGTCAGTGGCAATATCATATCAAGATATGCTTGATCAAAAACACATACGCGGTATCAAATCACCAAGCCCAACAAACTCACAATGAAACTTCATCCCGGGGACAATCTTGATCGGGTTCTATCAGAGATGCAACAAAGCGAACGGGCAAAGGCAACCAGCGTGTGTGAATATATTGTTTGTTACTAATCGATCGCCACCACGAACAAACCAATGAATCTAGGCGTGTACCATCCATATCGTCATCCTCCATGATTTGGTCCGCATGAATGGCCTCCTCCAACTTTGCTTTTGTGCGACGACGGCTGAACCAGTTCCGAACCTATCACGCATACATCACCAGAAAGAAAAACAAAATTAAAAACGCATCACTAACTCGACTATGAATCTTACATCCCAGAACCAAAAACACACGCGACTCGTATATACCTTGTCTTCATTGCAGCCAATGATTTGTGAAAACGAGGCTTTATCTGCTGAGGAAACATACGGGTTCTTCAAAAATGACGCCTCCAGCATGGCAACATGCTCCTCTGTAAAGACCCATCTATCCATCTGCCCCTTCACTAAATCGGTCACACATGACAGAAAGGGAACCAGGTTGACACCAAAGAAAACGTTCCAGCAGCACAGGGGCGAAGCAAGCACCAGACCCAAACACACAAGCATGTATCATAGACAAAGAGAGAAAAAGAAGTACGCGTTAGTAACATTAATCTAATCATAGCTGAATCAAGGGCGTGTTATTTGGTCGCCACCATCCGTCCCAATCGCCTTCACGATTGTTATAACCAACACTCGTTAAAAAGCGCACTAGGGAAAGGATGAAAAGGCAGGGTAAGGGTGTGTGCAAGTGAAAGGTCATGAACGCCTGATATTGACCTCTGACAAGTGAAAAAAGAAAAAAAAAATGCAGAAAGTAAAGTTGGTGGCAAAGCAATCAGGCTATCCACATCCACTCTACTTTCCGACCCACACACGCACACCCCTCTCCTGGCTCCCATCACCACTCCCTTTTGCTCCCCAACACAGCCATAAGCCCATCTATATAACTATACTACTTGTTTCTATGACTATTTTCTTGTTTCTTTTTTTTATCTCTTCTTTTTTTTTTTTTTTTTTGGGGGTGAGTTTGAACAATTGACAACTAAACTACTGTAATAACATTGTGTATCACCTCTATTGTTGACAGCTGCGCTTGCTGCTGCCGCCGCCGCTGCTGTTGTTGCCGGAGGCGCTTTTGCTACTGGACTCTCTGGCACAGTAGGTGACAGGACAGGGCCAGGAGACTGGATTGATGAGAGAGGGTTACTAGTTGCTGCCGTGAAGGTGGTGGGAATAGGCGAAGTGGTGGTAGTTGTTGCTGACCGGAGCGTCCTCTTGACAGGCATTGTGACCGTTGTCATAAATTGGCGCTTCTTGCTTGGCACAACAGGACTGGTTACTTCTGGTACTGTTACTTCCCCTGGTCCAGACGCAGCAGTAGTGGCGGACTCGGCAGCAACAGATGCTTGCGGAGCAATAATATCGGCGACTGTGGGGGCGGCGACAATAGCCTCTGACATTGCCATAGTTGTGGTTTTGGATGAGGGCGATGACGAGGCGGAGTTGGACGATGATGGTGGGGAAGGAGGTCGGATGGACATGGGGAAAGAGGGGTACAAGCGAGTCCTGGTGAAAGAGAGAGGGAGAGAAAGACAGAGGGAAAAAGACAGAGGGGGAGAAAGAGAGAGAGAGAAAGAGAGAGAAGGGGGAATCAATCAGACTCAGGATGGCCTGAAGGAAAAAAGCTCTTTTTTTTTGGATTTACTATTCTGGAGAATAAGAAAAAAGAATCTAAAACGTACTGGAGTAACAAGTAGTATGATTGGATGATAATGAGACTGAAGGGAAGGGACGGGTGAATGTGAATGAAGTATGGAATGGAAATGATTTGGAGAGTGGAGAAAGAGTGAAAGAAAACGAAAGAGTCGAGAGCTGCGTCGAAAATAAATTTTGTGGAACGATTGAGGCTTAGATCTGTGAGGGAGACGAGGCGCGTGGCGTCCCTGGGCCGGCTTTGACACTCTTGCCTGTCTGACCCTTCTTGGATCCAGTCGTTCCCGTACTTGCAACGCTGCTCGCGCTTGACTTTGTTCCTGCCTTCTTTTTTCGCCGCAACCGCATCACCTCCACCTCCATCGATGACCCTACTGCCTTAATGGAATCGTCTGTCGTCGACGATATCTGTGGGAATCGATCCACCAAGGGCTGCTGTGGGCTGTTACTGTTGCTATCTGCTTGCTCAATTGCTTGCTCTGGACCAAGTTCTCC
Source organism: Linnemannia hyalina (assembly GCA_019671135.1). Taxonomy (NCBI): domain Eukaryota; kingdom Fungi; phylum Mortierellomycota; class Mortierellomycetes; order Mortierellales; family Mortierellaceae; genus Linnemannia; species Linnemannia hyalina. The sequence goes on from JAHRHY010000010.1 coordinate 1,125,581, forward strand.
TGTTGATGTTACTGTCGACGTCTCAACCCCCCGTCCAGAAAGCATGGGCGAGAGCCTCTGTGATGAGGACGGCGGCGGAGATCCTGTACCACTGGATAATCGTGAGGTTGACACTATGGGAAAAGCTGGCTTGGCAGGCAGTGGGAACGGAAGGCGGATCGATGGCATTGAAATCGTGGAAGAGTTCTGCGGTGACAACGGGGGAAGTGCCTGATTGATCGAGGCTCCTCTCGCTGTCCCTGCTGCTCCTTCCCCAGAACTACTTTGCATCTGAGGTTCAGTTGACGCGGATGCAGTTGATCCTGATGTCCTTAATTGCACCGCCGCAATGGTCTGATCGTAAGCCTGCTCGCGTGCCTTGGCCGCCTGTGCCTTGTTGTTCTGCTTCTCTCGTCCAATGGCAACCTGCTCTGCCCTGCGCTTCAGCTTCCTCGACATAACCGAGACCGTTGCGATGGTGTTCTTCATGGCTGTCAGCTTGGCGATATAATGTGGTAGCCTGGCAAACTATTAGTCAAGGAGGTAAGTATGAAGTGAATAAGATATCTATCATACACCAAAATGTCGCAATGGCTGTCAAGTGCAAAGGAGGGTAAGCTTACAGTATCATGAACCTTGTCCAACTCGGCCTGCGTCATATTTATTTCCGAGGAGAGTTGGGCAACATTGCCTTGAAGAATAACTTGACCCTGTCTTGAAATGGAAAAGAATCGTCAAGACAGGTTGTCCAAGAGTTACATTTCGGACTCAAGTAGGCACAGAATGTCTCGCTAGCATTCGTGCGCGTTCATCATACCCAAGGTCCCTGAGTTGTGATTCAATGGTGTGAATGAGAGGTTCCAGCTTCTCCAGCAATGCCTGGCTCATGAGCTGTTCGGGTGACTCTTCCATGTTGTGCGGTTGTCGTGTGATGATGTTTAGTCCTGAAGGTGAAAAAGAAAGAAAGAAAGAAAGGGAGAAATGATAATGAATATTGAATTTTTTATTCGTGTCTATGTGATTTTTTTCCGGCGCGCGCTTCAAGTCGCTCAACCCAACAGCCCCGCCCTCTCCTTGGCATACACTTCTCTCCTTTTTCAAATGCCCTCAGGCAATATATGTACTTGGTTTGTAAGAAATAGGAAGAATAAAAGTGACATGCCATGGTCATCAAAAAGTGGTCAAATCGTTGCGATGTGCGAAAAGGAAAGAATAAAAGTAAAAAAAAGAAAGTACAAAAATGCAATGTTGGGCTTCTCCACTCTACTAAAAAGACGCCTCATATCTTAACGCTTGAGTGCCTTGGACTGCTCGGGGTAGTCCCGTGCAAAGACGAGCTGAGAGTTGGCTGCCTCACGGAAGCCAAGAGCGCTCGTCAACTCTGCCTCCGTCCTGGCCATCTCAATCGACTTTTCAAAGTATTCGATCGCCTTCTCAATCTTGCCCTGCTGGAGGAACAACTGTCCAAGGGTGGCAATCGCAACATCGCACTCGGGATCGGCTATTTTGGTTGGCATGAAAAAAGAACGCGCGAAAGTTAGAACATAAAGTACGAGTGATATCAATGAAAAAAACTGGTTGCCATGAACAACGTTCAAACATATATCAGCCAACTCACCATCCAAGGACTGCAAGCACAACTTCTCGGCGCCGGCGGGGTCCTGCTTCCATTGGAAGACCAAGAGAGCCTTATTGATATATGGGAGGGGGTTCGAGGGTCTGAGCTTAATAGCCTTATCGAAGCTCTCAAAGGCCTGGTCGAACTGCTGCTGATCCAAGAGAAGCTCTCCGTAGTAATTGCTGACATCGCCCGACTCTGGGAAATCCTTCAATGCCTTCTTGAAAACGTTCATGGCGTCCGAAATGTTTCCAAGCTTGTACTGGGCAACACCATACTGGATGTGGGAGAAGACAAACTTGGGCTCAAGCTCGATAGACTTGATATAATCCTTGGCAGCCGCCTCGTACTCGCCAGTGATAAAGAAGACCTGACCACTATGAAAAAGTAAAATAGGGTGAAAATGCGTTAGAACTGTCAGACAAGAAAGATCTGTGAAAATACATCGGAAAGTCGTTGAGGTAAAAAATCAAGCAAAGTAACTAGAACATACCGATGGTAGTAGATGTTAGGGTCCTCGGAATCGATTGAGATGGCGGTCTCAAACTCGTTAAAGGTCTTGATGGCATCACCCTGCTCCATGAAGATGCTGCCGCGCTTGATGTAAGTCTGGACATAGTTGGGGTCGACCTCAATGGCCTTGTCAAAGTCAACCAAAGCCTTCTTTCCGTCGCCCATCAAGAAGGTGAAGGTTCCGCGCATGTTGAGGGCCGGGGCCATGTGGGTGGTGTTAAGCTCGATGGCCTTGTTGTAGGCCTCCATTGCCTCCTGGTAGCGTCTCTGGGCAAGGTAGTACTCGGCAAGCTGGAACTGGGCATCACCGGTCTCCTCATCCTCGGGCTTACTCTCGGGAACATCGCCCTTCCTGAAAGAGTCCAAGTAGGCAGACATGAAGGTGGTCGAGGGAAGGCGCTCCTCGCGGTTCTTCAAGATCTCTTTAGCCTTGACGTCGGCGACCTTCTTCAAGTTGCGCTCCATCGACTGGGCAAAGGACTCGTTCTTGAATCCGTCCAAAATGCAGAGGGCGGTGAAGTCGTGCATGGCTTCCTGGTGTTTGCCGGTGTTCTCATAAGCGTGAGCACGTCTTCCGAGGGCCTACCGGATCCACAAACGATAAAAAACAAGATTAGTAAAAGAAACCAAAGAAACCATGTATATACAAAAAACAAGCAGCCAATTCGCTTTCCAAGATGATCGATCTGGCAGACACTCAGAAAGTGACAGCTCATCCCGCAATGACGCCACAGCGGTCTCCGCTCAACTAGCTCCGTTTTTATACCTTGACATAGGTGGGGTTCATCTTCAGAGCGAAGGTGGTGTCCTCGATGACGTTGTCGAACTTTCCGACGATCGAATAGCAGGCAGCACGGTTGCTGTAGTAGACGGGATCGGGGTTGAAGGCAATGGCCTGGGAGTACAGACGGATCGCCTCCTCCCACTTCTTGGCAGAGTACATGCTGTTGCCGCGAGTCTTCAACGTGTTGGCGTGCTCCAAGCGTTTCTATTAGAAAGGGTACGAGTATGAACAATAAACAGTGAGTATCCTGATCCGATCGCTTCTTTGTGTCGTAAAAAGCTCCTGTTTATCGCTTCGAGGAGGAAGCGGGTTGTGACAGAAAACTGGCGCTTTTTGTATAGACACCAAAAGGTACCTTCTCGGTCAGTCCAGCAATGGTCTCCTTGCTCATGGTCTCCACATTGTCGTCGGCATCCTTGTTCTCGGAGGTCTTTTCCGAGGCTAAGCTATCAGCAGCTAGAGGTTGAAATGGAAGAGGGCAAACAAGGGACGGATTAGATCACCCGGTCGGATCACAGAGTTCTCCTTCCATGGGCTACTTTTCCCCTGGTAGTGAACGGGACTGGCGAAAAAAAAATAGAAAAATGACGGCGGGCAACTCAGGGGAAAGGGGGGTTTGAGTAGAAAGAGAACATGAGAGGAGGGAAGGATGCGTACTCTTTTCCTCGGGTGTGGATTCCTTGGCGGCGGAGGACTTCTTCTTCTTGTTGTTCTTCTTCTTCTTTGACTTTGAGGACTTTGCATCGGGAGTGGTGGAGGAAACAGAGTCTCTGGTAAGGAAGTAGAGGCCGGCACCGGCAAGGAGCGAGACCGAGGCGACGGCAGCGTAGAGCTTCCAGTCCTTGTCCTGGAACAGCTTCTGGATAGCGTTGGGTCCGTTGGAGACGGGGACCGGTGCGGGCACGGTGGCGGGGAGGGAAGTTGCAGACATAACGAGTGCGAAGAGGGGTGGAGGAGGGAGGAAGGAGAGGGGAGAGAAGGGTGAGGGAAGGAGGAAGAGAAAAAGAAGTAACAACGAAGATGCGTCTGAAGTCAGTGTTTTGCACACGGGTGGTGTGCGTTTGTCTGGGAAATCAAGAGAGAGAAACCGCCTCCCGATTAGGGAAAGAATCAACAAAACAACCATCGCGAAAATCTACTTCTACGTCACCCAGACGCCCGACCAGGGTGTCTCTCGCTAACCTCTCTTCATACATAGGAACCTCAAAGAGATCTCATCCATCACTCCTCTCCCTCCCCACTCCCCATTACACAATGTTCGCCTCTAGACGCCTTTTGAACGCCGTGACCAAGAAGGTACCGCACATCACCAACGACAAGCACCCCTTCACCGCCACTCGCGACAACTCTCCTCCCTGACGCAATCGGACCCTTTCTCTACCTCCCATTCTTCCCCTCCCTTCTTGAGCACCGATCTGTTTCTCGGAGCAATCCTCCGAAATATATTTCACACAAATGCCGAACTCCCCTTACCACGCTCTTCGTGACAAAACCCATGTCAATTAAACATAACGCGAATCCCCCTCACCCTTACCACCAACAATAACAACACTACTCTATCCTCAGAAGACACACACACCTCAACAAAACATATTGACTTCTTCGTTTTCCATCACTTGCCAACCTCTCCCCTCTCAAACCTTTCAATTTTTCCACTATAGTCCACCGGCATCTACGGTTTGCCCGTCCACCCCAACCCCCGCCCCCAGCTCATCAGCCTCTACAACGATACCCTCAAGACCCTTGAACAAATCCCCACCCACGCCGTCTACCGCCAGGCCACCGCTGCCTTGACCAACCACCGCCTGAGCATCGTCAAGGAAACTGAGGATATCGCCAAGATTGAGCAGACTTTGGAAGCTGGCCAGATCGAGGAGGTTGTTGTCCAGGCCGTCGAGGAGCTCAAGCTCGCCGGAAAGATGCTCGAGTGGAAGCCGTAAGTTTCTTTTGCCGTTGGAGCATACAAGGGCTGTTCGGTTGCTATCGCGAGCTGCCAGGATCGGAGTGCGAGTGTATCAACTGACAAACAACCCCCTCTCTTTCTACTATCATTAGCTGGGAGCCATTGGAGACCCCTGCACCAAAAGATCAGTGGACCTACAAGTACAACGACCACAACTAATTTACGGATACTATTCAGGAACGAGGCTGACAAAACGCGAAGAACCCCTTTTAGAACGGAGAACTGAATAACAAGGACAGGACCGACACACATACCGACTCTTTCCTTTTGTTTCTTTTCTCGATCAATACACACACATTTTCATTCACAACAACTTTCGTTACCAAGAGAAGGGCATTGCGATTATCTCAAATGTTTATTGTACATGGAAAGGGAGAAAGGGAAAAAGTGCGGTCTATGAACCTCTAGATCGCCAATGTGATCCTGATGGTAGGCTATACTGGGCGTCACTAGAAAATGTCGCCTGGACACCATTGGATTGAGACGAGTAGCGTTGATCGTCATGCTCAATGAATTGTTCAAATACGGGATCTTTTGCAAGGATATTGCTGCTGCCACTTGCCTTGTGAACAAAGTACAAAAACACCATGCTGACAAGACCGCTGATCAGGAAAATGATATCGAACCTAGATGGCAAGAAAGCAACAAACGTATGTTAGCGTAGAACAATACATTGTCTGATCAATGAGTCGAGTTATGAAGGCAGCACATACCATCGGTGGTAGAAATTAAACTCTAGCGCGCCAAGTGACTCCGAGATAATGGACCGGTACTCTGGCGGGAGATTCTGACGCATAAGAAGAACCGAGCTCAGGAAGTAGAGGCCCATAAGATGCGCCAAGAAGAGGATGATGTTGCTGGACGAAACATGTCGCGAGAAGGCGCGAAAGAACTTTGAGAGCTCATTCAGCAGACCGCGGATCGACAAGAAAATCATTAATCCGATGAAGAAGAAGCTGAGTTGCTGGGACCAGAACCGGACGTCAATCTTCATGTTTGTATGAGAGACAAACTTGCTGATCAGTGCTGTAATGGGGTCGGTGGATCCTTTTAGGTTGAGCAACGTGTTAATCAGCGACTATGGTTTCCATGCAAAGGAGGGGCATTGGTTAGTATACTCTATATGTTTGATATACTGGCGTTGACTTGAAGGTAGAGATGAGATAGGGTCTTACCATTGCTAGTTTGTAGACGCAGTAGACTGAAAAAATGTACCCCATAAGGTTGCTGTACTTCCCCTGCCATGTCTTTGCGTGTTGCAGACGCGCCTACATATTGAAAGGTAGCAGGAAACTAAGTCAGCACTCTGTTACCCTGTTCAGTAGATTGCCAACTGTCCTGAGAATGTTGATATGTTGGCCTTACCTGCTCAACGTAAAGATCGTCAATGTCGAGAAAGAGTTGCCGCGAAATTCCCTCGAGTGCTGCCAACTCCAGTCGAAGGCCTTCTAGGTCTGATCAAGCAAACATAGCATGTTAGTTTTGTGTTAATTGATAGAATACGCCCAACCTGTTGATTTCGTTGGATCGAGGGGTTGGAGGACTTACTTTCTCCTTCTGGTCTTCCAGAGGCACCGCCAAAGATTTTTCGAACAAACCCTCCGACTTTGGACGCATTGGGCTATCAGTCAAGACATCAGGTCAGAGAAGCAAGTCAGAAGCTAGTGCTTTGAGCAACAAGAACACAATTGTCGAGCACAACTGGTGTAAGATGACCATGTGACTTACGTCCAAGGTTCGCAACCTGGCTTCTTCCAGTACCATCTGCTTCTTTTTGCTTGCAATCATCTCCAGCGTCTGAATACACTTCTTTTCTGCAAGCTGTACATCAGCGTCGGTGACTTGACTAGCAAGACGATAAGAAGAATGCGGATCAAATTATCAGTACATGGAGCAAAACTTCATTTTTCGCCAAAGCTGGCATTTTGTATCCTGTGCCACAATAGACATACCGCAGGAAGAAAGAGAGGTTGGAGTATGGTCCATTGACAGCTCCAAAGCCAGACAGGATAGCACTGATGGTGACTCCGATGACACCAACGCGAGACATGCCCCACTCAATTGACCAAAGCCCTACATAAATATAGACAATACAAACATGGTTAGTACTGTGCCATTTTTGAACTGCATGAAGCCCTGTTGACGCATTGATCGAACCATTGGTCCTACATTACCTGGTGCATGCCCACCTTGAGACGGAAAACTGTTACCGACTTTGGCAAAGAAATAGAAATATATGCACCAGACAACCGTTGCAATTGGCAATGCTTTCTGCGTCGAGATTCCTAGAAGAGTGTGAACGGTAGAGGAAGTTGGTCAGGAACGCGTGCTTTGACTGTCACACTATGGATCGGAAAATAAGCCATGATACGTGGCATTTACCTGTGTTTCGTGTCAAGAGGACACATTGATAGTATGGAATGACCGCAATGACGAGTAGGAGCAAGGAGCTGAGGGTGAGTCTCCAAAAGTACCAACGAGACCTAACGTGTTCAATTTCAGACCACCGAGTTAGCTATTCACAGCCTCTCTTGTGAATGACAAAACAAAAACGAGCGCATGGCAAGAATAGAAGGGGCAAGAGAGATGGTGGTGATGAAAGTTGAATTGGTTTCCTTTTCATTCTTACTCTTGTCCAAGGAGGCCCAAGATCTCCATGATGATCATCTCGAAGAGGAGACCGCTCCAGGTGAGGGTGAGGGCAAAGACGACCTGGACGAGGACACCCCCCTGCCACCACTTTTGCTTGCGTTTGTAGGTGTTTGTGGGGAAGGCGGAGAGGAGGAACTCTTGGTCGGAGCTGTTGGAGGCATAGTCGCGGAGGAGGCCCTGGATGAGGAAGGACCAGGCGAGGGTGTAGAAGAGAGCCTGCGAGGCCAGGAGGAAGAGGGCTTCGAAGACCAGCCGGAATGTGAGTTGCATGGCAGTAGAGGATGCATCGTCCGGTTGGGAAAAGAATGTCGTTCTTAAAAGAAGAACGTCGTGAACCCTTCCTCGTTGAAGAGCGTCAAACGACTAGAATAGCAGTCCCTTTTCAGCTTTTCAGCTTTTCAGGCACAGGATAGAAAAGCTCTATTGCTGATCAGGAAGTAGAAGGGAGTGTGATATCAACTGTTGGATAAATCACAAACTGAGACGGCGATGGAGCCACAAGGAGCTGACAACGAACTCAACAGACTGGCTGTCTAGATGGGTTCTGGCCTCTCGGGCTCCGCCTCGGGATGTGGTCTTGTCTTCATTAAAAGGGGTACCCCTCTCTTTTCTAGCCTACTCCAATAGCGGCAATTGTGTACCCTGCCCAGCCCATGCTATTTTTATAGCCATTTCCCTTCCCATCAATGATTTCCCGCACGATTTTTATCTTGTCCTCCCTTCCCTTCTTTTTACTTTCTTCTCTTTACTTTCTGTCTACTCTTCTCTCTCCCTCTCCCCTCTTCATCATCCTGCTCCCCCTTCCTCTTCCTCCTCCTCCGCCTCATGACCTTTGCTGAAGACTACAGGAATCCAATCATCCCCTCAGACCTGCAACAAGAACAGCAACAACACCAGCCTCATCATCTCTCCACCATTCATCATCACCAGCAGGATCACATCTCCTTCGCCCCTGAACCAACTGCAACCAACAACCCTACCAAGCTAGTCAAGCGCAACTCGCTCAAGCTCGCCAAGCGTATCAGCTCAAGCTCTCTCCTCCCATCCAACTACTCCACCAAGAATAAGTCAACAACTCCAACAGCAGCTTCTTCCAGCTCTCCCTCAACTAGAGCCCGTCGCTCTTCCTCCGCTGCTTCGAACCACCTTCGCAACAACAGCAACCTCCGCCACCTCAATAGCCACAACAAGCCCTCGAAAGCAGGCGCCCTTTTCCAATCCATCCTTCACCATCCTGTCGTTATGTCCTTGAAGGACAATATTATGGCTCGTAAAGGTTACTGGCTCCGCAATGGCGCAATCCTGTTCTTTGGTTTGACCCTCTTTTTCTTTGTCATGCTCCCAAAGAGCGAGCCTAATCTCCACGACAACATCCCAGTTGGTAAGTGGCACACTTCTTGCTGTAGTTGCCGCTACATTATCGTCTGTCTGTTATTACCTTCTACTTTTACCTTGGTTTGCCTGCTTGTCCTAGCCACCTTGTTGACGCCCATCTCATTCCTCGTGTGCAGCAGCCCCTGTCTTTTCTTTTATTACCTTTTTCCTTTGCTTCGTTGTTTCTGGAATCAATCTCGATCACAAACAAAACATCAACAAAAAGATATCGAGAGCCATTCTTAACCTTTTTGAATAATATATATTTACCGTGCATGCATAGCGCCACTCGAAGGGACAACGCCAACAACGTGGCCTGCCAGCATTACTTCAGAACACTGCGATGTAGCCCACCCAGAAAGACCTCTGATCCAATATGTGCTCATGATTGATGCCGGTTCGTCCGGTTCGCGCATCCACGTTTACAAGTTCAACTACTGTAAGGCGACCCCGGAACTGGAGAGTGAGGTCTTTAAAATGCTCGAGCCTGGTCTTTCGAAATATGGCGATGATGCGCAGGGCGCTGCAAAGTCTCTGGACCCACTCCTCGAGGCCGCTTTGGAATCTGTCCCCAAGTTCTTGCACAAGTCGACGCCCGTTGCTGTCAAGGCGACAGCTGGACTCCGTTTGTTGGGTCCAGAAAAGTCGAACAGGATCTTGGAGGCTGTCCGTCATCGGTTGGAGACTGTATACCCCTTCCCCATCATCAAGGAACAAGGAGTCGCTGTCATGGATGGAGGTGATGAGGGCGTGTATGCTTGGGTCACAGTCAATTACCTCTTGGGACGTATCAGCTCGATTGAAAAGACCCCCACTGTCGCCATCATGGATCTTGGAGGCGCCTCGACTCAGATTGTTTTTGAGCCCCTCACCGTCAATGGCCACTCTGTCGCCCAGGGCCCTCAGCGTGTGCCCATGTCCTTCAACGGCAACAACTATGTTCTCTTCCAGCACTCGTACCTCAACTACGGATTGAACGAGGCCAACAAGGCGATCAACAACTATGTGATTGAGAACCCTATCGACAACACCGAAGACATCAATCTCTCTGCCGACGAGTACCTCCACCCTTGCATGCCCGTCGACAGCCGCAAGAAGTACCTGCACGGCGAGAAGGAGGTGACCCTGATCGGCGTCTCTGACACCGCCAACGAGTGCCGTCGCGTAGTCGAGGCCATCTTTTACAAGGACAAAGCCTGCAGCCAGAACCCTTGCTCCTTCAACGGCGTCTACCAGCCCTCGCTCGCCACCTCCTTTAACTCGGACATATATGCCTTCTCCTACATTTTTGATCGTATCACCCCCTTCCTTGCTGGATCCGACGTCCCCATTCAGGATATCACTCTCCAGCAGCTCGAGGAGCTGACTGAGCGTGTCTGTGTCGCTGACGAAGACGCCTTTAAGGAGTTTGATTCGGTTCCCACGGCAAAGACTGAGCTCGGAAGGGTCGCCGAGATGTGCATGGACTTGAACTACATCTATGGATTGTTCCAGTACGGATACGGGATCCCAAAGGGCCACAAGATCAATCTGACAAAGAAGATTCGCGACTATGAGACCGGTTGGTGCTTGGGTGCCAGTATTGCCGTCCTCGAGGATCGTTGGTACCTCGGCGCTTAAAGGGAGAGCGTTGCAACTGCGTTATTACTTTCCACCCCTCCTCTCTTTTACACCTCTTATCATCAAAAGGACCTTTTTTTTTTCCTTCATTAATAAACCACTAGATAGACACCAATTTTGCACATAATATCATCTCAATGTATCAGTTCTTTTTATTTTATGTGTCTCTGTCGTAGAGAAGAGAGGTGATGAGGTATTACAATGAATCCAAGTCAGGAAAGAAAACGATCAAGACTGAAAGAAAGAACACAGAACAAGAAAACTACTACTGGTAGTGGAGGCACAATGCCGACAAGAGCCCCCGACGTGAAAGGATCATACCCAAACCCCTCCATATCACTCAAGAAGTCCACTCTGCGTTCACCAGTTCCATCCACCGGGTCCTTCCCACGACCCTGGGCCTCCTGTCCCCCACGCGCCGATGCCAAACCCCCCATTCCACGCTCCAGAACCGGCGCCACCCCAGCCGCAAGGGTAGGTGTTGTACCAAGGATTCCACCACGAGTAATCGTTGTAATCAGTCGGGAGGACGTTGACGACAGGCTGGACGTTGGTGATGGGGATGAAATCCGTCTGGGGCGCGATGGTCGTCTGGGGGTTGATGATTGGCCCGCTGTTTGGGTAGTAGGGTGCTGCTGAGACGGCCGTCAGGAACATGGAGAGGGCGAAGACCAAGGTTGATTTGAGTGTCATTTTTGGGATAGGATGCAGAGGGTGCCAAGGATAGAATGGGACTTGTTTGTTGGATGACGCCGTAGGCAGCGGTGGCGGTCAGGAAGGGGGTTGTGAAGGCTAGCTTGTTGCTGTTGTGTGGTTTTGGCGACTCCAATCCTTTTATATTCTTGCAAAAAAGAAAGTTTTCGATTCATCTCATGTCATCAACATGAACCGGGGACAAAAACCCAATTTCCGGTGATAGTTGGAAGGTGTGTTCGTTCGACTCAGCGTTTTCTCTCTCTCTCTCTCTCTCTCTCTCTCTTTTACCAGGAATTCCAACAAAAATGAAGAACAAATCGATTTATCACTCCTGCCTATCATTTCAAATGCAGATGGGTTTCAACTTGTTGATGCTTTACTCCTACTTAATTCTTGCCCTTCCTTTCCTTCTTTACATTGATAAAGCATTTTACCTCCAAGTAACAAACGGAAAAACGAAAGACGCAATCTGCTCTGTCAATGACAAGATTCTCTGTGTCCCACCAGCCATCAAAAAACGCGCTGACAAAAAATGAAAAAAGAGGTCGAACATTTCTTTGTGCCAGGTCGCGCGTTTGTTCCTGTCTGGAACACGCACTAATAAGGGCAGCCCAAAATAGGAGATGCTTAATCAATCGCCAATCATTCATGGTATTTTTTTGTGTCGCCTGCGAATGCAGCATCTAGTTGACAATCCTTTGCCCGTGAAAGTAAGGTGTAACCGTCACGAAGATTGCTAAGGAGGACGTTTTGCAAAGAGCCAGCAGAGTAAAAAAAAAAAAAAAAAGGCACCTTCGTTAAAATTCAGAAATGAGGGCGGTAAGAGCGACGACTGCTCCGGCGATGATGGAGTTGATCCTCCTGGAAACAGTGCTGTATGATTAATAAGTTGAGAGGACTGGACGCAAATGGGTACCAGTGAAGAACCTATACATTCATGTAGTGTTCATAGATCAGAAACGTAATTGCAAATATATGTCCTGAAAAATACAATAACGCAATTAGAAACTCAACAGCGATGTTGTCGTAATTGTTGATACTCGCCTCTTGGACACGACAAATAGGCTGGTCTCGACTTGACTGCTGGAAGCTTTCGCCTCAACAGTCTGCTCTTTCCGACGCTCCAGCCATCGTCTGTGCTTGAAGGTAGGCTGACGGACAGCCTTCTGCTAGACGCCTAAGTTGAAAAACTTGGGCGACGGTTCCTCGGTCTCTTCATCCTCCTCTGCTTCTTCATCCTCCTCTGCCTCTTCATCCTCCTCTGCCTCAACACTCGACAGCGACGACTCCGTGGTACTAACACCAGACTCTTTTCCTTGTTCGACATTTAGCTGCTCGCGAGTGGGTAGAATTGCACTCGCTCTAACGACAAATGCTTGGCCCAAGTCAATGCCGAGGATCTTGATACTCTTGGGATCGCAACTCCAGAGCTGGGTGACGTCCTACTTAGTTGAAGCGATATTCTCGATCTCTGTCAAAAAATAATCTGTGCCGCCAACAGTGGATGTTAGTCGAGAAGGCAGTTTCTCCGCGGGTAGTCGTCTGTACTTGGCCGAGTGGAGCTCATTCAACTTGGAAGCGAGCACTTGGAGCTGCAACCCACCTGTCCGAATCGATCCACGCAGAACGTAGCCTTTCTCGGTATATGGAGGTAGGTTCAAAGTTGTGTCCCGGATATTTTGGATATGACTCTTTATCTCCTCCAACGGCATCAAGATAGTCGACTTGGAATAGTTTCGAGGCCTTTTCCGTTGATCCGCCGAGTATCGGTCAATGTTGGTGAGTAGCCTGGTGATGAGGAACTCAGGCGTTTTTGTTGACAACCAAAGATCGACATCTGTATGTGTGCCTTGATCGGAATGCTCCATACTCGGATACTCTGGGAAGCCATACGGCTGAAGCACGCACCGCAATGGCTGGTCCTGCCAAAGATCTTGGTTAGATCCAGATCCGACAAAGTATTAAACTTGACATCGAAAGACGACATTAGCACCAACGAGCGACGACTCCCGCAAGGCCCTGTTCAATAGTACGAAATTCCTTATTGCGGATCTTCGAGGCCTAGTGTTATCTCTCACTTCTGAAGTCAGAAGCGTCTTGTGCTTGAGGACTTCGATCTATTATTTTTGAGGTGTTAAAATTGATCAATGTCAAAAACTTATGACTAAATAAAAGGTACAGCTTTCATCTCTTTTTACCTTATTGCGGAGATAGATCGCTCCATTCCTGTAGTGATTTTTTTAGCTCAACGGATAACTGCAAGGCGGCAGACCTCAGAAACGAAGACCCAGAATACTCCTCTGTAGCTCTACCTTCCGTAAAGTTGGGCAAAAAGTCCTGCGCTTGTTCGATGAATTCCGAACGTGCAAACACACATCCCGCTTTTTTTTTTTTTTTTTTTTTGTTTTTTGGGAAGCATAGTAGAATGTATGGCTGTAAGGAGCGACATGGGAAACCATAGCGCCTTGTTTTTCTTGTCATGGCTGTCGTCGTATTCCTGAGGCCCCTCGGGTTTGTCAAGCTCTTGGTCTGTTTCCTCCTTGCTGCATTCGACTAAATCCTTGTTGGAGAAGGCAAGGCAAAGAATGTTGAAAAATCTCTAGTCAACGTCACTAAGAATCTCGGTGTTAGTAGGAAAGGTGCTCAGCATTGACAAATGAGAGAAGACAACCTCCAACAAGCTGCACAATGTTGCTGTACCCTTTGTAATCATGGACACACGTCTCGTTGGTCCCTTTTTTCGAACTCTCTACACACGTCTCTCTTGATCGTCTTTCTCACTGGCAGCTACCAGAGACACCTTTGTACCCGTAGCGCAGAAGAAAAAGAGAAGACGCCAAAGAAAGAAGTGTGCCCATTGTAAGGGGAAGGAAATCAAAAACAAACGTGCCATGGTGGAGAAGATGACCAAGGAACAAAAAGATAAAGACTTTTGACCTTTGAACAAGAGGAAAGAATACAAGAGATGGGGTCCACCGATGGAACAGATGATTGTCAACATCGGTGTCTCTCGTCACAATGCATCCCTGGATGATGCATCTGGCCTCCCCAGTATGCGAATGTCTTGTGTATTGTCATCAAACTCTTCAGCGACTTCGTACTTTGTAGTAAGTAGGGGAAGGGAGAGAAAGAAAAGAGGGCGAGGGGAGCTTTTCAAAAAAATGATTGGTCAGAATTGGTTGTCTTGAGCCTCCTACTCCACAAAACGTTTTTGTGAGCCATGCGATTTGGATACTGTTGCAGTTACACCCATATTGAACTGTAGGGTAGAGAACACCCAATAAATCGACATGGATGGAGTGCTGAGAGCAGGAGCCGAGGCTGCATGTGGGACAGAACGCTGTGCCCATGCGAGAGGTTGGGTATATGTCTTTCTTTCGCAGTCAAGCTCAGAGGCCGTGGATGCCAATGATGGATGTTGGTGAGAAGGTGTAGTAGAGAGAGATGGAAGAAGAAGTTGAAAATGGTTAAATGGAAGGATGTGTCTTTTATAGAACTCAGACTGCGTCCGCTATATAATAGCAGCAAAGGACAATCTACTCGTATATTAATACAGACATGTTCTTTCTCGCTCTCTTCGATGTAAACAAACAACTGCAACACCCGTACGAGTTTGTTATATTTGTCATGTTGAATATTGTCTTTCAGCACTTTTACTTCATGTTTTATTGAACTTCCAGAATGCATCTAATCCTATATTGTCGTTGATCCTATCCTCTTGCTCGATTCTATCGCATAATCTTGCTCGAGCAATCTTAACAAAACTCGTACAAATCTATTAAGGATAGAGAAAGACTGAAAAAAAGAAAAAGCAATGGCTCAGTCTCAAGCAACAACAAAGCACAACCGTACAAGTCCTTTATGTGCTATTAAACCACCCCCACAAAGCGGGGGGTGATGGCCCCAGTCACCCAGCGGTGAAAACAGCCGAGCTGAGCGAAGTCTCGAAAAACCACATGGACATTGCGGACGACGGCACTAGATCCAGGTCCAAGCATCACCACCGTTACCTAGGCAGCGGTGAGGTCATATGATGGGCAGTCCAGCGCGCGGCTTGTCCTTTAGCCCTCGGTACCCACGGAGTTGGACAATCATCAATGCACACGAAGCCTCGCTTACCCTCAGCGAGAAGTGGATGTCAAGAAATGAGAGAGGTCGTCATGAGGGCCGATGCACCCTCAAGTACCCACGAGTCTGACGGAGAGCAAAACTACAAGGACCAGCAACACCGCTGATGGCGGAGGTCATATGAAGAGCAGCCCAGCGTATGGCATGTTCTATAGCCCTTCTGTACCTACAGAGTAGTTCTAGTAGCCCGCCCAAATCCAGCGCCACCGCCAGCCGAGGCTGACGGTCAGGTCATATGAAGAGCAGCCCAGCGCACGGCATAGACTTTGGCCCTTCTGTACCCAAGGTGGACCCAGCTCGCCATCACTTCTCAACACCCGTACACACGTCATGCCTGCTGCCACCCAAGACTGAGCCATTTTTTTTACCTTGCTTCTTTGTTGGGATTACGGGGCTGTGGGTGTGTCCGATATCGAATAATAGAGGAGGTGAGCAAAGGATTCGAAGGTGATTGAAGATGCCGAGAGTAAAGAGAGGTGAAGGTGGCGAGGACGATGTGGACAGGTTGAGAGGGGAGCTGGTTGAGAGGGGAGCTGGATGAGAGTGGAGCTGGTTGAGAGTGGAGAATGTGGACGAGGAGGGGTGAGGGAAAGAGAGGAGAAAGAGAAAGAGAAAGAAAAAACGGGGGGTGGGGGTGAAAGAGAAAGAGAAAGAGAAGGAAATAAAAGAAAAAAATGAAAAACAGGAGGAGAAGGGAAAGAGAAAGAGGAGGAGGTGCGGCGAGGGAGGGGACAGTTGAGTTGACGAGTGGCTTGGTCCTCAGAGGCTCACCATGACATCATGTAACAAAAAGGACCCTATGTAACAAAAAGGGCCCCATGTAACAAAAGGACCCCATGTAACAAAAAGGCCCCCTTGTAACAAAAAGACCCCCTTGGTGCATGGTGGGCGGGGATTGAATTCCGTCTCGTTCTATAAGCTCTCTAAAAAGTCACCCACCCATCGAAGTAAGTGCACACAATAGAGAGAGCTGAACAATTGACTGCACCGACGCGGCATCCATAGCAAGGCGTGCCTTGATGCTCATGTGAGCGATGTCCAAGCTGGCCATGACCATGACTGGGTGCTGATCAGTGCAATCTCCGGGCGCTTCAAGTGTCGGACGGAATTCAGGCACAGAAACAGGCTTGTCAGGTACGAAAAGGACGTGCGCCTTCACCAACCATTGTTTCTCGTTTATGTATCACCTTGTCCCCTATTGTTCCAGTACATCAACCATGGCAAAGCGACAGAACAAGTCGGAGGAGACGGGAGCAGAGAATTAAAAAAAATGTCCCTGTGGCACCACCTATTCCACTACGCCTTCGCCCTTCTCTTTTTTGTGTTCATCGCCACTTTCTTTTTTTATTTTCCATTTCACTGTTTATCATTCGCCATGTTTCTTCTTCGTTTTCTTTTCATGCTTCACCCTACGTATAACCTTCGCCTTCTCTCTTTCACCTTCAGTCTATTCAATACTTCGCAACACCATCACCGATAACCACTTGACCCTGTTCTGTCTTTATGGAAAAAAGAGCACAAAAACAGCGGCAACAGGAATCGACAACAAGTGTCCCATCCGATCAACAGCAACCACCATAACTACAGGGCTAACTTCCCCACTAGGATATATGTCAGCATGGTAATCGCCCACCTCTGCTGAGGCTGTCACACCCCCCGAGTTGTTTGGCCTGATCTCGAGCCCCGAACTTGAGGGCCTCCAACGTGTGTCCATCGATATCGATGACAACAGCTTTTCCGAAGATCTTCCCACGAGGTCACATAAGAATTTCTGGACAAGCTAAAGGGACACAAGCGACGTTCTGAAGACCAGGAATCTCAAATATCATAAAAGATGAAGGCGAACGACACCTTCACAATGCCAATCAGCAAAACAAAATGAACTAATCCTTTACTTTCCCATCGTTTATTTTGACTGGTATTACCCTCTCAATGACGCAAAAAAAAGAAAGTTTCTTTTCGTAAACGGTCTTGAGAGTAGGAAAAGGGAGTGAAGTGTAAGAAAAGAAGGGGAGAGCTGTCTGCCACGGCAAGAGGAAGGGATAGGAATGCTAAAACAGAGTCTTAAGCAAAATATTCACCACCTCTTCATCGTTGTTTTTTGTCATCTACCAACGTCCTCCTCTCCATCCACCTCCACGCCATCCGCCTCCACGCCATCCACCTCCTTGCCAGCCCCCTCCGCCTCCTCCACCCCAACCCCAGAGAGCTCTTTCGTCGCCATCAATGACGTCTCCTTCCTCCAAGCTACGTCTTTTGTGCCCGTGGCCACCTTTGTGCCATTTTTCGGCTTGAATGGCGTCGTCCGAGGGAGCAGGGGATGGGTTTCCGACCGCGGACCCGATCAGAAAGACGCTGGCGACGAGGCCGAGAAGAGCAGAGAAACGCATGGTTATTTTGTGTTGTTCGAGTGTTGTTTGTGTGTTTTAAGTGGATGTAGAGAAAGTCGGACGAGGAGATGGAGAATAAAACACAAATTTGCTGGGCTGCCGTCGATCTTTTTATACCTGTTCGTCTATTGAAAACCTGTGACCTCACGTACTCTAGCAAATTTGTCACCCTCACTCGTTTAACCACGCTAAGAAAAAAAACACCGATCCATGCTCTATGAAAAGTTCGCAGGGAGCAGATGGGGTGGATGTGGAAAGAGGCGCGCAAATTCAGAAAAAGCAGCGATCACCGGAGCTATTTTGTCTCTCATCGTCTCGTCTGAGCATCGCGCATTTCCCTCAACTTTATTTTCGGTTCAGCAAATACACAGCGCTGATCTTCAGTGCAAATCCTGGGGTCCGAGGATGGCTCCCATCAGTCGATCAAGCTTGGACTCGATGTCATCCATGCGTATCTGCATCTCGGTAAACCGGTCCTCGACCAGCCGCGTCAATTCCTCGGTATCCGCCTGTTGTTGCTGAAGCAGCTGCTTTACCTCCGATGACTCCATCAACCACCGCTGATTCGGCGGCTGTGGATGCTGATTCGGCGGTTGTTGCTGTTGTTGTTGTTGTTGATGATGAGGATGTTGTTCCTGCTGTTGCCATTGCTGGTGCTGATTGTACGGGTCCGCACTTGTCCCCGGCTCATCCACTGCATGCATGTCGAAATGGTGCGGCCAAAATCCTTGGAAAGTATTGGCGAGGGTCATGTCAGTCGCGTGGCGAACACGCCCGTATCCAGACATGCTGCCTTGTCGCATAATCCCCATCCCAATCGGAGCCGCAGGCTGATAAGAGTAGATTGCCGGGTGATGCGACTGAGGTGATCGCTCCTGGTTATTCTCGCTCTCGCTCTTCAGAGACCCACTCGACATCGAGTTGTTCTTGCTGGCATCCCTGAACCGTCGGATGTTCTCAAAGTAAGGCGAGACGATTTCTTGGCCGGTTGGTTGACTTGGCTGGCCGAGTCCGTTGGTAGTGAGATGGTGAAGCTCCTGGGGTACTGGTCGCACCTTTGGCAGGTGCCCAATTGGAGGTGGCCCGTCAGGGTTGGGAAAGATTGTTGCATCAGTCGATCTTGCTTCCGCCGGAGGTGAGGTCGAGTCCCGCGATGACTGTCCTTCCATTGAATCGACTGTCACACTGCTGCGCCGATCTAGTCTCCGTTGAACGACGCCGCCTCCAACGCTGGTCTTTCCCATGCCTGCTGTTGATGTGGCTCCGTAATTTCCCTCATGCTCAACAGGACCTGTTCGGACAGGAAGATATTGCGCTCGTTTCCGTAGCACCAGCACCTCAAAGATCCAGATGCAGACCAGCTCAGGGAAGAAGAACAATCGAAGAAGAGCGCGGCTGATTCGACCCACGAATTCCGCTGAACAGAACAAACTGCATGGCCAGACAACCAGTCCTGCAAAGATGTTGAACGGAGGCTGAAACTCGTACAGGGCATCCGATTTGACCTCTTCCATAACTTTGACCGAGAACAAGAACATGAACTCTTCCTTGGCATTGGCGCTCACCTATCAGTCAAGGAGAGGAAAAAATGATAAACAATAGGTCAGGACCACGACGCTACAACTCATGTCAAACACATGAAACGATCAATGCCGCCATATGTCAACACATACCTCAGAGAACGTCTGTGAAAAGATAGAAATGAGAAGGGTATATAGCATCAAGACCGAGATGGCGACAAAGAGAACCATCAGAGGCGCACCAAAGAGCTTTGACAACTCTTCTGCCTCCTCGAATCCCAGAAAAGCGGACCCAAAGAAGACTTGCAGCAGTAGCCATGCAATCTCTCCATATGATTTCGTGTTGTCATGGAGTCCCTACAATGAGAACAAGCATGGCGATATCAATAAACGTTGTCGATTTGAACGTAAAGCATGCAATGACCTCAAACAAGCAAGGAACCTACGTAGAACGCTTGCAGGAACCCGATGTAAAAGATAGTAGAGAGGGCCAAGAAGAGCATGGCATCCAACAGCATCTGTCGAAGGACAATAAGCATGGTGCCAAAGAAGCGATAATGATCTAATCATCGCGAAAAAAAAGAGGGCGACCTATTAGCCAACGACTCTGCTATTAAAAACCGCCTCACGTGGATCATCTCAAACGAACAAGGACTATTACCGAGTGCAGCGAAGAGTCTTGGCCAGAGTAGGATCGCGTTGCAGGCCAGCACGTCGTATGCAAAGTCAGACATCTCTATGGATCCAGTGAAGAAAGTGCTGATCCTAAGACCCATGAACACCAAGAATATTATGTAGATCGGGACGTCAAAGAGGTTCCAGACAGTCTCAAAGTAGAATGACGGCCCAGAGTCCCGGAGTTGGATGAGCTCATCTATCGTGTACGACAATGCAAAAATATCCATGATCTAGTCAAGGCCAGGGATCGAAGAGCGAGATTTAGATATGTGCTCACACAAAGAATATAAACACCATGCTCAATCCACCTGCAGGCTTGTAGAAAAAAGGAGAGTGATCGCATACCACTTCTATGGCCGTCAGCTTGGCTTCCTTTGCAAATGTTACAGCGGTATAAACCGCGATGAAGCCTGAGAAGGAGACCATCTGGAATGTCGTCTTGTATCGCGGTACCCGGAGACGAGATAGCCTCAGGAACTTGATGTCCCGGTTGTCGTACACGGTGACCGTTCGTATCTCCTGCTGTGAAGCATTGAGGCACGAGTCCGGGTTGTCAATTGCATTCGAGAAAAAGACGATTTCTCCAAGCCAGATCTGGTCTGTCAAAGGAAGACGCGATGAAGAGATGGTGTGGTTAGTATACGGTCATGCGGCAATTATATATAGGAGAGCTCAAAAACGCACACACAGATATGAATGGAGTCATACTTATAATCTCTTGGACAAGTGGGTTCGAGATGAAGTGTTTGGCTCTCCCGGATATCGCCACCTCCAGAGCGCTCATCGGCTCATTGGATGGCTCGCCCTCAAAGTGAGGTAGATAGATTCTTGACCGACCGTCTTTCCCTATTTTTTGTATGGCCTAAGCCAGAAATGGGTCAATACCATCGTTTGTTATAAGGTACATCCATTGGCTGCAGGGCATGCGGTTGTAACTTACGTCGCACTGGAGAAAAGTCGTATGTCAACACGTCGATTAATTGGCGCATCGAAAATGCTTTCAGCACCCTGTAATAGCACCATGACAAAAACAAACAAGGGTCAGAATTACATGCAGCGTGAAAACAATGAGAGAGAAGTGGCAACGATGACGCATGTTGGTTAACATATCGTGCATGGGTCTTACTTGGTCGCCACAATCTCGCATGCATATGCCCTAAAAAGAGTAAATTACAAGGGTATAACGGTTGTAGAGAAGGGAACCACTGTTAGAGCACCATGTCCAATCAAACACATACAAACAGTCCGCCATGTTTTGATTCGTCGCACCCCTTTTCATTTTCCTTAGGCCCAATGGTGACGCCATCTTGACGCGGTTGGACAACTTGTTTACCTGGTCTCGTTGAGTCGCGCATTCGCCAGATCGTTCTCTGCGTCCCGAAGGAATTGCCAGCGGTTCAGGAGGAAGCAATAGACGGCGGCTGTCTCTCGGCGTTCCTCTCGGTATTTCCTCACGATCGGTAGTAGTAGTGCAAGGTAGATCTCGAGGGATCCGAGTTCATCCCGCGTGAGCGATGTGTCGAGTGCATTGATGATTGCTGGGATTGTATTTTAGGAAGGGAAAAGACAGCGAGAAAAGAAGAGAAGAAGGAAGAAGACGAAAGAAGAGAAGGAGAAGGCAATGATAAGAGGGGAGAAAGAGGGAATAAATGTAAGTATTTTTGTGATATCATAGGCAAAAAAAAAAACGACGCCACTAAAATATAAAGTCTCTGAAAGAAATGACGACGACGATCGGAATTCTGCAGACGTACAATAACGAGCTTCTTTGACCAGTGCTGTAACCGGTGCAGTCGGGAATGGCCTGGGCGCCCATGCGTAGTCGTTGTGGTGGTGGAACCGGGCAAGCAAAGGTCTTCGTGGGTTGTATGATTCGGCGGGGGAGTGAAAGGGTTCGTCGGGTAAGTGTCGAGAGCCGATAGTACCCATATGGCAGGCAAGGATAAGATCAAAATTGAAGGGAAGGTGTGTGAAAGAGGAACGAGTGTCGTTCAGAGTGTATGGGCAAGGGCGTGGGTGTTTATGCTGTGTGGTGTCTGTGTATGATTGTGTGCTGCAAAGGGGTCGAAGGGACAGGAGTGGAGTCTGAGGGAGAGGAGAGGGAGAAGAGGCCGAGGGACAGGGGAAGGAGAAGTGTGGTGGATGGGTGAGTGTGCGTTGAGTTTGTCGATGCACTAACGAGTGCCAGAGGTGAATGAGGGAAGACGGGGAGGGAAGTGTTGTCGAGGTCGTGAGTTGTCGGAAGGTGTTTGTCGTGTGAGTGTGAATAGGAGTGAAGAAAGGAGTGAATGGGGTAAGGGAATGAGATCCGAGTGATTCGATGTTTCTCAGGAGAAAAAAAAAGAGAGAGGAGAAAAAAAAGAAAAAAAGGGAGAGTAGAAACAGCGACCGAACTCCAATCATCCAGCGCTCAAGAAAGGGTCCGTGACCCTTCGTTTTGCTAAGCATTACACGTGATCATTTTTTAGTATGGATGCAACAGTTTCAAAGTCTAGACTCCTAGAGGGCCTTGCCGAGCTCCATCTTACGCTTGAGCGTCCTCTCCGCGCGCCAGATGGCTCCGTCGATAATGCCGGCTACCGTAAAGATACCTCCGACAATAGCACACACTCCTGTCAAGAACGACGTGAACGACTTTCGCTCCTCCTTCTGAATCACCAGCATTGGCGAGATATCAAAGTTGAAGAACACACCTGCAAGATCAACGAACAAAGGAAACGAATAATTAGGATCACTGAAAATGCACGCGTCTGTCATGAGAAAAGGCAAAAGGCGATCCCAAGAACAATGTGAGGAATAGGTTACCTGGCAAACCAGTGGGCTGCATGGCCACGCCCATGGCGTTCTTCTGAAGCAAGTTGCGATTGAACTGCGTGACAGAGTACTGATTGGTATTGACGGGCATCCTGTTCAGATAAAAGTATTTTGTCCCAACGACCTTGACATAGTACTGGAACATGTGCAAGCCCTCTGCTCCATCGACGCTCTGATCATCCAGAGGATTGTGGACGTTGGGAACCTTCTCGCCGAAGCTGAGGTGCTTGATGTGGTGCGAGAAATCCAGTCCGTGCTGGAGGTATTGTTGAATGTCGTGGACGTGCATGTTTCCGCTCTGGAAAGAACGACCGGGGGCAATGTGGAAGTTTCCTGCGACCTTGTTGACGGTGATCTGGCCGTGCATTCTACATCCTTGGTCCGCCTGCTCCTTCATTTTATCCATGTATCCCTCACGAACGCACTAGATTATTTAGAAAACAGTATGTACCGCGTGCGTTAGCAACATGAAGAGCAAAGTGATTGTCGTTTTTCAAGTGACGGCGAATAAGATTTCCAAAGTACATCCTGAAATTACCTGCTCAATGCCTTCAGGGCGGGTGAAGGCCCATCCAGAACGGACATAGGCCTGCCTGACGTCCTCGCAAGTATTGCAGCATCCACTTTCAGGCTTGATTGCGCCACCACAGTCTCCACAGTAGTCTGCTCCAACGTCCTTGGGATCTGGGCCAGTGTCACCCAGGTCTATTTTTGTCATAACAAAAAACGGAAATGATTAGGATAACGATCTGTTATGATTCCTATACCCATCAGGTCTTCAGTCCATGGTATAAGCTGAAAGCTCTTACTGGGTGCTCTTTCGCGCTTGATCTCGGAACCATCGGGCGACAACTGGACCTTGTAGACTGAGTGAGAAATATCGCTCTGGTGCTCTCCTGCAACATCCATAACGTCCAGCGTCAAAACTAATTGTGACAAAGAAGCGAGTTGGTTATTAGTATCCTCTGCACGTAGTTCGACGCACAGACATAATATCGGGTCCATGCCACATGTCTTCATTGCTCTTTGACAACAATGAAAAGCAAGAGACGGCAAATAAAAAGGCACAATTGCGCGAGAACGTACTGTAGCAAGGGATCTTGGGGAAGGAGATATCAAAGTCAATGGCCATCTTGGCCTTCCTGCCGCCATCAACAATAAGCGAGGACTCGGTGTGCACCGATCGGTAGTCAAAGAACTCGCCCAACAGCAGGACTGCAATAACAACTGCACTCACAAGCGTTACTATTGAGCACATAGTCCAAGAAATAAGAAAAGGTTGCGAGCAGGTGAGTAGGTTCGTTTCGAGATGGCGGCACCTTGGTCTCGCTTGTTCATCCAGGACACTTTGCGTCGAGCGTCCATTCTTTCAAGGGACAAACAACATCGCTGAGTTTGCAAAGCCGGAAAACCCAATGCAATTGGTTGAGATGAGGACGCGAGTATGTACCTACGGCGCCGGTGGAGGTCTTGACTCGAAAGTCATCTAGGGTTTTGGCGTAGGCATCAAAGTTCTTGAAACGGTTTAGGGTCGATTTCACCATTTTGAAAAACAGAGAGTAGGTCGAGGATCCTGGTGTTGTTGTTGACCCGTCTGAAAACTGGGTTTTTGTTGTCGTCGAAAACGGAGAGCGAAAGGTGGGTCTGAGGAAGGAGGAAGAAGGAAGGAGGGGTGAAGACGAGGCCGAAAGGGTCGAGATGAAAAAGAAGAAAAGTAAGGATGGGAACAAAAGTCCATACAACGGCAAGCAGGGCGGCGAGCGGACAAATGCAAGCCAATCAAAATCGAAGGACCCTCGCGCCCAAAAGGCTATCACGGAAGGCTCGATCGTCGCTTTTGCTGCAGGCAAAACTCTTATTTATCTTTTCTCTTACAGGTGATGCTGCTCTTGCTTTTTGTTGACACCAATACACGACCCTCAACCCACAGCAGACAGACAGACGAACAGAAAGACAAGCATGTTCAAAAAGTAATGTAGCAACACAACAAACCGCCAAGGGAGACAAGAGCACCAAGTCTTGCGCTCATTCGCTCTTGCAAAGGGAGCACCCGTAGAACAGACTCTACTTCAAACTGCAACCATGGAATCAGATTGGACGAGAGAGCAACCCAGGACATACAGCTGCAAAGAACTTGGACCTTGGGGACTGTGCGAAAACGACTACGGCACTTTGGCGCAGGACAAACCACATTCAATTGAAAAATCACGCCCCCTCTCTCAGCACAAAACCACTTACACCTACTCGACACCTCTTCAACCTGCAACTACATTGAAATAGGTTCAACATCAAGGAGGACGTCACAGGACACACCCAGGTCAAGTCCTCAGTCCAGCGCGCGATCCGCGCCAAGATCTTGGAGCAGTACAAGGAGGGTATCGAAGGCATCATTGACGATGTCATGCCCAAGAAGGCGCCCCTCATCCTCATGAAATGGTACGCTCCTTTCTTCGCACTTTTAACTCGTCCTCGTTCTTGTTAATGTGCTGCTTGATCTGGCATTGGCTAATATGTTGCAATTAAACCCGCTGTGACAATATCATTCATTATTTAGCCACGAGCACATCAACCTTATCGTCATGAACAACGAGGTTCTCTTCTTCAACCACTTTGACGGCCCTTACTTCCCCACCCTCAAGCTCCTCCACAAATGTAATCCTCTCATCCTGACATCATTATTGCACTGAGAACCAACCCCCTCCCAAAGATTCTCAACTAACAACGTCTGTCCCAAATCACAAACTAAACGATAGACCCCAACATGTTGCCAAGGTTGCAAGTGGACCGCGGCGCCATCAAGTTTGTCATGGCAGGAGCCAACATCATGTGCCCAGGATTGACTTCAAAAGGTGCCCGCATGGACGTCTCTGTTCCCGCAGACGCCGTCGTTGCTATCACTGCCGAGGGCAAGAACGAGATCTTGGCCGTCGGGACCACGAAAATGTCGACGGATGATATCAAGCGCATCAACAAGAACATCGGTGTGGAAACGGCGCATTATTTGAACGACTACTTGTGGAAGACTGTGGTCGACATCTGAACATCTGTATGAGCATGAGGACAAGCCATCGAAACACCGACATACCACACACACATACACTCTCGACTGACAACCACCACCTCCACCACAAAAATCCAATACACTGCCAAAAATAAAACAGCCAGCGAACCATTGTATCGGGACAACATCACCACCAAGAAAAGGACCTTGCAACAATCTGCGAGTTTTATTGTACAGTACAAGATATACTACAAGACGGGAAAGAAAATGAGGGAAGAAGAGGCAAGTGCTTGGGAGAAAGACAGTAATGACGTTAGGCTTAGGGGTCGATCCTCAATCGCTTGGTACTTCGTCCTCCTCTTCCTCCTGCCCTTCGAACATGCTCCTCGTCGTCGCCGTCATTGTCGGTTTCATACTCACTCGACCCCACATCCTCCATCTCTGATTGCTCCTGCCAAGGTGCTACAGGAGTACCATAAGCAGATGATGAAGCGTCGTCTTGACGCTGCAAGGGGCTCTCCATGGCTCCTACTCCTCCTCCTCCTCCTGTCGAAGAACCCACGCTCGCCGAGGGATCATGACCTTTCTGGCTAGACCTAAACCTGACTCGACTCTGTCTCTTTTCGACAGCAGCAGCAGCATCAGTCTGCACATGGTTCACCAAATTTCTCGCAGTCTCCATATGCAACATCCCCGCCAGCAACGGCCACGTAAACACAGCCTCAAACCGCTCCTCCAATTCCTTGTGCTCCGGGGTCATCTGCTCCTCCGCACTGAGAAGCTCAGCTGGCGCCGCCGAAGTCTTGCCGACCGAGATGGTATGGGCCAATTGAAATCGTCCACTCATGAGATCGCCTTGCTGGACGAGGTTCGAGAACGCCGTCAGAGTCGCATTGCAAGGAGGGACAGGACGGACCTTGCCAGGTCTGGCAACTGAAGCTGGATCAGGCATCACGGCATCAAAAACGGAGCCATATTGGTCTCCTCTACCCTGGGGAGGCTCCTTGTTGGCAGTAATGGGTGGCGGGATCCCAAGGTTAAAGACCTTCTCGACGGGGTCAATATGATCGCCCCACTGCTGCTGCCAGCAATCGTAGATGAACCGCTCCCTCTCGAGGAAGGACTTGTACAAAGGCTTGACCCTCTTATTCTTTCGGCCGTCGAAAAATCCCTTGGCTCTGAGAATCTTCATCTCTCGCTTGAGAATCCTTCTTTCCCACTTTTTTTTCAAGTGCATCGTCTTCTGGATAGCCTCCTTGTCTTTATGAACGGTCGGTAAGGCGGCCACGGTAGACGTTCCCTTCCGCCGACGGCTCGCAAGATATCGCCTGGATGGCCTTCCCTTGCGCTTCTGCTTGTCCTCTTCCTTGTTCATCCTCCACCGCCGGGCACACTGATTGTCGGTACGACCATTCATCAATGATGCGATAAGACCCCATTTCTCTCCATGCACTTTCACAAGTTCGTCTAGTCGTTCGACCTCTTGTTGCGTCCATGGTCCTGTTGCGAGGTTGGGTGTCAGAACGTTCATGTATCGCTCGCGACATTGGATATCCGTTCTGCCAAGGACATGCTGCTGAATCTTGGCCCATCGACCGCCACCGTAAACTTCATATGCCGCCCGGAGAGCTCCATCCTCCTCCTTCAGCCAGCGACCTCGCCGGATAGCTGGGTTCACGCTCTTGGACCAGCGTGTCATACACTGGACAGAGTTGCGGTTCCCCAAGCAGCTCGCAACCTGCAGCCAGTTCTTCTCGCCTAGCACCCGAACAGCCTCCTTCAAAATGTTGTCCTCCTCTGCTGTCCAATTGCTATGATGGTAAATCGCGAAGCGTGTTAGTATTCTAGCCTCTTTTTGGCCAGCCTCTCATTGTTTGGGACAACGTACCAAACAAAAAAGTACGCGACTTACTCTTTTGATGGAACACCGACCATTTTGCTCTGATACTTTTGGAAGCACTGAGCACTAGTCCTGTTTGTGTTGAGATCCAGCGCAATTTGAATCCAATTGCGTCCCTTGTGTTGCTTGACAAGGCTGTCGAGCTTCACAAGTTCAGCCTTGGACCAGTCGTTTTTGTTGATTCCTGGATGATCATGACTCGTCCATTGAATGAGGCACTCCGATGGTGTACGATTGTCAACCTATTCAATGTATAATGACAGTAATCGACCCTGTAAGTTTATATTGTTTCATCCAATGAATTCATGTACCATTTTCATGAATCGAGCTCTCCAACTTACGTATCGCTGAGAGATCCGCTTCCAGTCGAGTCCCTTTGTGTTGAGCATCATATCAACCTCGGGCGCGTTATTAAGGGATTCAATCGCCTGACTGTTGCCTTCGCGCAAGAACTTTTCAAACAACAGCCGCTTGTTTTCTGCAATAACGCCTTGTCTGAGGTTGGCACGGTCCAATGCACTCCAGTATTTTCGCTTCTGGGAGGCAATGAGGGGATGACTCTTTTTCCGAAGCGTATCCATGTTGCTCGGTGGCGTCTAAGAATGGAAGTGAACGCGAGTTAGGCGTGAGTATGTAAGAAAGACCCGATTATGATACGTCTCCAATTTGCAAATGTTTCCAGGCGCTTTACGTTTTCATCTTCGTCGACGAAGTAAGGCGGTCCTAGTCGGTCATTTGACGAGGGAAGTACAACGGGTGCTCGCTCTGTAACGTCACGTCTATCCAGCCATACTTGAAGCTCGTCCTAGTATATTATGTTATCAAATAGGAAGCATGGTCAGCGAAAAATACAGAACAGATAGTCAAAAAAAAAAAAAAAAAAAAAAAAACATGCACTAGTTAGAAACCACACCATCCAACTTACCCTAAGCTTCTTGTTCCTGCTATGCGCTTGTTCAATATCACGAAGCTTTTGCTCAAGTGCCAACTGATATTTCCTGTTGACCTCGAGAGCACTGGCTGTCTGCGATCGTATGACGCCCGTAAGGCGTTTGTTCTCCTCTGGATTCATCACAAACGGCTCTGGTGCAGGGGCTGCCTGGCCCGTCGAGGCATATGCGCGTGTCGCGCTCCTTCCATCTTGCTGGAGATCCGCATGAGCAGAATCCCGATTGTTGATCTGAATATCGCCCTCCATGCCAGTCTCCACATAAGCCCTTGTTGGAGAGGTTGTGGGAGCGATTGTACGTTTAGGCGTCACTGCCACCGGGATGGTTGGTGACGACGCGCTCGAATGTACCCTTGATTGACTCGTAGACCCATGGGTATGAATATAGACAAAGGACAGGCTCTGAGCCGGTTGTGCTGGAGAAGCTTGCTGCTGATGGAGCTCTTCCTCATATCGCTTCTCCATCGCAGCCATCCAGCTCTGAGCATCACTCGGGTCCTGGAATCGCGGTGCTGCTGCAGTGGCTGTCGAGGGACCAGGTCCTCCAGGCAGAAATGTGCTCTGACTTGCTCCTGGTGCCAACATAGTCGTTGCAAAATAGTTCGAACCCATTCCTCGTGAAACAGCAGGTGGTGGCGGTGGGTCGTCGAGGGTGATGCCGTGAGTACGGAGGAGCAAGGCCAAGTCTGCCTCGTTGTCGATCAGGTCGTCATTCTCACTCTCGTCGCTCAGAAGGTCGTCGACATCGACATCGTAACCGTCCGACATGGCACCCAAGTCGTCCAGTAGGCTCAAAGTGATTTCATTCCTGTTGTTGTTGGTACTACTGATGCTGGTCCTGCTCCCTTGCTTGCCCTTGCCCTTGCCGGACGTGTCTCCTGCGTATGCCGACATTCTTCATGGACCAGTAGGGCTTGGAAAACTGACAACGAAGGTTGAGAGAAAGAGAGAGAAATTGAGTGAAAATGCTCAAGAATGAGTGTGGCTTATCATACTGTGCTGGTTCATTTCTTGACTTTTGGTGGCACTGGACTGGTCCACCAAAGGGTCCCAGGAACAAAGAGGCAGCGAAGAGATGTACATTAGAGCGTTGAGCCGCAAGTGGCCTTTTAATAGATGTAAAGTAAACTTGAATGCGTAGTGGGTGGTTGTGTCTATGCTAGGAGTGTGTCGTTGTTGTTGTCGACAATTGTTGCTATTTTTTACATGTACTCGGCTGTACGGTCGTGCCAGTCCCTCTGCCGGAGTGCTCCCACACGAGAGAAGGTACTCATCTGGATGCCGACAAAGCCTTGAGCGTGCGCCATAAAGACTTGGTCCACCATCATCGGTCCAAAGACTCCGAGCTTCTCAACAGTGCCCATCTCGTCATGGTCCAGGTACCGCCATCCAAGGTCGGCAAACTTCTTCAGCTCCTCCGGCCGCCTCTCGTTGGTGGCAACGAAGACAGGCAGCACCAGGTCGGGGTTCATCTTGGGGTTCAACCGGGTCTGGACCGTGTCAATGCGGGTGGCAATCTGCTCGGTCGTAGGCAGGCAGTGGATCATCCTGGGTCCCTTGAAGTTAGATTCGCAGTAGGCTGCGAAATCGCCGCGGCGGGCATGGACAGCTAGGTACGAGTGTTTCTCGCTGCCCTCCTGCTTGGCCAAGTTCCGATCCAAAAACTCATTCACAAACGAGTCGAGTCCCTCGGTGAAATGAAGATGCTGACCAAACCGCTCCCACTCGGACTTGTCCTTGACAACGATCTTGTAGGTGTTTGAAATGCAGACATATTTGTCGTTATTGAGGGGTCGGAGTGCCGAGGTAATGGCTTCCAGCTTGGTGGGATCAGCACTCAGATTGTCCAGAGTGACGTTGAGCTTCCATTGCTTCAGGAATCCCTTGGCCGTAAAGTCGATTGTCCTCTTTGAGCCGAATCCGCAGGTGATGCCGCACTTCAGCTGGTTCATCTCAGCAGCCTCAACGTCCCTGAGCTGGTGGAACTCGATGACCTTGGTGCCAGTGAGCTGAGAGAACTTTTCTAGGTCGAAGAACGTCGACCAGGGCTGGTTCTGTTTGGACTTGTCGTGGCTGGAGGCGGTGATGGGTGGGATGATGAGGGTTCGGCCGAGAGCCTTGGCGACTTCCATACCACGGAGCATGCCGTAAAACTGGTTGGTGATGCCGGCGTAGGGAAGGTAGGTAAGATACTTTGTGCTGTCTTCCGAGTCCAGAGTGTCCTCGAAGGGGAGGACGACAGGTTCCTCGACAACTGTTTGTGCATCCTCTGTGAGCTCCTCGCCGTCGTCGTTGCTCGAGTCCTCGTCTTCCTGGCTATCCTGGGAACCATGTGTCCCCCGCTCGTCGTCATTGCTGTTTAATTGCGGGCTCTCGATTAAATTGCCAGACTCTATCGTGGTTCCAGTCTCCTCCTGATCTTGATCCCCCGTTACTACCACTGCTGCTCCAGCTTGTTGACTATCGAGCTGTTGCTGTTGTTGCTGCTGACTGATGTAGTTGTCCTGACCTTGGATTATTTGTGGTGGTTGTTCCTGGCCTTCGATCATGACGTTTTCTGCTGGACGAGGGAGGGCAAGACGGGGGCGGTCGTGGTTCCTGAAGGGACTGTTGCCTCTGTAGCGCTCCTCTGGGCTCTTGCCGTAGCTCGAACCTGAGGTTTCATCGTCCTCTTCCCGATCAGACCTCCAGCGGGTTCTACGGGAGGCAGCAGAGGCGATACACCCTGCCGAGTCTGATGAGGATGACGAGGAAGAAGCGGTACAGGAGAGGGAACTGGATCGGATGAAAGGGGTGCTTGTGATATGGAGGATGACCATGGACCCTGACGAGACCAGCAGGACCAGGGAGAAGAGGAAGAGGATGCGTTTCTGGGAATGGCACCTCCTACCAGAGGAGGGCCTGGCTGGGAGTCCCAGCATGTATTTTGGAGTGGTCTTTGGCGAGGATGGCATCCAGTCTTATGTGAAGGAGCGAGAGTATTAAGCGGCGGTGTTCAGGGAAAAGGGTGAAGTGCAAGCGAAGAAGGGGAGAGAGGGAGTGAGAAAATAGTAGAAAGAGGGGTATGGAAGTGTAGTTGATGAGAGAGTGACAAGGAAGAAGAAGAGAGATGAATGAAGTCGTAAACAAGAAGGAACTAGGCGAGTAGTGGAGTGGAGTGGTGGTGATAAGGACAGAGAAAAGAGAAGAAAGAAGGAAGGGAAGGGAAGGGAAGGGAAGGGAAGGGAAGGGAAAGGAAGGGAAAGGAAGAAGACGAAGAATGAGGATAAGAAAAAGAAAAAAAAGAAGGGCAGGAAGGGTCGCCTTAACCTAAGTGTTATTATTAAATTTGCTAAGATTGAATTGAAAAGGGGAGAGAGCAAAGAAGCAACTGATTCGGCATTGCGTCTGGTGTATGGTATGATTTGTGTACAGCTGTATACATGACCCTATGGAGTAGATGAGCTGGGGCGGGTGTACTGTCTTGCAGCATCACATCACAGACACGCAAGAGGACAGACAGTAAAAGAGAGAATTAGCTGAATAAAAAATAAAAAATAAAAAGCTACATGCAAGCGGGGATCCGATCGGAGACACAGGGGACAGGGAGAATAAAAAGGCAGCAAGGAAGAGAGGGCCATACACAGGGTCCTTGTGTCTCTTTGGGTCCCTTTTGTCGTGTCTTTCAATTCTACATCTTCGTCAAATATCACCGACACAGATGCAGTACAAGTACAAAAAAAGAAAAAGAAAAGTCATCTCTCTTTCTTTCTCTTTTCAGACCAAAAAAGAAAACTAAGCTAGTGAATGTGTACCCTCTAGCGCATGAATCAATAATTATGGTCCCTGAAGAAAAAGACATCGTTATCGCATCATTCCTAGTGGCACCCCACCTAGAAATAAACCACTCAACTTATCCAATTTCTGCTCAATCATTTGTTCTAATGCGCCTGGGTAAAAATAGGCGGGACCTGAAAAGAAAGATAAAAAAAAAAAAAAAGAGGCCGGTCGGAGACTACATCATTGGTCTCATTCTCATCCTTTTTACAGTGGCCCCTTTCACTCTCACCCTGACCCCATCAATATCCTCATGGCCCCTCTTTCTTTTATGATTTGCTCACAATCAGAGTCCGCTCTTTGAGAACCATACATTTATATGTAGCTCAATTGGCATTGATCAATGTTAACCTTCTTGGCCACTTGACTGGATGTGCAACTGCATGTTACCTGGAGTGACATCCCCTGACTGTCATTCATATCTTCATGTATCCAGTGTGTCTTCTTGTCTAGCGTCAGATCCAGATCTCCGATAGTTGGCTGTGTTTCCTAACTCCAAACTCTCGCCATGTAGCCCCCTTCCCTTCATCCCCTTCTCCTTTGGGCCCCCTTTCGCTTTTTATCCCCAAGCTCCCTTCTCCCCCCTTTCGGACTAGAACCATACCATTTCCTAGCCTTTCTTTTTGTCCGCATGGACTCCTTTTTCGCAAAAAATACGAACTCCTCACTTTTGCTTTATCTGTGTGTGCTGTTGCCCTACGTCTGAACATTGGCTTTCATCAACGCATTGCATGTCGCAAACTGAAAATCGCCCCTCTAGGACTGACTGAATGTCGGCATCTGTGCCAACCCTCTCGAAGATATCACAACGCAACACCATACCACCCCCTTTCGTAAAGTAAAAAACGGGAACTTTGAGTTTTCTCCTGGACTCACCTAACTACCTCCCAGCTCCACTCATTCTTCTCCGTCTTCATCTTCATTGCATTCTCACTCACTCCTTCCCCTTTCTACTCCCTTTTCGTCTTGTTTCGCTCTTTGTTACTTCTTTCAGGGCTAGGAAACTTATCGGGGGTTTTTGTTTGAAGGAGTAACAAAATGTGGTTCGATGTACCAGGACTGTGGTCAAAAACAACATCTAGGAGGACATCCGGACCCTCTCAACCCCAAACATTCAACTTACTCGTTGGCGAGATACACATGGAAAGGCTTTTTTTTTTTTTGACTCGGGCGTCGTTTCCTTGGACGCCGTTATAGTCACCGAGCGAGCCATGCAGCTGAACAGCCAAGAACTCCAACAGACACAACAGGCAAAACAGGCGCGCATGGACATTATGCAGACGCTATCTATCGGCTGCCAAGGTCGTCGCTCATTAACTCTCGGCCAACAAAAAACGCCGCCGCTATCCCTCTCAACGTCCATCCAGAATCGATTCGCAGATGCATATACAACAAACGCCCATCTCGTGCCATCACGCCGAACCCAATTGGAGACCCTTGCTTCCACTACCTCTCTCTTTTTCTTTCTTTGGCTCTCCTTGTACGACCCCAACTCCGCCAACAACAAAACTGCATTAACAAAGGCGCCCAACGCTAAAACGCCTATGCAAGGCTTTAAGTAAAATTGTGATTTATTGCAATTTGGGAAAGCACGACGTACCACGCGCTCGTTTACGCCATAAAAAGCAATTCTTTGGTTTGCTGGTTTGTAAGAACTCTCACCGGATCGGGTGAGAAAAAATATGTTGTATTACTGGCCGTATTATGAGCACTTTTTTTTTAGTAGCTGAGGGGACTAGCCTAGAAACGACCAAATCACTAGCGATGAGAGATATGATTATCGTGAGTTTTTTTTTTATTGATTGAAAAAGCCCTTTTCTTGGCGTAAAAGACGAAGAGGCAGGCTGTGAATGCTGAATGCTGAATGAAGAGAGAAAGAAAAGGTATGCAAGAAAATGGTGAATGAAAAATTAGGAGAGTGCCACCTTCCAATCAATAACCAGCTCAGTCAACATATTGGGCGTCTCCTCACAATTAGAAGGGACCGCCAATTCCACCACCCAGAGCGCCACCAAAGCCGCCAGCAAGAAGGCCTCCGCCAAGAGGGCCTCCGCCAAGAGGGCCTCCATAGGCACCACCGATTCCTCCTCCGTAGGCTCCTCCGTAGTAATCGTTGTAGTAAGGAGGCCACGAGAAGTCGTTGACGTTCACAGGGAGGACGTTGACAACAGGCTGGACGTTGTTGATGGGGATGAAATCGGTCTCGGGAGCAATGGTTACAGGCGAGACAGGAACTTGGGTAGGATAGCCGCTGAAGTCGGGTCCACCGGGACCTGCGAAAGCACCCATGTTAGCATCAGCGCCAAAGGCGTTGACACCACCACCAAGACCGAAATCCTGAGGAGCAGCAGAGGCAAACTGGAGGAGGATCAAGGCAGCAATCGTGGAGACCAAGAGAGCAGATTTGAAGATTGAAGACATGGTTGGTTGGTTAGCCTGGGTTGTTGTTGGTGGAGTGGTGGTGGTTGTTGTCTTTGGCTTTCTTAAGAAGGTTGGATGCCGTTCTCTGTCGGGCGATCTTCTATCCTTTTATACTCATTGGTGGTGAAGGTAAGGCCTTGGGAAGTTCACCGTTACCAGGGCGGACACGTCAATGGGTAATGCGAGTGGGCTGGAGCCAGGTATGGTGTTTGGTGCGATGATAGATGGATGTACAATGGCTGATACATAGCCTAGAAAGAGTATGTGTATTTGTGCTGGATAGAAATAGCGTGGCAAGAAGGTAGAGAAGGATAGCAGTCAATCAAGGCCCCAAGTCCACCCATCACCATTCTGACAGATACAGTGGATGTCTGCATGTTTATCACGTCTGCCAGCCCTTTCTTTAATCACTCGTGGCGAGGAAGGTAATCGCATTCTCATGATTGTATTGTACGCGACTACTGCCAGGATGACACCAAGATAGTGCAGTTGTATGTGTCTCGTATGCGTCTTTCTCTGCCCCTAGCTTATCGCTGTTTTGACGTGTCCTTGATTACTTAAGCGCCCAGCTACACTCAAAGGTAGGGTAATCCTCACTCCAAGGTGACAGAGCAAATAAAGCACGGGTACCGGACCCGTCTCAAATGGTTCAATCACCGATAATGCTAACTAAAGTGCCTGTGTGGTGCCATATCCATCCCCAGCATCGCCCGTACGCATTCATCCAACTCATGTTATCTTCACTATTTACTCTCGCACAGAAAGAAAGCGATTGTATCCAATTAACAACAACAACGACAACAACGACAACAACAACATACCATTACTAAACAAGGAGATCAGACAGGGAACAAGTTCCTGACCTGACAAGATGAATGAGAAACATAGATGAGAAACAAGTTGTTACACTCAATATTTTTCCTTTCGAAAGGAAACATTCCTTGTACGATAGTGAATCCATCGACCTCCCTTCTTTTTTGTGCTCCTCCTTCCTCTCTCATGTCTTTGCGTGTGCTGCTGTGTTTCCAACCCCCTACTCGGGAACTATTCTGCCCCCCTTCTTGCCTCCTTACTTCTTTTTCTTCGCTGCCCATGTTCCGTCTCTGATCTTGTTCTGTCAATGTGTGTGTATGTGTGTGTGTATGTGTAGGTGTATGTGTGTGTGTGTGTGTGTGTGTGTGTGTGTGCGGTACTTTCTCTCTCATACATTGGTCTTGCTTTCACCTTTACCGCGGCTGCTCCCTTTGTACTGACTATCCTTATCGCACGCTAAACAAAAACAATAACAACATGCAACGACAACATCAGCGACAACATCAGCGACAATTATCCTCACAACCATCTCCTTGTTTTCCTTCGTCTCCCCTTCCCTTCCTCTCTCTATCTCCTGTAGGAACATTCTTTCGCGTCTGTTTTTGAAAGTTCACAACCTCCTTTTTTATCCGTTAAAAAGACACGATTAACGAAGTGTCCGCATACGTCTTGTGCAACCTGTCTTTTTTCCATCTCTTCCTCTTTTTTCTTCCTCTCAAACTCTCTCTCTCTGTGTGTGTGTGTGTGTGTGTGTGTGTTTGTGTGTGACTCCCTAACCTTTTTTCCTTCCCTTCTCCTAAGTTTCCTTCCCACCGAGCGCCATGGCCCCCTTCCTTCTTTTTCTTGAAGAAAGGTCGGGATCGACGCGGCCCCTCGAACTTCATCTCTCGCTCGCGCCCTTATCATCAATTGCCTCTTTCTTCTTTTCCTCATTCGTCCTTCCCGCCCATTTTCTTTTTCCTTCAACGCGTCTCTTATTTTCCTACCCTTCGTCACGTCTCCCTTCTGCTTCCACAAGGTTTAGCTATAGGTTGACTTTCCCGCGGAAAGGGGTTTACTTCCCAGTTTGCCCCAAAATTGACGTTTTGCCTGCTTTTCTTTCTTCTCTTGCACCATTGCGCCATCATACTGAAATTGCCAAAAAAAAAAAAAAAAAAAAAAACACATCACTGATCTCATGCTAAATTGCACTTGTAGGGGCTGTATTTTTGGCTGACCCAATTTTATTACCCCCCTCTTGTTTGCTTGAATGTCTCGATGCCGTGACCATGGGGCTAATATCTAACTGCGTTGCGTGAATAGGTGGGTGCGGGAAAAAAGAGGATGGACCATCCAATTTACATAGCGCAGATGGTTATGCAAGACACTCTTTCATTATGATCATTGATAGAGATAAAGAGAGATAGAAGGTGAAGTAGATATTGCGCATATCTAAGAAAAAGACAGCAAATACCACAGTAATAAAGGGTGCGCCCACTGTTACCATTACTACTAATACTCACTCCCTGTTTGATAGCAAACATACACTTTTTTCATCAACTCATATCACACACCATCAATGGGTTGGAACCCATATCTGCTTCAAGTTATTTCGCATTGATGTTGCTGCCTGTGTTGGTGGGAGGAAGTGAAATTAGTTTCGCTTACTACTATCCACTATTTCCTCCGGTGTGCCTTTTTTTTCTTCCTTTGTACTCGCCTTTGCACTCAGTTCTTACATGCAAACATAGCCCGCTCTACCCCCACCATCCATCCATCTTACCACAAACAAACACGCCACTTCTGCGCTTCCATCTCCTTTGTCTCTCTGTCCTAACCTTCTCCTTCCCTGTGCCCTGCTGTCCATTTCGTCGTCGCTTTTCAATCCTCCTTTTGTTACAGGTATAGAACCCTACCGTCCCTACCGTTAACATCACCCATCTTGCTGCTTGTCCTTCCTTTCACTCCTACCGCATTTTTTCTTTTGGTTCATTTTTCTATTGGGATGCTTCCTTCTGCACTGCGCCCATCCTGCATCATGTCGAACAGCTCAAACCCGTGTCGTTACTGTCGTTTGATAATGGGCAAACGAAGAAGAAGGGGAAAAGAAAAGGATGAGATGGAAACAAAAGAACCACATACAAACAATGCGGAAAAGAAAAGTGAGGATGGGACAGTAACAGAGTCATTGCCAAACACGTTTTTGAGTGAAACGCCCAATGGTCAGGTTGTACTTCTATTGCATGATGTTTGTCCTCCCGTCCGGATGTATATATCCTGGCGTTGCTGTTGTTGATGTTGCTATAGTTGATATGCCTTGCCGCTCGAACTCTCGGGCTTATTATGCGGCAAAAAAAACCCCCCCTCCAGTATCGAAAAAGGGCGGGGTCTTAGCTTTGTTTGTCATGTTACTAGGCAAAAAAAAATGGCGGGAGCAGCGAAGGAGCTCGATCATTTCCGCGGTTTAACTATTTTTTTGGGGGGGGTGTTTTCCTAACGTGCGATGTGGATCGTGCCCCCCCCCTCCCCTTTCGCCGCGAGCGAAAGGGCCAGGTGGGGGGAGGAAAGGAAGTGGAGTTCGTTCAACCCCCGCCTCTGACTCCTTTCGGAGAAGGAGGGAGTCAGTGATCAGGATGGGAAGAAGTGAGGGAATGGTGCATTTTTTGTATTGGGGTCTGTGTTGAGTGGCTCAGGCACGGCACGGCACGGACAAAAGGGGATAGAAAGGGAGGTACTTTGTGGTTTTCGGTATCTAACGAATCTATAACGAATCTGAGGGAACAGGTTAGAAAAACAACAATGACAAAAAGAGGAGAGGATGAGGCGACCGCGCGGTATCTTCTCCATTGACACGAATAAGCAAACACACACGATAACGAATGAATAAAAGAAAAAAAAGGAATCATGCAAAGGACGGAGAGGGGAAACAACTCACAGAGTTTGTGAGAGTACGGAGAAGTTGAGGGCCAGTCGGTCAGTCGGCCAGTCAAGTGAATAGTGGACTTTTTTCCCGCCATTTTCACTTTGGCCCTTTTCGTTTAGGTCGCTTCTTGTATTTGTTGTTGTTTTCTTTGGACTTTTCCCGCCATTGTTGTGATGTGGATGATGTCTGTATTGTACCGTGTGACAAACAAACAAAACGACTGCCCTCCGCCCCTTTTTTACATACTCGCTTTTGTTTGTACTCACACAGCGCTCCTCAGAAGTCCCATTCCAGTCATAAAAAAATGGGTTGATTCAATGGATACCTCATTTTTTGTATTGTATCCAGCTGAGAAAAGAAAACTCAACCTTTCCTTCCTCTTCCTTTTCTTCCCTGTCATTTTCCTCCCTCTCACTTTCCTTTTCTTCCCGCGCCGCGCGTCCCCCCTCCAATTTTCGCCCCTTCCTTCCTTTCTTCGTTCCTTCCTCCCTCTCTTCCTTCCCTTTCATCCCTAGCCTTTCACTCTCTTGTTTTTATAGTGTTTTTTCTCGGGTTGTTGTTGAGGAGGAATTGGTGAACATGGGTCTGGGGAAAGGAGGAAAGAGGAAAGTGAGAATGTGTGTATGCCTGCGCCCACAAATGCTGGTATGTTTGTTGTTTTTGTGGTTGTTTGTGTACATAAACGTGCGTCGTTGAAACTGGTCTTTGTCTAACGACAGAGACTAAAACGGCGAAGAAATCAAACCAAAACCAAAACCAAAAAAAAAGGACGTTGTTGCGTTTGTTTTGAGGAAGGAAAATGCCGATAGAAAGACAAGAGAGATCGGGGAGTCAGGTACAATCGTTGTTGTTGCTATTGACGACATTTCTTTGTCTCTGGACGCGATTCGATCTTCAGATCAGGAACGATTTTAGCTCCATCAACCTCTCTTTCAAACAATATATCCTTTTTTCTTATTGTTTGGCTGTCTTGTTGCGGTTGTTGTTTGTTTATTTCATTCATCCCTTTTGTTGTTGAGCATCCTCATTGTTAACGCGTTTATCGCATTCATTTACATCAAGTCTTGTCTAGTGCTGAGAAGAGAATGTCTTCGGATTTCTTTCCCACAGAGAAGTGGGAGGATCGACGTTGCGATCTTTTTTCTCCTCCCGCAGATGTCCCTGCCGAAATGGATGAGGATGACCAAGACGAGCTTGCACTGCCGACGGGAGCAATTGTGGAAGAAATGGAAACCACCTCGTCGTCATCTCCTTCACTTTTTTCTTCTATCTCCTCCTCGAGCAAGGTGATATCGCCAGCCCTAGTAGTATCGGCAGATCCCGCTGCTGCTGCTGCCGTCGATCTAGTTGACGAATGGGCTCCGATTCATGAACAACCCCAACTTCCAACGGTAGGTTCAAACTAAAATCGTAGAAAATAGAACAACAATCACGGGTCGCAATCTTTCTGTCCAAAAAAAAAAAGTACTTTGCTTTTCGTGCTCCACCTCCGCTGTCAATATTCATGCAACCTTCCCTGTTCTCCCACTTCTCTCTCGTAAACACACATACACATACACACCCTTCTACTCTCGTTCTCTCTCCACGATTTGCTTCCCGCCAGTTTCTTTGTCATTGTATACCTGCGAAAGAGGTGGGTGATGAAGGCTTATATTTGTTGACATGTCGAAAAAGACGGATCCTTGTCAGTTAGTTGATCCATCTATCCCACTCCTTCGTTTCTTTTTTTTTCCCGCCTCAATGATGCCATGGGTGGACAAGATGCATAGGAACAATGGAGCATACAAAAAAGAGGGCAGCGTGTTTGAAGGAGAGGGGGAGGACGGCTCAACCCATTTGATGCTCTTGACGGGTAAAGAGCTCTGTTTTGTTTTAGGTTCGCGTTTCCACTCTCTCTTTCACTTCAGTCAAAGAAGGATACACGCTTTTTGTTATTATACCTTCAGCCTATTCCCTCAGCTTGACTCTCCCTTTCTCTCTATCCCTCCTTCCCTCCCACCCCTCGCGAAATTAGCTTTTTTCCGCGGACATGGTGTAATGTTCTGCATAGTATTCCAAGGCTAAAAAAATGTAATATAATTGGTGGGAGGTAAGGGAAGAAAAAGGGAAGAAAAAGGAGAAAGAGAAGGAAGGAAGAAAGGAAGGGAGGGTCAAGACCCGTAACATGGGGTCCAAAAAACATACGAATGGGATGTATGGAAAATACACTTGTACTCCCAGTCAGGCAAAGGATCAGCACGCATTGCGTGTATGCATGTACACTTGCTTCTGAACACAAACCTCAAACCATTCTCTCCCCTTCCTTCTTTCGTGTTCAAAAGTTTGTCCCACCCCCCTCCTCCCCAGTCGATCTGACCCGCCTTGTGGACCGATGCATTTTTTTGCTCACTCTTTTTACGCCAACTTGAAATTGCAGGGACGCGTCACTTCTCTCCCTGTCTTTACTGTTTTTTTCATGTGTTCTTTAAGAGAGCACAATAGCACAAAAACAGGGCAATAAGGGAGAAGAGGGAAAGGATGCGATGCGATGCATCGATGCAGAAGGGAGTCAACTCCTCTACCGCAATAAAATATAACGAAGAAATGCGATCGGCGGATTTTGTTTGGGTCGCTTTGGTTTTGGCGGGAAAAAAATTAAAGGGCAGAGGCAAAGGGCTCCTCGCTCTCATTCTCCCTCTCCCCCTTCCCCCCTTCTCTCTCTCTCCCTTCCTCTCTCCCTTCTGTTTTTGTGTCCTGTGCAACTGTGCGCCTACTTTTACTAGGGCTCCCTCCACCTTGCCCAGACCCCCTTTCTTCGTTTCTTCCCATTAGTGAGCATTTGTTGTATTATTTCGCGAAATCTTCAATTCAATCGGGGTCTTGCTCTTCTTTCCTATTCGTTGTTGTACAATGCGCGAGATGCAGTAGAACAATTGTTATAGAACACAAGATAAAAAAAAAAGGATCGAGGGCAGTTTTACCAGCCAACCCTCTCTTATGCTCTTGCTTCTTTGTAACCAAAACTGAGACGGAGAAGAGTGTGGCGTGGTTGGCGTGGTTGAAAAATGGCACCACAAAGGGTAGAGGGACGAATGGGGTGGCACAGAAGGCCAGGTGTTTTCTTGGCCCATCGACGAATGAGAGAGTGGCTTGAGAGAGCTTAGGGGCGATACCATTTTGGGAGAGTTGCAACATCGTGCAATCCAATTATGATTGGAGTGTGTTAACGTATTTTAACAAATGGGAGATGGAGAGAGCGGTCGAGAGTGGCCGATATCGAGTGTTCAAAGACCAGCAAGGAAACAAGTGGCAGGCTCAACTCTTACTCTTGGCGACGGTGGTCTCTGAACGACAGCATATGAGGGATGATTATGAAAGACGTTTTTAAAAGGGGATCAACTCTCATTTCTACCGCCTGACAAGATGTCGATCGACTGCATCCGTTTAATTCGCTCTTCTTCTCAGTCTTCTACTCCTCTTACTCTCCCGTTGTGAATAATAGAAAGTGAAATATGTAAATGAGTATATAGGGGTGGAATGATTGATTGCTTGAGAGAGAAGAAGAAGCGCACTTCTGTTCCTCGCTTTCATGCTTTCGCCCTTTTGTTGGCGACTTGGCAGAGTCAAGTGGACAGAGAGCGAGATGGGATAACAACATCAATAATATGCGAATGAGAACAAATAACAACAGCGGTAGTGATTCCTATGATTCCTATGTGTACAGTTCTACTTGAACATAGATATAGAAGACGACGAAGAGATAGGATAATCTTCTTGTTGTCCTCACCTCCACTTTGACTTTGCTTCACGTTTCTCTGCTTCCTTATTTCTTCTTTGTCTTGCTCATCATCTTTTTTGTACCTCTTTCTTCCTTTCCTCTCATTCCTTCTACTCTTCCTTCGTCTTATCTCTTCGTACCCTTCGTACTCGCACTCGTCCTTTGTACCTTTCGGTCTCTCATTTTCCTTTAAGTACCCTCTCCATTCGCTCGTCTGTCGCCTTCAAGTCCTCCACCCATTCGTGTCTTTCATTCATCTACAACTGCGAAAAAAAGACTTTGTCCTCTTTCCCTTACTCCTTTCGCCGCCATTTCATTTCTATCTTTTCTCATTTGACTTACTGCACATTACGCTACAAAGGTACCTGCCCCCATTCTATTCGCATCCCTCGCTTGACAACCTTCCTTCTCTTCTTTACTCAGGCTCGGGTGCGCTTCTTCCATCGCTCGCACTTTAACAGATACATATGTAGCCTTTCCAATTTCTCTGACTCTGACTCTGACTCTGTCTGCCTCCTCGATAATCTACTATCTCCTCCCTTCCTTCCCTTGCACATTGTTCCCTACACTATCTTCTACAATACAACTACTGCCGCTGCAATATCCCGCCTTTTTGTTCTGTTCTTCCCGCGTGAGAATATATACTTATATATTCAACCCAAAAGAAAAGGAAAAAATCCTGATCGCACACTTACTTCCGTTCTTACCCCTGTGCTATTTTTCTGTAAGAAACTACCCATCCATTCAGACAGCCCAATTCATTCATCTCCACACATACTATATTCACACATCTCTGACCTCACACATACATATAAACATACACGTTTGTTTGTTTGTATTTGCAAACAATCGATTCACCCCCTTTATCAACCCCCTTCAGTCAACCCGTCTGCTCGAACGGGCATCTTTTTGTTCATTTAAAGAAAGAGATCCGCCTTCCTCTCTCCCATCCCCTTCTATCTCTTTTTCTCTGTTCCCTTTTTTCTCCTCTCCTGTACATCTTTTACCCTTGTTCATCATCCCTTTAGCATTGTCTTGTTTTTCTTTTAGCTTGATTTTCTCTTTTCCCTCCTTTTTCTTTCTTTTTTCTCTCTTGCTCCATCAATTGCTTTTCTGCTTCCTCTCACCACTTCCTTTCCCCTCTTCTTCATTCATCCACTTTCAACTTCTTATTGTTCCCCTATACCCATTCACCTCGTTCTCTTTTTTCTGTAAATATCTTTGCATATACAAACATAACATCATACCATCACGCTGAGTGAGTCGAGTGAAGTAAGCATAATGTCTTATGGGTTATTTTTTATTTCATCTGCTGGCAGAGAAAAAGAGAAACCCCCACCACACTCCAAAAAAAAAAAAAAAAAAAAAAAACCTACACCAAACCCCATTCACCCTATGCTCACTAGACGCTGAAATGAATGACCTCGTTGGCTATTGCTCTCGATTACCCTCTCGGTTTTCCTCTCCCTCACTCTCGGTCAACAACAAACAACAGAAAACACAAACGCATTTGTTGTTGTTGTTATTGTTGTCGTTGTTCTTTTTTTTTTTTATCCTGTCCCTTTCTTTTTTATCCGTTCTCGTGCGCACGCATACGCATACGCATACAGTGTTTACCAGACGAATCTGTCTCTTCTTTTTTTATTTCGAGTGCATGCGGTGTGTGTATGTATATGTTTGTTATGCGTTGCAGTTCTTTTTTTACTCTCCTTGTGCCTGCACTAATCCTTGCCGCTTACATCTATCATACGCATCAGAACGTAACCACCCTACTTTTGTTTCCAATTGGGTTATCTTGCGCATTGTCACTGGTAATCTTGTCACATACAGTGTCAAGATACACAGAACACAACACAAAGGGTGCAGGCAACATGAGCCGCGTGTGGCACGCACCCTCTCCCCTGTCTCATACCGCTCAGTTGATCCACATCTGCCTCAGAAAAAGATGAAAAGAGAAGGACATGACACCCAGTCGCGCATTTTCCCTATGGTGACGATGAGGGGAGGCAAGAGAGAGGAGAGAGAGGAGAGGGAGGAGAGGGGAGAGAGAGGAGAGAGAGGAGAGAGGAGAGAGG
The DNA here is from genome assembly GCA_019671135.1 of Linnemannia hyalina. Classification (NCBI taxonomy): domain Eukaryota; kingdom Fungi; phylum Mortierellomycota; class Mortierellomycetes; order Mortierellales; family Mortierellaceae; genus Linnemannia; species Linnemannia hyalina. The sequence continues at coordinate 1,169,944 of JAHRHY010000010.1, forward strand.
AGAGAGGAGAGAGAAGGCACCAGCGCGCTTGTATTTTTTTTCTCGTTCAATGACAACAACAACAACAACAACAACAACAACAACAGCGAAGCAGCAACCAACTACGTCGTTTGCCTGCCTCATTCGAGATTAACACATAAAAAAAAAAGGAGAGAAAAAGAGACCACAAAAAACAAACAAACAAACAAACAACACTGGGGATTGACATTAGCATTGACAACAACGAGCAGTGGACTCGTGTTCATCGACATCATATCCATACATTCATTCATTTCATTTTTCATTTCCATTCCTGATCCATTGATCGTCAAGACCTGGGCGGATCTTGTAGACCGTTCAAGAGCACCTACTAACCCTCCTCTTTTCTCTTCTCTTCTCCCTCCTCCCATCTGTTTTCTATCATTCTTCAATTTGCCATTTTTCTCTTACAATCCCCCTCTCCGCCGTTGCCAGATCCCTCTTCCTGTGAACAATACGACCCCAGGCACCAACACCGCCAACAACAGCTTGCTTAGCCAACAACAAGATCAACAACTCCAGCTTCAATTACATTCGCCAGCGGCAACAGAACTCAAACTCCAAATCGGCGACTTGGCTCAACACCTCCACTGGGCTCCCCACACCTTCCTCCTCGAAAATTCTCCGGACGAACCACAACATTTCCTACTCTCCAGCACAAGCAATTGCGAGAACAGTCATTCAACCTCTTCAACCTGCAGCAACGAATTGAACACCCGCACCGACACTCTCTTCACTCTCACTGGTCACCGCACCAACAATAGTACCCCCTCACCACAAGCACATCATTCCTCGCCATCCATTTCCCAAGAGCAAGTACAACAACAAGTACAAGTGCATCAGGAACCACAACCTAGCCACAATAGTTACCACTCTACCTACAACGAGAACAGCGACATTGTAATTGACTTCAACACAGACCTCAAAAGAGACACAGGATCGACAACACTTGACCTATTACTCGGTCTCGACCTCGATTTCGACGATTTCGACCTCGAATTGAGCCTTGACTTTGACTTTGACCTCGACCTTGAACTTTGTCATCGCCAGCCAACCCCAACCTCCGCTTCGTTTGCCTCTGCCTCTACTCCAACTTCAACTTCAACTCGAGCTGCAACTCAGACAACCACCCCTGGCCCTCACCCCAATCCCAATCCTCACCTTGCTCAACAGTCTAGTCACTTCGATTATTCTGACTCTGTCGTTGGTCCTCTCCCTCGTTGGTCACATCCCGGACAAGTCGTGGCACAAGATCGTCGCCTCCCTCACCGCCACCCTCTCCTTTCTTTTTCTTCTCATCCGTTTCTTTTTTACACCCCTGCTTCACCTCTGCCGGACCTCGACGTTGAACCTTTCGATACACTTCACCCTTATTTTCACACCACACCTGCATCTACACCAACAACATCGCAAAGCAACCTGTTATCGACATCGGATCACCCCTCGCTAGCACCTTCCTCCCTCAGCAAGGAGGCTCTCGGCAAAATACCTCGATTCAATTACCCTACTAGCCGGCCCAGGACAACATCCTTGCCCACACTCAACCAGCAACAACAGCAACAACAACGCTTTGGTGGCCCCCTCACTCCAAAAACAACAACAACAAAAACAACAACAACAACAACAACACTCACCCCACCATTATCCCTCACGCTCACTTCAAGCGGCGTCGGCGGTGACATCAACAAAAAGAACATTGCTTTTGGTATCGCAACCGAAAGTGATCTGCAAAACCTACTATCGAGCGACTGCGACAGCATTAGTACAAACGCCGATTCTACATTTGAGCGGGGCGCCTTGATCCCTTGTTCCCATTCTGGTTCATCCTCCCACCATCTGTCGTCCTCTGCATCCTGCCCTCACAACGGCAGCAAGACCTCTTCCACTTCTCCGCCCTCATCCACATTCTTTCCTTCACCTTCTACACATTCCTCTACTTCTTCCTCTTTTACTCCTTCTCCGCCTTTTTCTTGTTCTTTTCATAACCCTTCGATGGTCATCAACTCTACTCTCCTCCTCTCGGAACAAGACCAGCAGGATCACTTTGGCCTCACCGAGCAGCTCGAAGTCGCACTAGCATTGAGCAACAGCAACAACCTCGGTTTCTCCCCATACGACTCTCATCAAGTACACCGCCTCTCGCCCAGCCGGTTTCCCTATTATTTTTCTCCTTCATCAGCAGCAGTATCATCAACTTTCCCAAACTCCTCCTCCTCCTCAATAACAGAGTCCAGAGGAGCGGCGGGGACCATGTCGACCCCTTCGGACCAGGGCCAGTTGGATCAGGAGCAGGAGGAGCAATCCTTCAGAGCTCTGGACCTGTTTGCTCAGCAAGATATCGATTTCGGCCTCCTCGTTCCCAGCAGCAACAGCTCTTCAGTACCTCCCACTATGGGCGATGGCAACCCATTCGCTCACACTCACGCTTCCACTCCTTCTCTTCCCACTGTCTCCTCATCGCCTTCGTCGTCGTCTCCCTTTGCAGATCCACTCTCTGGGTCATTCTCACCAATTGAGCGGCTAGCATTCCATCCTGCAAATTCCAGTAACCTTTCCTCCTTTCCTGGTCACCCGTTCAACCAACAGCAACAGCAACAGCAACCACAACAGCAACAGCAACCACAACCACAACCTCAACAACAACAACAGCAACAGCAACAGCAACAGCAACAACAACAGCAACAGCAACAGCAACAGCAACAGCAACAGCAACAGCAACAGCAACAACAACAGCAACAGCAACAGCAACAGCAACAGCAACAGCAACAGCAACAGCAACAACAACAGCAACAACAACAGCAACAGCAGCAACATCAACAACAACCTTCATCTCACCTCCACCAACCTCATCCTCACCAACAGCAACAGCAACTCTTTTTGGGTCAAGATATGTCCAACCAGCCGTCCTCCTCGTCATCGTCGTTCTCGAGTTCCCGGCCGCTTCTGCCCATGCCGATGACCATATCCACCTCCCGATCGCCATCCGAGTCCTCGTCACCTTCACCGTCAGGGGCTTCTTCTCCATCATCTCCTTCATACGACGACATCCTCCTTCCAGTGGTCGCGTGCGCAGCCTGCAAGAGGTCGCATATCAAATGTGACCATGGTCGCCCTTGCCTAAACTGCCTCAAGCACCCGTCCAAGGCTAAGACCTGTCGCGATGCTGTCCCCAAACCGAGAGGACGTCCAAAGGGTGGAAGCAAAGTTGCGGCCGAGTCCCTCACGATGGTCAAGCCGATGCCGCATGCCATCTACCCTTTCCATTCTTCTGGAGCGACGATTAGCGGGTACTACCCTCCTTATCCCACTCATCCCCATCTCCATCCTCACCACCGTCCTTTGCATCCTCAACAACATCAGCAGCAGCAACAATACCATCGTCAACGTGCCATGTCATTACCACAGATTCCACAGCACTTGCAGCCTTATCACCACCTTAACCAACAGCAACAGCAACAGCAACAGATTCAAAATCTCCCGCCTACGTTTCTTTTGCACCAACAGCAACAGCAACAATTCCAACAGCAGCAACAGCAACAGCACCAGCAACAACAACAGCAACAGCACCAGCAACAGCAGCAACAGCACCAGCAACAGCACCAAACATACCAAAACCAGCCGCCCATGATGCAACAAGTCCAGCAGCCACCTGTCCTCCAGCAACAGCCACAACAGCAAATGCACCAGCAGCAACCTACTGCCCCATTGTTGCATCAACGGACCTTCTCTCATCCACAGCGACTGTCGGTGTCCGGGCACCCGGGTTTCCAGCCTTACCAGCCGACTGGTACAGTCCCAATGTCGGCGACGGTGCCGAGCCTATCGCCTCCTGTGGTCCCAGCTGTGCTGCCTGATGGAGGAGGTCACCATTCGTCATCGGCCTCGTCGTCCTCTTCTCACTCGTCGTCGTCGACAACACCCCCTATGCCCAGGCAGTCCATCGTCCGTGCTGGTACCGGAGGAGGAGGAGGAGGAGGAGGAGGAGGAGGAGGAGAGGGAGTACCACCCCCTCCTGTTTCTCCTATGCAGATGCAGCGCCTTCCATCACAGCCCCGTGCGGATGCACTGCAGTTCCAGCAACAGATCCAGCGGCAGCAACCGCAACAGATGACTATGATGCCGCAGAAACGCTTCTACACACAGCATCACCAGCAGCAACAACAGCTTCAGATGCAGCAGCTTCAATTCCAACAGTTGATGCACAACCCTCATCACCAACAACAGCAGTTCTCAATGCAATCGCCACCTCTTCCTCTGTCGCCTCCTCCTCACCCGCAGCAGCAGGTACAACAGGTACATCAACAAGTACAACAACAACAGCAGCAGCAAGAGCCGCAGATGGTATTCCAACCGCTGTACCACAACCCACACCATCGGAATTTGAACAACAACCGCCTCCTCCGCCGATCCTCTCTGCAGATCCCTCTCTCCTCCTTCTCATCCACAGTAACTTCGTCGTCGTCAGTGGTTGGAGGTGCAGGAGTACAGGCATTGTCGTCGTCGTCTAACATCCCAACTTTTCCGTCTTCTGGTTTGCATGACGAAGAGATGGCCGAGATCGTAGAGGAGTAGTAGTTCTCTTTTCCTCTCCTTCCTCTTCCCATTTAGACCACACTTACAGCGTTTTTTTTTTTTTACAATAAATGAGAAAAAAGGCCAAGCATAAAAAGAGATATGTTTGTTATTCGAGTCTTTTTGTTTGTTAGTTAAGTTTGCTTGTTTTTCTAGTGAAAGTTGAAATCCTGGCTATTGTCTTTGCTGTTGTTGTTGTTGTTGCTATTACCAGTATTGTTGTTCCCATAGGCAGGAGAAGCATTCCAGCCACTGTTGGAGTCGCTGTCTCTGTACTCGCCATGGGTTTGGTCGAAATTGACACCTTGGTCGTGGACATGGCCATGGCCGCCGTGGTCGTAATTGGGAAGGCCGTCTCTTCCTTCTCCTTTATCATTGCCGTATCCACCATGCCCTTGATCGTATCCACCATGGTCGTGAGCATCTCCTCCTCCCTCGCTGCCTCCTCTGGAATCCAAAAGGTCAATCTGATCCGGGTCCACAAAATCATTCTCATACGAGCTATGTTCCAAGAAAAAGAAACAGAAAAAAACAAAGACCAGTGAACATTAGAGCAAGGAAAAAGAAGGAGAAGGAGGTGGCGGGAGCGACAAGGGATGGGAATGGGATGTTGGACAATAGTGAGCAATTTTTCCTTGGTTCCCTGCTGCTCTTTGCATAGTTGTTCATTTTTCGTTCTTACTCGGAGAGAAAACCTTAAAAAACAATTCAAACAATTCAAACAATTCAAACAGTAAAACAAACAACACCATGCATAGATAATACTTTTTTTTTTCTTCTTGGTTGATTATCTTTCCTTTTTCAACCCTTGCCTGGCTGTGTCGTCGCCTTTTCCCTCATGTTCCACTTTTCCACTCTAATCCTCATTTCTCTCTTCGATGGCTCATGTAACACTCAGATGCATTCATGCTTATTGTTCTCAGTCATCCATCCGTCAAACACTGTCACTCCTTTTTGTTTTCCCTTTTCCGCTCTTTCCACTCTCTCTGTCTCCTATTTTTTGGTCCATGTTCCACCCTCTCTCTGCATGTATGCTAAGAGATGACAAAGAGTGAAAGAATGAGAGAAAGAGGCACTATTCCCACTCTTCTTTTTTTTTTCCTTGCCCCTTTTCATTTTTCCTTTCCCCATTTCACTCTCTTCCAAAATTACGCAATATCCAATTATCACATGGGCTAAAAAAAATAAAAACCGAATGAAAAACTTACATGTCGTCGGTAATAAACTCTTGCAAGAACTCAGGCACATCTTGCTGGCACTCAATCAATAGCTTCACCAACTGGGGTGCAATGCCCCAATTCCGATCGTTGTAAAACGTCGTCGCCAGTCCCGGGTTCCCCGCACGCGCCGTTCTTCCAATCCGATGGACGTAATCATCAATATCATCGCTCAGGTCATAATTGATGACATGCATGATATCCTTGATATCCAGTCCTCGAGCAGCGACAGCGGTAGCGATCAGGATGGGGCTCCGACCAGCTTTAAAGGCTTCCAGGGCCATCTCGCGTTCACGTTGGCTCCGGTCGCCGTGGAGGGAGATGCAGGGGAAATGTTTGTTGTAGAGGACATCGTCGAGGTAGTCGGCTTTGCGCTTCGTGTCGACAAAGATGAGGGTGCGCGAGGGCGGTTGGGAGAGGAGGAGTTCTTCGAGAGTGTCCTCTTTGTGGTACTCTTCTACCTTGATCACCTTTTGCATAATGTCTGTCGTTGTGCCTCCGATTCTTTTTTTTTTCACACGGTTAAGACGCAGCGGAAGGAGGTAGAATTGAGGGAAATAATTAGTACCCTAAAATTTTAACGCGCCCATGACGCGTACTCGCTGCAGCTTTTCTACTCCGCTCGCATTCACACCCAACCCTCAATCTCCCTCAACCCCCTAAAAAGAACATACCTTCCAACGCGCAGACGGCAATAGTCATTCATAAAGTCCCTCGCAAGGACCTGGATCTCAGACGGGAACGTGGCGCTAAACATCATGGATTGCAAACTCTCATCCCTCGTCAAATCAGACGAGAGCAAGATCTGACGGATTGTCGGTTCGAATCCCAAATCCAGAATCCGGTCGGCTTCATCCAGAACCAAGTACCGGACTTTGTCCAACGCCACCGCTCCTCTCTCCATAGCATCGACAAGTCGTCCTGGTGTTGCGATAAGGATGTCGCATCCACGCGCCAAATAGTCCTTTTGTCGTCGAAGGTCTGCCCCTCCATAAATCACTGCCGGTCTGATCGGGCTCTTGTACGTGAACTTGTAACATTTTTGTGTAAGAGGTGAAAGTGAGCTTGGGTTAGATCATTAGGCAAACGCATGTTCCACTTGCATGTTCATAAAAAAAAGAATCCTCGAGTTGAAAGAACTTACGCGACGGGTTTCGTCAAAGATTTGGATGCCGAGCTCTCGAGTAGGGAGGATGATCAATGCCAAAGGAGAGGCCTTGGTTTTTCGAGCACCGGGCAGAGGGGCGACGGGTGGGTTCTTTTGCATCTTTGTCAAAATCTTGGATAGAACTGGGAGTAGGAACGCTGCCGTCTTTCCCGATCCTGTTTGCGCGCATGCTAAAAGATCATAGTTTTTCATCAAGATGGGGATCGCGTTCCTCTATTTATTTTTTTCCGTTTTGTAGTGTAATAGAAATGGGAGGCAAGGGTTAAAGACCATTGAATGAATTGAAATATAAAAGAGAGAAAATCGACGTCATCCCATATGCATGCCATTGAAGTGATGCCTTGCTTTTCGCCGTTGCTTTGAAAAAGTACCTGGATGGGTGTTGGCTCCAGGTATCCCATACGCTGGATGTTCTCGAGGATAATCGGATGCAACTTTGCCTGTTCAAACTATATCAAGGAAACAATGATATTAATTATTACCTTTTATTTCGGTTGTGAGAGCCATTATCCTTTTACACCAACACAATAGAACAAAAGCAACAACATAAAGCAACGTCGCAGCTATAAAAAAAAACATCTCCAAGCTTACACTCTGTAGAGGATCGACGCGTTCGGGTCCACCTTTCCGACTGACATTGATTCTTGAGAACTTGTCGAAATTGATCCCCGACAAGATGCGATTCTCTTCTCCAAACAACTCGGCCTCGAGTTCGGGCATGGCAGGGGCGTCTCCTTGATTGAATTCCTGCTGCCATTCGTAGGTGGGTTTCTCGAACGCCCATGCGTCGTCCTCGTGCTCCCAGGCTGTCTCTGTAGGCTGTTTGCCGCCCCACCTCATCGTTACTTCATCTTCCATTATGGTTGCTTTTGTTGTTGTCGTTGTTATTGATGAGGGTAGTGTTTCTTTGTGCTGAGGACGAAGAAAGGGTGTGATGTGAAATAAAAAGAAGTGGCTGTGGCTGCTGCTATGGATTGTGATAGTGTGCCTTCTTCTGTTTGAGGTAAAGGCGGGTGCGACGGTGTGGAAGACAGAAAGACAAGAAGGGTCTAGGCGGGACAGTGGGCAATTTTTTAAATTCAAAAACGCCACACACAAAGAATCATTGCGCGCCGATTGAGCCCAGCCAACAACAAAACAAAACAAAACAAAACAAAACAAAACAAAACAAAACAAAAAAACGTGCTATGGAATCACAGCGGTTGTTGCTGGTGCGACTGGTACTGTCAAGGTTGAGTCTGGCTTCTCTGGAGGGATACCCCTGGTCAGGTTCATGTATGTGATCGTTGAGTCTCCTGTAATGACTCCAAGCGTGATCCTACACAAGTAATGATGTGGTTAAAAAAAGAAAAAAGGAAAAACTAGCAGAACCAAGCCTACAAGCGACACTCATGATAAACATATACCTTGATACTGCAGAAGCATTCAATCGTGGGTCAGTCTCTATGTCGAGAGCAGTAAAGGTACACTCAATCTTGGCGACTGTCCATGGTTCAGCAACAAAGGCAGGCAAAATTAGATACTTGACGCGCTATGGATAAGATACAGTCCAGAGCATCGGTATTCCCATTGTCAGTTCATTAGTGATGGAAGTGGGAGGTGGTCAAAAAATGTGCAGTGGAGATGAGACAAAAGGAAAGAATGGTTGAATTGATCACTTACGGTGTCAGGATGTGTACATTCGATGAGACACCGTCCGAGCACAGGTGCCTGGATCACACTCACATCCTCAAATTCCTTCGCTAATTAACCCCCATAGCAACAAATGAACGTGAGTTATATTTCTCAAACGTATTTTCATATTTCGAGGGTATAATTACTGATATGTTCACTCTTGCGTACCTAGGGTCAGGTCAAGATAGACCTGGAACAGTTGCTCCGCTTGGTCAGGGAAAAGAACACACTTGTCGTTCACCTCCTTGAACTAGGAAGAAAATTAAAAACAGAGCTTTTCCTGGCTAAGTACTTCTTGCTACTGCGCCCCAACTGACTTCCTCACTGTACCATAGGCTACCAGGCTATGTGTAGGAGTGAATAAAAGTTGCGTACCCTGGGATGCAATGCAAGCTTGTCCATGGCATGCTTTTGAAGGTGATCAGTCAAGTTCGAGGTTGTCGTTTGGGCGAAGGAGGGACCAAGTGCATTTTTTTGAACTGAGATTACTTAATTAATATCACATGACACTTCGTCGATCCTATGTGGCTTTTGTCCCTTTTACCCTCCAACCTATTTCAAGTTGGACAACTTCCAACTTCCTCGACCATCAACACGACAAACCATCAAACAGCCATGACTCGCGCTACTGAGGCCGCCGCCTTCTTCGGCATCACCGCCACCATATACCTCGCCCTCCTCTTCCAGTGGCTCCCCATCACCCTCCCCGAAACCGTCCAGAACTTCACACTTCCCGTTGTACGAAACACCTCACCCCACCTTTTAGCATCTTTGCACAAAAGAACACGATGACAATGCAACTTCAATGGAGGCATGACCTTCTTACCCAGGAGCAACAAACAACATATAGTAACACCACTCTTTCTTATCCGTACACCTTGATGCGTCTCATCTTCTAGCTCCCCTGGTGGGCTTTGGTCACATTTGGCGCCTACTCTCTCGGAAACATTGGTTATCACGTCCTGACCTTCCGCGACTGCCCTGAAGCATACGACGAGCTCCAAGTGGTACATATTTTGTTTCTATTTCACACATCAAGTGCCACCACTGTCGGTCCTTGTGTACCTTTTTACTTACACTCGTTCTGTTTTCTCCTCACGTTGCATAGCAAATCGGTGAAGCACAGAGGGATCTCAGGAGCAAGGGCATGAGCATCTAATAAACGAATAAAGGGAGCCATTTTTTCTCACTCTCTCTTGGATCGACTTACATTTCCCGACCCATCTTTCTTTCAAATTTTCGCCACGTCTCATTTTCTAATAAACATTTCATCTAACCCAATTCTCCAAGAAACCATTGGCAACAAGAAGCGAAACCAAAGTCAAAGAGTTGCAATTGAAAAGATCGGTATTATTGCTATATGTGTACAAATGCTCCTGCTCTGCTGTTGCCTCTACTTTGTTCTTTCTTCTGTTGATGTTGTGTTGTTTTAGGCGCTCTTCTTCTCGACCTTCTTCTTGCTCTTGATCATGACCATGGACAAGAAGGTGAGGATGACGGTCAATCCAAAGACCAAAAGCACACAGGGGATGCGGATCGCATATTCACGGCGAGGGAAGTAATCGTGCAAGAAGTACGACTCGTCGACAAAGGGCTACATTATTGACAATTGAAATGTTTGAGAGGGGGGTGTTAGATGGGACGTGGCAATTTCTTGAAACAGCCTCATGCTGTTTACCAACTTCTTGTCCTTGTTGGGAACGAGCGAGTAATTACCATGACGATGGCCCACAAGGTATAGTACACAAAGACGACGGTACTGAACGTCAGGAGGGACGCGCCCACGACTTTATCCTGTCCACTGGCCTATAATTCCATTTTAAATTATAGTAAAAGGGTGTGAGTGAACAAGTTACTGAAGTGTTTCGAGCATATGTGTATGGTTCCTTCCTCACGCCGTTATTTCTTCTCCATGGTGCGATGGCTGCCTTTGGTTTGGTTCCACGCTCGTGCCCCCCCGTGTAAATAAATAACTGAGGTTTGGCGTCCCATGTCCTTGAAACTGGCCAGATGAACTGGCTGAGAGTGTGATGGCTGAAGCGTTGTTGGGCAGGTAAGAGAAGAACGTGGTTTTCCTGCGGCTCCCGTAAGTATGAGTTTGGGTGACAAGGCGGCTTTGTGAATGCCAAAGTCTGTTCTGTTCTGTTACCATGGCTGAAGTGATGTGTGTTGTAGAAAGATGTGTTGCCAGAAAAGAGAGGCGGGCTCGAACTCAACTAATGAAGGAAAGAACCTCACGTACAAAAATAGATTGCACCAACTGTGTACGGTTTCAAGATTCTCGTCTCTCTTGCCCTCTGATCCTACTCCCTGCGGTGAAGCAGTGCAAGGCAAGCAAGCAGCAAGTCCGCAAGCCACACTTCAAAAGGACGGAAATCCGGAGGTGCGGTGAATCGGCCGGCCAGATCATCAGACATACCCTTTGCGCACTCTCTCTTTCTCTCCTCTCCCCACTCAACCAACAACCACCATCAAATCAACATGACCGCCACCGCTGATAGCTGGGAGTACCCCACCCAACGCAAATTCGAGGACGTCGCACCCCTCTCCGAGGTCGACCCCAACGACAAGGCCGGTAAGGCGAGCGAGATTGGATTGCCTCTTGAAGGACTGATCCGGACACATCCTTTCAACAACAACAACACACACTCTTTCCGTGCAGTATACCTCAACCAGACAACATCTCATCAGGACAGCTACCGCCGAATCGATATTCTGTAGTGCCGTCAAGTAGTGTGGAGGACACTCGTTCGGGACCTTTTTATGTCGTACAGGGGAACGGAGCACTACGTTCGCTGGCCATATCGCCAAACCCACTAGGACATCTCCGAACTGGACAGCGCTATGCACACACCAAGCCATCTTTTGACACCTGCAGCAATCAATTGGGCGATACACAAGCTGAATTTATAAAGCTGCAATTTCTACGCACGCACCGAAGCATCCGACTACCAAGACGTGTTTGATCGCGTCTTTTCAGCCTACCTGAACACCAGTACGATCACCACACACCTCGGCGAAATGCCGCTATTGCGCAGGACATCTCAGGATCATACACACACCCATCCAGCAACTCTCACCACCATAGAGCTGCTCTCACTAAACACATTCCCATTTTCTTCGTTAAATGAATGGATAATTATTAGCCGTCCTTCGCTCGCGCGCTCTCGCTGTCCGTGAGTCGTGGATCAACGCCATGGAGGGCCGCATCATCCAGCAAGAGTTGAAGAAGTGCTACCGTGCCGAGGGCGTCAACCACTACCAGAACTGCCGTCACCTCGTCGACCTCTACATGAACGCGCTCAAGGAGAAGAGAGTTGAGGGCTGGAGAAAGACCGAGTCTGCATAAATCTGTCACCAATCCAACATACAGACGAAGCAGGACTGCAAGGATGACGAACGGACGAACGACCCCAAGAATAATAGATGCGAGACAACCAAACACAACATACAAATCAACAAACCCCGATTTTCTAGAGGCGGCACACCAACGGCGCTCGACTAAGACTTTACAGTAAACGAACTTCGGAAAATACCAATTTTTTTTCATGTGTGTCGTGTTGTCATGCCTCGTTATTTTTCTACGCATTATGATAACTATTTTGCTGTGAAGGACAGGAGAAGCGGTATGATACATACAGAAGGAGAAGGACTAACAATTGTATCAGATCTACTGGGACTTGTGCCATCATATTTTCAGAGGAATTGGTCGATTTCTATCCACAATGGTCATTAAATGGTTAATGGTGTGTTAGTCAAGCGCACTTGGATCGCGGCGTTTGTGCATTGCAGGTATTTCCGCATGAGAAGGAAGTCCTTACCACTGTAACCGACGAGACGAGAAATGGGCGATCGCAGATAGGTCATAGCATACAATCCAAACGTGCACATCGACAGCCCAACCGTCAGCATGTAAGGCGCACCATCCACGCCTAATTGTTTGCCAGCAACCGAACAGAAAAAAAAATTAGCAAACTCAAAATAGTATACAAAAAAAAATTCACAAAACTCAGGACAAGCAGAGCAATGAAAAATCGTACCAGAGGGTCCACACCAGTCGCCATGGTCTTGATAATCGTCAAGACAGAGCTGCAGATCTTTACAATGGTGCTCGGCACAAAACCCTCCGCTAAGCGCACAAAAGATCCCGCCCAAGGTGACCAGGAACATCATTAGACGCGACCCCCACCGGGCATTGATCTCGTAGACGGCCACGTGGCTCTTTTGGATCACGATCGAACCATTCAGCCCTATGTCTCCGTACATTTCCTCTTTGTCGGAGCAGGTGGTCTCGTTGCCTTCGTCGTCTTCGTCCTCGTCTTCGTCTTCCTCCGAATCGCCGTTTCCATGGTCCCCGTCACCACTGTCATCTTGAGAACCATCCTCGCCATCTCCATATCCAGACACGCCACTCTGATGCACCTCACCATGGACAACCTCAGACGCCAGGTGCGATCGTCTGGTAGGTGAACTACTCGTACTATCAAACTCGCCATGATTCCTACTACCGCCAGGAGTACTCGATGACCCAGGCGATCTCGGAAAAGCAGGAGGCGTTATGATCGATATAGTTGGAATAATCATTGGCCCCAAAGTTGGCGACGGTGAGACTGAAGAAGACGAAGAAGGATCCTTCAAAGGTGGAACTCCCGTCGAGACAATCATGCCTGGAGGGAGTGGAGTCCCAGGAGCCACGACGGATGAGGGGGCGTTAGTGCATATGGCGGTACTCGTGTTCTTGATCTCGCCCAGAAGACCACCAGATTCGTAAGAGACCAATGAGAATGGGAAGAGGACTGAAGAAGAATCGCGCTTCCAAAGTGAGGTCTTGGTTGTTGTTGTCGAATTGTTGCTGCTGTTGTTGCTGGAAATACCGGAGACTGGTACAGAGCTGCTGTGCTGCTGCTGATGGCTGTTGCTGGTGGCGTTAGTGTCATTAATGGTGATGCTGTTGCTGCTGGTGATGCTGGAGAAGAAGGAAGTGGGCGTTAAAGAAGCTGTGAGCTTGCGACGTGACTTTTTTAAAAGACTGTCTCCTTGATTGCCAGTATTGCTACTAGACGAATCGTGGTAATAATGGCTGCTGGAAGAAGAGGATCCTGAAATAGGTAGAGACTGTCGGGTCTGGAGAGGTGACTGGCGATATGAATTATGCTGCGGGCGAGGGTAATGCAAATGAGACGATGAAGCGAGAGTTCTGTCAGGCGAGTAGGATGAAGTGTTGTTGTTACTGCTGCTGAGGATCCGTGTAGGTGAGGGAGTTGAACCAGAATGATGAAGACCAAAGGTGGCGCGTTTTGGTGACGAGGAGGAAGGTGTAGAGGTAGACGTGGTCGACGAAGGAAGCGCCTTCTTGAACAAGTAGGAAGAGGAAGAATCTAACAGCGCCGGCAGAAACCAGGATGGTGTATGAGAGGAACTGCGCTGTTGTGAGGACGAAGAGAATGAAAAGGATGTCGGTGAGGATGTTGGCGGTGATGGGTTGAAACAAGGTAGTCCCTGTCCTTGCGATTGAGAAGACCGATGTTGGTGGTGCATGTAGGGCGCATTTGGCTTGGTGAACAGACTGCATTTCCGAGGCGTCGATGCAGGAGGAAGTCGCACGGGTTCTGGTGCCTCGTTCAATGGATATAGTGTTGTTGCTCCAAAAGTATTTTCTTGAGAGCCGCCTTTCTTGAGAATCGGGATCGGGGAGGCAGGGACAGATCCGATGCCGTGAAAGGTCTTTGAATTGTCCTGTGCGCCCATTGGAGCCAATTGTTGCCATGGGATCGGTATCGCGCGTGGTGAATCGCCCCTCATCTCTAGCTGCTGACTTTTGTGTCGTTGCCGTTTGAACTGGTCTGTCGGCAAGCCTACGCCCAACCGTCCACCACTAAGCTGTGCCGCAGCCCCACTCGTGGTGCCTGACCCCGAAATTGGGAAATGATGCGCCGTAGATGGGATAAAGACTGACTGTGGACGCGCTGGTAGCCGGACAAGCTGTCGTCGTGTCTTGGGTGTCGATGGTGTAGCAGCCGAGAGTGAAATGGGCTCGATAGAGGCGTAGAATCCTGATCCAAGCGAGATCCTGTTCATCGTTTTCCGTCCATGGCTCAACTCGCGTTTTGGAGTCAACCCATTGCTGCTGTCGCCTGTCTGAGCCGGAATCCTGGGATATATGATTGACCCAACTGAGGTGGTAGATGTGACATCCCCGTCAATGTTGATCCTGACACTTTTGCTCAAGACGCGTTCCTTGTCCTTCTCCATGGTGACAGATACAGGTGTGAACATGTCCTTTCGTAAAGCAGGGTAGGCAGTATCTGGTCGAAGTCCAACAGTGATCAAGTGGTCCCGAGCGCGCTGTTGACTCTGCTGTGATTGCTGCTGATGCTGGTTACTCTGTGAACCCTCACCCAACAAAGGTGACTCCCAGATGACCTGTGACCAAGGCCGCGGGCGACGCCCCTGCTGTTGGTTCTTGCCGGATACAGAAGTTTTGGCAAGGGACAAGAGTGTCTGCTCCTGTTGGTCGGGGAGGTAATTCAGATGTTGCAAGATGGGTTGAGGGTACAGTCGCGTGTTGAAAGTTGTTGTCGACTGAGGATGATCCGCTGGTGCCAAGAGGGCCTCCCCCGATAGGGCGGGAGAAGATTTGGCGAGACCTGTATATGGAGAATATACAGCAGCAAGACGTTCATCTGGGGTGTCGAGCTGTTCAATGATGGGTCCATGCTCCACCTCTCTGGGCTGTTGAACTTGAGTAACTGGCGTAGGTCGCGCGGCGGAGGCGCTTCCTGACCATTTTAAGGAATTCCTGAAGTTGGGCGCAGTAGATGTTGTCGTTGATGTCCCTGAAGACGTTGGCCCTTGTATCCTCGGAATGACGCTGACGTGCAAGGGATAACTCGGCACGTTGTTGTTGTTGTTGCTATCGCTCTCAGCTTCATCATCCTCATCGTCGTCATCTTCATCGTCGTCATCTTCATCGTCGTCATCTTCATCGTCGTCATCCTCGTCCACATCGTCAAAGTCGGTGACATAGGAAGAGGATCCGTCGTTGGAGGAGGGGCGTAATGAAGAGTCAAAGATGGTTCTCGAGAACCTCCACGCACTGATGGGTCTTGGACGCGGCGATTTTGTTGACCCTGTTGCTGTAATTGGGGTTGTTGGGGTCGTGTTTGTTGTTTTATGAGATGGTGTTGTCCCTGAAGGCTCTGCCTTAAAAGGGATAGTAGTAGTTGTAGTTGTAGGGCGAGGCAAGGCAGGCGAGATGGATATGAGTGGCAATGCAGGTTGATCAAGGATGAGTGGGGATGACTGTGCCCCAGGGGAGGTAAGTGTAGCTGTCGTGTAGGAAGGGGTTGTTGTTGTTGCTGTTACTGATGTTGTTGTTGTTGTGGTAGTGGTAGTGGCAGGAGCGGACGACCGTTGCTGGTGTTGTTGTTGCTGTTGTTGTCTAAGCCTGCTCGAGGATGCATTAGCGCCCAAGCCCTTTTTCCTCTTGTTGGCAGACCAGGCATCGTAGTAGTCAGACATGGTAGGATGTGGTTGTTGTACAGCGAGAGTTATGAAAAAAGGCAACGATAATGATGACTGAATGCAAATCGGTGGTAACGTGAAGAAAAGAAGGAAGAAAAGGTGAAGAAAGCTGGTTCTGGTTCTGGTTCTCAGATACAGGTACAGGTACAGGTACAGTTGACAGATAGACAGACGTTCACGCTCTAAGCAGTCTGCTGTATTTACACCAACAATGATGGACCATGGCTTAACTCTTCGTCTCTTTTTTTTTTCTTTTTGCCACGCTGTGTTTTGAAAGGACAAGACTGTGTGTAGGCGGTGACTCCATCTGGGCTATTGAAGAGACGGAAGAAAGGAAGGATCGGGAGAAAGCCAGAACACCAAGGGTGGTAGAGGATCGGTGTGTATCGAATCCTACCCGGAGACATATCGTGCCTTATCATTTTTATGGAGATAGAGATTGATTCAACCAACGAGGGAAAAGGAAGCAGACAATGGTCCTGTTTTAAGGATCAGTTTGAATTTGAATCTGACTCCCACCACCACGCCGCCATTGTTAGTATGCATGATGCAAGGACGTGTACTCATTTCTTTTGGTCTGACAGTTGGAAAATATAAGGAAGAGGGAAGGGTTCACCTTTTCTCATCTCTTGTTGTGCATGTTTGTTTATTTTGGTCGATGCTTGTCTCGTTCCTGTGAACGTCCATTAGAGAAATCCAAAGGAGAGAGGGTGGTAGAAAATAAACAAACGTTACCGGGGTAGGCCAGAGGTATGATGAGGTCCATAGGGGCAAGAACGTGGGTACATGTATCTGATCCTTGTCTCCTGAGTTTGCCCTAGCCCTTTTCTCGCCAATGGCAGTCCAGAAGAGAGAAGGAGGAGAGCAATTAAAAGAAAGAGATGGAGAGACAGACATGACAGGATGTCCAAGGGTTGCACCTTTATCTCTCCCTGTTGGATAGTTGGCCAGAGTCGGTACAGTACAATTCAGTTCACTCAGGGACGAGGGTGTGAGCACTTTGCCCTCAGTCCTCACAACTACCCCTACGGTACAAGCCCAAGGTACACGCCTTTTGAAAGACTGCAAAGGCGGAGCAAATGGACAAGCCTGGTGCAAGAATAGAACAAAGGAAAAAAAAAACAAGCTTCAGCGTAAAAACGATCCCCCTTTGCCTTTCTTTCCATACCCCTTCCTTTCTCCCCTTTCTTTCTCCCTCTTTGCCTCATCCTCCTTTCTTTTTTCGCTCCATTCTCTTTTCTCTCTCTCTCTCTCTCAATCGTATATTTTTCCTTTCCATCATCGCCCATCTTCCCATCGCGCATCCTTACCCGCTTGTTCCTTTGTGGCCATTAGAACGAATCATACCAAGTACAACTAGCCAGTCGCGTGCCACTCCATACCGAGGTCGTCAAGAGAGCGCCATCACTACCCATTCAGGACAGACACCGATCTCATCTCTCTTCATACCCAGGACTGGGATAAACTCACAAGGACAAGACAAAAGAGAGCTGCAGCAACGATGGGCCACAAGAAGAACTCTTTTGAAGATGACGAACCGCTCCTGTCGCTAGGCACCCCTGGACGGATATCAGACGCATCAACAGCCAATCTACACACTAAAAACACCATAACCACCACAAGCAAGGTCTCTGGATCCACCGCGCTCGAGTCAAAGTCGTCCTCGTTGTCCTCAGGAACTATCAACGAAACAGGACAGTCATCGAGCCACCACCAACACTCACACTCATACTCACACTCCAGCGACGACGTACACTCACGGAGGCCACCAGGAAGTGGAGAAGGTGGTGGTGGTGCCACAGAAGAAGAGCTGGACGAGGAACCATTGTTATCAGATGACGAGGACGAGCCCATCTCATTAGAGGCACTAAGGGAATCTGAGAGGGACAAGCGGCGGCTCAAGATAGCAATTGTACTCTGCTCGACGTTCTTTATCGTTGAATTGCTGGGAGGTCTCTGGGCTCAATCTTTAGCGCTCCTGAGCGACTCCTTCCATCTACTGACTGGTAAGGCTTCCCCAACTTTGTGATTTTTTTTGCTGGTGGAAGACACTATGTCTATTGGTGCGGACAAGAACTGACCAGAGAATTCAGCAAACACAGATCGGCAGACAGAACTAGTTGCCATTACAACAAAATTGTTTTTGACTGACAACAACTCAATTTCTTCATTTCTCTTTTGCTCTACACCCTGTGGTCTATGAATAGATATCACATCATTCATTATCTCTTTGGTTGCAATCTACCTCTCTCATCGCCCCCCAACCGCCACTCACACCTTTGGATACCATCGTGCCGAAGTTCTGGGAGCACTCTTTTCCATCTTTCTGATCTGGGGATTAACGCTTCTTTTGATCATCGAGGCCTATGAGCGTGTCAAGCATCCCATCGATGTCGACGGCAAAACCATGTCTATTGTTGCCAGTTTGGGCGTCTTTGTCAACATTGTGTAAGTTTCAGATCCCCCTTCCTTCCTTTATTATGTTATGTTACGTTTTGCGTTTTGGTATCGACACTTGTGCTAACCCTTCCCTATTGTCCCTTCCCTTATCCCCAATAGTTTGATGTTTGTCCTTGGAGGTCACCATCACCACCACGGCGACGACGATCATGAACATGGACACGGACACGGACACTCGCATGGGCATTCTCATGGACAGGGACACTCTGACGGCCACAGTCATACCCATAATGACCACGCACCTTTGAACGCAGAGGACGAACACGACCATGGTCATGACCACGAACACGGCCATAAGGCCGTCGCACAACACGACCATGATCACGACCACGAGCACGGCCACAGCCACGCCGGACATAGCCATGGTCATGGTCACCACCATCATGTCAACCTCAATATCACGGCCGCCACACTTCATGTTCTTGGCGATCTGCTCTCTTCGATCGGTGTATTGATCTCATCACTCGTCATCACTTTCTATCCATCAATGACCTACCTGGACCCCATTTGCACATTTGTCTTTTCGTTCCTGGTCATCCTCACCACCATCGGCATCTTTAAGCGATCCATCGCTATCCTCATGGAGCGTACGCCTCGCGCGATCAACACTGAGGAAGTCAAAGAAGCGATCTGCGATATTCCAGGAGTTCTCGACGTCAAATCCCTTCATATCTGGTCGCTCACCATTGGCCAGACTGTCCTTGCTGGAACCGTCTATTTGCAACCCGAGGTCCAGGAGGTCAAGAAGGCGGCTGCGATTATTGCCAGGACAAGGAGTATGATTCGGAAACGATACAATATCCGACAGTGCACACTCCAGATCGAGATGTATACCCGCCATCTCCAGAAGGCGCTTCAGTTTGTGGACGATGATGCCACGCCACCAACATCTTCGACCTTGAGCCCCAGTGCTGCTGCTATGCTCAAGTCTACAACAACGGGATCTTCAGAAGACCATCATCACCATCAACATGGATCTGCTCACTCGTTGGATACCTTGGCGAGACATGATCAGGATATCATCTTTTCGATTGGCGATGACGACCATGATCACGACCACCACCACGGACACGGACACAGCCATAACCACAGCCATCACAGCCACAGTCATCTAGCCAACCCAACACCAATGACACAAGCGCCACCTATCCAGCGTGCCGGGACGCCTCTCGACCAGTACCTCGAAAACCGTCGCCAGAGCGGCGAGGAAAGCGAAAGTGAGATGGAGCAGGAAGGCCAACTCTTGACAGAGCCCAACCGCTGGGCATAAATTTCTCAACATACCTTGCACGTTTTTTTTTTACCCTCTTCTTAATATCACCAATCTCTCCATTCTCGCTCTTTTTGATTCAAACTTGTTACCATACCATTATTTTTTTCTCCATTCTTGTTGCTGCTCTCTTTCGTTTAGTTTTTCTGCTCTGCTATTTTTCTTTCGCGCATTCCAATGTATTGAACATAAAAAGAATAAAGCATCTCATTAGTTCAGAGGTTTTATTAAAAGTACAAGTTGGTGATTATTAGAAATCGAGATGTGGATTGTTTTCTGATAGAATATATAAAAAAAAAAAAAAGAGCAGAAAAGATGAAGGGGAAAGTTGAAGGTATCACAATGAAGAGAAGCGAAGAAAACAAAAGTAAACGACGAAAGAAAAGAAAATGAAGCCTCATTTGAAGAGGCTGGTGAATTTTTGTAATATATTCCGGTGCTCTTTGCCCATCCCATGGCCACCAAGTCCCATGCCATTATGGCCGTGTCCATATGCGCCAACAGGCCCATTGAGCTGGCCATTAAGTTGGTTGTTGTATCCAAAGCTGCCGGTTCCATAGAGGGTTCCTTCCTTGAGCGTGACCTCTGGACGCGACAAAATCTGGAGGCAGTCGTGATGGCCCAAGTCCTTGGCAAGAGTCAAGGCCTGGAGCAGGACCTTGGGCGTGATCACATAGATCGGGTTGGCGCCTCCAATCATGTTGGCGTTGGCGCTCGCGTTGGTGAACGACCCGACATGGCCACTGCCACCTTGGATGGCGGTGAGTTTGGGCGACCCCGCCATATCAGCAGCGTTGTTACGGTGGCCCATGTATCCATGCAATGCCGCAGATCCAGGCGACGATTGGGCTGAGCAAGGGGATGGGATCGAAGGCGGCGTTCCATATCCGCCATTGTTGGCAAACGGCATCGGCACTGATCCTCCATGGGGTAGGTTGGGAATGTTGATGTTGCCGCTGCTGCCGTTGTTGGTGGTATAAGACGACGCTGAGGAGTGGTGGACAAACGGATGTTGTGGGCCAAAGAACGACTGTGATGACTGTGTTGACGACGGCGATGGCGAGGGTGAGGATGATGTCGCTGAGAAGCTGGTCGGCGCATAGTAGAATTTGAGCAGAAGCCGCACCAGGTGAACTTTGTCGTCGTTTACAGCCTCCCAAAGCGGATCGTTAAAGTATCCTGTCGTCAGGATTCCATTGGCGCTTTGTCCCTCCACTTGACCCAATCCCATGCTTTGGCGTCGATCCCGGCCCCAGATCATGTACGGGTTCGCTCCAAAAGCCATCAAGATCTCAACCTCCGCCCATAACTCCCGCTCAACTGCAATCAACAGCGGTATACTCTTCTTGTCGTTGGCAATGCAATTGACGTCGGCCTTGTTGTCGCATAGTAGCTGGACAACTTCCTCTGCCAGAGTATCGCCCTTGGTCATAAAGAGCAAGACGACATGGAGGACCGAGACCCCACGCTCATCATGCGCATTGACATCGGCCCCTTGAATAATAAGCTGCTGGGCTGCCTTCCAAGAACGGAACCGTACGGCGGTATAGAGCGGGCTAATGGGAGATCCGTGTTCCAATCGAATGTCGGGTGCGTTGACAAGAAAGACAACACTCGCCTGTGAGTGGGCGATGATGGCCAGGTGCAACAATGAGTTTCCGTTCCCGTCGACAATGTTGGGGTCGCCGCCCTGTGCCAGGTAGACCTGTAGAATCCTGTCCTGTGCAGGTCGTTCCTGAAGGGCGCGGATGACCTGGTCCTCAGTGATGATCGGTGCGTTGGCGTGGTTGAGGATGCTTCGTCCTCCATTAGAGCTTGTTGTCGATTGGACACTGACCCGGTTGGGGTTAGGGTTTGCGCCTGACCGCGAGACTTCCATACCCGTATGCGGTGACCGTATAGGGACCAACGTGGGCGAAGCTCGGTAGCTTTGTTGGGAAGGGTTATAGGGTGAGGCGGTGGGTGATCCAGGAGGCTTGATGGTGGATGCCAGGCTGTTGGTACTGCTGACACTGCCATTGTGAGCATAATGTTGCAGAAGGTGGGCGCTCGAGTTAGGTTGACTGTACAGGGTATTGAAGGTACTCGTGCTGCTGCTGCTCTCCTCTCGCTGACGTGGTCCTTTACTTAATCCGATATCCTGTGTTGGGACAAGGGGTGATCCGACATTCACGTGCCTGAGCTTCGACGGTGACGATAAAGTAGTGGGTCCTGCTCCTGCTCCACCTGCCGTTGATGCTGCTGCCGCTTCTAGACTAGCCGCTATAACAGGCTTTGCAATGGCCGCTGGAAAGGCACCGATGGCCACCGCTGTCCCTGCATGATCGATCTGCTCGCCCAGAACCCAGCCATCATCGAAGAAATGGATCGACCGCACTTGATTTCCTGGCCGAAGCGACATCTCGTCCTGACTGGTGGCGTGGAAGGGGAGGACGATGGTCAGTCGTCCACCTGGCTCTGCTCCTGGGGTTCCTCCAGAACGCAGGGCCACCCTAGTTGTTGGGACGTAGCACTGGCTTTCCAGAGAACAGTACTGTAGTGGGAAGAAGCCATGTCGAGCGCTCGTCCGCTTGTCGGGCTTCATAACAGAGCCCATACACCAGAGGTCATCAAACTCGCGACTGACGAGAAGAATGTCGCCTTTCTTGAAGGAAAGTTCGTCGTGATCACGGGCGATGTAGTCCCACCAGGCGTAGAACTGGGCGATGTACTGGAACGAGGCTGGGCGGCCATTTGGTTTTGGGCTGGGGTTGGCGGGCACTTTGGCGAGGGGTGGGAGAGGTGGCAGGACCCTTTCTGAGGGTGAATAGTTGGCTATTGGTCGACTTGTTGGGTCGATAGTCCTTGGGTGTCCAATGTTGGTCTCTACGAGGTTGGTGTAGGACGAACTGGGCGAGAACGACATTGTTGAAGCTGTAGTGACTGGTGCGAGGACAAGGTTTGAGGAAGATACCGCTGTTTGACTCTGGCCAGAGGGCAATGCTGAGGTTGAGAGGTTCTTGTGGCGAAAGAGGCCAAAGGGCGTTGTCTCCTGGCTGAGGGGTGACCGTGCGGAGGGCTGGTGAATATTATAGAAGGCCACTGGATTGTTGGCTGGGACCATTCCTGAAGTCCCGCCTGTGCTGCCGTTACTTCCTGTACTTCCACCGCTTGAGGTTGAGTTGGGCAGCCGTGGGCGGTGGTGTTGGTTCTGGTGCGAGCTGGTGGGTATCATGTAGTGTTTGCTGAAGAGGCGATTAGTGGTGTTGCGTTCGAGATGTCCGCTGTGGTATTAAGATATAGAGTCGGGGGGTAAAAAAAACTGAGGTGTGTCCAAGATGAAAGCGAACGGTTGTGGTGGTTTTGGTGGTGGTTATCCAAGCGCAACAGGGGACAGGATCATGGCTGATGAAGGGACGTCTCTGGATTAAATGATTCCAGCTGCGAGTGGTGCGAATCGAAAAAAGACGAGTGAGAGAAAGAGAAGGAGGGGATTGTCGCGAGCGGGAATCCTGACCTAGAATGTTCCTGGCTACATGTGCAAGGAGACGTACGAAAAGTAAAAAAGTGAGAGAGCCGTGAGTAAGTATGGATTGGAGCGACTAAACGAAAGAAAATAGCCTGAGTGAATGAGAGAGTACGAGAGTGGAAGAGCACTGAGTTGCTCATCGTTCACTCCCTGTTGGGTGCAATAAAAAAAAGGCATTGGGGGGGGTCGATGACCGAGCACTGCCTGTCACAAGAAGTGGAGGAGGTGGAGGAGGGATCGCACTGTCCCACTCTGTCTGCCAAACTATGTTTTTGCCTTGACTGAAAGTCAGCCCATAGGGTGTAAGTGAATCCCGATGGAGCATGGAAAATAGGAGATCGAGCGCAAGAGAAGGAGGAACGCAAGAGAAGGAGGAGCGCAAGAGGGAGGAAGGACGATGGGAGCAAAAGGGGGGAGTGTGTATCAGAGACGAGCAACAAGACTGACTTTAGTCAGTTGACAGGCAGGCAGGAGGGTGTTATAGTAGTATGACCACACCCTCTACTGGTGACACTTTCTAGTTTTTTTTTATGTCGAGAAAGAACGAGAGCGAGGAGCTGCAGGAGAAGGCGCAGGTGTAGATGTCGTGTTTTTCAAGGTTGGTCGAAAGTGAGGAGAGAAGGAGAGTAGAAAGAGAGTAGAAAGAGAGTAGGAAGACTGGTGGCAAAGTGTATGAGTAAGAGTTGTGCAGTTTTTTACCCAGGGCTCAAGCGAGGAGTGCGAGTGAGTTGTGTTGAGTTGAGAAAGGGGACTTTAGTTGGATCTCTCGCGACGGGCGATGAGAGAAGGGTGAAGGGAGAAAGGAAGGGGACGTTTGAGTGAATGAAGAGAAGGAAAGGAAATGAAAGTCGATAGAAAGAGGAAGAGGAAGAAGAGAAAGGCGAGGAAAGAGGAGAAAGTCGAAGGAGAGGATGCAGGAATGAAAGTGGGAGAGAGGGAAGAAAGAAAGTAAGAAGGAAAGGGGTGTTGGGGAAGAAGAGGAGGAGGATAAGCTCAAGACGAAGAAAGGGAAGGGAGTGAGTGAACAGAAAAGGACAAAAGAGAAGACTCGAAGCAGAAGAGGCAGGAAAGGGGGAAAGGGAAGAAAGTAATGGGAGCAGCCAAAGGGCTAAAAGAAAGTCAAAGGTCAGGCATGGACACATCTATTCTTTTTTTTTCTTTTTTTCTTTTTTTCTTCGAGAGAAGTAAAGGGAACCTTTTTTTTCCTTTGATAAGAGTTAGATGATGGACGACGGAAGGTGATTTGCGAAACACACACACACACACACACACACACACACACAAACAAACATCATTTGGACCACTCACCTCCCACCCACCAACCATTATTACCCATTAACCATCGTCTGCCGGTATGCCATCCCCGCCTGTTTTCATGATGTCTGTTGTTTGCCAGAAGGGCTGGATTGTCTGTATCATGACAACACAGACCAATCGGACATATGGACTCTTTCATTATTATTGTTCTCGACAACCCGGGCTGTGCCCTTTTTCATTATCATCGTCATCATAGCCCACACTCTCGCTCCGCGGAGGCAAAAAAAATGACCATGACTCGTCTTGAGATGTGCATTACTTTTAGGCCCAGTAAGTGGCAAGGAGGAGGGAGTTCATCATCTTTTTTTTTTCCCGCCGTAGGGACTCGTCGTACAAAGAGAGAGAAGGATTTTTGTGTGGTCTCACCCCCCCCCTTGCTGCTTGTTCGAATTTTTGAAACGATCCAGGCTCAAGCTCACTCACCCCGAACACATAACAAAAGGGGGACACAGAGCTGGGGCCGGGCAGGAGGTTAATGGCTGTCATCAGTCCCATGGATGGATGGATCGTGTATCAACCTGACACACACAAGCGTGGATGAGCACGGGGACAGGGTACACAACGAGGGCAAGAAAAGACAATCATATTCATCGTATTTTTTTTCCTTTGAAAAGATCCCCAAGACACCATGGACCACATCTGATGGTCCTGATTACCCCTTAACATTGGCCACCAAATATTAAAAAACGTCAGTGTTTCGCGACTCGTGCACCTGACCCTGAATCCCTTCCTCACTTACTTCAGCATCAACCGACACTCATGGAGTCCAGGAAACTCACAGGCGACGCACATCTCATCGTCCAGCAGTTCCTTGAGTCCCAGGGATACACCGATGCCCTCGCTGCATTCCTTCGCGAGGCAGCGCCTGTCCTCGAGGACATCCCCAAGAGCCTGCCCACTCCTAAACCCCTCCTTGAGACTCTGAGCGACATCCGAATGAACCAACTCCACAGCCAGCTCGGACAACTCAATATGCCCAGGTACAGTCAACCGCGATGATATTTAACCCCAATTGAACTGTCCGCACGCTGCTTCTGACACTGCTATCACTTTCTGATATCTATCATTAGTGAACTCGAAGAACAGGATTTTGCGACACCTGGCAATAACACTATGCCCAACGAGATCGGGTCGATTTACAAGGATATTCATTCTGTCAACATTATTCTCTCAAGGACAGCTAGCGTTTCAGTCGCACCAGCATGGCAGGATCTCGAGGCCAACCCAGAGATGACTTCCAAGACAGTTCAGGCCCTAATCTCTGCTGCTGCTGATCGCACTGTCAAGTTCACACTTTTGGACCAACCGCACGGCGACGACCAGCCAGGACAAGTCTTCAAGATCCTCCAGCCTCACGACGGCGTCGCGCTTGACATTGATTTCCACCCTCATCACCCCGAGTTGATGCTGACCAGCGCCATGGACAAGTCTGCCGTTCTCACCAACACCATCACAGGACAGGAACACCAAAAGTTCAAGGACCACACAAAGTTTGTCATTCGTGCCAAGTTTGCTATGGATGGAGCTGCAATCATCACCGGCGCTCACGACAAAACCGTCAATATTTACAAAGTCAAGGAAGACCACAACCAGAGCAACGGCAGCTTGCCAACATATGTTCTTGATAAGACCCTGAATTTCAAGGGTGCTGTTGAAGGCATGTGTGTTCTCCCGCCTTCCAAGAACCGCTCGCCAACCGTCGTCATTGGAACACGGGACGACAACTACCTCCACTATGTCGACTTGACCACCTACAACACTGTCAAGTACAACATGAATGTCAACAAGGACGACTGGGTCTCATTCACGCCCATGGAGATCTCAGCCTCACCCCACAATGAGGGAAGATATTTGCTTGTCTCGACGGATTCACCTGCAGGACGTCAGATCCTGTTCAGAACAGACTCAGCACTTCAACTGTTCGACTACTACGGTGTTCCTACAGATGGATTCTCGACGCCGCGCCATGTTTGGGACGGGAGTGGCAAGTACTTTTACGTCACCGGCAATGACAACAAAATCTACTGCTTTAGTGTCGGCACCCAGCGAGTTGTCGGCACATTGGACGGACATACGTCGGTGGTGCGTGGGTTGTACATGGACCACGCTAGAAATATGCTAGTCAGCTGCAGTTTTGACAAGACAGTCCGGACGTGGATCAACGCATCCACGGTGTCTGCCTCTAGCTGTGCGTCCCCAGCTCTCCATCCGTCAGATAGTGGCGACATGGCCCTCGACCACTGAATAAAGCTGAAGTCGATACGATGTGACTGGTGCAGAGGCGGTGCTCCTTGGTGGCCAATTTCGACAAAAGGCGCGTTCCTTTTTTCCTACTGCCCTGCGCCTGCGCTCTTTTCTCTTCTTTTTCTTCTCCACCAACCAACCACTCACCATAAACACACACACACACACACTTTATTCCCCACCATGGTCGACGCACAAACAATCACCGACAACGAGCGCTGGGCTGGCGTCTACAAACTTCTCGACCGCAACAGTCTTATCCACCCCGAGTTCGAGCCCCAGGAGGAGGTAAAGAGCACTACCATGCATTCAGCTGGCTGCGGATGACCAGCTACTTTGCCACCACAAGACACTTTCGTGGGAAAGAACGATGCTGCGGCCCCTCCCTGGACCTTCATTGCTAACCGCGATGCTTTGTTTTAACTCTTATAGATCAAGGAGTTCATTCAGAGCTGCAAGATTCTCGTCATTGGTGCCGGTGGTCTTGGCTGCGAAATCCTCAAGAACCTTGCCCTATCGGGCTTTTGCGACATTCACGTCATCGACATGGACACCATCGACGTTTCGAACCTGAACCGTCAGTTTTTGTTCAGGTACAATTGGAGCTGTGATTGATGTGATTCATTCTCTCATATCTTGATGCTTTTGCGATCAGCAAACAAACGACTGACACTCTTCTCTGAACTGTTCTGGCGGCGTTTAGACGCGCTGATGTGGGCAAACCCAAGGCAGTTACCGCTGCAGCCTTTATCAACAAGCGCGTCCAGGGCGTTACCGTCACACCGTAAGTCCTTATGATACTTCTGGCTCCCTAGACTGTCTACTCTGTGACAGTGAATTCTTCGACTGACAATACAGCCATCTCAACTGCGACGGAAAATAGACATTACTGCAAGATTCAGGACAAGGACGAGGACTTTTATTCAGAATTTGCCCTTGTCATCTGCGGCTTGGACTCGATTGAGGCTCGTCGCTGGATGAACGCTACTTTGGTCGGTATGCGTGACGAAGACAACCCCGACTCTCTCAAGCCCTTGATTGACGGAGGCACCGAAGGATTCAAGGGTCAGGCCCGTGTAATCCTCCCCGGAATCACGTCCTGCTACGAGTGCTCGATGGATATGTTGAGCAAGCCCACTGGATTCCCTTTGTGCACCATTGCCAACACACCTCGTTTGCCCGAGCACTGCATTGAGTGGGCACATATCCTTGAATGGCCCAACGTGCATGGTGGTAAGTCGAAAGAATGGTCTTTCGACACTCAACTTTTTTCATGAGGAATATCAAAAAGTAGACAGACCTACTCACAGGAACCTTGTTGCATGTGACATGATGCAATAGAGCGCAAGATGGATACCGATGATCCCAAAGATATCCAGTGGCTCTATGAGACTGCTCTCGCCCGCGCGAGGCAGTACAACATCCAGGGAGTCACCTACAGCTTGACACAGGGCGTCGTCAAGAACATTATCCCCGCCATTGCCGCCACCAACGCCATCATTGCCGGTGAGCTCTCATTTTTGCAGCTTTTGTGCATTTTTCTCGTTGTGAAAAGGCAACATGTCAATGCTGACCCTCGTCTTACCTAATTTTCTCTCATAGCATCGTGCTGTAACGAAGCGCTCAAGATTGCGACGACATGCGCCAAGAACTTGAACAACTACATGATGTACAGCGGCAACGACAGTGTTTACACTTACACCTTTGAACATCAGCGAAAGGATGACTGCCCCGTTTGCAGTACCTCTGCCACCAAGCTCGACTTCAAGGGTGATAAGACTCTCGAAGAGTTGATGGACTACCTCAAGGAGAAGCCTGACGTGTACGTGTCTCATATTTCGCGTTTTGGTTTTAGTATTTATTTACGCAATGCAGACTTGAATGCTAACCTACATTCTTTCTTTCTTTCCTCATCACATTTGACAGTCAATTGAAGAAGCCCAGTTTCGCTGTTGGAGGCAAGCCCCTGTACATGCAGGCACCCAAGCAGCTGGAGGAAGCGATGCGCCCCAACCTCCAGAAGCCCCTGAGCGAGCTGTTCTCGAGCGGGGACGAGCTGACCATCACCGACTCGACCCTCCCCTTCAGCTTGCAGATCATCGTGACCTTTATCTGATGAATGATCATTGTTCCTGAAAGTTGTCTCTTAAAAAATTAAACACCGAAAAAAGTGACTGTTCCTGAAACAAACATTTGTGAGTGCCTTGACTCGAACTGCATTCCTTACCTTCCTTTCGACATTCTTCCCACCCCAAGCAAATAACACTTACCATGGAGCACAAAATCACCGAAGGTGAGAAGTACATAAAACGACAGCTAAGACGTCAGCACTGTTGTTTATTTCAGCGAGCAGGACTTGACTCATAGACATCCGCGATTCTCATCTTTGCCGCTTCGCCTTTTGCCACCATGCATTCACTTGACTAGATGAGGCGGCGCTGTACGACCGTCAGATTCGACTGTGGGGCTTGGAGGCTCAGCACAGGTAAGCCAGGAACGACACCCTTGAAGAACTATATCGCCTTGATTTCTATGCGCTGGATCACGCTTACTGTGTATTCTAGCAGCGAAGGCGGCGATGAAACGTCTTTGGGTACGATGGATACTTATATCCGCGTTCGCTGCATTCATCGTACCAATATAGAATGAGAAACGCGTCGATCTTGGTTGCAGGGATGCGGGCATTGAGCAACGAAGTTTGCAAGAACATTGTTTTGGCAGGAGTCGGGTCGATCACCATCTTGGAGCACGAGACTGTGACCGAGGAGGACCTTGGCGCTCAGTTCTTCCTTCGCCGGGAGGACATTGGTCGTAATGTACGGACATCAGGAAACACGAATCATGTCTCTTGCACGACTCTTTCGTGAAAACCATGACTCTTTGGACTCACCAGTTTCATTTAATCATTTTTTCACGGCTATTAGCGTGGAGAGGCGGCAGCAGAGATGGCGAGGCTTTTGAACCCAAGGGTCAATGTGATCGTGGATAAGGAGGACATTGCTCAGAAGCCCACCTCGTACTTTTCACAATTCAACGTTGTCTGTCTCACAGGATGCAGCCCTGAACAAACGGTGCGTGTTTGAAC